>VTON01000008.1:1840000-3040000 GCA_009617725.1 Hydropsyche tenuis
GAAAACACCTTTGGCAAATGCTTTCGCTTTAGTCCGTCTTGCGACGATCCAAGAATTTCACCTCTAACGTCGCAATACGAATGCCCCCAGTTGTCCCTATTAATCATTACCTCTGGTATCAGAAAGCCAACAAAATTGAACCGAGGTCCTATTCTATTATTCCATGCGCACAATATTCAGGCAAAAGTCAGCCCGCTTTGAGCACTCTAATTTGTTCAAAGTAAACAGCCGCGAGGACCCGTTAGCGCGCGCGCAACGCAAGCGCTGGCGCGACGCCGAACGGAAAACGCACCGGCGAGAAGCCCCGCAGACGCGTCTGTCACACCGCATTCGGTGGACTGACGCCGCAGGACACAATTTCAACTACGAGCTTTTTAACCGCAACAACTTTAGTATATGCTATTGGAGCTGGAATTACCGCGGCTGCTGGCACCAGACTTGCCCTCCAATGGATCCTCTCTAAAGGATTTAAAGTGTAATCATTCCGATCACGAGGCCTCTTAAGAGTCCCGTATCGTTATTTTTCGTCACTACCTCCCCGTGCCGGGAGTGGGTAATTTGCGCGCCTGCTGCCTTCCGTGGATGTGGTAGCCGTTTCTCAGGCTCCCTCTCCGGAATCGAACCCTGATTCCCCGTTACCCGTGACAACCATGGTAGTCGCGTAAACTACCATCGACAGTTGATAAGGCAGACATTTGAAAGATGCGTCGCCGGTGCTAGGACCGTGCGATCTGCTCAAAGTTATCTAGAGTCATCTTTGGGATCGGCGGACGAGCCGCCGGTTGGTTTTTGATCTAATAAAAGCATCCCTCCCGTCGCCGGTCGGGACTTCGTTTGCATGTATTAGCTCTAGAATTGCCACAGTTATCCAAGTAACTGTGTACGATCTAAGGAACCAAAACTGATATATTGAGCCATTCGCGGTTTCACCTTAGTTCGGCTTATACTGAGACTTGCATGGCTTAGTCTTTGAGACAAGCATATGATTACTGGCAGGATCAACCAGGGAGCTGCTCAACAGCACTAGCGTACCGTTCAACCGTCCGACCGGCGTGACCCGGCTACGGACGAAGCAGCATAACACAGTGTTCGTGTAACGAAAATTTTCATATTCGTCCACGCAACAGTTTTCCGAAAACGAATTTTCGTTCCATTACAATTTCACCCGTCCAACGCAAAGCATACGCATCGAGAGTTTCAGCCCTCTGTAGCGATACCTTCTTGCGCGGATCCAGAGAATCGAAAGCATTTCATCGAGAGCGAATACACGCTTACTGGAAACCGTGTATCGTCGAATTTTCACGCGAATAAGCGCCGACGCTTCGTACCTGAAGCCGCGCTCGCGTTCGCTGTTTCAGCCCAAGAGAAATCGGACGAAAGTGTCGTTCGCCGCACAGCTATCGCACGAGCCTCGCTCGTCGACCCCTCTGAACGGCGAGTCGACTCGTTCAACCCTCCATACTATACTTACGGGGGTTGTGAAAAGTGAAAAGTCGGATTCGGCGCAGAACGCCGCCTGAAAATGTCGACGGCCCCCGACGGCTGAAAATGCGGTGCGGCGCGCTGAAAGCAAACGCGGCTAAGGGAAAATTTATACATGAAAATTTTCTGAAAATTTTCTGAAAATTTTCGAATCGGAAAATTTTCGATTGGATTTTTGATGTTGATTGTTTTAGATGTGAAATTGATGTGTTAGGTTAATTTAATGTAAGGAATTTTCAGATTTTTCGCAATAAATAAAATATTTTCAATGATTTCGAAATAATCGTTTTTCACGATTAAAAGTATTTTTGTTGATAGTTTTATATTGTAGTATTAGTGTAGTAAAGAAAATACGTTATCAGTAATAAATAGCTGGCTGTATATTTTTTGTAATACATAATTATATTATTTATTTATCATTAATTTAGAATAAATTTAATTTATATCGTGATTTGATTAAAATTATAGTATTATATTACAACCCCTATTTTTTATTATATCATTTAACTGTATTTTCAAAATATTTTTTGTCGAGTAAAATTTTACAAATCCAATCTCAGAATGTAAGTCTTCTAGATTCCGGAATCTCAGATGATAATTGAATGCCGAAATCTAGGAAAAATATTATATTTAAAATGAAAAACATTTTTGTATACCTAAGTAAAAAATTTAAAATTATTCACTTTTCTGAACTATAACAATATAATTTTATACTGCTCAGCTGTTGTTTTTTTCTATGGCATATAAAGATATGTGTGTATTTATTATCCAGTGGTAGGTAACACAGCAGTATAATACTCGTTTTTTCAATTACATTTTTTATACGACGGATATGAAGATATAAAAGTAATATGGATGTATCCTTTTAAAGCCGACTTTAATAAAATATAATTTCATCAAATATATTTAGACAAATTTTCACGAATTTTTCTTTCATTTTATTTATATAATATGTAATATAAACGAAATCAAATTGTTTTCATTTTTATGTGAATTTCTAAAATTTATCATATAAACCAGGCTTGTCCAAAGTGCCACTATGGGGCCAAACTGGCCCCCAGTGCTCTCGCGACTGGCCCCCACTTTTCATACATAACAATTTACGAATTTTGCTCTAATTCGAGGAAAATTAGTATTATTTTTTTGAATGATTGAAGAATCGATTTTTTCAAGTACATTCTGATCAAAATATATGTATTTTATCGTTAAATAAAAAAAAAATGCAAATTGTGTTTTGCCGTGTTTTGGCCAAAGTGGCCCTCGCATACCGAAATTTTGGACAAGCCTGATATAAACGCATAATATTTCAATACTCTGTATTACTTACTACAAATTTGATATTGAGGGGGAAGCCCACCATCCCCCCTTTTTCATACACTCCACTTTAAGCCGACCATTCTGAGGCAACCTATTTTTAATTGGGTCTCACAATAAAAAAACATTTCAATATTAAGAGAAAAAAATGCAAATATTCGTTATTGCAGTGTTGAAACGCAAAAACTTCGAAGCAACAATTTGACACCACACGATCAACGAAGTTATAAATATTGGTAAGTCTTACAAAAGGCTTACCAATACTTATTTATTTTCAAGCAATCTTTATTTAAATAATACAATTTAAAATTAAATGAAATATTTAAAATCAATTTTTTAAGCTCAATATTAAAAAGGAGTTTTATTGAATTTTTCAACAACATGCAATCATCTTCAATTTCTGACCGCATCTCATATCTTTTAATTTCAGTGGTGGATGAGAAATAGTATGTTATAACGTTTACTTATTTCACAAAATATTCTGAAAATGATATTTAATATTGAAGTAGAAAATTATGTTTATAAAATCTTCAAGTTTTTAATATTTTCTAATCAACATCATAATAAGTATAATATTTAAATAAAAATTCAGTATAAACATATAATATAATATAATACTATGTTACATTAAAAAAAAATCTTCATCTAAAAAAATCGAAATATTATTTTCGTATCAGAAAAAGATTTGAATAATAGCTTTATAAAAAAGATTCATCTTCATAAAGGCTGATCACAAATCTAAAATTAAATCAAATTTTTATTTGATAAACAACAAATTATAATACAGATCAAATTCGAATTACAAATTACATATTATTACCAAAATAAATTTAAATAACTCAAGAATATCTTATGAAAATCGACCACCAACCAAGCTGAAACATCGGAAAAATTTCGCCAACAGCCTGTATAAATAAATTCGCGAATAACAGGGCGGGGGCGAGATTCCAGGTCCCGAAGTAAGAAGTAAGTGGTGGATAACGAGCCGTTATTAGCTCCGGTATCGGATGGCGTTTTGCAAGTCTAATACGCGTCGTCGTCTATACAGAAAGAGGGGCGGACGCGTGAATTTCACCCTAATTTCGTTCGCGTTTTCGCACGGCGCCCAAATTATGCAAACACAAACCAACCTACACCCCTCTTCTTCCATATGTTGTCTGTATGTAGAGGCTCCATAGGACAAAAGGTGGATGCTGGAAAAATTTGGTGAAAACGAGTTATAAACTTCTGTGTGAGTTTATCGCGCTTCTCGTCGATATTGCTGGTTGGAAATTTAAATGAGGAAAGTTGGGTGTTTTGAAAATCGATAGGTATTGTTGATGAAATTTCTGAAAAGATTTTCAGGCGGGTCTTGCATCCCGTGGTTAGTGAAGCTGCTACGTAATATCTTCGTAAATGTGTCTGGTGCGAGTCTATCCGTTTGTCTGTTGACGATTAACTCTCGCGGGCAAAAAGTCGCAAAACGCCTGATGGTGGTTCGTAGAAATTACCATAACATGCAAATCCGGCCTGTGGTTGAATTATGACGCGTGAACGTCGCGAATCAGAACGCACTTTTAATATACTTTGGATTTTGTATCATTCTGATATTTTGAAATATGGAAAAAATGCAAAAAAAATGTAATCACGTAAAAATTTATATTTAAAAAAATTATTTTTTTTTTACACTTATACTATCTTACCTCGTTTTTTTAAATATAATATTTTATATATAATTAACAGAGATAGACTAATAAAAAGCTTGAAAAAAATATGAAAATATTTTTTCAAAACGTTCATACGAACCAGAGCCATTACGAGTTACAACGGCGCACTAATTACAATGAACCGTACGTACCCGAAATATGTTCACGAGTACTTTCAGAACAAATTCGACTCGCTCGCATAATTCACTGCTTTTGCGCTAATTACTTGTAACGAACCTACTGCACATGAAACGTCATAATCTGCATTCAAGAGGGACGCGCCCGAAACTCTAAAATCCCGAATTCCCAAAAACTGAAGAGCCGACTCTTCATTAGTATAATGCAATATAATGACCGAATCATTAATCGCATGAAATGAATAATAAAAAAAAATCTATTTTTGATTCACATTAAATTATTATTTCTTATTTCGAAAATGAGATTACGCTACCCACCGTTTAAGCACTTTTGCGGACCCCAACCACATTTCAACAATCCGTGGCCATATTTTTGAATGATTAATCGAGTTGATTAGCGACCGCGGCGGGATTTATCCCGGGATAATTTACGGGATCAAACGGGAATGGAGCGTGACAGGCGACGCCAACTAATGAAATTCCCTTTGACATTGGAGCCCGGTTGACGCGCAGAACGAACCAACAGTTGAGGTTTGTTGTTCGGAATGTCGTTATGAAGATTCTTCGCGTCATAGTCGCAACTGTGCTTATCAGTTTTGCAAGTGACATGGTCGAATTTGACGAATCGGTTCTGGTTTTGCAAATAGGATGTCAATTATGATTATATGTGCGTTTTCAGCTGAAATTACGTTAAGATCCGAAATTTTACCTCGCTTCAGTGATGAGTCAAAAGTAATTTGTTTCGTTGAAAGATAACACAAAAGTTCTATAATGTCATGTTGAAATAACACATAGAAAATCGATAAATTAAAAAATAAAAGAAAATAAGTTTTCGGATGAACAAAATATATTTTTCTATAATCAAGATATTGCAATATAAAACAAAGCTTCAGGGAGACCAATTTTTTAAGTTGCTCTGTTCCGACATCAAAGTACAATCCTCTTTTTACACGGTTCCGAAATAACACAGTTCAAGGAAGAAGAACTGATTATTTTTTTTTGATTCCATTACATTTGCTTATTTACTTGCTTCCAGCTTCACTCCACGCTTCGATTAAATTAAATTAATTATTAAAATATTTAATATAAAGTACACAAATAATATAACTACAAAACTATGGAAATAAAAATTATAAATTATGTGGAAGATAATAATGACAAAAATCAATACAATCTTATTATACTTAAAAATTCGAATAATATCTTATTTTTTAATCTATTCTCAATTTATTTATTTCCATTTTCAATTTTATGATCCCTTTTACAAAGCATCATCAAATCACGAATCCGCTCACAACTATTCTTCGTCCCATATTTTCAGCGAAATTCCAATTGTTCACTGCTGTCCATTGATAAATACCATAGCAACCCAGAACTTAATAACGATCGTCTTATACAAAATTTATCGTTTAATTATACCGTCAATAACGAGGCCTAATGACGGTCCATTGTGATCCATCCATCATGTATTATGTTCGTCCATAAATTATGCGACACCACAAAGTAAGCGAATTACAACCAGCGAACAATCACCGAACCCAAAACAAGGCGTAAATAATCACAAACGTTCAATATATAATTGATTGCATGAAAACTGTGGACGAATTCCCGACACGCAACTAGGGATGTTGCGTATGCAAATCGCGAGCTCGTTTATCATCATCAGGCAAATTTTTGGCACGTCTGTGGCGATTTTGGCCAACTCGGAGGTTTCTAGGAGTCGGCGAGGGTGACTTTGTGTTTTCTGGCCAAATGCAAGTCATCGCAGGAAACGGTTTTGCCTCCCCCCGTCTAAAAGAAAAAGGGATCATTCCGCTGCCGAGCAAAAAATACGCAGTTTATGAACGCCGAACAATGAATGTGGGGGGCGGTGGGAAGTTTGTTGTTTCGTTCGGGTCTAGTTTTATTATGAACGTTTGATGGGCGAGTATGAGGATTTTTTTTCATATTCTCTGCGTTTTTATATTACTGCGTCGTAAGGTTTTAATGAAAAAAATTTTGGTGCTTTTTTTGAAAATTTTAGTGCTCTGAAAATAGGTTAATTGGGGTGTGTTTTTACTTTAATAACGACGTGTAAATTGATGTAGGTTTTAAAATATTTTTCACCGATTCGGTAAGATAACTACTATAGACATCTATTTAAAAAATGTAAAATATTTGTTTCAGAAAGTCTTACATTTTAAAAGTAATCAAAGATGTCATCAATAATATATTTTTTAAAAATAAAATGTATTTTAACTTAAAGCATCTTACTTATATTTTTCTTTCAAAATATTTTGCTTTTATAAAATAGAAAATATTATTTTTAATAAACTTAAAAAATAATTTAAAAAAAAACATTATTACTTTACAATTATTTTGATGGATATAAATATTTTTCAGCATTTCTTTTAAATAAAATTTTTGCATTTACTTACGTTGTATTTATCTAATGTTTACGAAAACCAAAAACATATTTCATAAAATAATATGAAAAGTTTTCTGCAGATGTCTCTACTCGGAAAATTAAATTAAATTTTATTTCTTAAAATTTAGTAAACTAAACATACAAACACGAAAATGTAAAAACATGTTTTATAACGACTACATTACGTTCAGTGTAATACTTCCAAACTTTTCACAAAGATATATTGCAGTTAATTTCGCCCCAAATAGTTTTCAAAGCTAGAAGATTTATATATTATATGAATTTGAAACTCGGCAGGTGCTGAAAACAACTTACACATTTTTTTTTATTAAACGACAAAAAATCGTTTTATTTTGTTTTATATAAAAGTTGGTCTTTATTACCTGATATGATAAAAAATACATTAAAAAAGTTACACCTCAGGGTATTCGTATATTTTGTTATAACTTTTAAGGAACTCCCACATGTTAGAATAAAACGAACGCAACTTTTTCAAAATATTTTATTATTAACGTCGTTTTTTACCTTCGAAAATAAAAATTTATCTGAATTAAAAATAAAAAAAACACAACGAAACGCACTTGTGTATATGAAAATAATGAACGATGAGGGAGGATAAAAGTTTCTTTTTTTTTGTTCGCGAAATGATGAAAACATCGCGGTAATTGCAGGCTTCCCCCTGAAGGCTTAAAACTTTATAAAAGGTCGATATTTTTTTCCCTTCTGTCAAGTAAAAATATTCGGTAAAGGCGAAAAACGAGCCGGTAGCAAATTGAAATTTCAAATTTAAAAGGGTCCTGATGGACGGCATCAATTAATTGGAAGTTTTTAAGGGCGATTATGACGCAATCTCTACAATTAATTTTTATAAATTATACGACCTATATACATAATCGTTTGTTTACGGGCAAAATTTACGCAGTTCGGGGCGGTGTTGACGTTGAATTAAACTTTCCCCGAAGCAAATTATTATAACTGATGAAACGTAAGCGGAACCCAATTTAACGGAAAATTACTTTGTTAATTTAATATTTGATGTTTACGGCTGGTTGCTTTTTTATCATATATCGTCGTGTGTATAAAACTATAATATATGGGAAACGATCGGAGCCTTTCGGCGACGAAACGAGCGGGAAATTCGTAATAAAAATATCACTGAGCGCAGCCGGTACATAAACTGAATCCTGTAATGCAAGTGACAGTTTCTCTCCATTTCTGCGACGTAGAAAAATGTGAAAAAAGGTACCTGTCAACTCGTCGTCACGTCCTGGCCTTAAAGGGTTACAAGGATATTTGTCCGTAGACTATGAACACGAACTAATATTTCACAATTTTCATACGGGACGTTGCACATATAAAATGAAAAAATAAATTGAGCACGCTCATACATTTATAATTTGAAATTATTCCGGGAAGCGCGAAAAGGTATCAGCTCAGATGTTTCAATTTGAGCAATATGTTCGATGATCGATGCGCAGCCGTCTTGCGATGATTTATAGCTAGAATCAGATGAGTGATCTTCCTTTTTTTGCTACATAACTTTTCAAGTCTAGAAATCCGAAAGCCGTTAAAACGTAACAGGGATCCGTATCCGACTTTATGGCATGGAAAAGTTTTCCCAAATGTGAGCTAGCTTATATATGCAAAGAAAGGACAGCTTAAAGTTCTCCATTCGAAGGCTTATCCGTAAGAGCCTTATTATATAGTGGAGTACTTTTAAAATAAAACCGTATTGCTACTATTCGTATAAATAAATAAATATTGAATTCCTAAGAAAAACTTCGAATTCAAAATTACAAATAGAAATTTATTCGGTCCAATAAACGTATGCTGAATATAAGTAATCGCCTGAAAATCTTACGATCATTGCCCCAAATAAAATTATTTTTTATGGCGCGTATATTTAATAGTCGATTTATAATGGCGGCGGAGAAAAAAAAGGAGATTGATATCTCCAGAGAGCAGTTTTTTCTTCCGTAATAGCCAAAAGCATTACGGAAAGTGCGTTTTTATCTCGTACGCGAGATTCGTTCGTATCTCACCTTCAGCGATGTGTTTCGGACCTTTTTCGGTCCTCCAGGGTGCCATTTTCAGATCTCGTTTGTACGGTTGCAGATTGAAATTTATGTACGCAATGCAATCCACGTAGCTCCTCGCGGAAGTATAATTTTGCGTCTGTCTAAGAAAAATATTCACATTCTGGCGAGGAAATGTGAGACACGTGTACAAGGAAGAGTGAAAAGCATTTGTGCCAGGTTGTTTCCTTTGATTCGATGATATTGGACTATTTTTCGTAGTATGTGTCGATTTTTTTTGATAATATATAATAATATATAAATAATAAAAAATATTGGAAATTGTAGATCTTAACAAACGAGTCACTAACGATCTAGTTTTTAATATAAGTGTCATATCAAGTCGACATTCATATTTTATATTTTACTTTGATAACACATCATTAGCAAGTCTATTTATACAATCTAGGAAAAATCAATATTCTTTAACATCTAATTGAATATATTTTTCAAATAAGGCAAACTGGAAAAATAATCGGGTATGTGTTTGTATTACATGTTTTTCAACAAACCACACGTCAAATTGCACTTAAACCACATAAAAATTTCAGTGAACTCGATTCGCACGCACTCAAATTTGGCATAATTTTCCGTAAAAAACGCTGAACCCTTTCAGCCACAAAACAGGTCTTATTAATAATTTACACTCGGATAAGAAAGGTTTCAGTTCAGGTCGGATTACCTGAAGCATTTCAATATATTATATTTATAAGCACGTATGTTAGTCTTGACTTGGCACGATTGGATTTCCGAGGAACGGAAACGTGTCAATATCGGTAAAGGAAGATGCGAAAATCATAAAATATTACGGATAGAGATGGTTAATGTAGAAATGTCATTTCCGGAAACGACACAGCAATAGTTCGATTTGTTTATATTAGGTTGGAGCACGTCTGCGTTACGCTATTCCACTCTCGTTTATATATAGAATATATTATATTTGAAACATTTTTACTCTAGATGAAAAATAAGGCGTATTCATATTCAATATAAGCTATATTTACGTCTTACAAGTATATTTTCTCATCTTGTTTTTCTAGATATATTTTTATTTCTATTCAAATATAGTCGGATTAATACAAAATTTAAAGATTTTATTTTCATCCGAAAATCGTAATAAGTCATTTTTCATATTTGAATACTGAAAATGTTATGAAAATAATTTGCAAATACTTGAATTTTATATCATAAATATTTTCGATAATATTTTTCATACATCAAACGGTATATGATATTTTGAAAACGTCCACATTTCTTTCATATCATTTAATTGGCGACTTATCGTCGACGATCTCATACGTGTCTCTTCCTATACACAAGAGCACCCAAGAGGCCACTTAACACCGGATAAAAGCCGAAAGGGTCCTCCCTCGAGAATCGCAATTCAATTACACGATCCGACCAAGATTACTCAGATTCCGAGACCAGACACCACACCAATCGATAACTACCACAAAAAATATTAGAACATTTTTCCGATATGAGAGAAATAGATCAAAAACCGCAATCATCGAAAAAATCTATTCTGTAATACATTTAAAAAAAAATTGATTTTTCGACTGATGTTGAATATTGATTGAAATTTGATCTAACACGCTTGGTTTATAAATAGAAACACTTCCATCTTAGTGCACCTAATATCGGAAAACTTGTGACAGACCACCCTAGAGGGCAAACGACAATTATCGGTCCCATGGGATGAAACAAGGGGGGTATCGGAGCGGGTGCAGGTGACGGGACGATTGCTATCGGGGGCCAAGGGAAATTAATTAGTAGCTATTTAAAGGGGGTCGGAGGTTGAAATTGTGGGAGGTGGGTGGAAACGGGGCCTCGTGAGAGCTTTGCCGCGTATACTAATAATATATCCGTCGAATGCCCCCCAAGGCTACTAATGTGTACCTGTTTTCGCTCCCGTTCAATTAAGGTGGCCCGTTTTCGAAAAGCTCCCATCCGACTGGCCCCTAGGGCGAAGGTTGGACGAATAAACGAAATATAAAAAGAATTTATCGGCGTTGTAATGTGCGATTTTATTGTGGAACGCGTGCGAATTTTTATCCCGTTACGCGGCTGCCAGTTTTCATTAGGGTTCGTTATGTGCGCATTTGATGCTGTTCTGTGATGGTGTTAATTTTCAATGTAGGGTAATTTGATTAATTATGTTTTATATTTATTTTATGTGATTTTATTGGGCTTTCGTAAAGTTTGAATTAAGCGACGTATAAAATCGTTCGATATAAAGCGTTCGTTTCGAATTTGCTCCTTGTTAAAACTTGTTCATGAATGTGAATGAAAATATTGACATCTCATCAAAATCAAAATATAACTGGATCTTGTTATTAGTTTTAAATGGAAATTCTAACTTGTTCATACGTAAGCTTTTCACAATTTGACAACTTTTCACTCGCACGTACCCATTCATTAAAAATTAATACAGAAATAATGCTTCTATACGACACGACGAACGCACATCAACGCAAGCCTACTTTTTCTATTATAACCGACATAATTTAATTACATAGGTGTCTTCTTTAAGACCTTCTTTAATTAAACGAAAGATCCTCTTTTTCGTCCCGTAATCAAATATGCCTTTCCCTTTATACACAGCCTTCAAGTGCTCCGCGGAGGAGTGTGCACACACATGAAGTTGACGACATCGACGTCGCTCTTAATGGCATCGAAGCGAACGCCTTTAATTGAATCAAATTCCGGTCACGTGACATTGAAGGCAATCTAATGGGACCATACTTTATCGTCGCCGACTAATGAGAAGTCTCCCGGCCTTCTGAAAGCCGAAACCACCCCCATGTCATGGTGCCGCACTCCCGCCCCGTGTTTTCTGGAGCGGAACCTTTTTGCCATTAATTAAAATCGATTTTGCGCCAAATACTACGGATTTTTAGCGCGCTGTACCTTTCCCTTTAGCGCATTCGTGGAAGGGTTGCGAAATTTTAGATGTTTGCTTACACTGCTTCGAGTGGGATACGTTCCACAAAGAGGTCAGGATCACATTGTGGGTGATGGGGGGAGGTGGGTTGGTATTAGGGATGGTTTTGAGTTCCACTCGGGGTGAATGTCGGACCGACAAACATCGCATCGATGATGGAGATTCGCATATCGAGTTTAACAGGAATGTATGTATATGTTCAGGTGCTTATACGATGTACTGCGTAGGAGTTGTATTCTCTATTTCAGGGTATCCTTAATAAATATTGTATTATTCTGAAATTAGTGTTAATATTTATTCAGGGTTGCATGTTTATCCGTATTGTTTTAATGAGCATTGGTAGTTTCGCGAACATATACTAGTTTATTTTTAATGAAAACGTGTTGAATTAGTTCGGAATGTTCAAATAGTAGAATTCCCATTTCATGCATTTTAATAAGGTTGTCTTGTATAAGTCGAATAATATTATGAAATAAAAATTAAAAAAATATTGCATATCATTAAATCCTGCATATATCACATTCAAAAATCAAATCGACAGGTTTCTTTCGCAAAATGAATCCAGAATAAATAAACGATTTTTTACCGACAACAGCCACACGCATCCGCGCAATTTATAAATATTAAGTGCCAAAACGTCTACGGGCGAAATGGAAAACATATATTAAAACGTTTTTCCACGAATAATATCATACACGCGTGCCACAGCGACGTGACATTTCTAAACGTGTCAAAAGCCACGCTTTACCTGCGACACCCGAAAAACCCGGACCCGGCCCCGGGATATCCACCCCCGCTTATCCGAGGGACTTAACCGTGTAAAATTTAAACACAAAACGTATCCAAAGTGGCGAATCGTGTTTCGCTAATTTGCCCTCCTCCTCCCGCTCCAATCTGGACGGCTCTTCTTCGGAAGAATGCGGAGGGCCGAGGACTTTTCCTTCGTCTTCTATTTCGAGTCGCAAATTTGCTTTGTGTTATTCTTGCGGTTTTGTCGTCGACGTCGTCTGGGCGGTGGAAAACGCGATTTTGCCGTTTCCTTGTCGTCTCTTTTGAAATGCGCGTCGTTCTTTCCGCCCGGCGTCCACTAATTTGATTGAACGTGAAAAAGGGGAACTCCACAGCAATTATGGTGGAATCAAATTAAATTCTATTGCGGAAAAGAAGGTTACGTGAAGGTTTTTTCAGTGGGCCAGATTGAAATAATACAAAGCCGTTCAGGTCGAAAACGTCGTTCGATTTTTATGCGAGGCGGTTAAATTGCGTATTCAATAATTGAACATTGAAAAGTTTTATACGAAATTCGCTGAAAATACATAAATTCGAACTGATTATATTAAATTTTCCAATTATATAACCGAATAGCAATAATAATAAACAAGGAACGACGCTAATAATGGACGGCGTTCGTTTCGGGCGAATATTCGAAATTCAATTTCATAATTAGGTATGCGAAAAATCCATAAACAGTCTGGATTCGCCATATCGGCGCGGATGTATTGCAAAATTTTCGATATTTCAAAATATAATATTTCGAGCTTGCGGTGCGAATCCGGAGTTAAATTATGAAAGTTTCGCGTCGGGCTAAAGCGTGAAACTATTTACGAAGGTTTTCCGCTAACCGGAAAAGTCTAAGCACGAGACTAATTTTCGCCTCGGGATAAAATGAAAACGATTTTCCCGCGCTCATTGCGTATGTACATTTTGTTAACTTTTATTCCCCAATTATACGGACATAATTTGCGCGGTAATCAAAACTCGGGGGTCAACTTTGACCGTATTTCAACTTCGGCGTGTTTGAATTGCGAAGTTCGCCGCGAATATTTTGCGTATGCCCTATTCATTTATTTATTTCCGTTTTATTTATTTTTTACGGTTCGCATTCGCAATCCGTGATGGGAATGTATATTTATCGCAATCGACGAAAAAACGCGAACATAAATCACTTGAGATCGCACTTGAATTTTAAAAACGCTTCACGCGAATTGTAAATCGCATTTCACCCGTCGTAAAATCTGAAATAAAAATATTCAAATATAACGTAATTTGTATCATCGATCCCGGTGAAGGTCTCAATCAAGTTTAAGCTTCGTGAAAATATACAAGCATTTACTTTGACACTATTGGGCATAAATAGGACGGTTTATGTTCGGGTCCTAGGTTCCAAAATTTACGTTCGCAAACAAACCGTTAAATTTAACTGCGTCCAAAATAAATTAAAACATCCGATATAATGCAAAACGGCTCGGAAACTTCGAACGAAGGTATACATATATTTCGTAGCCTGGTCCATAAATTCGTTTCCCTTCAAAAAGACGGACTTAATTGCTCAAAGAAATTAACGACTCGCAAAGACGTTCAAACTTAAAAACGGACAAAATCACTCGGAAAAAACGGCCCAGAAACCTCAGAGACGACTTTGGGGTCACGATGATAAGGAAAATATTCCCGAAAGATGAAACTCGGAAGGAGATTACGATAATCGGCGGGGGACTTTGATTGCACAGCACATTTCATTGTTTACCGACCGAAGCACAATAGGCGAGACGAGCGGTTGGCTATTTGTTATTTCGGGCCTTATTCCTAGGTTGGGTCCACATAATATTGCTGGTACATTAAGGGCGGACAAAAGATGCCCTGAAATGTTCGGCAGTCGGTGCCCGAAAGTGCCCCGGGGCATTTTTGACCCGCAGAGGGCGGGAACTTTAGTGTTTAAAACGTGCACGAGGCATGTGTGCGATTCCATCTGTCGTTTTATAAAACTTTGCCTCCTATTCTATGCGTACTTAGTTGTATAATGAAAGTTCAGAAGTGGGTCGTGAATACTCTGGTAAATGAATTAGTGCTACAGAAGTTTGTATAGAGCATGAATGATGTGCAATCTCTGAATACAAGCGATGTATGAATAAATCAAAGCTCGTGTTCGAGCTTGGTATAATTTGTGTATAATTGATATGTGGATCTCAGATAAAATTGAAATGTACTCTATTTACATTACGTGTTTCATATCCTCAAATTATTCTCTCATTCAAATTTTTATTTACATTTACAAAAACCAAAGAACTCACACCAACTTTTATCAAATAATATCCAATTTCAAGTTCATGCAAATGAGCATCGTATCAAATCCGATACAAACCTAACTACAATACCGAATACGATACACGCAAACCAGATCCGAAGCCAGATTCAATAATGAGAATCGTCCTCTCAATAACCGCGCCAAATTGGAGAATTACAATATCCGGCTGGGGGCTTTAAAGCAACGCACAACAGACGGAAGCTTTCGGACCGTTTGCCAGAAAATTAAATTTAATTTCAGACAAGGTAATACGTCCACGTTTCGAACGATCCACCCTTCCGCCCACTTTTCCACCCGCTTTTCAGCAAAACACCCCTCGAGAACCGACCTACGCCTTGTTTGTATTCATTAACCACACGCGGTTCGTTGCCGGCAATCTTTCGTCTTAATAACAACAATTTTGATGTCTACCCCAAGATTCGCCGATATTTAAATACGAAAAGTTGTAGGAGAGTATTCGTTCCGGATTAGACTTGGAAATTTGAAGTTAATTTTGGGTCGAATCTAATTTATTGTTTTAATGCGTAGTTCTGTGTTGAATTGAGTCAATACGATGTGTAATTTTGTGTTGATAAACCGCACTATTATAAATGAGATTGTGTATCAGTGATGTTTTGTTATTTTGAATAAATGTGTTTTTTATCGATTGAACATTCTTATACTGATATTATTGAGGAAATCGTTTATTTCTTGTTTGGTTAGTTGGATATCACATATTTTTAAAGCGTTTTATTCTAAATTTTTTTTAATAAATAATTATTAAATTCTTTCAGCACATAAAAGAAAAAAAGAAGAAAGTTATTCACAATATACTACCTCCTACGGATTATCTATAATCTGAAAATGTTTCGTTCGAACAATTTTATGTTTATTATTCTTACACGAAATATTATATAACAAGGATTATTTTAAAATATTATAAACAATAAATTTCCATATTGAATCTGTTGATAAAAACACATTCTGTTTACTTAACCGTTTATTTTCATCTCTACTTTAAATAATCGATTCTCGACATCCAATTCAAAATCAATACAATATTCCAACATAAAAACGAACCAATCGAAATTTATTCACAATAAAAAAACTTGATCACGAAACCCATAAAAATTCAGAGCAAAAACATCGAATAAACATCATCGAACATAAAACACCGATATGTAGAGGAACACCCGTTCAATCGGGCCCAAAGATAAACTCGCAAGCGCACGAAACATAAACGTAAATTTTTCATTTAGGACCCTAGCCGGGTGGAACGGCGCGAAACCGTTTCAAAATTCGAATTTCGATCCGAGACCCGATTAATAAGAGCCAGGTAAACACACTAGGGACGGACACTGGGAACAGCCCCCTAGAGCAGGGGGTGCGATTGCAATAATCGTTCGGGTTGCGCCCCATAAAAACGTGGAGCGGCGCTAAACGGGTCAAGTCGGGATCACGCTGGCCCGGCTAATATATCGTGGCAATATCGCGTACCTAGGTATGTACCTAGTACCTAGTTGTGTGCCTAACCGGGCACCTGTGTACCTAGATGGCTATTTGCGCCGATGGGGATTGTGTTCGAGAGGGGTGTTTGTCTCCCTCGTCGCTTCGATTGGATATATGTTTGTTTTTGTGCAAAAGGTGCAATATGTTTTTTTTATATATGTATACGACGTGTTCAATGGATCAAAATATAAAAAAAATAATTTTAATATTGTTGCTTTGAAAATTATTTTATTTCCAATAAAATGTAGAGAAAAATGTTGGTTTTATATTATTTATATTTGAAAAATGATGTATCGTTCTTTGGAAACGTTTAATGTATGAATGAAATGTGAATATTAATTTAACGCCAATAAAAAATTATCGTGTATAAAATGATAAATGATTTCTTTGAAATAATAATGTGAAAAGCGTAATACATCATGTTCAGTAATGGGAAAAATTCAAATGGTTTTCACATGCAATTTCCGTAATCGAGAACGTTTATCGCTGCGGAATTTTTTTAACTTCGAATGCACAGACGTGAGTAATATCATTTTATGATATACGAGGAAAATCGTACGACTTTCCGCGCGTAACGACGCCGGAAAACGGGAAAAACTGGACGCCATCAATTTATCTGATGGGCCCCAAAATGCAAGCGAGGTCGTTAAATAGTCGCTCCGGAATCGTTAGCTAAATTACCATTGCAAGGGTAATCAACCTAATTTGCTATAGATCGTAACGACGAGCTCATCTTCGTGCTTATTTCCGCACTATTTTCAAGCTTTCACGCTCTGAAAACTCCGATCAAATCGCCTAGAAATAATGCGATTACATACCGTTCGTTCTACACGCCATGACACTCCCGAAGTCGATCCCGAATTTGTTCTTGGCCCAATTATTCTGATTGCCTCGGTGTCCGGGACTCGAGATGCTCGCGTGTCTCCCGACAGTTTGAGGAGCGCTGGCAAGGACGAATTTGCGTTATATTGTGGTATTGAAGTGAAGTGACGTGCGTGTCTTGAGCCACGTTGCGAACGAAAGGTCGGGACTCATTAATACCCTTTCAAGGCGCGCATTACTTATTTATTTAATGTCAGTCTATTTCAAAATAATTCGCACGTGCGAATTTTAGCAATTGGTGAAACTTTGTTATGAAGTGGTTCTCTATTTGAGGTATCCTATATTAAGACCTTGTTCGAAAATTGAAGTGTTTAGTCGATTCCAATGAAACGAATGTTTGTATTAATAGAGCTGAATCGAATGTTCATGTTTGAATAAATAATAAATTATTTGTATATATTTAGAAATATCGAATAATAATTTTCATATACAAATCGCGCTGAAATGAAAGAGGTAATGAATTTATGGGTTGTCTTTTGATGTCTTAATATAGACCTATTTAATTTATTCAAACAGTTGTAACTACGATTTTTTTTTGTGAAGATATTGTAAATTTTTACGGAGGAAATTTCTTACATAAAACAAAGAAAAGAAAGAATCCAAAATTAATGCAAATAAGGCGAAACTGTAAGACGAAAAATAAAAAGGCGGAGATAAAATCGTCGCGCGGTCAAAGAAAATTCGAATTCCTGCACAAATTGTTCAAAGTTATTTTTTTATTCGCACACATTAATATTCAACGATCCGAAAGTAAAGACTCGACTCTTATATTTTTTCGCCTCATCCAAAAGAAAAAGCGTATAAATGTTTTTTCAACGTAAGTTTGAATTTTCTTCAAGTTGAAAATTCGCTATAAATTTGCACACCGCTTTAATAAAACGACCATTTAATAATGCGGCCATTATTCTTGCACTGAGTGCAAACTCCCATTGCCTCGATTAATTTATTCAATATTGATAATTTCATTGAAAATCCCGTACTTTATTATTCAGAAAAGAAGATACGGCGTTTCTTATTACTTATACGACGTAAAAGCGATGTGAACAGACTTCTGAACGCTTCGTATCTTAAATCTAACTTTATAGCAAAAACATAAACACGTATCATACATTACATATGAAGGATGTTCACTCGCCCTATCCAGAAAAAAAAAGGCGAAATGTGTTTACTCAGTTTTCGAGTTAATGATCTACTACACGCGTTTTCCTCGATTTTTCTCCACACATACACACACACACATATATATATATATATATAAGAGGCACGTTTCCCAGCTATCTCATTACATATATCTTTTTGTTTTCTTTTAACTTTTTCTCCCATGACATAACTGGAAGCGATGAAAGCATACACCCGTCATTTCTCACCCTTTGACGAGACAGCGCTGATTTATCTTTTAGTTATTCGAGCAGTCATTTTTCTGAACCTTCTGCATGCTCTATCGATTCCATCTAGTTCGAAAATAGTTTTAGCAAGCACATATATATTACAGTCATTTTCATAACGAGCAAACCGAAGCGAGTGCTCAATTTGCATAGGATAGTCATGTCAAATCTTGCATGTCTCTATTCGTGGCTTCGCTTTGTATGAATATCTCGTTAACATTACAAGGAATTCTAATCGCACTCCATATTCAATTGCTCTTATCGTATTTCGCTTTTATGTACTGCGTTTATATAAATGAAAATTTTCAATATTTTTTTTAAAGTGGAAAAATTTTTCCACATTACATATTTTTAATAAAGTATACTTAGATGGAAATTTCATCCAAATACATATATCGATAGAACCTATCCCTAATTTTTATATGGTCACCATAATGTCTTTACACGGTAGCCTATGGAACGTGTAAAAAAAGACTTGAGCATATTTAGCAAAGGTTAGGAAACTTATTTTATAATATTAAATTAAACACTAAAATCGCGAAAGGCTCTATTAGATAAGAGGTCCGACTCTCCAGCACAATACCCATTTATATACTAGAGAAAATTTTCATAGAAGCACCGTAAACTTTCTCGCATATGGCAATATATTCAGAAATATAATCTGAAGAGAAAATTTATCAAGAGCGCCAGCGTTCGGAAAACAAAGTTGCAGATATTCCATTTTAAGTTTTGCCACCCCACGCCCAGGGAACTAAGAAACATTTGTTGGTATTCGTTAATGGCGTTCCAGCTACCCTCTAGAGACGGCAACGTAAAAGTTCGCCCACGGAACACAACACGCAATAAACACGAGAGATTTTTACCGAATTTCAGCACATTACAATATCACACAGACACATACGTCTGAAACCGCGAAGGGCCAAAGTTAAATTACAGATTCGCGCCCTGAAGATAAGCAACGCTCGCGATGTGTCGTTCGCGATAATTATATGTGTAGGAATGCGATATTCGCACACACTTTAAACTGCGTCGGGTTCAACGTCAAAGGGGTCAAATTGAATTACCCGAACGTTGCGACTTATCGAATTATAAAGTTCGGGGAACAAAAGCGACGTGTAGTAAGAAATGAGGGACTCGCGCTTAAATCCCTCCGAAAACGCGGAAATTACTTTTACATAATGGACCGAGAGATCGAAACGCGATAATAACTTTTCGATGTTATGCCGTTTCAATAAAATAAATATATATTTCCGTTTTAGGATTCGATTATTTGGTTAAGTACTAAAGTTTTTTTTGTGGATCAAGATTTTTTTTAATTAGATGGCTATGAAATTTTTTGCTGGAAAACATTATTTTATTAAATTAATTGCCTGATTTATATTTTTTTATCACACGCAGTTTTTTATTGTCTTGAATTTCGTCATTTCGCGCTCGATTTGCTCGTAAATTCGATAAAAAATTGAACTTTAACCAAAATTGTTTATTGTTATTTATGTGATGAGCTCACGAACATAGCCGTTTTATTTAACGCATATCCTCTCGTTTTTTTTTCCGTGCGATTTTTTCGTAATGTAAAAGACCAAAAGACAAACGGGCACACGTGACCTTTACATAAGAAGGCTTTTTTTTTACTTCGTTAAAAATAGCTTTTGCGTTCCCTCGTCATTCCGGCTCACGTTTTCAAAGAAATTGGATACCCCTGGCTTGACGTGCGCCACATACACATCCGATAATAAAGGTGTCCCTTGTAAAAATTGGTCACTTCGTAGCTTACACGTCCCACTATGATGTGACAACCGCAGGGATTATCAACTTACACAAAAGTAAACCAACTATCAATGATAAAATGCAAAAAAGTAATTTAAATAATATTTCTTCTCGAAAATTAAATGTTACCTTGATACTTCATACATTAAGATGTCATTTAAGAATTTATTTCAGAAAGAAAGGCGTTTTAAAATAAATTTGCGATGATAAATGACGTTCGCGTTATAGAACGTTTTATAATACGGGAATCGTAAAATGCGTATTTCGTATGAAAAATGGTCGCATAATAAAGACACGTTCCTCGAACGTCTGCCGCTCTCGTTTCGGTATCAAATGTCAATTCTCGCTTTGACATTATTCAATTTTTTCGAATATGAAAAAAAAGTTTATGGAAATTCTGGCAATTTTCTCTTGAAACGTGCCACGTTTTAAAAATATTAACGTACGGTTCAATTAGTGTGTGAATTGAACCGAATTGTGTTTGTGCGTTAATTACTGACCATATCGTGATTAATCAACGCGTAGTTAATGTTAATCACGATGATGAATGTATAATTGTGTTTGCTTCTGAGATTAATCGCCTATTTTTATTACAATGCAACACAAAAAATATTTCATTAATCACGTTAAAATAGTTATTTATTTGTTTGTTTGTTCGATGACGAATGAATAAATACGCTTTAAAACTGATTGCAATGTAAATGTATGAACCAGAAAAACTATACTCAAATCCTTGTATTTATTCAATCGTAGTCCAACGAAAATCATTTGATTTGTTCTGAATATGTTTACAACAACGTATAATTTTATTATGTTTATAAAACAAAAACTTTTCAATATCATTTAACATTTTTATAATATCGAGACCAATCTACCAAAATAATTTCGAAACAATACACAATATAATCTATCCATCATCTTCACCACATACCACATAACTTCAATAATCAATACAAACTAAAACATTCAAAAATAAACAATTATATATAAAAAAAAATCAACTCATATACAAAAATCCACACTTGATCAAACCCAAACTTCAAACACATTCAATCAGCCTCCATCAAAACAGCATCCTCACCCAAAACCATGCACCCATAACAAATTCAAGATGCGACACTCACACGCCATGAATACATACACCCTCCAGCACATATTCACCATACGTTCCCAATTTCCACACGTCCTGAAAACGCTCACTCGAACGAGCCGTGTGCCCTATCAATTGCCTTTCAGATCGCGGAACAATAACCCCTCGACATACCATCGGCGGCGATAGGCCGGCCCAATTATACCCGGCTGTGTACGTTTTATATAATATTATAATATTATATTAACCCCCGCGGAGGAAGACAATAGACGCCGGAGGGCTGTACGTGTGTGGCAAATTAATAGAGCGGATTAGACGGGCCCACGGGTTGGGCGCCACTGGAGCGCGATTGTGCTGTGTCGTGGTTGTTTGGTGCAAGGAGATTCTTGAGGCATTGTGCTATTTTTATTGTGCGAGGATATACACTGGATTGTTTCTATTTAATCGTTTTTAGAATGTTCTGAATGTATAGTGGGGGAGTTCAGTGAAATTTCATTTTGTTGAGTACTTTCGTTGTGGAGGTTTCGGTTTTGTATAAAAATGTGCGGTTTTATATTATTTTGTAGTTGTTGAGTGGATGGAATCGTTTTGTGTTGAATGAATTGTGCGGTGGTGGAGTTATTGGTGATATGGTCAATGGAGCTTTTCATGTGATGCATTTTTCGAGATATAAAATGTTGTGGTGTTTCTGATGGATCTCGACTTTGTTGGTATTTGAAAATAAGTTTTGTTGTTTTGAATCTACGTTTATATATTTTCGTTGTTGAGAGAATAAAACTTCTTTGTATCGAAGTTTTGTAGAAATCAGTGGAGGGAAATGGATATGTGAATGTTTCTATAAATTTTCTTCAAAGTATAATAATACTCGTATATTTTGTAAATCTTGTAATATAAATGGACCGAATTTTATGTTATTTTTTTCGTCACTAAATTTTTGACTGTAGAAAACATACTCTCCGTAAAACCTGTTCATAATTTAATAATTTATATACGATACCAAGTTGTGACCATACATATATAAAATTAATTTAAATGAAAATTTCTGGTAATTTAATCAGTTAATACGAAATTTTCATTCCATTTACTGAACTTATATAATATTTCAAAGTACATATACCTGATTATAGAGAAAAGAGACTGTTAAAATTTTAATTAGATCGGTAGATATGTAGTATTAAAGATCTTAATCAAATTTATTTATTTTAATTAAACTGTATCTAACAATGTAAGTTTGTCATCTCATCTCTCAAGCAATTTATTATAAAACGTGATACGAAACTTTAATAAGAAGGTCTTCGAATATACTCAATATTGAACGTTTCACGTTCAGTTACATAGCAAAATATTGAATTTAAAAAAAGTGTATTAAATCCAACTATTATTTTTTCATCTCCGTATCATTAAAAATTGTTTTTGTGCCCAACGAAACTCAGTTACTAATTTCATATAATGACTAGTGCATTATATAGAGACGTATTAATGTTTAATCAAATTACTACATTCAGATAAACATAGAACAATTTAATTAACGTCCACGTTCATACCCCATTCAAAATTCTATTGTTAAGTTCTTGGAAGGCATTGTTTTTATATGCAGACATCCAATTTTTTTTCTGCCACTTTTCGATTACATTGTGCTACGTCTAAGCAATGATTGCCCAGAAAGCATGTGAAGTATCTTTATCTTACCCTCGTCCACGAAGACTTTTGTAATTTGTCGTTCGTAAAAGAAACGACTTTCCGAGTTCCATCGCTCAGTCTGAGAGCAACAATTAAAATAGAGCGATTGTTTTAATGGATCAAATTAAACGGACCCCCGTTTTTATGGATCGTAAAAGAAACGTCCTTTATATATTGAAGATAGTTAGCCGATATTGAAATTCGAAATGTTCGACTGGAATTTAGCTCGGGTCCATTTTTTTCGCAATTTTCGTTTCGCGTATTCTGTGCACATATACAAGCCGATATTATCTGCGGAGCTTTGTTTGGATTATTCTTTTCAATGCGCAACAAAAGAACTCGTGAAAAGTAGTGAATTTATGATAATTAAAAACGAATTCACCTGCCCCAATTAACGTTTTACAAAACGAGAAAATAAAAGTGTCCGAGTGAAAATTAGGGCACGTTAATTTTTCTGTGCGGCCACGTGATAAACATTTTTTCATTGTATTTACCTCCATAAATAAAATATAATATACTATATACTCTGGAGAAAATACTTGCTTGCAGTGTGAAATAAAAAATTGAAAATAGCACAAAAGAATGGAAGTTTCCTTTTTATCCGTAAACAATTTTCAAGCTGTTGTGAATGTATTTTTAATTTAAATGTTTTAAAAATCGCACCAACGGTTTATTCTTGCCGAACTCACCAGTTTTTACATGTCACTAAATTAAGCGGTATTTAATGTATTTAATAAATAACCGTACCAATGATTTTAGTATTCAGCTATTTGAAATTCACATTTGCCATATTATAATACATAATGACAAACGATCAAATTTCTGATAGTATATTATAATATAGCATATGAAAACACTTATTTTGTAAGTAAATGTGATGAAGATAGTCAATTAAATTTTCCCAAGATATTAGGAAATAATTTAAAAAAAAAATTTTGATTTTTAATAATTTTAAACGTTAACAGTTCAAAAAAATGATAATTTTTTTGTAGTATGTACGTGAAGATGCAGTCTTGGCTTGCGATTTTTCCGAAAAATTATTACTGTGAGTAAATCTACATAAGTTTTATCTTATTTTATAATCTAATTTACCTATTTTTTCAAGCTTTTTATTAGCTTGTTCTAATACAGGACGGTTCAATACACTGGAAAGACATCAGAAATTTTTCACAACTAAAATTCAAAATTGATTCATATGCAGTCGAACTCTGAATGCTCGATTGACAAAATGACCATTCATCGGAAACAAATCAAAGTACATACCCATAAATATCATTACTTTTTCGAAATGTTGCTTTTTTATTATGGCTTGATCTTTCCATAGATTTTTTTCAAATTATATTTTTTTTATCGATTTCTTAATTTATTCCATATCCAAGACAAAAAAGTAACGATTTCCCAATACAACAAACTATTTGCAATACAATATAAAAAAGCATTCAATACGATATACGATCGCGAAAAATTATTTTCGTTCAATTTAAACACAAAATTTCAACCCATACTTTACTAATTTCTAAAATTATCAAAACCAGTTCGAAGCCACTCACCAATACAAAACGAAACTAATCAAACATCAATAAACAAAACCAACATCCGGCTCACATCACACAACAAACATTAAAAAACCCACATTCGACCGAATTATAAAAATTTTACCAACATCCAAACTCAATCCATCAAACAAAATCATCATTCCAAAATGTCAGATTACGTATCCACGCGCAAAAAAATCGCAACACAAAAAACCCATTGGCGCGAAAACACACTACAGTCCAACCTATCGGAGCAGTCCCCTGCGCACAAACACAACAGCCTTCGCGACCGCCCCGACTACACTCCCGGGCCCACTGCAAGCTCGAGGCTGCGCTCGCCAGTGCGGCACGGACCGCTGTCGAGAGTGGTCGTATTAACTATTCCAATACAGCCTTCAAATCCTCGTGGTCGGTTGACGTATTTACAAACCTCGCTTTTCCTTATCCATATAAAAAAAATCCCGAATTCGCCTCAGCGGGCCCGAATTATTCGTCATATCTCGCCTAAATACTTGTGATCCGACGGGCTGGAACTAATCCGCAAACTTTTGTGTAGAGACGTGTGTGTGTGCATGTCGAGTTTTAATCGGTCGGTTAGTTCCGGATAGGTGTCCTCCGTTTTGTGTGTATGTTGTTTTTTTGGGGTAGAAAGTGCTGTGTCGCGCTATCGAAAGTTTTCCCCCGATACGTGAATTTTCGCGTTGACGTTTCGCGATCGTGTGTTTTTTACGGTCGTTTGCACAATCAGCTTTTCGCTATCGTATTTGCGACATTGAAATATTGTTCATGATGCGTGACGTTTATGTGTGTATAAGGGTAAACTATCTTGTTTTTTTGGCGTGGGGAAATTTTTTGAATATTCATTATTTAAACGCGTCAAGCGTTCGTGTGAAAAAAATTGATATTGCATCGTGATTAGTTTTGAAAGAAAAAAGTTGTACAATTAGTACCCAATAAATAGTTGATGTGTGGTGTAATTGACACGTTTTTTCAATATTAAAAAAATTTGGTAAAACCCGGAAAAAATAACGGTATCGCATGAAATAAATAGAAATAAACAAAAATATATTAAACCGAAATGATAATGAATGTGTATTGGGGTATGAGCGTGACGCGGTTGCGTCCTTGTTCGCTCGCGTACCGCGCCGTTGCGTTACGAAACTTTCAATTTCGTAACGGACAATGTCTTTCGAAACTTTCAGTTTCCAATTTATGATAATCGTCCGCTTTTTACTTTTATAATGCGTTTATCGTTTTGTGCATTCGCGTCGGATTCGAACTGATTAATTACCGTTTTTTAACGTCGCTGTCGCTAGATAAAAAATTGTACTTTTTTGCCTGTCAAATTCGGGCCCGCTTTGTGGCGATGTCGCGCGCTCCGCTCTGACCCGAACTTTTTTTTTGGGTTGCCTTTTGTGATTTTGTGTTTTTAATTTTGTGTTCAGTTGCACACCTGAGGCCTCTCTGTGTATTATATTTTGTGCTTGTGCTTTCGTTTTCAGTCTGCCGTTAATATTTTAAAATCCATTGTCTTTACGTGTCTAGTGTTTTTTTGTTACGATACACCTCCAGAGATTTCAGAACGAAACTTTCGTAAACTCCGATGTGGTAAGTTGACTATTTTCTATCAGATACTATTTTTAGTTTTCAGCGTAAACTTCCCGAAAACATTTCGCACAAAAACACTTAACTTTATACAATGCGTACTTACATTCATGACACTTCAACTAGAACAAGATACGTTTACGGCCGAAATACAAACGCTAGAGGGAATTTCTGACATTTTCTTTAAATCCCTCGATCCAATTCGGCTTTTAATGGTGCCGTTGTTTCATTAATTCGTTGCTACGACCATAGTCGTGTACGTATACATAATATTATGAGGGAAATTGGACTCGTACACGGTTTGGCAACGGCGAAATGCA
Source organism: Hydropsyche tenuis (assembly GCA_009617725.1). Lineage (NCBI taxonomy): Eukaryota > Metazoa > Arthropoda > Insecta > Trichoptera > Hydropsychidae > Hydropsyche > Hydropsyche tenuis. The sequence goes on from VTON01000008.1 coordinate 1,866,879, forward strand.
ACTGCGACGGTCGCGTTGGGCAAATTCGCGTTTGCACATTCCGATGTGCAGTTTTGCAACCCCGTAAATTCCGACAAAGTGTCGGCAACGCGATTCGAAATCGGCCGGACGAATAGAATTCGAAATACTGGAGCACAATAGGAAACTCTGCGGTAGAAAGCCGCATCGTCGGTGTGCGCGATTTATTTTTCTTTTTTTTTTGCAGGTCGAAAAAAATATAAATCAATGTTCGGAAAAATAGAATGAGGTTTTTGAATGTTTTCGATGATTTTTTCGCATGCTAAAATAAAAGAATTGGTTGTGGAATCCAGGTGATTTCATGGCCGTGCGTTGTTGTTGAGTGCAATGTAACAACGACCATGAAAGGACAAGGAAAAATCTATTGTATATATAAAAATTGACGGATATCCTGTTTCGGATGCAATAAATAAAATCCCAATACATCACTTGATGATGTTAATTGATAAAAAAATATTCCCCATTCAAACATCAAACGATTTGATGAGTGGATACAATGTTGAATAACAATCATTCTGTTGTCCGGTATTCACGAAACACTTTCATTTTTGCATACGAAAATATTAGTTGTATTCGATTATTTGATATTGTAATATTATTATTCAATTAAAGCGCAATATTCAAGTTTTGCTTGTCGATTGTCCGGAATTGACAGTGGAGGCCTTGATCGGTCAGTATACATTCACTTTCGCGCGAATCGGACGCGTTACGTCACGAAAAAAATATTTTTTACACTCTTTGCACTCATTATTTCTGAATTTTGACATATAAAGACTAGTCAAGAGAATCTATAGGGCCCTCGAGTAAAGTTTTCGCCAGCATCAAGATCGAAACGACCGTGTTAGATGGTTCAGTAAATGATAGTTTGGCCCGTCGTCACGAACATTCTATTCCCCTAGAGATCGATTATGTATTGATATATATTATATTTTCAACATAATATTTAGAAGTTTATCTGAATTAGCAAGTGGTCTTTCCCGAATTTAATATAACAGAACGAGCTTATGAAAATTAATATTCACTCTTAATGGAGTTGCATATTAAATTTTATGAATGCTCGCTTCGTTTGTCGAGCAGATTAGTTGCATATATGAGGATGAATGTTCGCAAGAGTATACAATTTTATACGAGACAAACTTATACGAGTGTACGAGGAGCTTACAAATTGTTCTAGGCGCAAACTTTCGAGCTCGAAACACCTAATTTTCGCGCCTGATGATGCACGCTGGCACTAAATTTATGAAAATGACATTATAATGTGTATCTCAGGTACGTGTAGCAACAACTCGAATGCTGAAAAGTTTCAGTGTATTCGACACGTATAGTATGTAATACTTCAAACTATACATATACGGATATCAAGGCACTTCGCTTTTAATTAGAGCGCACAAGTAGAGATGTCAACTCGAATTACAGGGCCGACGAGAGTGAAAGATAATAAGAACCGCATAGATTAAAAGAAAGGAAGTGTCAGTTTTTTTTCAGCCGAGTGAAAAAAAATGCAAAATAGACAGTATTAAAATTCTCTTTTCATACTCGGCTAGCTGTTTGTGCGGAAGAGAAGTGTCGAATCGGAATATCAAAGTGTTGCTTAATCCATTAGCCGCTGTTCAAACAGAGAGTTTAACGGGTTCCAAGCGAACCTACGGGATAACCGCTACTTGTTTCGGGCGTTTCCTGCGAATTCTCTGGAATACTTGTTTTAAATGGGACTGCCTCGTTCCATGGCCTTTTAGCTGAGTTTTGCTTAGATTCTATGTAAATATGGGTCGAAATTTGATTTTATTTGACGGGAAATATTTTCGTTGACTCGCTCACGAATTGAATTTGATTGCCGCTATGTTTGTTGGATATTTCGAATTTTCATCCCATAATAGGTAATTTTGTACTCTTTTAGATTGTATATCGCAATATTCTGAAGTCTCATTTCAATTTTAAATATCATAAGAACATCAAACAAATTAAAATTAACGGCTTCAGTTTATTTTAATACTTTTCCCCACTTCGACCGTAACGAAAAAAAAACTCCCGACGAACCTCTTCATACTAGATTGCGCATTATTATTATTATTATTATTATTATTATTACATTCCACGGTCAATTTGCTATCGCAACAAAGCGATTCGACATTAATTTTTATTATACATAGCTAACAGTGTATACACAAACCGGGGAAATTCAGCTTAAACAATACAAATCGATCGGCGCACGAATCGCTCGCGCGGAAAACTCTCTCAATTTGTTCGCGCGCAAATAACGTATTAACTTTTCAGCCGCGGCGCGTAACAATATTTGACTTTCTACGTCGAAAGTAAATATGAATTTCATTAAGTAGCGTTTACACGAATCGTACGACTAAGCACATAGAGAACACTCGACGGCGCTCATAATATAATAATACGGCTTATGACATATCACTCTCGCGAATTCGCATTTTCGCACACGCCGCACGGAATCGGCACACGCGAAAATAAATTAATCGAACATGGCGATAGCGGCCGTTTTGCATTTTGGGGTCTGTGCGACCCGAAAACGATGTCGTTTCGGTTTTGGCGACCCGAGATTTGCATACGGGCGTTCGTTGTAGGGAGTTTTGCGCGAGCGCGGCGCTGAACTTTTCGGTTATCTCGATAATTGAATCGCGGAATATCTTTATAATTGTACGTGAGTTGCGGGTAAATATGGTGTCGTGATCGGATCGAATGGTTTTGTGTGTGGATGTGATGCGGCTATGTAAATGTTGAATGAATTCAACGCGAGTGAATTGTGGGTCATTGAAATATAATATGTTAAATTTCTTTTGATTATATTAAAATTAAGTCGATGGCTTTTTTATGTTGAATGTGTTAGATTGTCGAAGTTGAGCGATGTTCTGTGTTGGACGTGATTGCGTTGGTTTGGTGAGAAATGTGTCTTTCAGAGTTTTTTCATCGTCGCTTAAGAAATGTGTTTGAACTTTGAATGGTATCGGAATGATTTTGATTTGCTATTGATGTTAAATTGGCTGCGTATAATGATGATGATATAATATATTTTTTTGTATCGATTTTCAAATGATATCACGATTCTTTGCTCTTTTAGTAAAAAAAATATATGTTGAAATTAATAAATTATATAAAAGTTCGATGAATCAATATTTTTTTTATTTTCGGTAACTTACCCAACTCGACGCAATTTAATTTAATAAACTTATCACATAAAAATGTACGATGTTTAACTTAGAAAAAACTTTTCAACATTGAATAAAAATAGTTTGCAAATCAAACAAAAATTCTTCGAAACTTTTCCTTTGAATATATTTCGAATTCCACAGCGACAATTGGCTGAATCTCAATTTTCAATATAAAATGTGATATCCAACCTACGTTTTAATGTATCCCGGAAGATGTACTATTTAAATACATTACGTACATCCTTTAGTAGAACGGTCAATTTGCTTTTATCGCACGTACATACACATCGCATCGCGCTTTCGCAAAGTCGAAAGTGGCCCAATTCGACTCACGAGGATACCGCACCTAAATCCAATTCAAATTCGAACGTCCCTTTTTCGAAATCTTCGACCGATTCCCGCTTTCCGCATTCCGAAAAAAAAGCAACAGTATTTTTTCTACCGAAAACGAACAAAATAAAACAGCATTTCCAACAACAATACAGCAGTGCGACACTTGTCCGTCCGGCCGAGTGATTTATTCCATCCCGGTGGTGGAAATTCGCTTATCTTTCGTACTTTTTGCCCCGGTGTCGTTTTGCAGCGGACCCGGGAGAAGTTTGGGAAACATGTCCGGTTTCGTTATCTGCTCATTAGTTTCGGGATCTTCGGCTTTTGGTTGTGTTTGGCGTACTTTCGATACTGCGGCTTTCCGATCGCTAAGGAAAATAAATTGTCCTTGACGCAAGATGTGCCCTCTTCTTCCATGTGGAAGGATGCCGTTATCGGTAGTTCGAGGAATTCCCGATGAGTTATTTAGCCGATTGAGTCAATAAAGTGGAGTGAAAATTCTTAGTGTGGTTGTATGAATAGTTAAAGTTGTTCGAGAACTCGTATTGAAATTTTAAGTTGTTTTGTAGGTTTTCAAATTTTTGCATCGTTTGTTCTATGTTTCATTTTAAATTTAAGTTTGTATGAAAATAATTGTGTCGAATCATAAGCGAAAGTATTATACATATTTGAAATTCATTCACGTTTGGAATATAATTTTTTTTTTATTTAACCAACGTTTAAAATATAATATAATATAAAAATATTTTTATTACAAAAAAAACATATTCAAGGTTGTTGTGACATTTAATAAAATTGTTCAATCAAGGAAAATTCAGAGAAGAAAAAATGTCTTAAAATAACGTTTTCATACAAAAAAATGTTTACGCAACCTGAATAATTGAATTATTAAGACGGGACCTTACTGTATACGAGCGCAAATATTTATCGTGATCTTCAAACGACAATCGCACGAAACCACGTTTATGCATACAAAAATGTAGAGAATGTTACAGGTGAACGTAAAGCAATTTTAAAATGTCGATATGACCTTTGATGCAACGCGCGGCCGGGTTTCGCGCTCCTACCTCGCCGACGCGTTGAAATATTTTCCCAATGACAAATATTGAACTGAACACCTGTAAAACGCAATCACAATACATGTGTATACGAAGAAGAGATGACGAACAGGATGCTGTTCACTTCTGCAATTGTTGCACAATTAGCCGGTGTTCAATTAGCGCGGAAAGCGACAGTGGAAAAATGTAGTGTTTATACGCCGACATACATTCTATTATACACATTTATATAGGGGAAAATGATAATGATCTTTTATACGTATAAGTATAATATAACCGGGTATTGTTATACGCGAATTACGTGGCGGCTACGTGAGAATTAGAACGACGTGTGTATATGCAGCTTTACGTTCTCACGTACTTAGTGTATGTGTCAATAGCCTTTCCTATGCGACGGAATTTTCAGTCTCTTTTACGTTGTGTTTTTTCGCTGGTGCCGTTATTTGATATACATAAATGCATAAAAAATGATCGGGTGTGTTGGGAATTAAATACGTTCAATACGTTTTGATGAAGCCGCTGCCTGTGATAAAAAATATTTAAATATGTTTATACGGTATATTGAAAATCTTTGAATATTTATTTGGCTGGTTTGTACACCGCAAACCAGAAAAATCATCGGTTCATCGTAAAAGCGAATTTGAAGGTCACTAATGAAAAAACTGGCTTTTGGATTTGTGAATATTTGACTACAGCTAGTTTCACTTTTCGAGAATGTTCGTTCGGTTCTGCGGTAGAATTTTCTCTTTCGATTGTTTTAATGTGACATAGATACACATAATACGTCAATGTTCTATAATTTTTATTTGATTTCAATTTCGAAAACGAAAACCACTCATAAATTCATACAAAATCATCAATTTATTTTCAATGAAAGTATTGATTGCTAAAATTACACTCGATGACTAAATTGAATAAATTAAATTTATACGAGAGATCGAAAATTATTATATTTTTGTATAACTTTAAAATTCTAAAAATAATTTATTTAAAATAACACTTCACTTTGAGTTCACAACATTTGACAGTTCGTCTACGGAATGACGTCAAAAACACCCTCTCGCTAATTCCGAAGACAATTCAAAACTTTGACACTTCCGCGGATTAAAAGCTTTGAATTAATTTTTTAGAGTGCTCGTCCATCATTATCGGTCGTTAATAATAATTTCGCATTAACGAGACACCGACTCTTTTAGAAACGAGAACCCCACAGAACCGAGAAGTAGTGGTAGTAGTAAAAAGGCGGCTCGCAATAAGTGCCATCTTCTACTCGCCATTCGTCTGAGGACAACACCGTCGTAAAATGATTTATGGACCCCGTCGCCATCAATTAATTTCACAATATCTCTTTTATAACGCTTCTTCATTCAATAAAAGCTTCGTTTTCATCGCCACCCCGCATCGGAGAAACGTCTTCTTCTTGTTCGTCTCAACACTTAACGACGACGTCTTCCCACTCGCTCATTTTAATCCAATATCTTTTCTAGACGTATTATACAAGCATTTCATTATTGTGTTAGGAAAAAGTGTAGAGTAATAAAGCGGTGTTGTGGATCGTCTTCTTGTAATATTAAGCGCTTTGTAATCTAATGTGTTTTGTTGGGTTTCGTTCAAAAGCAGCATCCACTACGGATATTCGATACTTAAATGCAAAGTTTTACATTATATTATAGAACATCACTCGTGTTAAATATTGTATATAATAACAGGTATATTTTCAATACGTTTCGTATTTAATATAGATATTTTTATCAACATAATAAAAAAAAATTCTATAACAATAATACGTGGTCGTAAAAAAATAAACGATACTTTCTTACAACGCTAGTTCATGAAAATAGGCCTCTTGGTCCGTTACAGATCAATAAGCATTATGGGATTAATAGAAAAACGAACAATATCTTCGTACTGAACCTTTTCCCTTTTCATAATAGAGCAAAAAATAATGCGGGACGACCATAGAGAAATGTATACGTATAAATTTGAACACTTACATAGATAATTCGAGGTGTGCTCGAGATTAATACCTACTCTTTCGCGTGATAAATAATACACCAACTAACCTCTAATCCACCTCACGATAAAAATAATCCGCTAATCCATCATGCCTGAGAGAAAAATGAACCTGCGGAAAAACGCTTTTCCGGGCACGGAGGTGCTTCGAATTTTTCCTGTGGCCCGATTTTCCTAAGAGAAAACCTACACCCGTTGCACTAATAAACGCTATGGTTAAAGAAAAAATACCTCGACAAAAACGCGGAATGAAACTAACGGTGTTTTCGTGATGTGCACACTTTCGCAAAAATCGTCGTCTCTTTTGCTAATCGTGATTCGCTTTCGGCAAACGAAAACGAGATTAAGCCATTTATATGTTTGTTTTTTTTTTTTTCTTTAAAGGCGGCGTTGCGCAAACGCTGTATTAAAATGTACTCGGGCTTGACGCAATGGCTATTTTTTTCGTCCAATACTAAAGTACGAATTGACAAAAATACACTGATTATTTATGTTTCTACCCGGATTTACGAAATTCGCTAACTTTCTAAATTTCATGTTGCTTTCTTCTCACACGTCTATATTTGCTATTTTCATATGTCTGATATCGCACGTATTGGCATGAAATATTGACGTTTGCATTCGAAAATAATAAAACATCAATTATTGTGAAATGTATCATCGTTAGTGCATCGACGTGTAAAGCGCGCCGACTTTCGTGCATCATACGTGGATGAAATTTAATTGCACCAAATAAAATTACTGAACGCTCGCATAACAACAGATTTTGCATCTAAGCGTGCCGTAAAAATTGAATAAATATTTTGATTGTTGAGCATGTGGGGCGTTCCAGTTCGAACACGATGCGCATTCAAACCGCAAACGATTGACCCGAAACGGAATGACTTTTCTACGATTTTTCTCAGCGTTTTCCAACATTTTTCTGTATAGGTACACGCCTAGGATTCTCAGCTGTCCGAATTCATTTTTTATTCGGCTTTTGTGCCGTGTCGTTAGACCTTTTCGGACCGCTTTGTGCGCTTCGTACCTAATTTGCTTGGCACACTTTCGCGCGAGCCAGATGCCATCTCGAACACGACTTTTTTCGTTTTTCCTACCGAAACGTTTGACGTTCACTTTCCGAGAGCGACTATGCAAATTGTTTACTTTCTATGCATTGTGTGTGTCGTGTGTGTATGTGCACGCTTCTTCGAATATCTCTCTTGTTAGAGCATACCGATTTTTTGTTAGAGAATTATGGAATTGTCTTGCTTAATTGATGTCAAGTATTTTAGATGTATGAAAGAAGTTTTTTTCCAAGCATAATTTGTTTGTGATGTATTAGCGAAATTTAAATAATGGTGCTTCTTTTTTGCGCTCGTTCTTGTGTACAGTCATATCAATCATATGACCTCATGTTCTAATATTGCATATACGCGAATTTTATATTTAGTAAAAATATGTTTAATTTCAGAAACAAAATGTATGATTGTTTTCTATTATTTCGATACGAATGTGGCGATCTATGATAAATTCAAACTATCATTCTCATTCGCAAACTTCGCTAATGATCTTTACACATCGTAATAATGTTCGACGGCTGCGAGAACGAGATAAGTAAATGCGTCATAAATAAAACAGCTTTTAACGAACGTTCGAGTGTTATCAGAGATAAAAAAAAGTTGGCGCGCGAATCGAGAAGATTTTCTCTGAAGAACTTTACCACAACGTGCTAAGAGACCGCCCCCTTTTTCTTCACCATCGCCCCGACCATAATTACTTTGTAAAAAAAACACTTTTTTATATATTTTTCGCTTTTTTACGTCTCGCAAAAGTTTCGGGTCGATTAGCCGGCGTCGTCCTCGGTTCCGGCGAAAAGTTTCCCTTTGTGACACTTTAAAATTTTTCATCAATTTCTCCGACCGCAACAGATGTGTCGTCCCTTCGGGGAAGTTCGAACAACTCTCGAAAAAATTCAAAGGTTCGATCTCGACAACGAAAATATACAGTCCTCGTTTCGTTCTTAATTGTTCTTCTTGCGGTAGTTTTTCGTTAAAAATTTCTTTTTTTGAAAGTTTTAAATTTTTTCGTCGTCTTCTTTAACGATACTCGGGCAAATCGGGTCGATTTGTTGGGCCGCTCTGATAAATTAGTCACTCAAAACTTTCGATGAATTATAGCGGCCGTAAAATTGCAATTTATTAATCGTACAGTTTGTTTTGATATCATGTTTGAGCCATTGATCCAAATTTCTTGTGACCAAAATAAGACGCAACTCTCAAAAATACGTTCAAGTTTCTCGCTTTATATACTCGGAATAAAATAATAGAACTTTATAAATCAACTAAAATTTAATCAAACACTTCCTCTCTTGCTCACAGACTTTTCTTTAATTGCGCGTCTTTGATGTGTCCCTTTTTTGTCCCGTTTAATTTCCTTTGACTATCGCTTCATAGCGCTCATATTTATTATTTTTTTCTTCCATTTTTCCCTTGACAATACATAAACGACGCAAAACTCGACTCCCATCTCCTTCCTCTGGCGATGTTTTCCTTTTGTGTAGCAGGAAATAAATCGCGAGCCGCGCTATTATAATGCGTTCACTAATTTGCGACAAACGGATACTCTGGTTCGGCTCGATCTTAGTCTGCGTACACGGTCCAATTAATTAATTTGCTAGACGTTTTCCTTTTCGTTAATCGTCGAAACGTTGCGAAACGATCGTAATGTCTTTTGACATCGGCTCGCATTGCGAATTTCCTTTGTGCCATAGAAAAAAAACCGCAACTTTCTTATATGAGCCATCTAATGATGAAAAGACGTTCGTTTGACGCGGTGAATACGAATTGATTCCGATTTTATTAGATGCTTATTTATGAAAATGATGAAAGAGCTGAGTAAGTTGTGAATGAGTATATGAATGAGATGATTTTTTTTTTTTTTTTTTGGAAGAATATATAAGGAAAATAAAATATATGAAATTTAAAATAGTTTATTCACGTTGTGTTGGGTATACTTGGAGAAAACTACATTTTTTGTTAGAGGGAAATTTCGAGCGAAAAAATTTCCACGCACTAGAATTTCTTTGCTTAGAAATTCAGAACAATGGTCCGCAAAAACAACTACACATTTGTTTCCGCGAACAAAATAGTCATCAACAACTTGATGACAGATGTCCGATTGCGACGAGACATGCGAAGGACTAATGTTACGACAGCACCCAACGTACATTTTTTACGACAACAACTCACATCAATAAAACTAATACGGACAACATCCCTCGATACGTCCACCCCAACCCAATATTTCACCATCAAGCGCACATATCTCACGACCGCAACACAATGGGCGCCTGGGCCTGCATCCAATTCATCCTTTGAGCCTCGGAATTGAATTCCCAGCACGGCCAGAATCTCGTTGAGGCCCACCTTTGCGAAACAAAACTGCACTTGCCATCGGAAAACGTCAAACTCTCGTTAGAGCGGATGCCGGAAAGTGCTCCGCGAGACGGCCAACTTCCTCGAGTCGTCAAAACTCGACCGGGGGCCGACGTGAGGGTCGTGCGGAAAGTTTCGAGCCGTCGGTCGCGTTTTTTTATTATGGTTACTGTGAGGTTATTTTTATTGCTTGGTGTGTGTGTGTGCTTCTTTTTATTATGGCGGTGAGCGTTTGAGTTTCGGTGCTGTCATTACTGCTCGGTTATGTGACGTATCTTTTATGGGAGTGTTTCGTTTGAGATTTTTTGTTTTTTTTTTTTTGAAGTGGTGGTTCGTATTAAATTTTTCAAGTACATTACACTTGTATTTTAATAATTTTTCAAAGCATATTTTTCATGAACCTTTAAATAAATTCTCGCTAATTGGAAAACTTAACTAAATTTAATTGGATAAAAAATTATTACCTTTTTCCAAGTAACTTATTTGAAAATATTAATTTGAAAACTCATTTTACCATGGTTGAAAAATCATTGTTTTTTCGCAAGAACTTACAATTAATTATTTTAAGTAATAAATGTCAGGATAACATTATATTATGCCGGAGTTTATCAGTGCCATTAGTCTAAAATTAATTATCAAATTAATCATATGTGAAATCATTCATTATAGAAATTTTCGTTGTTCCTACATAAAAAGTGGAAGGTCATATCACCGTAATCAAATCTGAAAGCTAGAGCGTTCTTGACTTTTTAATTATAGAAAGCGATATTATCTGAAGGTTTTACAACCATACATTTTTTACTAAGAACAATGTCCTCAATTTGAAATTCAACATGATGATTTAGTCGCTTCACGTGGATGTTTTATTGATACTTGAAATAGTAGAATTTCATCAAGTTCATCCTTTATATCCTCATTGCGTCACATAATATACAAATAGATCGTACGTGACCAGAATAAAAGGACACTTGAGCAACAGTCGTTTGATTCTTCTTAGCGCGGGCAATAAAAGAAGGGAAATGCTAATTTGCGAGAAATATCTGTTTTTCATTCAAAATAAGGGTCCGCTTGGGAAATTAGTCGCGTTTCCCTTTTCTTTGCCGAATTCGAATTCGCGAACCTATTTTACATACGATGGACCCAATTTCATCCAGTTTCCTTTATTTTATTTTGTGAAATTCGCGCGATTGATTAATTAGATTACATAAAAACCAAGTTCCCACACATAAAAGCGCCCACAATGTTTGTAATGAAGTTTTACGATTTGCCAATTTGTCTAGCAAAAATGCTGAAAAAAAAAAACGAAACAATTTGTTACATTACAGCAATACGTATAGCCGAGTTTTCATGCTCGATCTGTGTTAATCCGAAAAAAAATTTCAAAACTGAAACGTTCCGAATCGGAATGCGTGAATGATTTTTTTTGTGTGAATAACTTTTGAACTTTATTTCATTGAACATTTTTCACAACGATTTTTACATCATCATTGTACGAGTATGCAGTCTTTATAAGTCCACTACAGATTTCATATTTTCCGATTCTTAGAGAAATTTGTAAATTTTTCTTTATGAAAAGCTAAGTTTTAAGCAACTATATATTGAAATCTATTCATTTATTGAGCGTCTTTAATTTGTTGAAGAAATATTTTCAATAAAGCTGATTCAAATTGATATTTTGTAGAGGAAACATTATACAAACTTGGCGTACCATATAATATAAAATAGTACATATTATCGAAAATCAATCACTAATTACTGTTTTTATCGTCCTGACTCATGCAAAATGTTGTTATGCAACACTTGCAGATTATGCACGCCGTTCGCAATCAATCGGTGGAGTTTCGGTAATAGTTTACAAGTTCGAAGTTTCGAACTCGTCGAAGTGTTTATGACTAGTCGGTTGAACGTGTTCGGGAACAAGTTGGGCGTTGCGAGTGTTCAGTGCTTGTCGAACTTTCGTCTCCTCTGAAAGTGGTCGGGAACACAAATACACATTGTTTCGGCAATAATGCCGTTCGTTTTCTCGGAAAATGTGTGCTTGAAAGGGCCTCGGGATCGAAGTTGCGAATGGTATGCGAATTATATCGTAGGTGTGTCGCGCCCATCAAGCTGTCTAAGAATAGACGTTTTGTCAATGACACTTCGAAATTGGTTCTTTGTCGTGATTCATGCGTGATGCAAACGTGTTTGAAGACAGATAAATACATATTGAATCTGAAAATATCCGTTATCTCTGGATTTCGTATACTGTCTAGGGAATCTGCCTTATTGAATTTCGCGACTCGTAGTTCACGATAAATTTAGAGTGCTTCCTATGCTATTTATAGATAAGTATTTTGTATTAGTTGACTGTTTAGCCTTGTCAAATATTCTTGTCAATATTTTTTATTAATCAAAATAGTCAATAGATTCATTTAATCGTTGAGGTATTTTTATACGAGGTGGTGCGGTATTTAACTTTTCAAAAATTATACAAGTATTTCCCTTATTACTATATAAAAAAAATGCGCGAACTTCTAATGCTATCGAAAAGTCCTTATCTCATGGCTATGTTTATATTTTTTATATAAATAATTTATAAAGTATCTTGACAAAAAAGCAGTGAAGCGAAAATGAAGTATTTATTTTTTATTAAGTCGAATTGACGCGCATTAAAAGTTGTCCTTTCCGAACGGGAAACAACGAGCGGAAAACACTATTAAAGAACATCTGTTTAAGCGATTTCTAAAGCTTAATTCCGAAAAGAGGCGAAACCTCCGAAAAGAGCCAAAACCGGGGAATACAAGGGGTCCAAAACGAGCAACCGGGCGGGTTTAAAATAGAGAGAGAGAGTGATGATTAAAAGCGCGGTTGCCGGCGACGGTAACATTAATTAAATGAAAATATAATAAAGCCGAATAAGCAGATGAGTCTTCTAGCAAAGGGATGAGGAGGGAAGACGGTCGGTCCCTTCGGCTGTTGGGACACCAGCCTTCGGGTACTATTTACATTTGAACAATTAATTACGGCAGGAATGCGGCCGAGGAGACGACTGCTGTGGTGTTTGTGGGCGGCAAGAAAGGGGGTGGGTGGGTGGTGTGCGAAATGGGGAGGACGGTGTTCTTCTTTAATTACGCGCTCGTTATTTTGAATAACTGGGGGAGGTTGTTATTAGCGCACTCGCGCAGCTAACTATTTGCGTTATTGCGACTAAGGAACGAGGGGGTGGCTGCGAGGGGTGTGCCTGTCATAACAGATTGAGGATAACTGGGAAATCCGGTGCTGACGTGGTACGTAGTTCTTGTCGGTTTCAATTGGGCAGCCTTCTCCGATTATGCGGAATGGTATGTTTGCGTACTTGTTATTGTTTAATTTGTGTGTTTATAATATTTGCGTTTAATCCGTTTAATATTCATAAGACGATCCGAAATACTTTCAGAATATGAAAATATTTATATTAATTTGAAAATATTTTCGAATTTGCATTCGAAACAGATTTAATGAAATTCAAAAATAACTTTCTATTTCGATTTACGGAGTGAAATTGTCATTAAATTTAAGACGGCTAAAATAATCATAATATTGCCGTAACCGTCGTAGTGTTTATAATATTTCTGTTTGATTATAATGATAGAATTTATATTATTTTTACGGCTTGCGAAATGTCTTTTATTCGTGCGGTACTCTGAAAGATGTAATATTCTCCTCGACATTACACAATTCCGACGAAAGAAAATAAATAACGAAAAATACTCTCGCGTGAGAAATATGATATTGTGGAAGAAGTGTTATAAAAGAACGCTGGTAGAATGCATTAGCGCATTGGAGTGCTAAGAACGAAATGCACCAAAGAATTTCGCAATTTTTGCCCGCACACCTAGGTACCACAAATGCCCGTATACTTCCTACGTCTCTAGCGAAAATATTTCACCAAACATCGATATATTTATATAATATAACGTAATCTCTTTTCAAGATTGAATCTTTCCTTTTTATTCGATTCGAAATGCCGATCTGATGTATGGACATAATGTCCATAATATAATTGAAATTCGAATTTCCCGCTCCGAATGTGTGATTTGTGGACGGACACGTACTCCTGGCTCAGGATTCGGAACCTGTGCGTGGTTTTATTTCCGGATGCCTATAAAAGCAGAGGCTTTCAACCTTTTGTGTCTATTTTTGAAAAATTATAACGACCCTCTGTGTTTTTCGGCTAATAATACACGCTAACTTTTTGTGCGACATTTGTAATCCGATATTGTTTCCGGGGATAATGGACGTTTCAGATCTGTCGCTTTTTAATGTAAAACAAATATTTGCTATACATGAAAAAAGATTTATTCCGTTATTTATGGGATTATTAAATTGAACAAAATACAGACTGAGTAGCAAAAACGTATCTCTTTCACGTTTGCCTCTTCGTTTATTATAATTTGCGTAAGTATTATGTTTGATGTAATACGATAGGGTTTAATATTTCGACCTTTTCTTAATTAAATTTCGTATCATATGTTCTTCTGATTTATTAAAAATTCCATTTTCTGATTATCTTTTGATGAATATTTCATTATAGCATTCTCATCATTCAATTACGTCATATAAAGCTAGCCTCCTACGATTTGTCACATAATTATTTTCCATATTAATGCTATCATTAGTTGCCTACTTTAATCATTAATGAATTCTTCAAACGGCAACTGACATCAATGAAAAGATGACTCATACGATAAAAAATAAAATTCTCAATTGATTGCAATAAACGTAGCCTACTCTAAAACAATGATACTAAGCCGGCCTAGTTACATACTAACAATACAAGGTGATAGTACGAACGATGCGTAAACGTTCACACATTTGAAAGTTAACTCTTTTCACATGATAAATCACTTTATATACAATGCGATCTATAATATATGTTCTCATATAAATCGGACATAAATACTAACTGAATTCTTCATATACCGATATAAAAAAATATCATCCATTTTAAGATATTTTTCGATAAAAAAAATCCATTATTGATATATGTATGTTACTTACTGTCGATATTTTTATTAGAGAACTTAACGTTTATATACTGCCATAATCCAATTCAAACCCATCAATTTTTCAAGATATCGCCAAAGATACGTCAAACGCGACAGACTTTATCCCCAACATTAAACATCATATCGAAAAATCCACGACATTTATATTATTTCCAAACTATCGAGCGCACATTTCTCAAACAAACCCACACGTAAGACCGCAAACAATTCAAACAGAACGGTTCCCGACTCCTATCTACCGCTCGTTGGAATTAATATGCACCTAACGTACAAACACGATTCATTCGATCCAAAACGACGGATTGGGTATCCTGGTGGTCCTTCTTCGACCGGACTCCAGGAAGTCCTCGTCGGCTAGCGGTAAATCATCGAGCCGAGCACATTGTTTCCTACGGCCGACCCACACCACTGGCGAGGCAGTATGTAGCACGCAGAAGTGCCTCGGACTTATGATTTATTCATAGAAATCGGCTCGGGCTAATGCCGTTATGTCGAATTCGACCCTTTCGGCGAATGTGCGTTTGTCGGGTTTTGTCCCATTGCTGGATGATGAATGGCAACGCGAGGATTCGATGCGTCAGCCATGTCGGATGGTGATTTTTTTTATATATATTCAATTTAATCGGGTTTGAATCGATTGAATTCCAATCGGGTTTATCGCGTTGGCACTGAATTTTATTATTTTTTCGATAATTTCTGTTCATCCGTATGACAAATTCGATTTTTCTGTTAATCAATATGGTATGAAATATTTTGTTTTCATTCAATTAGTTTTTAAAAAAATTCGAAATCGTTAAGAAAATCTTTTGGTTTTTGGTGTGGATGGAATCATTGACTTTTGTTGAATTCTTAAGAGGTGTCCCACATTCTTTGCTTCATACGTTTTTCAAAGCACGTCTTCGGTGGGTTCTTTCCTTTTTTTTTCGGACGTAATATTGTGCACCGTTTTTTATTAATACTTTTACATTTTACGGAAGGTAGCTTTGTGAAAATGTCGTCGAATTTATTGTTTGTTTTTGCCA
This sequence comes from Hydropsyche tenuis, assembly GCA_009617725.1. Classification (NCBI taxonomy): domain Eukaryota; kingdom Metazoa; phylum Arthropoda; class Insecta; order Trichoptera; family Hydropsychidae; genus Hydropsyche; species Hydropsyche tenuis. The sequence goes on from VTON01000008.1 coordinate 1,882,939, forward strand.
TTGCTTCTCGGTTTAGTTGGCCGTTTTTCATTCGGCTAGGTGAGTTGTTTTTCTTCCGCTCTGCGTTGGAAAAATTGCTTTCTTCGCTTTCATACGCGCAGATACAAAAACATCTCGAACAACCAAAAATAAAAATACTGTAATAATTCTTGTGGAAACGCAAGTTTTTAATATCTACATAAAAATTCAATGAAAATGTAGCAGTTTTGTGATGGCGACGTTTCACGTTGAAATAACGTGTGTACTTTTTTTCCTATCTTGGGATACTTTTGCTGAATTGGCGACTCGCATAAAAAAATTCGGCAAAATCGTATCGAATGTCTTCCGTTTTTACGAAGGGAATTTCTTATCCTTTACTCGAATAAAATAAGGTTATAAATTACAGACTCCATTTTTTTATTTCTTCGCAAATTTTCTTATAAAATTATTCAAGCGCAGCTTGTTTATTCCGAGTACTTCGTCTAATTATCCTTGTAGCAAATTTTACTATGCTTTCATCAAAATGTTCATTTTATTATAATCGCCTTTGTTTCAAACTTTTAACAGCCGTCTCTCGAAATTATGGGTTGTATAATAAACTTTCATAAAAGATGGTTCGATTCTTTAATGACTTTTTAAATTGTGAATAAATTATTTTTATTTAATATCCGCTCAAACGGAACTCAAATATTACAATATTAAAATCCGTGAGAATGAAGCAATCTCGATATTACAAAACTCATAGAAAAAAATAATCAAGTGGTAGATTGATTTTAAATATATTAAAATAGATTTCATTTCATATTATTTTCATTTTTGTACATTTATATATTATATACATTCAACATCCATTTTGCTTTTCATATTCATCGACATTGTTCGTTCGGACCAGTTATTATCTCAATTTGCGTATAATTATTAATCGAACTGCAAATTGACGGCTATTCAAAAACCCCATATTCAAAATAATCGACGTATACGGCCTGATTCAACATTCAGAAAGTATACAATTTGACCAACACAAATTATTTTCATATACACCACAACGTACCCATCAGAACGCGAGCGAAACGACCGTTCGAAAAACGCGCGCAATTATCGCACTCCGGAAAGTGAAAACTTCCTTTTTTTGTTCTCGAGCCACACCGGAAGGTCATAAGAGCGAAATGGGCGACCACAGCGACAACAACGAGTAAAACAAGTCTCGGAGATTGTGGTTCAATCGCGTAACACTCGGACGAATGTGAAAGTGGCCCTGCAACTCTAGCGGGCCTCACCTGCTAGAAAGAGACCTCATGATAATTCATACGAATGGTTCTCAAAGTATAATATGTGTTTAGCCGATGGGTGAATGTGCTCGTTTGAATTTAAGCGGTGTCGGATGTGAGCGGTGTTTGAATTAGTGGTCGTGTTGTACTGGTTTTTAAACAAATGTGTAGGAAGGCCTTGTCTTTGAAGTGTTGCATAATATGATGATGCATATGGTTTTAAAATATTAGTATGTTCCGAATTGGGTTGCAGTTTGAGAAATGGAGGTCGTTTGAGTCATTTCACTGCACTGATTGCAATGTGAATGTGTGCGTCATGTATTTAAGTTCAACGGAAGGCATTGAGAATTTCTTGATATAAAATAATCGTCATTCGATCATCTCGCTCTGATTATGTGACATTGAATTAAATATGCATTAAAATTTCCATTGAATTTTCAAGAAATTTTAAATTTTATGAATCGACATGATTCGAATTTTATTACGAAATAATGAAATTTTATATGAAACACTTCAACATTTACCGAAACCACATACTTTTAATACATCGTTATTCGATCATCTCACTCTAATTATGAGACATCGAATTAAATATACATTAAAATTTCTGTTGAATTTTCAAGAAATTCCAAACTTTATGAATCGACATAATTCGTATTTTATTACGAAATAATATGAAACATTTCAACATTAACCAAAACCACATACTTTCAATACAAAATCCAATTAACTCAATACTTCTAATGGATATCACAAAACCTCATTTTCAAAATTTCTCAGAAATCCCAATCAATGAACCGAATCCAATATAGACACCTCGACCAAAACACAAAACCTCCATCGACAGACCACCACTCCCATCTGAGGCCATCAAACGTCCCGAACATCAAAGATTCGATCGCTCCAGCAGATCAAACAGACGTTTCGACTTTCACTCGCATTGTTCTCGCGTGCGTGAATTTAGTCGAGCGCGTGTACCACTTATTTACTCTCTCGGATCACTATTATCCGCCCGCGGTGTGTACATAAGAAAATTCACGTGTATCGCAATGACGGGTGTCTTGTTCGTGATTCTCTCTCATTATATTCATTAACGTCGGTTTTAAACTGGCGTAGATTACGGTTTGATCCAATATTTACGTGGTGCTTAATTAAACCGAGAACGGGAGTGCGATTTTGATGGGATGATGCTCGGAATGGGACGGATTAGCGTGTTGGTTTTCGATGGAATAGATGTAATAGAAGCTTTTCTTATATCGTTTTTATGTAGCGTTGATTATAATGAAAATATATTTTGTCAATAATACATAGTGATCATAGTCCACATCAAACCAGGTCTAGGGCCAGACAATTTATCGGTCCCCTCTTTTCGCCGATTTTTTTTCAATTGTTTTTTTCAATAAGGAAACAACTACATCTGTTTTTAAGATAAACGTAAAGCTGGTTTTTCCGAATCAATAAAAGCCTTCTAAAAATTTCACTCTGCCTTGACACTGGTGCACAACCTTTTTGATAGGCAGTCCAATTTTTCCATTTTCCAATTATTTATTTTAAAATTGATCGATGCCGGGCTTTTTCGTAATTTCGGGCATAAGGCAAGGTCCCTGCTGAACCCCTCTAGTGGGGGCCATAATAGTATTACATTATAATATTTATCTATTGACAAAATATAATATAATAACATTTCACTTAACTTCAGCGATCGAGTAAAAGTGCTGCGTTGTACAAAATTGAACAAAATTCAAATGATATTCGCATTTGTTGCGTTAATTGATTTTTTGGTTATTCATATGTTAGAATTTTGATTAATGACAAATTAAGTCTACAGTTATACAATGGCAATTAAATAATTTTTTTATAAAATTATGTATCGTTAATTAATCACATGAAATCTAATTTCGCTTTGTGAAACGTAGCAATTAACAAATCCAATATTCTAAATAGTGTGTTATTCGATTTCATTTTGATGATCAATTCTCCATCGCTCAATTTAACAACATCAATTATTTACTTTCTATAATTGGAACAATATAGATAATGTAGCATGTGAATAATAAAAAAAATAGAATAGCGTGTTGATTGCGCTTTGAATCGCTCAATCACACAGAACTCCATACGAATTCGAAATGCGCGCTTCATTATCGACGATTCTCGAACATTCGAGACACACGCGCCACAGACATAATACCATTATCGCTCGCATGAACAAAGCGGACGGTAGAAAATCGGTCTCATTTGCGGTCAAACCCTCCACAAAGGTAAATTTGAATTGAACGCTAATACTGCGCTGTCGCGGGACGATTTATACGACCGCGGTTCAAAATGTCAATTTGCCTAGTCCTCAATTAGTTTCAATTTTTAGCCCCTGCGAATGGGGTGCGGTCACAATTTCCCGGCAGTATTTTATGGGATTAGGGGCTTGGGTGGGTTAAATGCACCTACACCACGGTGCGGTGGTGCATTTGAGATTTATATGCGACTCCAATGTGCTCGGCTTTGAATTAAATGTCGTAAATTTTAATCTCATAATGGATTTATTTATGAACGTGTTTACTAATAATAAGCTGACACGATGATTAATGTATGAAACGTTCGGGTTGAGAACGATCCCACTAAAATTTACTCCTAATGAGTTTCGAACGCGTGTTTATTAAATAAATTAGGGATCGCATATTTTATCGAATTTGTATATAATATTTCGACACAAAGATGTACAATGAATTCCGAGCACGTTCCGCCGTTGATTCATATTTTTTTCGACCCGCGTTTTTAGTATAATACTTAAAGAGAAATGCAACCCAACCTTGAACTCAATAAAAATATAAAGAGTATATAAAAATTTCGCAATAAAAATGCGACATTCGCACCACTTGCAACCTTGCATATAAAATTGACGAGCTCGTAAAGCGCCTTGCTCGGACGCATCTCGCATCTCGCGGAATATAAAAACACACACCTAAACGCCGCCATCGAGGATATCAAAAGGATTTTATTTATCGGCGACGATAAAACCCCCTTGCATTGTTTCCTCGCGAATTTTCCGCCGTCTCCATCAATTTTACAAGACGCGCTTTATAAGGCGCCGGTTTGTTGCGCACGCACAAAGCGAGACGCGAGCGTCTTGCCGCGGATCGGGCTCTTCGTCTTGGTCTTTTCTCGTTTTTGACGTTCGTTTTTGCGAAATTTCCTCGTAAATCAGACGTCGTATCTGACCTATCAATCACTATTGTCTTGCGAAACACGCCCGGCTATAAAATTGTTAGACCGTTAAGCGTTCCGCGTTAACTTTGACCCGTGAAGTTCGTGTGTTTGGGAGATGATCGAAATTTTTTTTGTGATTCTTTGTTGTATTTATTTTTTTATTAATTGATTTTATTATATATATTTCTTATTATAATTTTAAATTTGCGTTGAATTTAAGTGGTGGTTTTTAAAAAAAAAGTCGCTCTTTGTGCAACGACGTAATGAAGGATGTAAGACTAATGAATTTCAAAGGATTTTTGTTGGCAAATAAAATCCTTTGTGAGTTATGCCGTTTTTGCAGCGTAACGTAATAATATATATACAATATTTCTTTATTTTTGAATATAATTCTTTTATACAACTAAAAATATATCACTAACGAAGCATTCAAATGAATTGCAGCATTTCAAAATTATTAATTCATAGCACTCACAAATGAATTAATTCCTGAAAGACTTACACAAATAAGAACATTTTATGAAAATATGTACATATATTTGAATCTATTTTTAATCTATCTATACGGTAAAATTATTTTTAAATAATAAAACGTCGATGAAACTCGAATTTTATGACGGAGCACGTTCTTGGTTTAAAACCGCAATTACGATATTATACCACCAACTAAATGGAATAACGTGCTAAACCATAAATTGAGAAATTCCTTATTTCGATCATACAAGCAATGATATATTATATTAATATACAAGCGGATAGAGATATTGAACTATCAAACACAAAGGATGTCAATCAAAATTGTTTGAATAGAGTGACCGTGCGCAGTATCGTGAGTGCTAAAGGGTGCAAAAGGGCGACAGATCAGAAAATCACATTTCGTATATAATATGAAATTTTCAAATATATCCAAAATAATACATTCTAAAAAAATCATCTTTGTTTCTACATTTCTTACACAGTCTATAAACCGGAGTTGAGTTCTTCGAAAATCAAATTTTGACAGAATCGCTTCGAAAAACTGATTCGCCAAATCGATCTCCGAAGAATTTACATACAACCCCGAAACATCCTCGTCGAACATTTCGACCCGGCCCACGGTTCGACAATCGCCCACAGCACATCAGGCAATATGAAACGCACATCTGAGGGTCGAAAAAAATTTGCGCACCGATCACGTACCCCAGCTCGCACATCCAACCATGCAAATAGGTCGCACGCAGTCAAAACGTTAACGTCGAATGCGGGGAATTTTCAAATAACCCTTACAATGTGACGAACGCACCGACGTCGACATCCATCATTTCGGTACACGGCGAAATTCCCGCAAATTCGCTCGAGCGATACATTTTTTTTATTTATTTTTTTTTTTTTTTAGGAGAGTGCGCGGTGGAAAATTTCGCTCTTGTAAGCCGAACGTTTGATATTTCGCGTCTACAATATAGCGAGTTTCCGCCGTTGTGGGCTTTGTTTGTTTGCATGTGAAATAATTGCCGCGGGTTCTTTGGAAAAAGTACGTTCGATTTTCGGAAATTTTGTATTTTTTAATGTTTTATGGTTTAGGTTTTTTATTAGTATTCGTTGCATATAAATTTCCGAACGCTGAGCTTTTAATACGTATTCGCGTATTACGCCATGGGCGTAAGCCTCACGTCAGCGTAATCTCTTAATTTGAATGTGAAGTGTGTATTTTTTGTCATTCCTCGTGGTGTTTTTTTTCATTTATTTTTATGTACATAAATGTTGAAAATGTCTCGTCTCTATAATTCCCATATGGCGTCATGTTCGTTTAAATTGTTTAAAACGTGACATGTTCCGTTTCGAGTCCGCTGGATTATACACGTTTGGAAAATTTGAACGCGTGTTTGATTCCGTTCATAAAAATAAAATCCAGTTTTTTATTTCATAAACACAAATTGTATAAATATATTTTTTTTACATTAAACTTATAAAATATCTACGATAACAGCTTGCAGCTCTTTCAAATTGCCTTACATAATATATTAAACGATGACCTACTTTTAAGGCTATTTTTACTTAAGTTTTAATAGCGTTAAGATCTCTTGAGTACATGATCAAACTCGGAAACTTTTCTAAAATATAATTAAAAAATAAATTCGAAAAACTTTCACGATTTATTCGAAAAATTCGACACACAGTAAAACGATCGTGCTTATCGTCACGGGCAAATAACATGTTTATAAAACGAATATTTTTTCATGGCGCACGTTATCTTCATGTAAGGCACAGTAACTTTAAAATTTTACAGCACACAAGGGACATGAGTTATAACATTTTTTTTATACATGTGACTGCACTTCCTCGCTTCGGTGGGCGTATCTGTTCTGAAAATATGACAAAAAATCCCCTGCACCCTCCCGCCCCCTGAAACCCTTATATATTTTCGAGTTATTGTTCTCTCCAGCAGCTCATAAAGCGATTATTTATTGCTGTCGCTAGCAGCGAACGACGTTTATTATAAGTTCGTGAGGGGGCAATAATTTCTTTGGCGCGAGCCCGACCGCGACCGTTCGAGTTTTAACCACTTTTTATTAAATAAAATCGCATACATTTAACATACAGTTCGTCCTATATGGGCTTCTGCTACGAGGGAAAGCCTCGTATTATACATGTACACATATACTGTACTCGAATCACTTTTCACTCAATTTCCCGCACGATTTTTCTTCTCCCCTATTTCGCGGGTAATCCGACACAATACCCAATTGATTCCGTTCCCACTTCGAGAGGTTTTTTTTCCTCCTTCACACTTTCAATATCCTCGTTCGTGCAAAGCCAATAATATTGCGTTACATAAATTTTACTGCGACGTAATAAATCTTATTTTTTTCTTATTATTGTTTCAGGTTTTTCGCCACTATGAAGCCGCCGATCAATCGCGCGTGACATTCGGGAAATGTATGCGAAGGCTCCGAGAGAGGCTTGCGCTTCGCCGGAACTACGTCAATTCTTGAAATGAAAATGTGCTAAATTTTAACTCGAAAATATTCGACGACTCTGTGCCAAATCTACCATATTTATTTTGATACAATTTTATCAAGATGGGGGCCGAATCTAGGAGGATTGTGGTCGCTTTCGCCGTTGGATTCGCCGTGCTCTTCGTTCCGGCGTATTGTCAAGGTAAATTTTTTCGCTTTGCTTCATTTCGGAATGTTTTTGCGTCGGCAGATTTAAAAAGTTAACGATTCTATGTGCTTTTTTGCCGCTGCGGGAGGGAAGCGAGTGTTGCTAAAAACCCTTTTTTATTCGCGTTATATCCTCGTATATCAAGATGACCAGATGTTTCTCGCGAGAGATAGTATTATAATTTTCCGGAGAACATTATCCTTTCCATATTTTCGTTGTTGGTTTTTTATTTTTTTCAGCCGCCGTTATATCACTTTCGCAAATTGGTTGCTCAAGCAAATTCGTATACACATTTCGCTGAATAATTTCGCTGAATTTTTATGCTTGGATTCTCTTTGAGTCGGGATCTGTGGTGTCTTATAATATTTGTTTCTAAAATATAAAATTCTATGAAATTTGAGCCTTTTGATGATTCATCTGCAAATATAATTTTTAAATCATAAAAAATAAAATAAACTTAGTGGGTTCAAATTTATCGATTTTCTTTCAAATGTAAAATAATTTTGATTGTACGATTCCTATATACTTTCATCGTAATCTGTTCCTTTGATTCATCTTCTTTTTGAACGGGTGAAATTAGATTTTTTTTATTTCAAACATTCAAAGCGTGCGTGATTCCGTCAAATGCGAAGATTCTTTACGCTCCTTGATTTTTCCATTACCATTCGGAATTGCTCCAAGCCTCGGCGAGAATAAAATAAAATTCCACTCCGCGGAACATCTGATCAGCCATTCGAGCAGACGCACAATCGAAAATAATCTTCTAATTCGACCGAAAACACGATCGGAATCCGACATTACGTCATACGCAACACGCAGATTCTCACGATAGTTTTTCCGGTTCGGCGACGCTCAGTTTTTCCTGCGCACACGCTCGAAAAGCCTCGAGGAATTTTTCCGATTTAATTACGGCCGACTACATATTTACGGTTTCTCCTCTCGAGGAACACGTCGTTATCGGGAGGATTTTTCGATCCGACTTGCCGGTAGGAAAATGTGGGATTTCCTCGCTTTTCCCGGCGCCGAGCTCCAGATTACGCGTTCGCTTTCGCCGAACGAGAGCTAATCCGATTTTTCAGGCATATGCGGTTGTGAAAAATCGGCGGGATTACACGTATACGTGTTTGTCGAATCTCAAAAGGCGATGCTAAATTTTTATGTACGTATGTGATGCGAATACGTACGGGCGCATCGGAAACGGTTAGTTTTATTGGGCGACCCAGTTTCGTTTGATCTATCTATTATACGTTTAATTTTCGCATCTTCTTCTTCTTGCTTGTATAGATCGATGGATGTGTTGAAGTTGTCTAAATTTAGGCCAAGGATTGGGAAGCTCTCGTATTCGAGGGTCGTATACTTAACGAACTAGGTACTTTCGAGGTCACATGTGGTTTTCAGATAACAAGTCCTACATTTTTGATTTAGATGTTCGATTTTTTTGCGCGTTCTACTTACGCATGAATGAAATTCACGCACAACAAAAACATTTCTCAAACATTTTTTTTGATAAATTTACGTATCATTTATTTTTTTATATAAATAATATTACTTGAAAAAGTAATTACCATTATGGAAGCGGAAAAAGTAGTTGCTTCTTTTAAAAATTTTCATATTAATTAGTCGGGTTCGTACTCTTTCACAGATGTTATCGTATTCCGAGCCACTTTGCCGCCTTCTTTGTACGCAATATATTTGAGAAATTATTGTATTAGAGACAATGGCCGGTACTTTGCGGTTATTAAGGCTGCCACTTGAGCGAAGAATTAATTCGGCGCGTAAAGTTTCTAGGTCACAAAACAAATACGAGTATTATTTACTTACTACGGTCATTATATTATTATATTATTTCGAATATTTTTCGTGTAATAAAATTGCTGTATTATATTTTTTGTTAAAAACGTTTGTTTGACACGATATTTACGAGTGATCAATTTGTATAAGAATTTTAATAAAACTCCCATTTAATCATAAAACGAGCGCAAACAATATAATAGCCATTGAGTAAATAGCACATTTGAAAATTGAACATTTAGAAATCAGTTTTAATATATTAATGAAACCGAATTCTTACTCTGATTATTTCGCTCGATGTCTAATGACAAATCGACCTCGATTCACTTACAAAACAAAAACCGATCGCTTTTGCATAGAATGGAACTATAGAATGTTTTCGCGGCGAACGCGCTCAGATCCAGACCGCAATATTTACGATGCCTATCGTATATACGCTAACCCTTTACCGACTATGAACGTAGTTAATTCCAAAATCTGTATAATAAATTTGCCGTAAAGTTTTCCGGTCAGTCGGTCGATTCGATCCATCAAAACTGTCGATATTTCTTCGCGTGTTGATAATTCGGGGGCCGCCTGTTGCTGAAAGTGCTCGCTACATTTTCATTTTCTCGGATATTTTTTTCTTTCAATTTTTTGCCTCGTCTTTTTCTGAAACTTGATAGGATCTACGCTTCGTCTGTTGGTTCATAAATTGAATGGACGATTGTTGAGATGGTTTTTAGAACACGCGCCGTTTTGAGCATGAAACAATATGATGTGAAGACATGCATAGGCTGTATAACTCAATTTAAACAATCGCTATTTTTGTTGTATAACTTCAAGTTTTTCATCTCTTTCAAGCGAACTAATTGAATATTTTGTATATGTTTAATGATTTTATTTTCTCGTTTAAATTACGAAAGATAAACCTTGATTTTTCAAAATAAATATTTCGACGTTGCTTTTGTTAATATTCAGGCAAATTTGTGTGTGAAGAATATACACGCTTTCGCCTACATTTCCGCACGAGCGACTTCTTCAACTTTCGCATTTCAATATAAACAGCGCATTTCGGAATAACAAAAATGGATTCGAGACAATGTTAACACGCGGCATGTATATTGTATATATATTTTTAATTTTTCAGCTAAACTTTGAAGCCAACGACACAAATAGGCGTGAATTTTCATGCAAATCGCCATCACGCGAACACAAATCGCAACGTTGACAAAGCCCGTCGTACGTCGTACGTAACAATACAACGGCTAACAACAAACAAGAACAACAACAACCAGTTTTCACTTTTTCCCGTAGTTCTTTCGTATTATGTTACACACACACATTCATTATACGGTCACGTTCGCGCGGCTGCTGCGAGTTCGATTTTCCATATTTTTTCGATTTCGGACAGCTGCCCTCGGCTCCTTTTTTTCCATTTTGCGGGTTCTTCGCGTTACCGAAGTCCGAAACTTGGGCTAAGTTCGAGGGTCGGAAATTCTTGCCGCGGACAAGACCCGGAACAAAGTTCCTCCGGGGGCCATCTCCAAATTTCTAAGCGGTGCGATAATGCCGAAATTTTTGGTTTGTCGCTAAACTTCGGTGCGGAATTCGCGAGTGATTTATTCCGTCTCTAGCGCATTATATGGGAGGATATCGAAAAAGTCGACGGATATTTCGAAACCCCGCAAAGGCGGAACTTTCCCATTTTTCCCTTTTATTCTAGCGGATAATCTGTGTACAGAAGCCGTAATTTTAGCAGTTCAAACACTGCCGCTCATTATTCGGAATCGATTGAATAATTAAGGAACTTTATTAGGTATTTGTAGAACCGTGTTCTCATCGGCATCAGCGACTATATCTCCTTTGGTTTTATTTAATAATAGCGGTAGTACCCGGCGTTCCCAGGTTTCTTTGGATTTTTTTTTTCTGAAATGTCATGATAACAGATAAATGTAAACTGAAAAAGCGAAACCAATCGATATTTTTTTCATCTTAAAATAGCGTCAGATCGAGTTGTACAATGGTTTCAATGATGCGGATAGGCTGACCATACGTACCGTTTTCGCCGGGACAGTCCCGTTTTCGTCGTATCTTGCTTTCATCCCGTCGTTTTCGTAAAATTGTTTGATTTGTCCCGGTGGGCAAATATATTTTATCGGTAGTGTATTTTCTTAACTATATTAATCGAGGGAAGTTTTTTGAACGTGTAACAATTTTTTTTGTAATAATAATAATAATAATAATAATAATAATAATAGGTCCCCTATGCAGAAACTTTTTTGGATGCATAACTATCATATTTACAAAATTTCATCGTGATCGGATAAGCGCTAAAGGCATGCATAGGACGCATACATCCAAACATACATTCATTTTTATTTATATAGATAATATTTGTCTGGAATTTATTCAATATTAAGAAAATATTAAATAGATTAAGGTCTTATTTTAAGGTTTTATTTATTGAAATCAATTGATCTTGTTAAATATATGATATTTGTTTGCATTTTGAATTTAAATAATGCAATTTTTTGCAATCTTGTTCGATTTATTTGATAAATTTATATGAAATATACATACATATTAAAAGAAACTCAATAAATGAACAGTCGAAAGAAATCAAATTAAAAGATTCATCTCGAATTTCATGCACAAAAATTTAACCTATTCAAAAAACGTTCAATGGAATAATATTTCTTTTGAAAAAAAAAAAAAAACTCCTTTGCCCCGCCGAAACACAATATTCAAATAAAATCACGACGTCAATCAAAATTCAAAGCGTACAATCGTCGATCAATTACACAACGAGCGCCCTCGCCCGCCATTAAGTCATTCGACCTCGCACGCATTAAGCACAACACACAAACGAATAATCGACTCCCTTCTCGTCGAAAATCGAGAACCGGGTCGCCGACATCGAAAATTGTATACTTTCCGGTCATAAAGCCGGGAAAGCCTCCGGGACGGGGATTCCGGCCGGGAACTTTTCTCGAAGATCATAACGGTTTTGTCGACAAAGCGGGCGGGTGCGGTTTTGATGGTTTTCGACGTGCGTAGGCAAGTCGACGGCGACAACTTTTCGAATCTATCCAACTTTTATTTGCGTATATAAAGTTCGTGTTGGTTCTATAATTATAGGTGGAGCCTTTTGCGAAGTTGCTTAATCGTCGTTTTTAACAGTTCGGGTGTATATCGTGAAACTTTTTAATCGCCCGCTCGAGAATTTGCTGATGCGTTTTCTATTCGATCCGCGCTGTTAAAACTAAAATGTCTATATTCTCCTATGGAAAGTCGGTGTTACAAATCGACATGGAAAAAAGTCTGTGAACGTGTTTCTCATACTGATAAAATTCCCATATGGAACTAAAATTGCAATGTTCCCATCGACCATTGTCGTCGATGATTGCTACACGTCGATCACCTGATTACTATACACGGGCTGCATTCTCACACGGTCACTTTTCTCAATTCGCGTTTTGGCGACCGAAAAAAAGACTGTAGCAGTTTGCCAATCGATGTTAAAACTGTTCTTTTTTTGTGTTAACAAACGCATATAACGTGGCGTAACGCCGTTAACGTTCAATAACCGAGTTATGCATCGTGGACGATTTCACTTCGGTTCTGTTACGGGCGCGAATTGTTTTTCGATTTTCTATAGAAATGTGGCTTTTACGTGACTTCTTGATGTGATTCAATACCTAATTTGCATTTAATATTAATAACATCAATCAGCGATAACAACGAATCATCTAGACTCGTTAAATGAACGTTTGTTCATAACAAATTTGCAAATTGGTTTGCGTATTACCCAATGTTATTACATAATATATTTCGTCTTGAAGAATGCTCCTGATTATTATTAAATATTATAATTCCTATCTCATTTAATCCTACGACTTTCGAGCACGTGTCGCTCATTAGAAACCCTATTATTCGAATCGAAGAAATTTTATTATTAACGATGTCTCCGAATTCGCGTCGACTAATTACAGCCAGAGAATTAATTCGTCGTTAAGACCAGAAATTTCGCTACAGCGAAACTTTCCAGCTTATTAAAAATTCAGCACACTCACGCACTAGAACACTACGTACCCGTAGGATTGCACGATTATGTGTTATTAAAAGTTAACAATGGAGAAAACGACCTCACCTCCCAGGGCTAAAATTTGCGAATCCGTTCAATTCGAAAATTTCGCTTTCGATGTGTTTTGAATAATCACCTCGGCGTTCCGTACTTTCTGTATGCAAACGCAATTAACATAATCTCGTTTTCGTTCGACGCTCACTTTTCTCGCCGGACGAGTTCTCTCGTGAAGGCTGTCGACATTGTTTCTTCTAGCGAAACGTTTGCATACTTCCTTCTGGCAGTTTTATATGTCGATGTTGTTAAAATTCAAATTGTTGTGTTCATTAAAATTTCGAGCCGACTAACGTGGCTAAGTCGATGCCAAAGGTTATGCTTTTCGAATCAAACGAACAATCACAGCACACATTTCCAAGGTGAAACATAATTACCGTTTTATTTAATTAATGAGTCACTATTAAAACATTTTTTTAATATATTTTTAAAAAATCTTGTGAGAAAGCCGCGGATTGCAAATAAAATGCATATAATATCTATGAATCTCAGAAAAATCCAGTTTCTCGCATTTAACGTTTCTTAACATATCTAAAATATTTCTCATAAAATTTGTGTGAATTTCGAAAAGGCAAAGATTTCCACATTTTGCAATAAAACTATCGCTCACAGCGTCGATCGAATCGATTTTTAACGATGTTCATCAAATCAGTGGGTCATCGTAAGAATAACGGTGTTATTATATTATTATGACTTTTAACATTCCGCGCACTCGTATATGGAACAATCGTTTGTTCGTGACAATCACGCACGTTCGTCTGACACGAATAGTCCAATCGGTTGTCCACCTTCGAATGATTTCTATCGCCGAATAAAAAACGCGGTATCCAACACAATGAACCGTCCGATTTTCACATTCTTGTTAGCATCGCTTGCACTGCAATTATGTACGATACTCTTGTTGTGTATGCGGTGTTTTTTTTTTCTTTTTATTATATTTATTTACTCTTTTCGCCTTTCTAGAAAGCTCAGCTTTGTTAACGCTTTTACAATTGCGCGAACGCTTCGTCTTCTACGTGATTTATCGCGCAAGATGGAAATAAATCGAGAAATTTAATTAAAGGCGCTCGAACATTTTTTTGTGAAACATTTCGTTATATTTCATTTCGCGTTTTCGCTTCGTCGTAATCGTCGCTGTTTACCTTTATTCGATGAATGTTGAAGAATTTATTATCATATTTATCGGCGCGTTAGACGAGGCTCGGAGTTTTCGTCGAATTTTCTCAGCGTGTATTTTTCAAATTAAGTGTAAACAATTTTGAATTGAATCGCTTCATTCGTTTTCTTTTTTTTTATATTACAGTTGAAGGTCTTTCATCTGCTTAAAAGCCTTTTATTCTCTCGGTGTCTTTTAATAACGTTTGTTAATACGGTTTTTCATTATTCACAATCCTTGAATGTTAATAGCGTATTTAATAAGAAATTCTGACGCTTTATATTTGAATGATCGTTTCGAATCCCGCATTTATTTGTACTTATAAATATGAACGCCTCGGGCCATCTGGCTTGACACTTAATTAGCGAAACATCAAATGCGATTTTGTTTTTAAAAAAGGGTCTGTCGAAGGGGGTATTTTGTGAGACGTTCAGACGAAGCGTGTTTTTATGACAGGTCGAGACAAATGTGCAGATATGTATTTCGGAATGCTCGTACGTAACATAAATGTAATTCAGTAAATTTTAGCGAACGAATTCGATATTTCGTGACGCGAAAATCGAATACATATATGATTTCATGGAAAATTGAAAGTGTCACTTGGGGCTGACATTCACTTATCTTTATAAGTAAATTTTCGATAACGAAATGCTTGAGCATTTCGCGATGAAGCATGAATTTCCATTTCAAGTCTTCAATTTATTCCATATTCAAAATTTTGTTATAAGGTGTTTCAAAGTCATATATTTTTCGAGAATTGTTTTCGACCTTTTTATAAATCAGTTAAGATATTAATGAAACGCTATTACCATTTGCTTTATTGCATTATTAAAAGGACTTTTAAGCCATTATCTCATTTTATCGATGAATATATTATAATATTTTTTCATACAAAATAGACATTAGGTACAAAGCACTATACTCATCAATGTAGCACCATTAAGGACACAATTTTATCATAATAACTTCATTACTTTGCGCACCATCTGTTCGGAGACTATCATGGCTTAAATTTGCGTACACATTTCGTGCTTCTCAAACGTTTCTGATTCTAATTTGCATTTTCATCCGTCAATCGGTCCATGGTAATCGGTGTGCATCATGCATCAAACTGCATAAAATTAATATTCCGTTTGCTTTGAAGTCGGCCATTTTAGAATCCGCCATGTTTGTTTGCATCATTTCAGCACTATCAAAAATTATCGAGTGAAATCTATTTGGTTGATTGTTTAATTGATCGTGATTGTGCGCAATTTTTTGATGGATTGCATGTTAACGATGTCAGCTTTTAATTTTGTAAATTGCTCCATCGAAGCAAAATAAATGTATAGACAAAATATTCGTTTTTGCTGTTCGCTTGAAATTTTATTTTTCGTTTAAAAAAATATGATTTAATTTTACTCTTTTGAAATATACCGGAAATACTTCCCGTTGTTCCAATTTTAACATCAAAGTTTTATGATAATGCATCCACTAAAAGGTTTATGAGTGGCGTCGCATATAAAGGGAGCTTTTAAAACAACACTAAAATTCAATAATTCAACTTTGATGTACACGATAATATTTTTACACGACTTACACACAGCCCAGTATGCTACATTCTGAAAATGGCACTGAAGTGAATTTTTGCGAAAAAGTTTAGCCGATACGTTTCCTCATAAATATTTAGACGGACAACGTCTGATTTTTATGGGCAATTTCGGCCGCCACGTCCCCGCAATTTCACGTGAAATTTTCTTGAATATTTTCACGTGCCATACACACGAGGACCAAAAGTGTGTATAAAATATAGGAAAAAATACGAAGAAAAGTAGTAGAGATATCCGAATTGAGTCGGCACGCGTATTCGCATATGATTTGCGTTCATTTTTCAAACCTCCGCGTAGTAAGGATAAAATATGGTTATTTTTACCCTCGGGGTCGTCCACCGGTCGTTATAAATTACCCAATCGACTATTTTACGGACGGACATTTTTCATCGGTTCCGAGGGTTTTTTTGGCACGTCCCCTTAGAGTATTCGACCAGCATTGCCGGTGGAGAAAAACGTAAATTCGATGCTATCTCGGCTACTTTGAATCAATCAGATGGATATCTTAAGTGAAATCGCACGAAATCTGAGATCGGGTTCGGTTCGAAATCTGTATTAATTTAATTCGTTAGTTACTTTTGGCGGGTTCTGGGTGTGTGTGTCGGGTTTTTAGAATCGGTTCTTAAAGAGCCTTAAATGTTTGGATTATTTTTTTTGTTTATTTCTTGTGAATATAAATTTATTTTGTTGCGTAAACAACTTAATTATTTCACGATTGAATAATTTAATTTGTTTAAGAAGACTGTGTTATTTTTCTTATAAAAAAGTAATTGATCATCCACGTTTAATTTCGTTTTTTTTTTAATAATCTTTTGTTACACGGTACCTCTATGGAATTTTTCCATCAATTCATGCGTGAAATATCGACTTTTTCGATGACTCTTATACTTATGAGGACGGCAATTCTTTGTTATCTATCCGTCGATATCGAGTTACACAATCGCTTTGTATATACGTACGTCTAATCCACTTCATTCTGTCGAAGCTCTCTTTGTCCGTCAAATCTTTTTTTCATATATAATATAATACATATAAACATAACAAGAGCGAAAAACCTATAAATGGAGCTTTCGCTCTTTATCCAAAACGCCATACCTTCTCGTTTCACTTTTACGCCGAGAAATTATCGGAATTTACAACAAAAGGCATTCGTTTTAATAAGAACCGAGTGACGCCGTAGTCTTATATCAAGCGTACTATGTACCCTTATATAATATTAAATTAACTCGCAAATATATGGCTTCGTCTAGCATTAAGATATCCAGCAGGCTCAGTTAATTCGAAGATAATTATATAAGTTATATATTTATAAAGTGATATTCTTTAAATACAAAGTAATCTTTTTTATTTAAAATTTATCAAAATTTTATTTTTATTATATAAAAGTTGGTTTGGCGCTTTCATGCGTAGCGTAGTATATTGCGTGAAAAATTTTATAGTGTTATAAAACGAGACGACGGCACCTGTTCTTATCCGGGACGCATTATGAAAATAGTCCTGAAACGTCCTGAAGACTCCCGAAGAGTTTCCTTGAAAAGACATTCGTCTCGAGGCTCGTATCCGCGATCTTGGATGCGTCTAATAGGATTTTAAGAGGAGCATAAAACACGACAATGGAAACATCGCACCCGCTACGCTTTTCACTACCTACTGAGAAAACTTTCAGCTGAAAGACGTGTAAGCTTCGTTTTATTAAAAAGAAAGCACACTCGGTTCCCCGGCGCCTAAGTAAAAAAACAAATTTCGCGAGTTGATGAAAAAACACAAGCAAGGCGGTTTATGCGCCCTCATAAATAGTCCTCTTTATATGCTGGTACTAATCGGCCTTTTATGCGTTATTTTTAATGTTACATATTTCAGTCTAGTAGACGTTTTGAAAATTGCGTCTGAATTTTTATATTAAATTACTTAAAATATATATTTTTTGGAGTTATTCAAGAAAGCTTCGTATTTTACATTTATTTCACATTTATTGAATACTTTCAGTAGCATATTTTCCTAATGAACACAATTTAGAGTATCGAATATTCAGCCTGGCATCATTCTTCGATTTTCTCTAACGAAAATATCGACATTCGTCGGATTACTCTTTGTTTTATTCTCAATAAACGCAAAAAACGTTATAGAAAATTTCCCGCTATGAACATCACAATATTCAAATTTTCCGAATAATATTTGTTCTCGCTTTCTGGGGCGAGAAAATTCCTTCGTAGCGCAACACAACTAGGCCGGCATCTGTCGCCATACGAAATGCTTTCCTTGAAAAAAAAATACACATTTTCCGGGAGAAATTTTATACATTTTTTTTCTACACGACCTGCCTACGCCGCGTCATTAAAATAATCTCCTTTACAACGAACGAAAGAACCGCGCGACGTAAAAGCCTCTTTATTTAGCCTTTATCCTTCCACATGCGACACTCTCGCATAAATAGGCGGCTAATCGTTTCTTCCTGGACGATAATGGGACCTCGTCCTGGGAGAAAAAAGTCCCACATCACGATAATGTCGACGCTGAAAGTGTTGCCGGAATTTTCGGATATTTTTTTCTACGGCCGAATGCTGACTCGTAAGCAAGGAGAATCTTAGGTATTTCTGTGTCTCTGTAAACTGATTTAAAAAAATACCTTTTTTTAGTTCACAGAAATTATTTTTTATATTGTATATAAAATTTACATATTACACGATGTAAATATAATAATATTGTACTTTTAAATTTACCTTAAAGTTAACTCATATTGTTTAAAGAGTTGACCGAATAGTCATATTTGAAACTCTGGAGTAAACGACACTGCATTTTTTTGACTTCCATTCAATTTTTTCATTTGAATATAATAAAAATATTTTTTTTACATTTTTATAGAAATATCTTATATTGAATTATCTTTAAAAAATCTTATTAATATATTTACATTTAAAAAAAAATACAAATATGCCACTATGGCATATTTGTATTTTTTTTCACATGTTTCTCACATCGCCATGGTGGCCAAAACAATAAAGAAAATAAAGTTGTAAAAGATCAAAATACAAATAAAAAAAGAAGAATGAAAAATATATGTCGAAGCTTTAGTATAGCTTCCTTTTCGATTCATATGTAAGCATTCTGCAATGCGTGTTGTTGAAAACCGATCGTAAAGTGCTGAAAAAGGTATTTGTTACATCGAGTGGCTCGATATTCGAGGAATAACGGCATTACGACTGTTATTATACGCCCTCTCGATTTCATGTGCGAATGTGCAGGCGAATTTATAACGGTAAACGATTATGTGAACGGCATAAACGGAATTGCTTATTGCGATCGTTGACTTTTAATGTGTGTTTTTTTCTTCGTATTATTGAAATATCGGCTGTCGAGGACGAAACCATTTTGAATAAAGTGTGAAATTATTCGGCAGCCTGAATACATGAATAGCTGGATTATTCACGATGGTGTGAAAATGCGTAGTTTTTTGTTTTATTTCAGCTCTAATGAAATATTTGATGGAGTTTTTATTAAGAGTTTTATTCCAAAGTTTCTTGGTATTATTAACCTCTATTTGGTTAATTGAAATTTATTTCTCAAAATCAATTTAATATTCGTTCAAATTCCATTTCAAAATTGTATTGAAAATATTTTTAGAATCCTTATAAAATTCTCATAATTTCAAATATTTTCAAAATAATAGACTTAATGAATAATTCAACTACGTTTTGATTTAATTTATATAAATATTAAATTTATTTCTTCGAAGTTTTTGAAAGCGACATTCACAAAGATATATAATATAATATTATAATTCATATATGTATTGTATCTCAAAATAACTGTATCCCATAAAATATTTCAAGATACATTTTTGGCTTTTTGTAAGCTGATACGTATCAAATTTCACTTTTATTTTCCATTACAGACGTGCATAAATAAATAAGAAATGAATAAATATTAATCGAGTGTGTTACGTACGCTATACGAACAATTCCATCAATTTTTATGTTCGCTTCAATTTACGTTTCGTAACACATATTATCGAAGATGTTGCAAACGCGTACAATTTTCACCTGAATACTTCTACTAATTCATGATCGATAAATTGAACGTATTGGAGCGAATAGAAAATAAAAATAAAACTACACGATACGAATCACTAGACGATGAAAAAAGTTATTCAATCAACAAGCACACGGTTCTCTAAAGAAGCGTTTATTTATCGCGTATTATTACTACGTGTCGAAAAAACATACACATCTGTATGTAATTTATATAAAAAAAAAAAACGGAAAACTGCGTATATTGAGAGGAGAAGATCCCAAATCTCCGGCCACCTCGTTTTCCCCCCCGAAGGGCTTTTCCCGAGAGCCCTTATCAAATATTTAGCGACATCATTTATTATATAAAGAAAAGTTCTGCTTCACTTCCACCGACGGAGGTAGACGAAAAGAGTGCCACCTGAACGCTTGCCGTCAAGGAAAAATGTAATTTTATCAAAGAAGTAATTATATTTTCATAATATCCGAGCTTTTCCATAAAATAATGCGTAACCGTTGAACCAGCCCCCGGTCCTCATTTAAAATTTCATAAATCAAAAATTTCTGTTTTGTTCCATTTTTTTATCATCCGACACGGGCAAACTCACCAACTGTATATTGCTTTCGCAAACGGAGTTTGTTTTCGTAGCGTACAAATTGTACACGCTGCCTCGTTATTATTTCCCCGTCGTTATATGATGGTAATTGGCGGAACAAGCTCGTCTGGAACACGTTCGATAGACTATGAACGAATTTATATTACGAAAGACGATGTTCGACATATCATTACGTCAAAGTTCCATTCTAAAAATGAATTCCGCGAGAGCCTCTTTTAACCCTTTGTATTCGTCAGTCGTAAACTGAGCACCATCTTTACATTGAACGTATTAAATGTTCAGGGCTTTCAAACGTTCCATATTATCGTGTTCTCACAGTTGCTATGAAAATATCGCCTCCGTTCCATCTTCGCTTTAATATAAAATCTGTGTTTAAGTCTGAACTTTGAATTATTCTTTTCAACCCGAGTATTGAAGAGAATCACAATTTTTTTTTTCGATTATATTCATTTTAAATTTATGAATCGGTTAATAAATATTTAACAGGAATTATTAAAGCAGTCTTGTGAAACAAAGTGCATTCACTTTTTCACTCCTTTCTACATTCGTGAAATTTAACGAAAAGTGACATTACATTTTAATAAGAATTAATTACTATGGCCAATTATACTTGAAATTAATTTCTATTTCTCGAGAATTACTCGGAAAAAATATCACCGTCTCTTCTACGAACAACGTTCAAAAGCGACAAGCGAAAACTTCGCTAACAACCGCAACCACCCACACCCAACAAATCATCGCACCGGAACGATTTTTGTGACACCGCAAGACAAAACCTCCCGAAATATGATAGGGATTAGTCGGAATCACCACGCCCGAACACTCGACCGATATCTGGTCCCGGGGATAAATAAAACCCTTACCCCCCAAACGTCGGCCGAATGCACACGACAATTAATTTTAATTAAATGCGGGCAGCCGGTCGAGCGTCCATTGTCGATCGCTTAACACAATCGACGTCGATGTATGGAGGGCCGAAAGGAAAGGGTCCTCTTTGTCGACCCGTGCTATGATGAATGGCCGGCCCATTCATGGCGTGGAAAATTCTCGTGCGCCTTTTCCAAGTTTTCCGGACGTTTCCGATGAAAAGCCTATTATTTCGTGTTCAATGGCGCGCCCGTGTTTAATTGCTGTTTCGGTCGTGTTCTAACGCGACTCGTTGTCGACGTTGAGGATGGACGAATGTTGGACGTTTGTCGTTTGAATTTGAATATGCCGAGTTGTAAAGGTTTGAATGACGTTCGTTTTTGACTATTTAGGATCCTCTTTTGATGTGTATAAATGCGAACTTTGACTATATTTGATTGAAGTCTTGTTAAATTCAACTTGTATATCAAATTAATTTTACTGTTATGATATTATACATTTTTCATATGTAGTTTCACAAAACTTTATAAATTTTAGTGAATTTATATGGTGTTGAATATTGAAAAGCTCTGCTGTTTGATATTTTCGGTTTCGGGTAGAGAATTTATCATGAAGCGCAAATCCGCCTATCGAATTAGTATGCGGTCAGAGTTGAACCGTTGATGTTTTATCCGGAAAATCGCCTCGTTAAATATGCATGACGTTGGAAAATGACGGAATTCGGAAGGCGTAGGCTTTTGTCGTCATGACAAACAGTCGGTCAATTCTTGACCGGCCAACTTCCGACTTAATTCAATTTCCCGTTTAGTTTTCCATTAAGACGAAAAGCTTCACGGAACGGAAGGGGCTCGAAAGCGCCTTAAGCTTATTCTATACGTGTTCTGCACGTTACATGATCACAATTAATGTATAAATTATTTCCTATATATTTAATCTTGATAAAATATTGGTTCTTTTGTATATTTTGATTTAACTTAATCGAACCAAACAAGCAAAATATTGTAAAAAAAAATGTTGTGGAACAAATTGAAAATTGTTCTCATTATTGTTCGCGATTTGCAATTTTCTCCCACAGAGAAAAAAGCAATCGCCTCAGGGAGAGATACAAGAATATTCGACAATGTTCTCGCTAATTTCCTACGTCGAAAGCCCGTTCGTTCGTTTTTCTTTTCATCTGAAAAATGTCATTTCGACGACGATACAGGGCGAAGAAAATCACAGAACATGCTCAATTTCCTGTCCTGCTTTCTTATGTATTGTATTGTATATACACTTACGGGCACCATCATACCCATAAATTGTACAGCTAATGAGATTTTTCCCAGGCATATGCCCCAGCACTCGATACGATGCGATTTTCTCGTAGAAGAAGAAAACTTCATCATTCCTTCCTACTACGATATTCTTTGCACAAAAGAAATCCAATATGTTAAAATACTCTAATTCGTATTCCTGCTAACTTTTATTCCCCCTATATCCTCAATATGATTTTAGATTTCTGTCGAATCTGAAATAACGACACCACTCTTATAGCTTATAGAAAAAAATACGAGATATCACATAAATTCAATTTATATTCGCAAGGCGAGAAAAAAATTGAATATATAAGACGGTTTCGCAAACAAAATGTTGTGCAAAACATAAATCGAAAAGTTAAACGCGATCCGGTTAAAGTTAAGGACGATTGTCACGGCGGTTTTTTCCTCGTTGCGTCCAACTTTCGTTCGGAAAATCGCAAAGGGAAAAACCGTCGTCAAAAGGGAAAACTTTCGTAAAAATTTCCCTGTCCCGTTTTTCGAACGACGCGTTATTAAAATAGAGCATATCCCACTGGCGCACGTCGACGAAATTTTTAATTTATCGCATAGTTTCCCCGGCGATCGACCGCAAAATTGCACTTTCAATCGAGAGCCACTCCTCCGGGATGTTATATGAAAAATTTTCCCGAGAAATTTCGAACGCTACGAATACTTTGGGCGTGTTTGATCATTGTTACGTATACGTGTGCTTTCCGTATGCGTGTCACGCTCGGAAGTAAACAAATCCCATTCCATAGATAAACTTTAGGCGCAATTTTAACAAGACGCTCTCGCAGTGATGAATACCTGAAAAACGGGACTGAAACAATCGCATCGAATCAGCTTTCGGGATGCCATGTTTACATGAAGGAGCGGAAAAACAAATAGCTTCCGTTTTACTAGTTGGAAGTTACGCAAAAATATGTTCTTCGCATGCAAACATCTTTCGTAACACACTTTCGGAATTTCGATCTCATCATCCGTGCAAACAGAATATTTTATTATTTTCGATTCGCGTTATTGTTCTGTCGTATACGATTTTGATTTATAAATTTTATGTAAAATATTTTGTATGTTTCAAATTCGTGCTTTTTCGTGAGTCATGTTGTGCGAAATAAATATTTTATATATTATATCTTCCGTATTTTTATCCATACGTATGTATTCCTGTGTGAAAATCTAGAAATCAGGAGTTTTCGTTGTTTTGTTACTGACAAAACCCAGGAGAAATCGCACTAGACACATTGATATATTTGCATTGCACGTCCTAGAATATAAAGCAAATCTCAATGTTGTAAAAGAATCGTACTGTATACGTAGAAATATAACCCGATTGAAAATAACCATTTTTCAGTACAAAATATAATAATAAGTTTATATAAAGCTTTCCTGTCTCGTACATACTTCACAAGTTCAATCTCGACACGTTTTCAATTAAACGACACTTCGTCGATTCTAAAAGGAAAAAATAGAGAGATGAAACCACCAATAAAGGTCGTCTTTTTCGATATTATTTCCGCACTTCCAATCTTTACACGTATCTTGATTTTTCTTTATTTTTTTTAAAAAGAAATCACTTTCGTTTTCGACTGAGAACGTTCCGTAATTACTATCGGTCTATATATAGAAAGTTGTCTATAGAAAAGTGCGAAATTTCCACGTGGAAATTGGAACTCCATAAGGAGGAAGATTTGGAAATCTGGACGATTTCCTCTTAAGGTACAACCTTGATAGTAGAGGCCGGATGATAACCGATCGTTAAAAGCCTATTTATTGCTTTTCCCGATTCACTTTAGGAACGAAATGGGTCAACGTGGTTTTCCGCCGGTCCCCTTTTTGCCAAATAAATGTATTCCGATCGCATAAATCTTCGTCTGTTTTGATTCGACTTCGATCGTTCGTTACCGTTTCAGTAATTCTTTTTTCTCTCGTCCGGCGGGAAAATGTTAATGAATTCAAACGCTGCTTCAGCTAGATGTAAAAAAAATAATTTATGCATTTGCGTTTTTTTTTCATTTTGATTTGTATTGGGCTAGTAATTTTCTTTGAGAAAGAAATTTTACACGTTGAAAAGAACCAATTTGTGCCCGATGGATCACCCCTGATATAGAGTTCCTTTTTACGGAGACGTTAGAAAAATCGCCTTTTTTACGATGAAGATTTTTTTGCGTTTGTAATTTATGGTACTATATAGATATATTTCGTATAGACACTCCTTTTGTCATTTATCTCAATACGACCAAATGTGTCACATCTTCCCCTCGTTCAATGCGAAAAATCCTAAAAAGTATCAATATTTTTTAATATCGATGAATATCTCTCTTCATTACGTACAATATTACATGTTACATTTTCTTAATAATTATTACTTAAGAGCTTCGCAAAATTTCAACATACGAATTTGATAAACTCGCATAGAATCAAATCATCATATAAATTTGACATCACGTCAACCGTAACGTCTAAAACGCACAACATTATAACGTTCCACGTCTTTTCGACATTATTAAATTTATCCGAGCTGAGAACAAACAAGGCTGAAATTTCAAAACTGATATGTATGAGATGCGCCTCGCGCGGGTGGAAAATTTTCCCGGTGAAAAACGAGAAAAGCGGAATTCTTTCTGAGGCGATTTCCCCACCCGAAACGAGTGGTATCCTTGCAGTGTTCAGCGTGTAATATAATAACGTTTCACATGGGCGTTTTTCATCAGACCTGCGAGATGAGTGTAACATTATTAAGGGCTCCCCCGGTTTTCGCGTGCGTGTGCTAGTGCTATTCGTACGTGTGTAATTTTATATATTTTTGCGCGTGTCTTGCGTCCGGGGATGGAAAGTTGGGTGTGTGTGTGAGTGTAAGGCATTTTCTTATGTGGACGTCGTATGGGGGCAGAAAAAGCCTTAATAAATGCTGAACGAGCAATTCGGGTAGGTGCGTCTTTTCCGTTTGCGGAAAAATCGTGGTGGAAATAGGAAAATATCGCTGGATGCGGTGACGTTTGGGAAATTCTAGTTTTTGATGAAACTATTATTTTATTTTTTTCAACCTTTTCATTTCGAAGATGATGCTTTTATGAAGAAATCTATTTTTATCGTTTATTTCATCCTATTATATGATTACAAATAAATATTTGATTTTTCATTGTACTAAAACAAAAATGTGACATTTTGACAATTTCTAAAATCTTATTATTCTACAATAATATATTGAAAATTGTTATACAATATTGGCAAGAAAAATATAAAAATTTCGTTGCCAACTTGGCGAAAATTCAAAATGTACAAAACCAGAAAATTTTTACCCATGTTATTCATCAATTTGGAGCGTTAGCGAAAGTGACCGTTTTAAAATTTAAAGCGCACAACCGAGATTGCGGTCTGCGAAAAGCGCGTAAACTCGAAATCGTAAAACCGAAATAAAAACCTCCGCGGAACGGATCCATCGAAGGATTTTATACCACTAAATCGAAATTAACAAAGACAGAGAGGAGAAACATCGAGGGGAGAAAAACGTTCCCAGTTCGTCGATTTTCCCTTGGCGTATTTTTTTTTTCTGGCCTGATCCTTTTTTACAACGCGCGATTCGTTTTTTGCGTATTTCTGGAACGTTTGCATTTTACAGTCGCGCGCATATAAGAGAATCCCCCGAACAGTTCGAACGATTTTACATATACGTTTTATATAAAAAAAAGTATACTACGTATATAAAAGAGATCCTTTTTCGAGCGCACTCCGCCTTTGTCCTTTGTACTTGAACTTTCGTCGTTATTTTCAGAGACGTATCTGTTATACGTACACGTACAATGGTGACCCGGTAACCGACCACTTAGGTGCGGAAAGGGTCCTTTTTATTAACGCCGAAATATGACCGTAATGTATCCCGATATATGGAAAAGATGACTTTCCATACGGAATTGTTACCATGCTGCGGCAATTTTCGGCCGAGAATTGCGGTCGTTAAGGGAATTAACGGCGATTTCCGTTAAGCGCCCGCAATGTATCGTTAATTGTTATATCGAGTTTTTTTTCTAATATGTTTTTTTTTAATGTTTCGATGTAATCATTGGGTCGATTTTGGGTTTGTTTATTTGATTAACTGATTTTGTTTTGGTTTCTGTAAATATTGTAGCTGTATTTTGATTGATTTATTTGATTTTTATATAAAAATAAAGAGGCGGATATTTCTTATTGACATAGTGCTGCGTGTAACGCGTTATCATAATCAATATCGTATAGAAAGTGTATAAAAAATGTGTATTTTTCAATACCTTTTAGAGAAGCGGAAAAACCACGCTCATCGAAAACGTATCCGTCGAGCACAGAAAAATATCATTTTATCCGACGCTGCGAATTTTTTTTTTACCAGCCTTTTTTCTATCGCGTAAAAAAACATGTTTGAATTCATATTATTCAAAAGTACTTTTAACGTACTAGCAAATTTGAACACACACAAAACAAATCCGCATAATTCAAATTGATATCCCGGAGATCGGAATTTTCAAAATTTTTCAATTTCCCCTCACAGCATTTCATTATTCATCCGAAACATTTTCCCCCGACAATGCAACCAGTCGAAAATGCGAAACATTCACATCATATAAATAGCCCAAACCGACAATCTTATTCAAATCCGGCCGATAAAACCCCAAAGAGTTCCATTTTAAACCATCCATCGAGAGCATCGGTCAATTTAAAACCATCTTCGTCGTATCGACGGATACCCCACACCAGTGGCGGGACGTCCCGGTGTTTTATTGCCCGACATTAATATTGATGCGACGGGCGCGAACGGGTTGAAAGAGGGGGAAATCGTAAAATTCGAAAGCGTTCCTCTTTTATTAACCCATCCCTTTGCCGATGGAAGGTGCTTCGGCGACGCCGTAATGAATGGCGAGCCATTTTTTTCCTTCTAGACGTCACTTCTGATCCCGCCCCGTGCATTACGTGCGGAATATAAATATAATAAATATATGGGGGTGAAGATTCAAAATTCGCAATTTCGATCGAAATTCGTTTTCGGAATATAAAGAGAATGTTTATTTTTTGTATTATATTAATTTTTCATGTATAATTTCGATTAATTTCCATAATTAATATATACATAATTGTTTTAGAAATTAAATTATATACACTCTTTTTATATGGTTCCGAAATGACACGGTTTATGGAAGAAAACCCGATTTTTTTTTTTACAGCATTTTTTCACTTTAACACAGTTTAAAAAATGTATTATTATGTCACAATGGTAAGATTCAGAGCAGGCCAGTATACAATTATAGTCATTAAATAAAAATTTTCGATATTTTTCAATGATTTCATATGGCAAAATTTTTCCACATTACACATTTTCATAAAGTATATTTGGATGAAAGTTCTATCCAAATATATTGATGGAACCTATCTCTAATTTTTGTATGGTCACCGTACATTTTTTTTACGCGGTAGTCTCTAAATGTAAAAAGAGGATTGGGTGTATTATTATATGTATGTATATTATATGTGAATTTGAAATATGAAATATTTTTGCTTTCATTTTTTCGTATCAGTTCCGTTCTTTTTAAATAATAAAAATCTCAGCTTTTACATGAATATATTATAAACTTACACGAAAAAACGAAAATAAAATATCTATAAGACTATCAGATCCTCTCCTTACATTTTTTTTGTGAGTTTATTAAAATGAATAAACATTCTTGATATTGAAACAGGTAAATAAATCCTATTCGCCTTTTTTTCTCATCGTAAAATCCGTATTAAATATCTAAAAATATTTACATCATTCATACATAACAAAAAATATAATCAAAAAACATAAATTCAATAACAACACAAAAATTTCATCAAAACATTAATTTTTTCGCTCAAACCCACCACAAAATCACTTCACATCTGACCAACAACAACTCAATAAAACATAATCAAAAAATAACCCAAAATTTCATCAAAACATTAATTTTTTCGCTCAAACCCACCACAAAATCACCTCACATCTGACCAACGTCAACCCAACGATTTTCGGACCTACACCCCTCGAACTTAACCCACCCCACTCGAAAGGTCCATACATGCACCCCAACCCTTAATACCCTCATCAATTCGGACGGGGCGCATACTTCTGGACGTGCCCGCGGACGGCGTCCGTCCGTTTGGGTCTCCGTTTTTCAGAACAATGCCGGAAGTCGTACGTGCGAGAAAAACGACAGTGATGTGACCCATAGAGCCGTGCCATATTTTATGGCTATTTTTTCGCTGTACGAGCACTACTTTCGGCGGATGGAGTCGTAAATTGTGACGTTCGGCGATATTTCCGATCGGCGGATCCGAATTTATCCGCGCAAATGAGGTACGTTCGAGTGTCGATGGTTCGTAGTTTTATTTCTATTTGTTTTTTTGGGTGAATTATGTTTTTTGTTGAATCATATGGGGAAAAGGTTAACCGCAAAAATGTTGCTGCATCATTATAAGATAGAATGCTTGTACGGTGTTTCGAGCGAAGGTGTTAATGCAGGTTGCTATTCTTCGAGTTTTTCCTTGAATGTTATTTACATTTTTATGAGGTCTTTGTATTTTTTTTAACAGACAAAATTGAAAAGGTAGCTTTGTGATTCAGATCGTTTATTTTTTTTATTATAATAGTATTATTTCGTTAATATTTATATTTAACTTAAATTATATGTATGAATGGATGGAAGAAATTAAGATACGAATACTAAAATGGAGTACTTTCCGAAGAATAAATGTGGTTTCCAAAGTTTAAATTAATACATATTGTATTATGTCTGAAGACGAAAGCTATTGTTCAATGTACTTTGCCAGTAATGACTTATGAACACAAAACGTTGAATGCAAAATTTTCAAGACATGACTGTAAAAGAAAAGAGGGAAAACCGAGTGGATAATTAACAGATAAATACAAAAAAATGAATGGGGCACTGAGCGAGAATTATTCAATATTGAGAGCAATGAAAGAAGATTATTAAAATTTTCATACAACAATAGATAACAAACGCCTACGTATGAAATTAACAATTTCATTAAGATAATTAAAAAATTTTATAACAAGTTTTTCCAACAATTGAAATTTAATTAAATTACCTCATCTTTCATTATCCACTTTCTTTTTATAAAAAAACCACTCTCCATAATATAATACCCAGAATGCGTATTTCATCCAGCGCGTCAGTCACATCAGCTCGAATCCGGCACGTCTGAAAAGCCACCCTCCGACGCTCACTCTATCCATTAATCCTTATACCCAATGCAGACTGAAAAAAATCCCACCATCCAGCCTCGCTTGCTAATTACTCTGGATCCTAGCTCTCACATCAAAGGACACCCGGACTGGATCATTTGTAATCCTTTCCCGCCTGTCCCGTTTCGGTCTCGCAATTAAGACGTCCGCGCCAATTACTCGCCGAGTCGTCGTCCTTCTTCATACGAAACAATACGACGTCACTCACAATCAAAAACGAAGGGGTGC
The DNA here is from genome assembly GCA_009617725.1 of Hydropsyche tenuis. Lineage (NCBI taxonomy): Eukaryota > Metazoa > Arthropoda > Insecta > Trichoptera > Hydropsychidae > Hydropsyche > Hydropsyche tenuis. Next base: position 1,913,456 of record VTON01000008.1, read on the forward strand.
TTTGCATAACGAATAAATTTGAAATTTTATTCGGATACGAAAACAAAAACTGATGAATATGGTAAATAGACATCTCGTCTTTCTCTAGCCTCCTTTTCGTGGCAATTATTCCATGCATAGATTAAACGCTTATCGATCACGCTTTATTTTTTTATTTTTTTGAGCCGTGTATGAAAAAGTAGAGGTATATTAACGTCGCTGCAATCCTGAAATATTGCTTCATAAAAAATGCTTAACGTTTCGAGCGCTTGATAAATCGCTCAGTTTAACGTGGTGGTTTGTTTAATAAATTAGAGTCGACACGGTTAGTACGCTTTTTTTATTATCAATGGACTCTCGTTTGAAACGATGTGTTTTAATAATTCGCAAATGATGAGGGTCCTAATATTTAAGTTTCGTGCTTATTGTGCTAACGTTATTTGGGCAGCAGTGTTAAATCTTATATTGATAAATTGTCTTTAATTAAATGTTTATCAATTGATATTGGACCCCGGGGCACCGTTAAAACTTAAACTTTAATACAACCCTTGGGTTGAATTATGCGACAAAACTTATTCATTAAATTATATTATATTACGAAATGAGAAAAAAGTTTTTAAATACGTCTGCATGTACTTATGAGGCGAGTCTTACCTATGGAAAACTCTTGCGTTCTCCCAGCCTTGTTTTTCTGCAAAAGTTCTGATTCTGAATTTGAGCTTTCATGCCGCACACAAGAAAATAGTGAATAGAAAAGGATAGAGCCGAACAATAGTCATTCTCAATTGAAAGATTTCCATTGCAAAAGGAAGATCTCTTCATTTCGAAAAAGCTGTTTCATGCCGTCTCATCGTTTCAATTCGTGCACTTGGAAAATTTCAAAGTTGTTCGCATTTTGTGCGACTTTTATACTCACCGGCTGCGGACCTCCTTTTCGACAGTTCCATGGACCGTATCGCCCGATTTTATAATGCGAATTCGTGGATTTGCATATTTAGGAATCGGCGGCTAAAGAAGAGGTTGATATCGGCAAGCTTTTTGTGCATTTCCGAGTGGCTTCCTGCATTATGAATATTTAAATGACCCAGTTGTTCGGGCACACCACCGCTCATTATTCATCCGTTCACGTTTTGAACATTCCAGCAAATGCCACTTTTCAACTCATGCATTTTGAATGTCCTGGTATGGGAGCAGAAGAGGCTTTGACGCAAGCTGTCTGAGCTTTCGAGTTTTTCAACAATTTTCGTTGCCTACTCTTTTTTTCGTGCATTTTCGACGAGGCGGCGTCGATGAAAAATTAAAATTCTACCACTGTGTATCGACAGAGTTTTCAGAATTTTTCTCTCGTTTTTCAAAGTACTAAAACTCGTCTGAAAAGCTCTCTTTTGTCGGCGAGACTCGATGAATTTTCTTCTATTTTCAATTATTCACCACTCGAAGTGATTGCGTAAACAAACTCACCTACGAAAGTGATTTGCATTTCGTAATCTTATTACCTTACGCAAAGACGCTTTTGTTTGCCAAATTTCTATAGTGTTAATGAATAAAATATAATGTTCTTTGAAATAAAATATAACTATTATATTTTTCAGTGATTTACTTTTTAAATAGCTAAAATGATATTTAGAATTATTTAAAATAAATGGCTCGACAAATAACTTCAAAAATCACAATAACTGAAGTTATTGACAATATCAAACGATCTTTTTTATATTAATTTTTTTAATTTTATTTAAATAAAATATTTTTAATTAGAACAATTTATAATATTTGTGCATACACACACGTAGGCCACAAATTCGTTAAGCCGTCAGAACGAATCTTACCGAAGTTGTAAGTAAATTAGGCGGGCCGCTTAAGCCTCCGAAACAAATCGAATTAATTTCGAACACAAAAGGAGGGCAGGTGTAGTCAACCCAACGACGATAATCCGAGACCCACAACACCTACATATAAATATCGACGAACTCCTGAGTCAAAAACTAGTAGCCCAATTCGGTCGAATTTGACCACATCACAGAACCCACAATTCCAACTCTAATCCAATCTCGGCACGAATGAACAAGCAGTTTGGCACTCTTTTCTCAATTGTATTTTCCGAATATATAATAACATAACAACCCCTTTTTATCCGTAAATTTAAATATTTCATTTATCTAAGCATAATAAAAATATTATATTAATTTGTCATAAAACATATTTTCGAAGTAATTGAAAATAAAGTTTCACTAACATACGCAAGTTGGGCAATATATTTTATGTGCTCTGAAAACTTTGTTTCTTTTGAAACTCATAAATCTTTTGACTTTTTATTTGGAATTGGCTACAAATTATCCATTGTTTTATATCACATATTCTTTAACTATCGTTTTATGTTTTTAGTTGTACTCAAACAATTATAAATGAAAATAAATTTATAACTAAACTTGTAGTCAATGTTTCAAATTATTTCACTCACCTATGTATGTATATTCTATAATATAACTTCACCGAATCGAATGAAACGAAAACTATACATGTGTACATGATATTTTATCTTTATAAACATCATAAAATTTGAATAATCATTCAATAGATTGTGCTCAATTTTGGCTTCGGCCACGGATATTTATAAAGTCGTACTGTACACACGCGTGACAACGCCTCGTCTTCGTGGCTTTTGCACCGCATTAATTATACTTCGAAATAACTCGTAATCCACGGGGACCCCAACACCTCAGGATTTCCCGTTAATCCCGAAACCTTCGTTCCCGTTTCGTCGCCAAACGAGATTTTTGACACTTGGACGGTTTCGGATCCGTCTCGAATCTCTTTCTACAGTCCGTTCCCGCTAATTAAAAACGCCCGCTCGGTTCGGCTTTCGGTTCCAATAAATATAGGCACGACCGTAAAATTTTGATTAAATTGCTTTTATTCTATTTCAAGAATGTTCAAATTAAAATGTTTTGCGATTTTTCGTGTCGAAGTCCTTAAATCAGCTTCAATTATTGAAAATGATGCGCGATCTGCATAACACCCGAGGAAACTCTTTTTATTCGAAATATACATATATGTTATTTTTTTCCGGCCACAAGGGATGAGGAGAAAAGAAAACAAGTAAGCTCAAAATTTTTATCTCCCTTCACAAAGTGAAAATGCGAAAGAAGAATTTGCGTGCATTGAAAGAGAGCTTTGAAGAATAACGGTCGAGTATAGCCTGCAAGTTAAACGAAACACCCACGAAAAACACAACATCACAAAGAGATTTTTCCTAGTACTCACCCATAAAGACTCAACTGAAATTCGAAAGACTAAAAAATATACAGGATTATCCCTTGGCGTATATTACTTGAGAGCGTTGTACCTAACACTGAGCACCGTTCGCTTCGTTTGATGCGGCTTTTGCTTCGAAATTTTCTAATAATTTTATTATTAACTTTAATAAAATGTATGTAAAGCTATGTAAATCATAAAAGCATTTTTTTTTATATACTTCAAAAATGAGAGTTAATATTTATAAAACATTCTCTCTGATGATAAAACGTTAATTTTCTCTCATCCATCATCACAATACGCTTCACATTTTCATCAAGCGCCCCACCATAGATACCTTAAGCGCACTCATGCATCACGAAATCCGAAATCCCCAATCTAAAACCATCCAATTAACCGGCCAAAAATCCAAAACCTCGCACGCGACAACTGACCACCATTAAAACAAACCCTTGCGCACATACAATCCGTCACAGCTCTGTGTGCTTAGGCCGCTTAAATTAATTAATGAAAATTTATTCCACAACCCCCCACGCACACACCCCCAACAATCCAGGTGCGTATGTCGCCATTGTATGACGTCGGGCCGTTAATTGGGCGCGAGGCGGTAAATCACGCGCGATAACGGCCCGCGTTAATTCACCACCCCGTTCGCCGTTAAGGCCCCACAAATCAAACGAGAGTCCTGAAAACGTGGCTTTCAGGACCGCGGGGGTCGCGTGATCCTGAAAGGGATGCCCCTCCGACGCCGACCTTGGCTGCTGCTTTGTTATTTATGGACGACGATAAAAATTATGTGGCCGCGACGCTGTTGTGTTGGGGAAGTTTCGTGCTTTTGATGTTCACATTGAAGGTTTTCGTTTTAATGGTGCTCCGATCGTTTTTGTATGCTCGTTCGGATGTGTTTACTTTTTCGGTGAATATTTGAGTAGTTTATATTACGAAGTTTAACGTGTTCAAGGATTGTATATTATAAGTTGTTTCTGATCGTGAAACTTTTATATTTTCGTATATAAAATGAAAATATTTTTATAAAATGTACCGACCGTTTAATCTCGTTGATTATATTAATCATCGACGTGTAAATCAATAATAATTTGTGGTTTTCAATATTTAAACTCATCAAGAGTTACTCGATAACGGAAAAATACGCAAAATCGTAATGGTCATCGAACAAACCACATCCTGCAGTAAACATCCATATAAGCTGCACACGACGATGGTGACGATGTATATTTCAACAACATCATATCTGTTTATCCGAAATTACCATAAAACGCCAGTTTAATTGCACTAATAACATCATCTTGTATATTTTGTTTCAGGTAAGCGAAACCCACGGCCGATTGTAGCATTCGTGCGCATACGTCATGCGGAGAGGGTAAGATAGCATCCATCCACCCCTATGGTAGACCGAATGTGCGATAGTGTGTAAACTCCAACCCGGCATCGCTATATTATGTTACATACCCAACAACCGCTATATCAAAACGCGAGAACGTACCCATTTCGTACCGTGGTAATAATACGGGAGTACTGTGTACTACAAGTAGCGCAGTAATTTTCAACCACTGTGTTACGAGGCACTGGTGCGTTCGTAATAATTGCGAGGTGTCGCAGGTTCGAGTTTTGGGAATGGAAAATGGACCGTGGTCGTGTCTTTGTGATTTGATCTGGGTTATTGTTTAATTTTTATGTTATTAGTATTATGTATTGTGGGTGGGATAATTTATTTGAATTTTTTTTAATTGTATTGCTTAAATACGGTAGGTGTATTTTTTGTGTTAAATTTGCTATTTCACTATCAAAGCTAAGTGTTATGTAAGGATTAGTTTTTTAGATATGTGATAACTAGTTTGAAAATACACTAATTACAGTTTAAAAAATGAAATACGATTTGAATTACCTTTTAATTCACAATTCAATTACAATATACAGGGTCTTCCCCGGGACTTTGATAACTTCTAATCGGATTTAAAGTGACTTAGAGTCATGATAGAGAAGTGAGAGTGATACCATTCCGAATGAAATCGGCTACAATTTATTTTTCATTTTTACCCCCCCCCCTCAAATTTTATCTCTCCCCCCCCCTCTTCCATCGTCGAATGGGTAAAAAAAAAATATTTGAACTGTACAAGTTAGTGAACGGAAGTACGCTATTCGACGATGGAAGAGGGAGGGGAGAGGTAAAATTTAAGGGGGGCGGGGGTAAAAAATGAAAAATAAATTGTAGCCGATTTCATTCGGAAGGGTATCACTCTCACTTCTCTATCATGACTCTAAGTCATTTTAAATCCGATTAGAAGTTATCAAAGTCCCGGGGAAGACCCTGTATATTGTAATTGAATTGTATAATATGTACATACTGGACATTCGTGATAATATAAAAATGCTTAAATATTGATTTCAATATATAATCCCTGTAATGGATGCTGAATTCCATATGTCGATAATATATAATATAATTTATAATTGTAATTTTCACGATTTTTTCCATTTTGCAAACTACTTACTTTGATATATTACTATTCGATTATTCTTCGTCAAGAAAACAAATTAAATTAATAATAATTTTCTACATCAATTCACTAGATTGTTTGATAACTTTTCAAGAAAACTTAAATTCAAACATCGACATTTTCAATAACTGGTGACACTTAAAACAACAAATTCAAACTTTAAAACGACCCCAACTCTAGACAGTCGGCAACCTCAACACACAATCCATTCGTCATATTTCGACAACCAACCCAACATTAAACACACAACGCACAATCAAAAGCTTCAAACCACACCGACCTGACTCTAAACACAATTTACATATCACGTAACAATTATGTAACTACAGCCAGCTAAATCGAACATACGTTAATTTCGTCGAATCTGCACGTTTGATTGCGGGCGCAATTAGGCACCTGCCAAACGCAGCACGAGGCCGGCGCAAAAGGCTCTTGCGGATCGAATTTAAAACTTATGTGTCACCCGGTACGTAATCTGTCAGTTTAGTGATCGTGTGTTGGGAAAATTCGTGTTTGTCGAGGATTGGTGGAAATCAATTCGAATGGCCGCTGTGTTTGCAAGCGAAGTCCGATTGAATGGTCTTTTCGTTGGTGCTGATGTGAATTTGTTTTTGAATAGTTGCGGTGTTTTCGGATTAATTTATTTGTGTCGTGATCGAATTTGATTGGAATTGGAATTTTGTTTGCTTTATGGAAACGTTTTTATATTTGGTAAATAATTTATATTTTGAAGTATTTATTTTTTTAGTATTATATTATATAAAAAACTGACTAATTTATTGTTTTAATATATACGTGTTAATTTAACGATGAAAAGAATCATATATACTCAAGTTTTTTTTGTACATTCGATCATTTAATAATTTATCAAATTTCAAAGCGAAAAAAACATTATGAAATCATTACGTCTATAAATAAAAGTGACTCGCGCGTCACAACACGTAATCCGATATTTGCGCACGACCGTCGCACTGAAATTTTTGAAAAATCCTCCATCGATCCTCTCAGCACATACAACGATTGCGCAACACATCCCAAAAGCACACAACAAAGCGAGAAACAAATAAACAGAATTCTTATCACGCGTCGCAATTAAGCGGCGTTCTAGGATAACAAACGAGCGCTCTCAGCCGCTCGGAAAACGCACACGACTATGATGAAACGTTCGCCGTGCCGAGACGCTATTCCTCGGAGTCATTCCTCGTGGACTTCTTGGGAATGGTCTGATGTCTTCCAGGCCCTTCGTTCCTTGATCCCGCCTATTATTCACCCTCATCTTTGTCTGCGTACGTCCGCAAGGATTCGGCCCTTATTTGATCTGCGCTACGCGTGACGCACGTTAAAAGTTTGACGTTCGAATAAATATTTAAATTGTTTGTTTTTTTTTCCACTCAATTTTTCATTTGAAACTTTTGTATAAAGTTTGAAATTGTTTTATTAGATTTTTTAATAATATTTGATAGAATTTCGGATGTTTTTCAAACATAGATTAATGATAGCGTTAAAAATATATATTTTTCATCTCGTGACCTCTGTCTAGCAATTTGCGATCCTCGAATATAGAATCATAATAAAATATACTTTTAAATAATGCCCGTTCGCCGAAATTTATAACGAGACGACGAAACTTTCGCGTAACGAGGGCGGCAATTCGATCTTTTCGCCGGGACTTGGGCCTATTTTACGAGCGCGCGTCGAAAATTTAAGTTTTCCAATGTAATTTTCCTTTTTCGAGAAAATCGCAGTGAGTAGGGTCCGCCGCATAATAAATTCGATTTAACAGGTAATTTGTCGACATTGACCGCCAATAATGTTGCGAGTGAGATCGCGCACTGTTGATAGTGTCCGTTCGAGGAATTATTCGATGACCGATAACGCGGACCTGAAAAAACGACAAAGAGAATACGGTTGTCGTTGAGGAAAAGACATCCTCTCGAGATAAGCCTCCGAGAATTATTATTCTGAATCGGGAAACACGACCGGCGAGAAAAAAACGTGCGGAAAAAACGGTCGTTCGCGCAGTGCGTTAACCGGGCTGGATTTCATTATGCTCTCGTACTCTCCGTTTTGTCTCTTCTGCGATGTTGGTTTGAGTTGTGGGGGGTGCAAATTATGACCAAATTGAATAAATATTAGAAAAGTTTTTGTCGCTGTGTCAAGGGTGGTCGTATTTTTTTTCGTGAATTGGCCCACAACTTCCGCCTTTGAGCTTTCGTTACGCGCTATAGAATCTGCGCGAAACGCTTTGGACGAAATTGAGAAATTCCTTTCCGAATTATTTCTTCAATATTGCTCCGTTTTATTGTTATTTTTTTAGAGCTCGGGGACATTTTTTTTTATTTACCAACATTGCTTTGTATAGAAAAAATACTTAATTGATTTTGTAACATTTTAATTAAATATTTCCATCGGAAAATTTCTCGAACGTAATTTATTGAATTATTCAAAAATTACATAAATAGGCTATTTATAACGAAATTAATTCATTTATTCCTTACAACTGTTATAAATGTAACCCTAAATAATTTATAAACGAACATAAATGTAGCGTTTGCAAATTTGCCAGAACGCAGCGTCCCAAGAGCAACATATCCCGCCGCCGAACAGTTCGTGGCGCATTTTAATTTTAAATCCGCATAATTAACAGCACATGACCATAAGCGAAAATTGACATTTAAAAATCCTCACCTGGGGGAGCCGTAAAGTCAAAAAATTTCCCGAGAGTTCGGCGTCAGGTGTCGCTTTTGCGGAAAAACTTAAACCACCCGAGGATAATTCGGCGTCCGGAGAGCGTAACGATTCCGACTTTTCCGTCTGCTAAATACAATTCCGTTCACAATCTGCCCTCGGGGAACACCTCCGAAAAAGCGGAGCGGGATGATTCCTCAGAAATATCACATAACGCACATTTACGTAATTGGATTTCTGATGAGGCGAAAAAATATATATAGGGAGCGGCACGGCGTCCGATTGAATGAATCTCGCTTTTGATACGATCGTATCGTCGTCGCGCAACAATGGTCGCAGTCATCGAAGATGACTCGGTCGGAAAGGGCACAAAGGACCCGGCGTTTCTCCGAAGGGAGGTTTTCAACCTGAACGGGTGGGCTTTTATGTCCGCCCACTGACGAAAAGTGGATTGGATTCCGGCGGCCCGTTTGCGGAATCCCGCTAAATAACCGTCAAGATTAAACACTATCTTTCGCGTGTTATCTGTTCGCGTTTCTCTTGTGTGTGTATGTGAGTAGTGTTTTCGTAGAGATGTTTGCTCTTCTGGAAAGACAGATTTTCTGCATTCCGATCTCTGCATGGTGGGAGTAGTTCTCGTCGTTGACTATACTGCTGGTGTTGCCATTTCGCGAAACCCACGCAGATGCTTTCATGCTGCTTTTACTGTGTGGAAACTCGACTCCTCGAATAGATAATATGATTATTATTCAACAACGCTGTAATAAATATGTTCGCGTATCTTTCGAATAATAAAATATAATCATTTATGTTTTATGAATTAGTTTTTCATCTATTAATATATTCTTTGTGGAAAAATAATTACAAGTTTGAAGAATGACGTCGTTGGGGAAAACGCGTCCGTCTTAATTCACAAACTGACGTTTCCATTACCGTTACATTTCACCTTTTATTTTTCCCTCTCCCTTTGGACTGGAACTCTTTCGCAGTTAATTGAACGGTTCAAAGCTGCCACTAGAACAGTCCAAAGTAGCATCAAAATTTATTTTTCACGGAGAAATTTTCCTATATCCTCCGCTTGGTTCGGATGCGAGTTTACAAACGACTTCGCCCTGAATTTCCGTTCGCTCAGAGGAGATTAGTCGTTGATGTCTTTAAACGTACGATTACGCTTAAGCATTCGTGTGAAGTTTGAACATTAGGGAAGCTCTGCTTGAATTATTGCGAGTTCGAAACCTACTCTCGGTCGTAATTCAAGAAGCAGTTTTTCAACCAGTGGCATTCGAGCCGCGATTGATGCACTATATCTGCTATTAACAATCCTTCTCATAATACCAAATGATCTTTTAGAGACGTAGAAAATGCTTCTTATATTTATTTTGTATGTCTTTATAAGTTCAATTGAACATTCTCTAAAAAAAAGTACAGGTAAGCTAATTCCCAATGGTAATTGAAATGTTTTCAAGTCACTTTATTGTACAAATACTCCTCGAAATTCGAATTTGGGTTAATTTATTTGATTTCGTAAGGACTCAACTAAAGTTAACCATATTAATGAAAAAAAGTTTTGAGTACTTAGCGTTTTTGCTAAAACTTGAATTTTCAAAGAGCGAGTCTTTTTAGTCGTAATTGCAAAAATATTTGGAATTTCAGGATGAAAAATTTTTTTTCAATCCATTAGTTTTCTTCATCAACTTAATCAAAAATTTTGAAACTCTCAATTATTAATTATGTCAAAATACAATTCTAAGAAATGTTTAGACCTTCTGAATTGAATATGCACGCGAACACCAACTCTCTAGCACGCACAAATTATTCCCCGTGTATAAACGAACGTCGCCTCTCCCACATCTTATTCGCATTGCATTAAGATAAATCAACGCGAACTGGAGCATTATCCACGCTAATGAAACGACCGGATCCGGATCGAACCCCAGAGATAATAAAGCGACGATAACTTAGAATGACGAAGGAAAAGTTCAAAAAGGAAAAAAAGATCGCGAAGAGAGCGAAAGTCGTAATTGAAAGTAAATTTTATGCCAGCGGCACCTGCTAAGTGCGGGCCGATCTTCGCCTTCTGGGGTCGAAGGCCCTACCACCCGCCCCTGCAGGGGCTGGGTCGGCATTATTTCTTAGTTAAGGGCTAGCGTTAATTTTAATGCTCCGACCCTTTATTCTGGCAGTAATTTCATTGTGACCGCCCACCGTTGGCGTGCGCCCGTCGTCGAGTGTGCTCGCTAGTTCACGATTGTGTATGAAAGTTTATCGTGGATCCGTTTTATTTCGTTGGATTCGAAACTGGGATGGGTTTTGTTTTGGAATTTGAGTTTGTTGCAGTTTTCAGTGCTGTTCTGCGGTGGTCTAATTAGATGTTTATAAAGCGTCGCGGTTTGACTACATACTCGTAGGTATGTTGTATTATATATGAACGTTTATATCGTTGTTTCCGAATTGCAATTTCAAAATGTAATATAATATATGAAATAATTTATTTCAATAATATAATCAAATATTTAAATCTGATTGTGAGTTGTATTAAATAGTTTATCATGTTGAAACTTTTGATCTCCAAATATCGTTCACACTATTTTATAAAATAAATAAAACCCTGTTGATTTATCCACTGTGTAAATCAAAACATAATTACTGTTGTTTGGTAATATTAAACCGAAACTATGCAAATTTGTGAGTGCTTCGTAAATCAAGAGATAAATCTGAATTTGCGATAAGCATTATCGTTACTATATTTTGTAAAGATTTAATAACGAATTATATATTCCTTTGCGAATAAATTTCGATTAATGAGATATCTCAATTTCAAAGTTTTAATTGAAAATTCAATACAATTTCAAGTGGGCATTTATATGTTGATATTTTTGCTACATACACGCAATCAAGAGTGAACGTTTCAACAGCGAAATGATTAATTAATCGTAACCGCTCGGGAATTTTCCGCACACAAAAATACCCCTTGAACCAAAGTGCGTCTTTGTACATATTTCCCGATGAAATGGAAAAACCTTGACCGATTTTCTCTCGCGAAAACTAAGTAGGTTGAGCTCACACATCCGTGACCGGAATCCGAAGACACTCCCAATACCCGGAGCGTATATATTTTATTATATTATAATCCCAAAGGAAACGTACGATTTCGCGGGAAATTTACGCATCACACAGAACTTACCCTGCATCCGATACGTGCGTTTATTTATTGCCGAAATTAGTCGGGAATATTGAACGTTTAATTTTCGCGCCAACGACCGACTATGACCGGCATTCGCTTCGTTTAGACCGCGATTAGTCGTTAACATTCAAAAAGTGTAGCGGACGATGTGACATGAGACTTTGCGGTCTTGTCGTTTAACTGTTTCGCGTTTGCGGATGCGGGTCTGGATGGGCTAATCTTCGCTGGTCTGCGATCTGATGGGGCTTTGTTTTCGGACGATGGTTAGATTGAATTTGAATGGTGTCTTGTGCGTCGTGGTTGTAGATGTGAAGATCGAGATTTGATAATGGTATATAATAATTTATGGGTATGTATCGTCTTTGTGTAGTCCTTGATCCTTTTGTGAGATTGTTTATCTGATTTATTTTGTTTTTTTATCTCGAATTTTTGTTTGAAGCGTGTAAAAATTATTCGTTTTTCGTGTGTTGGCTTTAAATATTTCCAATTAATTTGAATTATATTTGCAATAAATGATAATGTCAATGCCGTTTTTATGTTATAAATTTATTGATATCATTAATTTTGCACCCCAAATATGGATGTGATATAAAAATTTATATCATGTATACTTTCAATTTATAGATCATTAAATTTAATGTTTGAAAGAATGACACATAGTAAATCTTCACTCAATAACCGTGAACATAATTAATCAACACATCATCATATTCCAATATTTAGTCGATCATACAATACATACATACACTATTTACACTTTTGTGTACACATTCGGTTATTATTAGTTGATTTAACATCGTTTACCCATCGAGAGTAAACAAGTCTTCCGCCACTGTTGTTCAATAAACCGTAATATTATCAATCTATCATCACTACCGAGAACTCCACTAGAACCTTTTTAATTTACAACCACCAATCCTGAAGCGGGCTATCCTTATAGCGATTCATGACCCTTTCGAGAGCGCTTCAACTATCGCTCGCCGTACCCTTTTCCGAATTGATAAACACCATAAATAATATCTGGAATCGGATTTTCGCTAATGAAGAAGTATCGAGAAGATGAATTTCTACGCAGGCAACACTTCCGCCATAATTGCCGACCACCCCCAGAGACTTTTGCTCGTAATTAATGCTAGATTGTTAACTCGGACCGTATTTTATAACTCGCCCTGCGTTCGACCGCCCTTCACGGACCAGCAACTCGTATACATTATATCGCGTTTTATTGCCAATAAACAACCCGACGAATATTACGAACGTTTGAACTCACTAATACGCTCGTATATTCATATTAAGCGCGTTCTCTTCGTAGCGAGAAGGAACACTTGTTAAATTAAAGCGCTCTTGTGATATACAGGTGATACAGATAACAGATTTCTACAAAATCGTTTTTGTATAATAATATTTTATTATATAATATATCATTGGATTCGTATCAAATCTCTATAAGAGCAATCTATCCTCTATTTTTCTCCGTTCAAAACTCGTACTCGGGAAGTAACGAGCGTTCCTTACACACGGACAAACACGTACTACCCACACCGAACATTCGCCAGAGAAGTGCTCTAGCTAAACGTACCCAGGAAGAAGGTACCTAATCCGAACAGCTCACGAGCTCCAATTGTCCCTGAAGGAAAATCGAACTGTGCAGAATCGAACGTCTGCAGAATACAATCAAAAGTCGAAAGAGAGCGCGGACAATCGCTGAATAAAGTCACGCTCCAGGTGCTCCGTGATCGAAAACAAACGTTGCAATTCTGCCGCGCCAGCTCGAATTTCCTCTTTGTAGTGTCCGTGTGTTACGTAGAAGGTGCGGTGAGGCTCTGGAGGGCGATGTTCCTCGTGGTGTTTGTCTGTGATGGATGTGGTGTGGTGCGCTTTTCGAATGCCGTCTGTTTTGCGATGTGTGGTCGTGGGTGATGTTGGGTCGATTGTTTTTGCTGTGTCGATTGAATATAGTGTGAGTTTTTATGAGTGTAATAAAGTGTTGAAGGTAATTTTATAGTTTTAGTATTAAATGAAAATTTATCATTGTAGTTTCGAAATGTTTTCAACTTTTACGTAACGCTGCTATACGACTTCGTCGAGAATAATAAATTATGAAATTCTACCTTCTAGACACCTACCACACATATTAATAATGAAAATCTTCTTATATCTTTATCTATTCAAATCCTATTATGCAACAACGTTTTAAGTACTCAACGTACTCTTTAAACAAATATTTTACAATATCACCATTAATCATTTCAAATACAAAATCTCAGATCATACAAAAACACAACTACAAAACGCCCCAACCTTTTATGCAAAGCGTGAAAAATCCGATATGCGCAAAACCCAACTGCTTCTATTAAGCCCCCATACGCCCGGCGTGTTTGCGTATTCCGGCGGCGAAGGGTTAAGCCACGGCGGACCGGGTCCGCTAGCGGATCACTACTTCCTCTATAAATTTGTTTGCGACCCTCTCGACAACGGCGGAACCTCCCCCCGAAGCCTCCCCGAGGATTTGACCCCTCTCGCGCCATGGCCGTGGGTTAACCCCTTCCCGGCGCGTAATAAACGACGGTTTTTGCCGGCCGCACAGGGTGTATTAATCATCACGCCTTTTTGCCGACGAGCGTTGTTTTCTCCGCACGCGCCATAATAAATTATTTTCGAGGAAAAGTGATTGGTGACCGTCGCATGCGTGCGCCTCTGCCGCGCGAACGGAAAGTGTGATTTATTGCGGCTTCCGGAAAATCTACGGGTTCGGAGTGTTTTTTCGCGTCGCGTTTTTATTTTTTCGCGTGTGATGTATGGCGTCTCCGGTGGGGGGAATGTGGGGTGGAAAAATCAATTTTTTTGTTAATCCGATTATTTTTTTTGTTAAATTTTTAATAAAAAAATTTATGATGTAGTATAAAAGAATTTTTTAATAAAGATTTGTTCTGCCGAAATTTAGTACTATATTATTCAAATAAATGAAAGTAATCTTGTCGTAAAAAGCTATCTGAGTTTCATTCATAATTCAGCGTATATTTCTTTTTAAATGCGACAAAGGACAATTCAATTTTCATCATTTTTTAATATACGCCTGGTATAATATAAACGGGAAACCATTCCGAAAAGACTTACCATAATACATTCCCTTTATTCGTGTTTCCACGAACAACCAAAATAGAAAGTTTGAAATTTTTCTCACAGCCATCCTCTTTTCATAAATATTTGTTTTTTATTCAATACGCTTTTATATTTCCGAGAAAGCGTTACATACACGAGCCTTCGCATGCCGAAGGATATCAATCATATACTTACATACAATGGACGACATTACAAAATTTCCATAGAATCATAATAGTTTTTTTTTCATTCTTTTACAAACAGTAAGAAAACCTATGTTATAATACGCACAATAAACCGTCGCATTTCAATAAGTGACAAAGGAAACGCACACAAAAAAATAAAAGAGCATCCCTTATATTGAAAACCCTGTCAGATTATAAAGTACAAGCTCTCGCTCGTGCTATGGGGGGTGGCAAAATTGTCGTCGGGTGGCCTCACTCCTCAGGGGTTAGAGAAAGGCTGATTTTAAGCCGAAAAGAGGTACAAGTTCGTGTAGAGTGGCACTATAAGCCAGATTTTCAGGCCAATTCTCCGCTGCGCCGCATCACAATTACGTATATAAAACGAATTTTATAACCGCAGTTTCAGCGTGTTTGTATGCAATTTCGCTACATGTAAACGGAGCGGTTTATCCATTATTTTTATTTTTTTTCTTCGCTTTCAAACGACGTACTCGGAGTGTATAGCGCCTTTTTTTATTCTCGCATATTCCATTTCGAAGAAAAATAATTTCGTTTTCGTCATGTCAATTTTCCAGCGGATGCTTCTACGCATAATTCAATTTAGAACCTCTCAACGCGATATACGGAAAGGCGCCGTTTCCGTTCGAGCGTCGATATCGCTCTCGAAAAACTAAAATTTCCACATTTCGAATTGTTCACGTCCTAAAACGAAGCGTTCGCCGAATAAGTCGAGATATATCATATATAATAGTACATTACGAGATGACTGGCTTAGATGACGGCGAGATATTCAAACGAGTTTGCTCATCGGCATATAAAGCCTCTCGTCTCTCGGTGACTCACATGGGAGGTGACCGACCTCACTTAGGCGCAGAGTCATCGACATTTCAATATAAAATAATAGGGCGCATAATTGTATTTTTATGCTAATATTGTGGGCCAAATGTGACGCGGGTCAGGCCGTTGTTATTTCTGAACATTCGGTTCGGTAAGCCCTTTTTCCTTCGTCTTTTCCAATAACCGAAATCCCGCGCGTCTACCGACCTTCCGACGCCGTCGATGTCCGTATATAAATAAGAATATTTTCCAAAAGAAAACACAAGCGGGCACAGTTTTCTTGAAAAACGATTATTCGACCGGAAAATGGCTTATTTGAACACCGCGCTAGCCCTACACAAAAGGGAAAATCGCTTCATATCTATAAAAAGCTTCAAAGTTACATTTCATTATTATTATGAATGTGATGTTTACTATGAAATCAAAGTGTATTGTATCTTCAAAGATACAATAGCGATATGAAATATATATTTTCCGAAACATGTAACTCCAATTTCAATTCAATTTTGATGAAAGCTAAATGATGTTTCATTTATTGGAAATGTGTTATCATCCTGAGATAATCTCTAGAAAGGATGATTCATAGTGTTTTTGAATTTAAAATAGAGCTTCCGAGAAAAGGGTTTATCATTTTCGTTCGACGGAAAATACACGGGGATACTACGGGTTTTCCCTAAGGAAATATTTCGACGGAAAAGGCGAACGCTTTACGTATAGATGGATGGGTAAACAATCTTTCGGCAGTTTCTTTATTGGCAATAGTTGGTTTTTCATCTGGCCGATGATCACTCTTTGATGTGGATTACGTCGTAAGCCTTCGCTCCGTCGGCGAACTACGGTTATTGAAAAAGCAAATATCAGCAAAAGAAAAAAGTATGAGAACACAAAATAGTTCCGAAACACATATCAGGTGTTTTAATTAAAAAAATTTCTTGAATAAACAAAAATAAAAAAATTATATGTGAAGATTTAAAGCAAAAAAAAAACAAACATTCATTTCAAACGTTAAAATAAAAAAGCAGAGAATAAAACGATTTCGCAAAGAAGAGAAAAAATCCCGCAAAATTTGTTGGAATAATTTTGGGATAATCTAATAAAAAAGAGTCGTCGTTAATCATAGCGAAAAAAAATATATTTCAGCACTGTGTTGGTGAAGTAGAGATGTTTAGCAACATAAGGGATTCTAGGTGGTTCGTTTATATATTCGCGATATAAATTCGTACCAAACGTTTTGCGGCGTCGAAATTGCGCGCCACAAATCAGTCGCGTACCCGGAAAACTAATGCGGGAAATTCAGGAAAATTCGAGAGACGAGGGTTCTGGATAGTTAACCGTGAATTTTGTATACTAATATACAAGCGTGGACACTCTGGACGAAAGGTATCAAACTTCATTCATATCCAATTTCTGCGATGACCTTTGACATCCCCAACATCGATAATATGTAAATAGCAAATTTTCATTCGTTCCAAAACTAAAAAGTAAATTAGCATATGATAATATTGTATTAAAAAGTTTTACTTTTAAATTAATTTAAACGTAATATTTATTATTTTGTTTTTTAATGTTAAATATACCATTACACCTATTTGAAATGAATAACGTTTAATAAATTATTAATTTATTAATAATTATAGAAATATGCGTGTGTGCAAACATAGTTTGCTTATCTTTCACATTAACATCCGAGTAAATGCTTTCATTTTAAATGAACATAAATTCTATTTAATTCACTTTCCCGCGAATATTCGAACACTTAAATATTCCGTTAGTACGCCTTTTGGGACTACGCTAACGATTAATCTTAATTGTTTTCTCATATTCAAACGAAAACACATAAGACATTTCAAACACGGCCCAAAACACCACCGAACGTGCACAAGGCACGTCTGAAAAGGATGTGTTTGTGATTTACGAGAGTCGAGTAGCAATACGTTGAAAGTCTCAACTCAAAAGCAAGTAAATGCAACTGTGAGATCTGTTCGTTGAAAGCAAATACTAATAAAGCTCTCTTTTGTAAATATTGCATCTTCTAAAATGAATATTTCAGTTACGTCTCTTGGGACTTCATCATGCATTTTACTATTTTATATATGCATATAAAATATATTTATGTATGCAGATGTAAATTATTTTTTAATTTGAAAATAAAAACAACTTCAATATTAGATTTTGCTTCATAAAATGAAGTTTATGTTGTTCGTAAAGAAAACGTATGCACTTTAAAGATTCAAATTTATACCATTATGTATACAATATTTTCACAACCTTTTTACACCGAAACGATATAAAAAAATCCATATTAATTAAAATTCAAAATTTTCAACAACCTCGACGATCCAAATAAGTCGACGACATTCCAAAAACTTCACTCTACAACCCACTATCTAAAAAACATCCAATCGATAACTTCCATCGAATCCACATCATAACAACTCAACCGTCTAATAATTCAGGTCAACCTGTGCCGAATCCTCCCTCACCATCGCCGCATCCTGCCCCAGTCTTCCGTTTCCAGGATTTCTCCTGAGTGGGATGGGTCTACGGAAGAGGCACAATGGCGCGCGATGATATTGCCCCGTTCCGGCATTCTGGAGCCGTAATTTATTAATTTAAATGGGGATTCGATGAGACGGAGGAGATCCTCGGAGAAACCGCGAACTCTCATTATGCCCCCGGAACACCACCCGCCAAGGGCTTACCTTCCCTTGGAATGTATTGCAGATACAAACACGTCATTAGGGTACACGACACGTACTCGTGTCGCAATTCGATCGATCACGATTAATATACGCATATTGTTCGGAACAGCGGTGGCCAAAGTGGATAATGGTACGTGGGCGGTTTGTGTTCCGATCGAGTTCTGATATTTTTAGATTTATTTCATATTGAAAGCTTATTTTGTTTTGTTAAAGGTCAATCGTTGTGTATAATCTGTAAAATGATGAAAAATGATTCGGCTCAAAATGTAAAAGATCGCAGTTCGTTTGATAATTTATGTTCTGGAATATGTAAATGTCCGTCCTTATCATAAATCTCCATAGTGAAGACATTAAAATGTTCGCGATAACTGTCGTGAACGTTCGGTAAGGTCTCAGATGGCAGTTCGCCACGGGTGTGGTTTGGTTTGTGCACATTCGAAAGAACCGGTTGTCGAACCGAGTCTATAAATACATTCCGGAGGACTCGTTTCTTGCGAGACACCCACCACTAGCTGAAAAAGTCGATCTCATTACAAGACCGTCATTATTGGTATTGCCACTCTCGATCTGCTTGTTTTATCGGCGAGATTTCGAGTTCGAATATAGGGATTTTTCGCGCCGGTTTTATGTAAGCTTTTGTTCGAGGGCCGGATCAATTTAACTTCCGGAAAGTCCCACCAGTTGTCTTCGTCTTCCGCCGAGACAAATGATCCTTCTCTATGGGGTTTTTCGATCCTGTTCCCTCTCTCTTCATCCTCCCATTTTCCAATTACTTCACGGCGAGAAAAAATCGTCGGGTCCTATTCAAAACACCCTTATCAAACCTCCCATCTCGTGTAAACACAATTCCTAGGTTAAAATAAATGACAGGATAATACCATTAGGGACGAAACGACCCACAACAATCATTATCGTAATTAATTTCCGAGCCCGATAAAAAAACGACGAGTTTCTTGCACCGAGCGTATCGCAGCGGGAATTGTTCTGCTTTATCAATATTTTTTTGATTTATTTTCTTTCATTTCATTGGAAATAAGATCGCTGTAATATAATACAGTTTTTTTATAGAAGCTTTCATTTTCAAGGATTTTTTGTCTCCTCGGGAAAAAGATCTTTTACAAGCATTCTGTACAAAACTCGTCCGTTTTCTCCTTTTCCTCCGATCAAAAAAGGCAATTCGACACGATACCTTTGTAGTATTCGCTAAATGGACACCTTAGAAATTCTCCAAGATAATCTTGTCGGACTCTTCTTACAAACAAGAACACTCTCATCAGAAAAACACTTCTTAAGTACTACGATAAACGTATGCGCTCAAAGGTGTCGGAAAAATGCTAAAACGACCGGCATTTTCGACAAAACGCTCCAACCAGAAAAATATTGGTCACGCTCGACTTGGCTACATTTCCAATTCTTGTGTAAAAGTATACGTTCGCAGAACTTACCTATTTATTTTTCAGAACCATTTTCCGCCGTTCGAGCATTAAATTCATTTATTGAATTTTCTCCCTGAGCGAACATCGAACGTCGCGCGGAAAAAGGACTTTTCCTTACATTTGCTCCCTTATAATTCGAATTATCCGCCCGCACTGCATATATAATATATATACACATAAATTTCTTTAAAACTTTAACGTTTTCAGATTTCTATAGAATTTTTTGTGTGTTCACGTAGGATGCGCGCTTTACTATGCAATTGCACGTATGCACATTCGTGCATAATGTATGCTGGTGTTTGCGTACATTTGCGAATCGTTACATCCGAATGTGTTCAGAATTGTTAAACGTTTTTTAAAATAATATTTTTATATTCAATAAAATTTTTTTTCGTAAAATCAAATCAGACTTTCGATTCAACGAAAGTATCTCTAAAGTCGTGAACGTTTTCTATTCAGCGATTTTTCAGTGGATTTAGAGTTTTCAATACGTCTCTTTTCATGAACCATATTGAATGACCTTTACGAATCGACACTTCCACAAAACTAACCCTTTTTTATATCGTGTGTAAATAATAAGTTTCATTCATTTCGCGATCGAGTTCTACATAATGAAATACCCGGTTCAAAGATACCGCTCAGGCTTTTTTCCGACCGCACATTCATACACTTTAACATTCAAATCGGAACAAAAAATAAATTTTATACATTCAAATCTAATTTAAATTTATGCAGTGTCAAGATGCTTTAAAACAGGTTCATGAAATACACAAACAACGTTTTCATCTTATCACTAAATACGCTTCTCAGCGAAGAGCGCATTAACACGTGAGAAATTTACATAGTAATGCGATACTGGTTAAATTCATTTGACCACGTCCAGTTCCAGATAACACCATCAGAAATGCACCTTTTTCGCGAATAAATTTTTATACATTTTCTCGACATATTCGAACGTCCATGAAATAAAAAAAAACGGTCCATGGCACGAAGCGGTACAACAAGGAAGAACAGCGAACACCAAAAGACAATGACCCAAGGATTCGAGTTGAAGGCCGATCAAGGCAAAAAGCAGTGCAACGAAACGAAATGGCAATATCCAGTTTCTGTTTCGAAAACGTTGCGACTTTCAAATAATGGCGTCGAACGTATTCTAAAACAAAAAAAACGGCTGAATCAATCTGACAAATATGCTAATTCGGTTTAACGCTATCCCATATCGAATTTTATGTGCTCGATATTCCACGTGCAGGAAGGTATTTTGGGCAATTCACGTTTTGTAGTCCTGGGACAGAAATCAGATTAGAATTGAAACCCGGCGGTGCGTTCAATTTTGCCGTATTGAATTTATTGTCATTACTGCCGAGTTTCCATTTCTATTGTGTAATATGATGTATAAATGATACGGTGTAACGTTTCGTCGTAATGACTGCTTCGGACGGTAATGAATTTTCCGCGTTCTTGTATGAAAAATTGCGAATTCTAACGACGCTTTTATTGTCCTTCGAATTTATTCCATGCGAGTGCGTTCAATCGTAATTTTATTGTGTTTTATTTCCGCGAAAATAATTCGGCACTTTCAAAAGGAAATATAATAATATCTTGTCGAAAGTGGTTCGGATAATTTATTTTAAATTTCCTGAAGTGTTTTGCGAAATATAAATTAATAAATGTCTAAATTTATTATCCTTTTCTTTTTTATTAATGCGTATCATATTTTGAAAGGCTCTGAATTTTTGAAAAAAATCAACATGAAATGTGTCAAACGAGATAGTATAAAAATAGCTTGATACTTCACAAAAACGACAGAACAATTGCAAATACGAAAATGTGAAATTGCGCAATGATACGTGACTCGTTATATTGTGAAATTGCTTTGATTTATATTTGCTTTCCAAATTAATAAAAAAATCAAATACGTGTTCGTTTTCGATCGATTTTAATTATTTTTTCAAAAATTCGTATACGCAATATCCATAAAAAATCTTGCACGCTTTCTAATCTTCAATAACAATCGATTAAGATCGTTTTTCATAACAATCCACGTTCCTCGAACAGTTTTATAACAACCTTCGTATCCTCCACGTTTTTACCATCAATTCCTCATGCAACACTTTCGAACAGAAACCCATAAAAACCCCAAAGCGAAACTCGCACAAAATTGCAAAGTACATTTTTAACCCGTACACATAACCGTAACCCGCAGCCCTTATTTACATATTATTAACGGCGCGAATATATTTTAAGTGCCCTGCAGCAACCAAAATGGACCATATAGCCTAAAACGCGCTTAATGTAAATTTAATATCTATCGTCTTCATATATATTTCACGGCTGCGAATTATTAAAATTTAATTCCGCCCCGGCGCCGAACGCTAATCCGTTTCGGTTTCGCCTTTTTTCACCCTCCTTTGAGGAGGTCCTTTTTGGCGACGTCCCTAGGACCTTCACGAGGACTTTCCGAGGATATTTCCCAGCCTTGATGCGGATCAGCTACGGTTGGCGAGCGTCTCTCGACTCGCAACCATAAAGCTCCCATATATTGTGGCGAAATAAAAAGATAAGGGGTCTCGGAGTAACGTTGCGGAATTGATTCGGGACTCGCTCTCCTTTCGACACTGATATTGTTTTTCTTTTCGTCCCTTTTTTTGTCGTTTTTCCGCCTTTGACGTACTGCTCCGTAGCAAGTTCGCCCCGAAGGAGGCTTTCGACTTGTGCGCAATAGTAGAAAAATACAATGGTTTATGTATATTGGACTCGGGGTTGCGCTCGCTGTTTACAAAAGTCGAAACGTTCTAGATTTCATCTTTGAAGTTGTGAATAACAAACAGAAAATGCGCATATGATTCTATTATATATTTGGGAATAAAAATATATATTCGATTTACACAGAAGAAAAGGTGACATTATAATACAAAAGGCCCGATTTTTCTTCGATAAATTCATAGTAATATATTCTGTGTGATCTTTTATTTTGAAAAAATCGATAGTTTGTAAACAACATATGATTAATTCAATTCGTAATATAATAGATCATAAAAAAATCATCAATCTATTAAACAACCTTTAAATTTACATCATAAAATCGACAAACAACATTCTCTAATCAATTTCGCGGTTACGTCCAAAGAAGGAAAAACTAGCAAGCGGGCCATCCCACGTTCGAGATCAACTTTTCATATAAAAACGGCCGACTATAAAAAGCGACATACATGAATTACGACCGGTAAGGGTTTAGTTTTACGCGAAAACTTCCCTGTAACATTTATACGAGCACAATTATACATATATTCCCCGCAAATATATGAGACAAATTCGGGAACGGTGGATGGGACAGAACTTCGGAACGTTTGTTTCGAACCTTCGCACACGTAGTCTGAAACTCACCCTTGCCCAGGGGGATGGAGGAGCACTGGAGACGTCTGAAATTCGCCATCGTCGTGAATAAATTATTGCAATTTGTCTGAAAAGTCGGTCGACGGCCTCTCTTTGTGACGTGTCAATACGCGTTATAAGAAGGCTTAATCGCTCGCCGTCATTGTGCCGTCGCTCGTGACGGGTGAATAATTCGGAAAAAAATTGATGATGCATTTTCATATGGTATCATTTTTTCTGTGGTATAAATTTGACGTCGAGTCATTTTCATGCGATAATAAATGAATTTATGGAACGGGCGCGTGAAAAAATCTTAGATTATGCGAGTGATTGATGTCCTATGCCTGGAAACGGTATGAAATTATTAAAATGATACTTTTTTTTGTGCCTATTTACTTTGGATACTTGTTTATTTTGTTTAGTGTTTATTCAACGAAATTAATTTTTATATTTAAATTCGTACAGATTTATCAAAGAAACTCAAAGTATTTTCGTTTTAATAAATTCTCGTTTACGACAAACGTATCAATATTGATTTAGAATATTACTCGCTCATGAATTTTAATGATCCTGTTGTATTTATATGAAAGCTTCGAATAAATTATATCATTTAAATTGAAATACTTCAAACGACGTCGTACATTTTAATTAATCAATTTTATTATTCAAAATAGAGTTTTTTTTCAACTTTTTTGTTTGAATTAATCATCAACATTGAATGTGTAAAGGAAATCAACTAATGAAACTTAAAGCAAGGTTATTACGTTTTTACGACGATCTCCAAGCTGCTTCGCCTACTGTAAATTGGACGAGAAAAATATTGTTGGATTTTCCTCGAGAAATTAAAACAAAAAAATCTCATTACACCGAAGATTTAATTTACTTTTTTACGATCGGACAACCTGCGTTCGATGCAACGGCAAAAGGCCATAGACCGAACGCCGTTTTACAGGCCATAAAAAAAGTAGCGAACTCGCTCGTGAAAACATCGAACGGAGTGAAAAACATGCAAATCCTATGACCACAGTGGGCCCGGTGCTATATTTTAATGCGTGCTAGGTCGATTTTGAAAACGTTACAGCGTTAAACCATTACCGAAATTGAAATCGTCGCGGAAATAAATGAAATCGCATTATCGGGGGAGATTTAGAAGCTTTCGACGCCCGATCGCGAGATTATTTCACGTCTTTTTTACGCTCCCCCTACCTCGGATTTAAGCTCTTATGTACAAAGGGATCTGAAAAGTATATTCGTGAAAGTTTTTCTTTTTGAACGGATTCGATCCTTTTATTATTATTCAAAATTCAATTTCGTATCATTTGAATTTGAATAACTTTTTCGCCCACATATATATTTTTTTAATATATATAGACAATTTAATTCAGACTTTTCATACGGATCGGGACCGTACCAATTCCCTGCTTCACACTTATATTTTTTCAGGCCTGTTCCCAGTTTCAGAACAGTCATGTAAAAGGGTCCGCTCTAGATTTTTGTGCGCCGAATGTCGCAAATTGCCATACTCTCTCAATCACCACTTTCGACGATGGGACGCTTGCTCCAAACTGCGAACTTCATTGTTCTCGGACAATGAAAAAAATCGGACGTCGGTCGTAATTCTTCTGAAAAACTGCAAGGACACGTTCTTTGGACTGGAACGACCCTGAAATCGTAGAGAAAGTTCTCTGTTACCTTGTGTATATTGATACTACCTTTATAAGCAATGTCTGCTTTTTGTTTAGTATATTAATGATATTTTTCCGTTGATTCAATAATGTATTATATGATAATAAAAACACGTAAAATTATTTTGTTTTTATAGATAGAATAAAATAGTTATTACTTCTATAAGTCTACGAGACCCATTATGAGAAAATATTTTTCGCAAACGAATAACGTAAGGTCACAATACAATTAAAATAACAATAAGGTCGTCATAACTTCGTTTATATATTACAACCGTTAGAATTCCGACATTTTTAAAATTATACAACAGGATACATTTTTAACTGAGCTGTCTACCGTACAAACTATTTCACCTCCATATTTCGGATTACCCAGTAACGACCATCCGAGCAAGAAGATCCTACGTTTCATATGCTAGCATGCAGATTCGGATCTGTGCTTATGCTTTGAATTATTTATGTTTGTGTATAAAGGTGAATAGACCGCCTGCGCTTGAGCTAACGAACTATTTATTGCGAAAATGGCCGTTAAGCCTGCGCTTATACGGAGATGCTTCGTATTATATGCGTGTCTGTGTAAACTAGACTTGCGGATTGAACGACTGATCGTTAAGTCGTATTATGCTACGATAAGACTAACGAAACGAGTATTTGTCACTGGCAACTCGATGCACTCAACAATTTAATAGATTCTAGATCCAGCTATAAAATAATGCACGAAATGCGTCTATAAAATTCGCTCGTTTTGATTACGTGGCTTGTTATTCGACGTGTATAAAATTAATTGGGCTCCATACGAGTAAACAATTTAATGCGCAAAATTTACCCCTCAAATTGTTGACACGATTCGGGCAATTTCCTTATTATATAATCTCTTGCGTAATCTCGTTTACTGATGAATTCTGCGAATCCGAAGCGATTTTTTCGATACGATAACAAGCAACGCAATTTCGTTTCAGAAAATATACATGTTTATATCGGCAAAAAAAATTAGTAGCAAACCTTTATATACGGCTCAAAAGGAAAAGTTTCGGACCGAAGAATGAAAAAAGTCCGAGACATGAATCAGCTAGACCGCGCACCCGGCGCGCCAACATTATAATAATTCGGCAAATTTGAAAAGTGGGTGCTATTAAAAATTTTTTCGAGAAATTTTCCCGCCCGAGAGTATTTGCAAGGGTTTCCTTCGGCGAATAAAGACCAAGTTCAGTCGAAAAAATGGGTTTTTCATATAGAAAAAAATCGTAATTTTTAGCTTCGCGCGCAAATCCGAATGCAACCGAGTGGTACAATTTCACGCCGCGTCGCACCTAGAGTGGATCGCGAGCCTTTTTAACTCCATAGGCACAGTAGGTGGGCTCGTAAAAGCTTATCTGAAAGTCTCAATATTCCTCTTCGGAAGAGGCTTTTCCTCTGCACCAGTGACTCTCAAACATTCTGGCGCCATTTTTGCTCTTATGGCTGTAATATTCCGTGCGCGACGTGCGTTCGATCTAAATAGGCTACATACAAGGATATAGATTTTTTTTATATATTATATAATTCTTTATTCAATTGTTGTTCGATTAATTTATTTTTTGTTTGTTTGACAATAGTTTCATTGGAAACAAAGCACGATTCTAATTCCTTTCACGCTCGATAACTCGTTTGGATTTTATCCTTCGGTTTCTTTTTGTTTCGAGTCCTTCTTATATAACGGGGCGGTTTTATGCAATGTACTTTTGCTATCCTCTGAATTGCACAATTAAACATTAAACTCGTTTACGACCTACTGAAAGACTTACGACCCGACCGACCTAGTATTCGAAAATGACAATCCGCTTTTACGATTTCGATTATTTGTCATAACGAAAAAAAATTGTACATAATAATACAGAAAAACACCGCATAATGGTTTTCGATATTAGACCATTTCGAAATCGACTTCGATCATTTATTTTTTTTTCAATGCACATATTTATTTGGAACAGCTTTGCAGCCGAAGTAAAAGTTTATATAACGTTGTGCCAAATTGCTAAAATTAAAAAGTCATGCCAAATTCTTTTTTTTTGTTTCAATCTATGATTTTTTTTGTACGAGTGACTGAATTCTGATTTCTGTATCAGAGAACAAATAATATTTTTGTGATCAAAGTCGTCCTTTAAAAGAAACCAGCACTATATAAAAGTGCGGTCTTCAAACGGATCAAACGCACCTTTGTTCTTTCATTTTTACATCAAAAATTCCACATCATATCCAACTTTTACATTTTCATAAATACTCGAGATTCTAACGAACTAATATTATTTTTCTACATTATATATTTTTATTTTACCATACCTATTCTTCGAAATACATTTTAATTGTGCCCCGAAAACTTTTATGATTTCACTTTAATAAATCAAATCATCACACACACCCTGTACAAAAACACAAAGCCGTCTCGTACAGCGAAAAATAAATAACATTCAAAAGTGAGCAAAGGGTGCGAGCGTAAAAGTGACGCGGGTCAGTTGGCGTTGATAGCGCCCTCGCCCCTACATGATATATTCGAGTGCGTTTCCCTCTCGTGAAATTTTAATTTGCTCACCTCACACCTCGCGGCTTTGCGAGAATTTCGGCGGGAAACGGGTCAAAAATTGAAATGGCCGCCGGCCATCTGTCGGCGGCCATTCTCCGGCCGCAAGACGGCGGCGGCCACGCCGATTTTTTTTTTTCGGTTCGGTTTTATGTAAATGCGACGATGATGCGTTGTTATGTTTTATGTCTGGTTTGATGGTTGTCTCTTGTCCTTTTTTATGTGTTGTCGTCCCTTTAACTAAATATATTATGCATATTAAATCCCTCTTTTTTCCTTCCGCGTTGTGCGTTGTACGCAGGGATGGTAACAGCTTGTTGTACGCCATGTGTGCCGGTTTTTCCGCTCTTGACGTTATTTTCTTTATTATTATATTAAACTGTGACTGTGAATATAATAAAAATATATTTTATATACTTTTCAATATAAATATATTTTTATTTTATTGAATATGATCGTTTAAAACTAATGATACTATTTTAAATCAATTTTTCTGAATGTATTTAGAACGATGCAGTTTTAAAATAAATTTTATCGCATTTTTTATGAAAATCTATATTATCTGACAGAAAATCTTGAATAAAACCAGATATACAAAACGTATTATCTTCACAGCATGCAACTGCACGCTCAATAGATTTATTACGTTGCAAACGGCTGTTTTGTTTGAAAAAAACTATGTTATTTATAAAGATAACTTCACATCGATTGAATAATGATTATGTGTAAAATTTATTTCATTTTTCAATTTAGAAAATTAAATAATATGTAAACACTACTGAAATTAACATTTTTATTCAATATATTATTAGTTTTATAGAAATTTGTGTTTAATATTTATTCACTCCAATTTATGAATTCGCATAGCCGTGAAGATGATTCGATCACACGCTCCGATTAATTTTAATCCATATAAAGTATATTTATATGTGCGATCAAACATTTAGCTTATCAAATAAATAAATTTATTGCTTTAATACCCTCAGGATTAAAAAAATATATATCGCCCTTTATATTTGTACTTATTTAAATTACAACGTTTCACGTAATTGAATACTGAACATCTCTCCTCGTGCATTTTTGTTCGGTGGCAGATAATTTTCCAGTTCCCAAGAATGAAATATAAATTGAATCGCGAAAAAAGGTTATATCGCTTTATGGAATTTTCCGGTTCGATAATACGTAGCAAATGAAAATTCGAATTTGCGCCCCGCGCGAATTCCAATTTCGACGACACGTAACGAGCAAACACAAAAAAATCTTTTAAATAAACGCGTGCCGCGAATTTGTTCTCTTTTGGCAAAAATTAATATATTCAGATGTGTACGCGAATTCTCGTGTTTATTTAGGATACCAGTGCGGGTCGTTTTGTATGAAAAGACACTTTTTTTCGCTATTATTTAGCATCTGCTCCCGCCCGATATTAGTTTTTTTTTAAGGGTACCTCTAAAATTTATGACAATTCCCGAGTTTTTTGAATGCAAAAATTAAAAAAGAGCACTTATCTTTGCTCGGCTTTTGCCTTCGTTTAACAGCGGTTCAAAAGACTTGAAAAAAACCTTCTTCACATAAATTCGTTTTCTTTATACTCGAGCTACCCAATAAATGGATCATAATATTGCAAACGACAATAATGGCATTTTACGTCTTCCGCATAAAAATAGTTTTAAAATTATTAATTCAATTCTGAATTTCTTTTATATTATAATTTTTTCCCTTAAGATGATTTAATTAATGGAGCTTACATGGGATTACAGACTTTGCAGATTCAACTCAATTAGAATCCTCTTATGCATTCCCGAAAGGCAAGCTCAGCAATTTGCCTATTATATGCACTATTCAATACCATCCGTATTAACCCAGCTTAATCGAACTCCATCAAAAGGCAAAACACTACCAACCGTGCACACACGCACAATAAACTCCACATTTAATCGACATTTTTTTCAAACAAACAATCCTTCGCAGTACACATAGAAGGCCAGTACCCTCACATACGGTCCGACGATGCATTTTCAGGGGATTGCACTTTGCTTAGAGCTGCATTGCGTACAGTCCGTTTTATGCGAGAACTTTCCGCCCCGCTAAGCGTTTATGTAGGCCATTCGAGCAATAAAATGATGCGCGCAGTTTGCCCGAATTGCTCCCGCTGAAAGTTCGGGAACGCAGTTAAGCCGATACAGAGTGGGCCCTGAAAGTTGCTCGGATACAAACCGACCGTCATATAATACTATGGAAAACTTAAGCATTCCCTTTTGCCACGGCTTATCTCGCACATAAAAAAAGAACTTTTATTCGCGGGACAGTTTTCTAGCGCGCCCGATCTAACTCCGTCTGCGGATTAACTTTTATTCATTTATGTATATTTTTTTACTTTACGGTTTCGTCCAATTTCTAGGGTACTAATAAAATCAAATGAAAACGACGTTTGCGCTCGGAGAATAAATTGAATTTATGAAACGCGCATAATTACGGTCCGCTTTCATAAATTGACCACTCTTAACACCTCTCTGACCATTCAGATTCCATTAGACCCGACTCTGCGCCATATCGCCATGAGTGTGTACAAGAACGCTTTCCGGGTACCGAATGCAGTCGTAATAAAATACATTCTATAGTATAAAGGAAGTGCGTAAAGTGACTTTATTACGCGCCCTTTTCCGCCGAAATTTGCAAACCGTAGGGCGCGCAAGAAGGGGCGAGAATATTAAATCAAGGCACACCCCAGGCGTAGCAGGCACTGTTTGGACAAAGCAGAAAAGAAAGCAGAGTGGACCTCGGGGACCCAGGGAGAAGGGTAAGGCCACTCCATTAAAAGGTAACCTTGTTTACCGCAAAAGAGTGGAGCCCTTTGTTTCGCGCGCCCAAATCGTTTTGACCCGCGTCGCGTCTCTCGAAAATTCTATATACTGGAGGGCCTTTGTTATGAAAATCGTTATGGTTCTAGCCTTTTTTTCTCGCCTTCTTTTTGTACGACTCGCCGTATATAAACTGTCGAAGGTATGCGTTTGATATGTGCTATATATAAAAAGTACACGGTCTCCTTTCACTTTCGGCTCGCCTTGAGACCGACTAGAGGTCGAGCTGGTCGGAAACTAGTTCGTGTCGATGCTGCGTATGCAAAGTCATCATCATTTAGTGGATTTTGACTTGGATCTGGCCCGATGTCACTTTCGTAGGGTCTCGACTTTTTGTGTGTTCTTCGTGATGAAATTCGTTTTTGAAATCTGTTGCACGAACTGCTTGTACTTTTCAAAGTGCAGTCTCATGCGGTCGTAATGCAATTTAACAGATTACATGGAATATCTAATGTTTGCATATGCTAAGAGTGCATTTCTGCATATATGCTTTTCCTTTGCTTCAACTAGTTTCATCAGTATGTTTTAGTAAAGTTCAATAAAATCTTTATAATATATTTTCAAAATGGCTTCGTTAACTCGATTTCAAGTATGAATAAATTCTTTCGAAACTATCAAAGTGATTTAATTTATTTATATTTATTTTGTCTTCGATCAAAATGCATTTTAAATTATTTGAATACCATACAATAACCATGAAAAGAATTCTAATAATAGCCATGAAAAGCTCTACTCCATGCATCATTCATCGAATACGAGGAAAAGCTTTTTTGAATGACCTGACGCGAAGCTTTTATCGCGAATGCATTTCGATGCCGATTTCCGATAGGGATTTTCCGCGAACGCGCCTTTCCACAAACAACACGACACACCGCCATCCATAAATAATACACGAAAACGGCGCACACACACACAAAATTCGAATCCGTGACCAATTGTCCGTGTGACGTCACCCGTTCGGCGCTCAAAGGGCCCCGGTATTTCGCGCTTCGCCGGAAAACCCTTTTGTGTACATAAACGGCCTCGAAACAATGAGCCGTCGTCCTTCGTACGTACAGGACATTATATGCATTATATATTCGCGTGTACGAGAGGAAACACACATTGTTTCCCGCCAAACAATGCCGCTGGACGTCCAACTGTGGCGCGCGACAGAAGAACGCGCCGCTATAAATCAAGCAATGCGTACAATTGTGCTTCCGTTTTAATTAATTCTTCGCGATTGACAGCGGTGGGGAATATTGGAAAATCGCGGGAATTCAGGTTGGTCTATGTGCGAAATTCGGGTTAGAATATGCGGATGAGTTTTGTATGAAATTGCCGTTTGTTTGTGTGTTCGCTTGTGCGGAATGCTTTATGAATGCGGAATATTGGTTTCGTAGAAAATTAATTTTATTATTAAATAATTTACATGGTTAGTTTATGTTGTTGATTCCCAAATCGTAAACAACGCACGCTTTTTTTCGTTTTAATTCATCATTAAAGTTCACTACTTCAATACCATATAAAATTGTAATCGTTTGTATGTAAAAAAAAATGAAGGTCGACGAGACCGATCTATATCTTCTTTTTAAATGTCAACGTCGCAACTGAACCACCTTGGTCAAATTCAACGGTTATTTTTTTCTCGTTTAACCGTATACAGTTAAAATTAAATTATCCGCTGCTGATTCGAGTCGTACTTGAGTGCAGTGATAGCGCAATTGCAATAAAGTCTCGTTACTCTCGGGCATATGAATATGACACTCACGAATGCGACTATGAATATTAATCGACGTATACATATATAAATGTCTCCATTCTGTATAAAATTAATATAAATAAATATCCAGTTTATAGTTACACGTTGCACTTCAAAAGGAGTGTTCTACTTTTCATTGCTTTTAAAAACCAAACGCAATTATCAATTTAAATATAAAAATTTTACTTTTATAGAAAATATTTTTATATACTTCTTTGATGGAAAAGAATAAATCTACTTTACTTCCAGTAAATTTTCTCAATCGAATAGTTCGACCTCATTAAATATTCAATCTGAAAACTAGATATGTTTGAATAAGCATCGTAAATTTTATATAGCGCTTAAACGTTTGTTCTTTTTTTTTTATTAATTTGCGCCATTCGATTCCGTCTCTTTAACTTTGTTTCGGCCTCCACCTCTCCACATTTTCAATTGGAATTATTAAAAGCCTCGTTCTCTCGGTCCTGTACTTCTTTTAGCGTCCTTTGAGTTTGAGTTGGAGCCGACCTTCGAAAAACGAAGACGATCGCTTTTCCGTCAGCCTCGCTCCCCACACTTTCCCAAAAGGAACAAATTGAAAAGTTGAACCTCCGTATCGAATTCTTCTATAAATACGTGCGCAAGGACGTCTTAATTAGCCCTAACACCCAAAATTCACCCCCGGGCTCATTCCCATGTAAAAATGTCGCCTTCGAGGATTAAACTCGTGGGTCAGAGAACAAGCCTCGCCGAACTTTGTTACAGCTGGTGTAAGGCGGCAGCACTCATGTAAATTCATGTTTGCGGAGACGGCCAGATTAGGAGGATAACGAAACTCCGTCTAGTTGAATTTTTAATGCGGATCGAAGCCCGGTTTTAAGTTCAAGCCTCCGCGAGTTCGGCAGTGAAAAATTCATATGGGTCTCGAAAATTGACGGCATGTTTTGCATGTAGGCCGTGCGATGTTTGAAAAATGCGTTCCGGTACTGTTTGTGGTTATTTTGTTTCCACATTCGAGTATCTTGGCTTTTGCGGAAATCCAATTGGTAGTCATCAAAGCTACTAATTAGTTCGAGCCGTGCGCCAGGATTGCAAATTAGTTACAGACCGGCAAATCCTCGACAATACGCCACTGGCATATTGTTGCGCAAGACGCGATTATGTCTTAATTGAATGCACACGGAATGATTTCATTCAGAAACTTTTCAGAATGCAATATCACGAAAGTTCATTTCGTAACGATATTGCATGAGTTTGGAATATTAATTGTAAACTTTTCGTTATATTACATATTTTAAATATTCCGTATGTGAACCGTAATACAAGGAAGATGTATTTAATATTTATTTCGAATTTTCCGTAAAGGGTACATGCGAAAGTAAAATTTCCCACATCCGACGCCTGAAAACTGTAAAACTCTATGTAAAGTCACTCCAACTTTGCTTCTGGCAGTGTTTACGTGTGAAAAAATCAACATGGTCCTACTCACAGGGTTGGCACTCGAAAAAATAAATTAAAAAAACAAACACTCTCGGCTTGATACAGTTGTTTTCCGGTATCGTTCATTTCTCGGGTCCTTACGACATCCTTATACCCCGTTAAAGCAGACGATACGCTCGTAAACAATTTAATATATTAATGTATGCAGATCAA
Organism: Hydropsyche tenuis; assembly: GCA_009617725.1. NCBI lineage: Eukaryota > Metazoa > Arthropoda > Insecta > Trichoptera > Hydropsychidae > Hydropsyche > Hydropsyche tenuis. Next base: position 1,947,188 of record VTON01000008.1, read on the forward strand.
TTCTATGCCCGAAATTCAGTTAACAATACGGCCCTAACCAATCGTGAGTTATTTGCATAAACGATATACTACACCGACCTTATTTAGAGAGAGCGAATCGGGAACGCGCGGTTTTCCCGTTTTGAATTGGGTCAATAATGTAAATTATTTACATTCGATGACGCAAAATGCGCTTGCGGTTCCAGATTTTTTCAATATACACCCTCGTTTTTCATCAATTATCGGAAAATTGTAAATTATTCTATATCTATACGTTCCGATTTCAATGCGAATTTTTTTTATTTTCATTTTCTATTGAAAACACATCCGCTTTTTACATTTGTACTATTATGATATTCGTTTTCAACGATATGTTTCGTAACACAATATCGCTTTGTGGAAATGGAAATTTTAATATCAACCCGTTTCTGAGTATTTATTTATTTATTTTACCCTGTATTTATTATGAAAACATATTTGTTATTTTATTATACGTATCGGTCTGGCAACCCTGAATAAAACGCAAACATTCAGACGGTTCAAGCACCCTTAGACTGTTTCTATATGTATAACGGCATAAACATCAAGGCTCACATTCTAATTTTTACTCATGTTTTCTTTTGGCGCGCACATTAAACAATACTTCTATCAGAGCTGCATGCAATTTTCCACATTTTCCCACAACATATATTAAACACAATGAAACTTACTTCTCATAACAACTAGCATAATCGTAATAACGAAAGTTCGAAACTTAACACATTCGAGATCACGAAATTTATTGGACAAATTCGAAATGACGAGTTGTGAAATGTCATCAACCACATTCCGATCAAGTTATGACACAGAAACTTTGCCAATTAAAAGCCTCCAGTATTACGTCCGTGCATTCGCTGCACTTAATGCCATCCCTCGCACGTGCGCCCAAAGGCGAACTAATTAGAAACTGTTATCGCGGATGCGCATCGGAAATTCAATTAAAATCAGGCCTCGGATGCAATCTGCTGCGTTTTGTGTATTCGCTTTATAATACGGTGCATTGGTGAGCCCTCGGCTACGATGCGCTTGCTTTGTTGAGCTTTCACGGATTGGTGTTGCGTTTCTGTGAATTGAATTTGTTGGTGTGTTATGAGACGTTGGCGGTTTCCGTTTTTTAGTTGGAATTGGAATTGTTTTTGGTGTGTGTGTTGGATATGTTGACCGTCGAGGGTTCAAATATCATTTTGAATGGACGCCGGGGAATTTCAGACTAGACGCTTTGTAATTTATGAAATGTGTTTATTGTTTAAAGCACCATTATGTGTTTCAAATAGAACACTGTTCACGTTTTAATTTGCATAACCTGTTATTTTGATATTAATGAAATATCTGCTCAACTATTCAATGTTGCATTTATTAATTTATTTGTAGTGAAGTCTGTTGACTACAGTCTTATTGAATACACAAACTTGATTACTGAAGTTATATAACAAGCTATGCAATCAATAAATATTATATTTTAGATGCAGTCGTGACCTGAAACTGTTTAAAAAAATATTATTACTAGTATTAAAATTCTTTGTTTTTTTTCTTGTAAGTGGGCAAATGAATAACGAAAAAGAACGAATTTTCGATGGTTTTGTTATTTATTATACTAAACGTTGTACGAGCTGCTAATAACAATGATAACTTATATAAAATTATTACTGATTAATATAGACAACAATTCAAATTACTCAGAACAAACTGCAGTCAAAATATTGGTATGGTATAATCATATAACATACATTTGAAAAAAATTTATTAAACTTCTTAAAAAAATTTCATATAAAAATATATCATTATAAATTAGACACATGCAATAATAAAACATCCAAATATTCAATCGTACCTAACAAACCTTTTTATACCTTATATAAAAAAGATAACTCACCCAACATAATCACAACACGAACATACTCAGCATACCATTTCCAGCCATCATACGCAACCGTGGCATAACATCGGCCGACTTTCCAACACGTACCCATCCAACGTCAGACCGAAACGAAATTTATCCGCGATATATCCGCGCACTTCAAACCCTAATCCGAAATTCCCGGCGCGGGAACGGCGCCGCGTGCACCCTGAATAAGTGAATGGGAACATTTTTTGGCCAAAACCGCAGCGTCCGACGGCCACCTGAGCCTCACCCGAAACCCTTCCTCGACTTCCCATCACGTACCACTTTTGCGGCCCGAGTTTTCCTTTTTCTATACATTATACATCGCGGGGGGCCAAGTTTTATTGTTTGCCGAGCTCGGCCGAAAGCTCAACTTTAATTAATTAACTTTTGTATGGTGGTGAGCTTTCGTTTGGGTCCCGATACGTGCGTGTGTTTGTTCGTTTTCGCGTTAGTGCGTGTTTGCGATGGAATATGAATTTTGATATCGCTTGCGGCTCATTTGTGTAGCGGGAAATTTGTGAATGCAATAAATTTCGCGTATTGACTGAAGCTGTCGCGCTGTTGGGGTATCTGTGTTGGTTTTGTCGTGTGGATGCAGGGAATTTTGCAATTTGAATATCGACAGTGTTTTACGTTGTGGTGGATTAATTTAGTGTGATTTTGTCGGATGGCATATTTTGTTTGTTATTCACGGTGCAATTTGAATCAAAATTACGTATTGATTGAAAATGTTAAAGTTACTTTATTTGATTATTATTTTTAAAGTGCTTTTCGCTTTGGGGAGTTTTCATTTCAAGTTCTTAAATAGTTCTTTTTGATATCTTTCCGTTGACTCAGAAGAATGAGAGCGTTTAATATCGCCGATAAAATGCGTCTTTTCAAAAACTTCTTTCAATCTCGAAACTTTTTGAATTTATCAAAATTTTCCAATATTAATCTAATAATAGGCATCTCGAACAATATAACTCCGACAATATACATACGCCCGATTCTCTTTTTATTCCATTTTATTATAGCAAACACCCGAAAGGCTCACATTAAAAAGATTCCTTTGATTTCACGTTTGTCATTAGCAGACGCGGGATCAAAGCGCGGCCATATTAAACTTAATAACACGCCCGCCTTTATTTACTTTTTTCGCGACCGAAAACGTCCGATTGCGACCATACAAACAAAGTAACGCTTTAAAGGGCCAAAAGAACATGTCCTCGGGACAGACGGCCCTCCGCAGTAACGAGGGGGAGGGCCCTCTCTTGGCGAAATGCGAATACGCAAACGTTGGACTTTGCGAATCCTCGTTTATATATTCCTCTTGCTTTATATTATGTATTACACAAATGTATGTGTGCGTTTACTTTTCAGACTAGGCGGAATTATATCTGTGACGATTTTCCTTTTGAAGAAAATGAGAAAATTTCGGTGAACGAGGTTCGCGGACACCTAGACAGTTTTCATTTTTGCAATAATAAAAAATAAAAGGCTCCGTTTTGCGCAAAGTTGTGAAGGAAGAAATTGCATTTGTTTGTTTTTTTTTTATGTAATTTTTGTTCGTTTTTCGCGAATGCAAATTTTGTACTAGGACGTCGTATATATTATCATTTTTTTAAACTTTATTAAATTTCTAATGAAACTAGCGTAAACTAAACGTCGACTTTTTAATTTTTAATTTGAATTTAAAACTGGCAATTAAAATTTACTTGAAAAATGGAGGACGGAACGACGTTCTGTATCTCATAAATTTCCATGTAAATATGCCTTTTAATGAAGTCAAATATTATTATTTGTCTTGAATTAAAATTTCATTTCATTTTTTTACGACATAGCTTGTGTGCTTATATTTATTAAAAATTTACTGAAAATTATGTACTTTTGGTCCCTGAGCAAACTTTTCTGGACAAACGAGACGTGCTTGCCGAATCATTCCAAAAGCTTCTGAAAGGATAATTAGCGCGCTTTTGAGTTGTGCGCCGTCGGGAAACCGCGGGAAAATGACCGAGTTTTCCGGAAAAGTCCGTCCACTTTGTGAGGTAGCGGCTCGTCGATGGCGCGCTAAATTAAAAGAAATTGTTTCAAATTTAGACAGCTTCCCGTCCCGACGCCGCTTTCCATCGCTTGAGGTCGTCCGATGGGAGTTTCCATTGTTTTTTTCCCTCCTTTTTTTTCACGTTTTGAAAAGTTTGGGTTTTCGCCATTTCCGCCGCCGCGCCGTGGGTAGAGTTTATTAAAAACTTACGCGACGACGAATCGCAAACTTTTCTCGTCCGTTTTTCCTATATATTTTTTTGTCCTTTCTTCTTTACTTTTCTACTGATAGTTTTTTCCGTATCTGCAATTTAAATTTATCTTGAAAAGTTTGCGTAAAACGCGCTCTTTAACCGAGAAATTGAATTAACCTCTACCGTAATTTTATTTGTTTGTTCTCGTCAATTCATTCGCATGCAAACAATATAACAACGCAAACATCAACTCAAAAATTTAAATATGATAAAATTTACAATTTGATTAAAACATACATTTGATGTTTCACCTTGTGAATTTCATCGGCGAAATACATATATCTACATATTTCAATCTGATGATCGATCGGGAATTTCATAAGCGTCGAGATGCTTCTTATACGCTATTTCAAATACGAATAAAACTGAAACATTTCAAGTGACTCTCACGATATGAAAGATCGAACCCCTTTTCTGAGACTAATTGTCTTGTCGAGTACTTTTCAACTGTCTACTATAAGAACGTAAGCCTCTGATACAACAGATATAATCCCTCTTGAAAAACTTATATTGACGACGTTTCCATCCCTTCTATACTAAATACACCTACGCTCAATAGGCAGAATCCAGGATACGAAAAAAAAAATAATAGCCTTTGCGCCAACGTAACATTTTCCGATGGAAATCGTCCGAAAAAAAAGATACACAAACATGCAAATGTGGCGGCCGCGCGTTTGCTTTTGCAGGTCGTCGTAAAACGAAGATAAATTGGAAATTCGTCGGCCTCAAATTGCCCCATAAAATTTGTTTGAAACCCCATTGCCGAGGACCTCCCGGTGACCTTAAATTATGGCACCTAGCTCGCACAAAGGTCACACTCGTTTTAGTGCACCATTTACCCGGTTCCGACCCTTCATATATTTTCAATTCGGAGATACCGCCCGCTCGCATAATGAAATCGAGGATTACACGCGATATTATTATTATATGTCACATGTATAGAAAGGGCGAACTCGATACGTGTCCCTTTTGCGGCTCAGACCCACATCTATCCACCCGAGCGCACATATCGAAAATTTATATTGTGTATGATGAATTTATTGACTTTTTCCCTTTTTAGATGTTATCCTCGGAAGGTACAATATTTGGATAAAATATAATATTTTTGCACTATGCAAACTACGCGAGGAAACCTTTTCTTTTGCGCGAGGTGAAAGTTTTTTTTTTTTCATTTTCCGCAGCTCGTTTTTCTCAACCCTCGTTTATGGTATATTACGACAACTTAATCAAGTCTACCTTGTTTTTTTTCGGAGCCGTACGTGAAAATTTAAATGAAGTTTTTTCGCAATTTATTAAATTTTCTTTTTTTGTTTCAGGTCAATCTGGATTTTACTTCGGCCAGCCGGAAAATCGGTTTGTTCCCGCATTCCAAAATACCCCTCAAAATGCTGGGCCGTTTTTCGATCAGAACGGATTCAACACTCAATACCGATCGACTGGACCCGAATTTGCTAGGCAACAAATATACAACAACCAGAACGATCAGAGCTATTCAGATGCTCGATTTGGAAGACAACAAGCATCGCCATTCCGTACACAGACTGTAAGAAATCAAGATTCAAATCAATATTATTTGAATCAAGCCGATTTCGTTCCTAATGCGGATTCGTTGCAAAGGCCGGATCCTTACGGCAATAGACCTACTAGTTTCCAATTTAATAATCACCCAGCTTCCACTACTAGACCGGAATATTCTCATTTCGTCCAATCTTCGCACAATCACGATCCATCTAAACAAGAAACGTTTTTAGGTCAAATAACAATCAACAATCCATTCCCGGATAATCCGCGTGATTTGCAAAATTTTGCGAACACGAGAATTAGACAACCTAATCAGAGTGGCTTCTACAAATCGAGTTCCTTAGATAATTCCGATTTGCAACCGGGCTTTCCGAATGCTCCGGAGCCTGTGAGTCAAGATATTTACGACTATACGGAAAAAACAAAGCCAACTACGTACAATCCTACTAAGTCTGATTATGCATCAAAAATAAAACAAACCCGCGCTCAGTTAAATTCAAGACCGTCTTTTTACAGTGCGCAAAAACAAGAAGAACCTGAAGTACAAAAGAAACCGTTCACTAACGATAATTACTTCAGCAGTAACGAAAACAATTTCTCGAATTCGCGTAGTCGTTTCAAACCGAAACCAATCAGCACAACTACTCCACATCCACAAACAGAAAGACGTAATAGATTTTCACCATCTACTAAAGCGCCTTCAAAAGTTCAGGCATTTAATTTGAGACCCAATAAAGTCGGCTTTAGTCCCAACAAACCACATTACACTCCAACTACTGAATACAAACCGTTGTTTGATCTTGAGCCTTTATTAGAAGATGAAATACCAGATACAAAATTATACGGAGATACTTTGAGAAGTCATTCTAATGGATCTGAGGATGTTCAAGTAATAAAATCTGTTGAGGTATCATCAGAACCTCCACCGACTACGGAATACGATGAAGATATTGAAACTACTATTCAACCAGTCGAGGAAGAAGCAACAACTATCGTGGTCAATAAATTAAGTACGGTAAGATCAAATGAAAATAAAACGAGAGAAAACGAAATAAAACATACGACCGAAACGAACACGGAACCAGACGAAACACTTCACGATCCGGATATCAATGAAAAGAAACTACTCGAAACAACAGAATATTATGACGAAGAAGTAGAATATGTCGATGAAAATGAACCTGAACACAATAAAGAAGCTGCTCATTCTCATCACGAAGATAGCACTTTCCACAACGGTGAAGAAATAGAATACGAAGAAGTACCCGATAATGATGAAATTTCTACGCCAGTTAGTGAAATTTTCGATGTGTTGACCATGAAACCTAAACCAACGATGGTTAAAGATGACAACTTCAAAGAGTTTGTTGATAGTGCTTTGATCGACAATACTGAACCTCCTACGTTTGTGACAGAACAATTCATCGAACCTAATGAAAAACAAACTACAATTGGGGATAGTGAAAACCTTACAGATCCACCGCCTATTTTGCTCGGAGAAGAAGTTGTTTCTGTAGTTACAACAAAAAGTGTCGTGAATGGAACATACAAAGTGCCTGAAATGACATCACGTCCTCAGAGCACTGTTCAAATGGATTCTGATGTATCAGAAATTACTACAGAAGAAGCTTTATCAGATAATAAAGATTCAAAGCAAAATCAACCTCCAAACGCAACTGAAAGTTGGGTTGTGGTAGCTTCTGTACAAACCAGTAGAAGCGTATCTGGTGCAAGATTTTTACCATTCCCAGCAGTAGCACAAGAAGAGAAGAAACAAACGCTCGCTGAAATGGATGAAAAGGAAGAAGCGACACTGGTTAAAAATAAATTCGATACAAGCACAACCACGGAAGAGTATACAGAAACAGTAACAACTAAACCATCATTATCGACCGAAAGCATTATCGATAAACTTGATGATATTCAATCTCGATTATCTAGTGGATTTTTATCCGGAGGATTCAAGGCAGAAAACCAAGATTTTGCTGTTTTAACGGAAATGCCGCATGAAAATACCACCAAAGAAGAACCCACCACTCCTACTACACCAATACAAATATTCACAGTCAAAAGCACAACTTCTACTTCAACGACTGAAAGAACTGCTCCAGAGCCATTGCCTGTGACCATCAAAAAATTCTCTCCATATTCGAGACCATCTCCAACTACACCTAAGCCAAAACCTAAAATATCATCGTTTGATAGCATCAAAAGATGATCTCAGTGGCCTATTACCACCTGGTTTCAAAGCCAGACCTAGTTTCAAAGATAGAAAAATTACCACTACAACTGAAAAACAAGAAACTGTTACTGAAAATAAAACGGCATTTACTAGTGCTATATTAAAAAGTAAAATAAATATTCAAGGTGATATTTCAGCTTTCTTGCCAAAAGGCTACAAACCTCCAAAAGATGAAAAACCATTTTCAATTGATGATCTTTTGAAAAGCACAAAAAACGATGAAGTTAGTCAATTCTTACCTCCAGGATACAAAAAGTCCGAAATTACTTATACTGCTACTACCACTACTACTGAAAAAGCAGCAAAAAATAAACAAGGTTTATTAGCTAATGCAGAAAAACTTGATATATCAGCATTCTTACCAAAAGGGTACAAACTTTTGACAACAACCACAGAAAAACCATCATCAAAATCTGATATACTTGCACAAGCAAAACCTTTAGACATTTCAGCATTTTTACCGCCTGGATTTAAATTCAATGAAACAGCTACAGACAAAAATAAACCCGTTTTAAACAATATAAAAATTGCCGATATATCATCATTATTACCCCCAGGATTTAAATTAGATCATAAAAATAAAACCGAAGAAAAATCAAATCACACAGTAGAAACCACTACAAAAGCAGCAGCAGCAGCAGCAAATAATTTCAAAATAGTGTTTCCTTCCCGTCCCGGAGCTGGCAAACCTGGAAAACGATTAACCACTCCAAAGCCATCGAATGAAGGTGGATCTGGAGCAGGTGTATCTCTTCCGTCAATTCACAAAGGATGGCCATCGAGGTTTTTTTTTTCGCCTAATTTGTATTATATCATTCCTCCAATAAAACATCTTTTCATTTTTTTTTTTTTTTTCAGAACTCCTACTGAATTTACTGGTTGGCCAACACCTTCTACTACACCTTTCTCGATTGAAAAACTATTAGAAGCTCAAAAAGCAGCCACAGCAACACCTAAAGAAGAAGAAGCATCTATTGAACTATCAACTAAGAGTACACCTTCAACAACTCCAACACCTACATCACCGTCTACTACTGTTTCAACCACGCCAGGTGTATGTGAAAAAGATTGTGACTTGGCTGCTACTATAAAAATAGTGGGAGGTATGTATAAAGTAACTAATTAATCAAAAAAGCTAATTTAATTTCAAAAATTCTTTATTCTATTTATTTCTAAATATAGGTGTGAAATGGGTGCCAGAACTCTTAGACCATAATACAAAAGAATGGCAACTTCTTGCTAATGAGGTTTCCATAGAGGTAATTAATTATTGTTATAACACACAATAAAAAATATTACATATTACAAACTTTGGATTCATAAATGTTTTGTAGCTCGATGCAGCATATTCAAAATCTCCATCATTCAAAAAATGGTACAAAGGCATCCGCATTGATAGTTTCAGTAAAGGATCAGTATTAGTAGATTATTTTGTTGAACTCAATGAAATTAATGAAAAAATTGATACTACTGAATTGAAAAAACTTTTCCATAAATCATTGAACCAAGCCAAACCAGGTTCCGTCGTAGCAGAAGTGGAAAAAAAAGAAGAGAACCAACCAGATAAGTTGACTGGAAGAAAAATTGATAGTTTCGATCCAGACATAATGGTTGGAGATGAACCGTTCGAAGCACGCTTAGAAAAAAATAAATCTTATAAAGAAGTTTTTGACTCTTCAGCAGGAAAACTAGAAATTGGAAAATTCGTTTTGGACCCTATATATACTGAATTCATTGGTAAATTACTGAATCAAAAATTTTATGGCATTTTTTTCAAATCAATAATATTTCTAAATTATTTTAGTGCTCCCTAAACGAATGGAAGCTACTATAACTCCTATGGATGAAAACACATTATTACCTCAATGGGGTATAGCTGTTATAGTGATTGCTCTTGCTTCTCTTCTATTCGTTATAATATTTGGTGTCACTGTCGTAAGTTACATTTGTCAGAACATTCAATTTGAAAATCACTATAGTTTTACCAAATACTAAACTTTCAAAATTACAGCTTGTCAACAGACAAAAAAGTGCAAAAGCAAAACAACCTATACCCTTGAGTGAAGATATGCTAAGAGAATTAGACAAGTCTCATATGGGAGGTGATGATTTATACATGCAAGATCACGAGCCACCATATCCTCCACGAATCCATAAAGTAATTTGTGATCAATATAAATTGAATAATGACTTTTATTAATAACTGTTTATCTTTCACAGAGAGGATCTACTGCTATGTTAGACCCATTGCCATATCCTGGAAACCCTGGTGATTCTTGGCGTTCTGAATGGGGACCATATTACAATCAACACCACGCTCAACACTATGCACCTGATTCTGGTCGTGGTTCACAAAGTTATACAGGGGGCAATACTAATTATGGGTAAGATATTTCATATATATAAATAAGAAAAATAATTACTGATTCCATTTTATCAAATTACCTTTTTTTTCTATAGATATAGCGGCTCTCAAACGTATGGTTACAACGGTGGGGGTTCTCAAAATTATGGATATTCAGAGGGCGTGCGCACGCTCTACCCGAGAAGAAGATCTGACTTCGACAGTAACTTTTGAACAGTCATAGAATAATACATTATAATTTATTTTAATAAAAATGTTTACGAAACAACGCCAAATTAATTATTAAATCGAGATGTGTGTGCAAAAACATAAGCAATGATAAAGTGAGGCGTTCTTGCAAGAAACTACTGTATATGAGTGTCAAATTTTTTTTTGTGTATATTAGGAATTAATTTAGTTATAAAATCATTATAATCAAATAATACCCTTAAACTTGCAATGGCCTCAAAATATGTTATTGCTGTCTAAGTAGGAGATAATATCATATTGCAATCGGCAATGTAATCCATCTATATATTATAGAAAATTGCATAGTGTCGATTAACTTTATTTGATGATTATATACTAATATGAGGCCACTGCACCTTAGGAGAGCAATGATGATTTATAGTATTATTCATTGTAACGTGTGCTTTCGTGTTCGAAATACACATAAAATGATGGAAAGTGTTATTGCTCTTCCTTTCATATCCTGCCATTATTAGTGAATTGATACTTTTATTGATTATTGTATTTTTATTACTTAGAATATTTGTCGTTTCAAATTTTATTCTATTGCATATATGTATATGACGCTGTAAAAAATTTTTGAAAATACTATATATTCCATTGGGAATTCTTTATCCATACATAAAGTGAAAGCCAAATTAGAAAATGTTATCTTAGGTGCTTGTATACATAGATAAATATTTATTTATCCAAACAATGGTAGTCACTTAATCATTTTAAATCAAAATACTCATTCTTTTCATTAAACAAAAATCCAACTGTTTTATACGTTAGCTATAGTGTCTATTGTAAATAAATAGTACTTATATTTTATAATTGTATTTACTGTTGCAAAATGTATTTATTGAATGTCTTTCAATTTTTTTTCTTATTCTCAGTGCTCAGTATTATTTCGAACTACATATTATTTTCAGATTAATAAATTTGTGATAAATTTTACCAACTAATCCTGAATCTCTGTTAAATTATTACTTGGAGAAATAATAAAACCACTAAACGAATCAGATAAACAGGAAAACAATCTGTATATAAACGCAAAAATCCAAAGAAGGTTGTGATGTCAAAATATGAAGCTCAAACAGAATAGTCTTGCGAAATCAACTTCTGGGATATTCGCAATTTATATTTAAGTCATCATTTTGATAATGAGGTTGACTCAAACACAAATACATTTTGTATTTGTATTACTTATTCTTTAGTAATATTTATCCCTAATCTCACATTCCAAAACTGATATTTCACTATTGCATTCCAATCTTTTTTTACTATGTATGTATTATCTTTTTCAGTACATAACTAAAATGTCACAAATAAAAAAATATATTATAATAAACTCATAGTGTTTTTATTTATTCAATATTTTTGTTATAATTACAAAACAAAAAGATTTGTGTCAATATAAAAAATAAATATTTACATGGCACTGGTGGTATATACAAAAAGGTAATATCATTGAAACTTTCTCAGAAAAGGAGATTTTTATGACAAATTGTGAAAAAGGTGACAAATTTCACACCCAAAAACAATTGCTGAAAATTATACAACATTGTGACTGTGCACCTTCACATTTTTAACATTGGCACTTTCGGAAAGTATATAAAATAAATATTAAATACGCTAATTACAATTTCATTCACTATAGAAATGAAAAAACTATATAATATAAATGAATTTGAAGCAGTAACATATGTATAATCAAAAAACGTCTTTTATTAAAAAGCAACTTATCAATTAAAATTCTGACTAGTGAAATCTTTCAAATTTATATAATTATTTTATTTTACAGAAAAACAAAAACAAACCTCATGTATAATAATCAATTATAACACACACAAATAGCACTTAGTCAATACTTTTTTTATCTATATAATAACTTTGAGGATTACAGTTCTGTAATCTCCAACATGTTTCAATAATAAAATCTATTATATAATTTACAGAAATCTCATCAGAATTATATATAATACACACCAATGTACACACGCACACCCTGTGAAGTCAAAAATGGAATACAAGTAATGCAATTATTGGATAAGAATGAAAAGTTTAAAAATTTCTTTAAGATGTATATAAATATAAGTGTATTACATATTGTTTGGAATAAAATACTTTTGTTCTTATAGAAATACAATACAATTTACTATATTATATAAATTTAATACACAATAATTTGGCATATTTTACACATGAAAATTTATTAAAGCATATTTCAAAACAACAAAAATATTTAATTGAAAGACTAAAATGAAAACATTATGGGTCAAAATTTAAGACAAGAAAGTGCTCAAAATTTTATCATGAAATTTTTTCACTTTTCTATCAAATTGACCAAAAATTGAGCAACCGACCTAACCTTTTATGTCAAGACACTTAGGAGTTATTGCAATTTACATATTTATAAAACAGGCACATCAAACTCATTGAAAAATCTTATGTATAAATTTTACATAATCACACGTGTATGGTGCATTAATATATTTGTCAATTTTCAACAAATAAAATAAAACAAGAGCCATCATTCTTTAATAATTTCATTTCGACATACCTGTTGGATTATCAGTTATATGTAAATTGATCAAACGACTTACGAATATTTTCAGATGAAAATAAATCATAATATAAAAAATAGAATAAAACAAAGGCACTTTTGATTTTATACATCAACATTTACAGTCAAAAGTTACCATTAAACATTTTTTTCATGACTATTTCTATTATATAATAGCATATACATGTACAACCTTTTTGTGTTATTTAAAATTAGTATACAATATTTTAGGTAATAATGTATACAAACAAAAATAAATAAAAAGCTGTAAGCAAATTCAAAGATGATTTATATATATTTATATTTTCATTGTCTGAGCGACAGAAAGTAAGATATTGGTCTTCAATAAAAATATTATATTTCAAGAGTTTAAATATGTATTATAAAATATCACATCCATATTTTATAAATAGAAAATAGATTTTATAAGAATGTTGTGGAATATTAAAAGGAAACAGAAAATGCACTCGTGCATTTGACAAAATTCTCATACTTCAATATTGAAAATAAATATTGGAAAAAGAGAAAATTTAAAATAGTAAATAGATAAATACAAAGATATACAAAGAGTTGTGCGAAATCAAGCATTAACGTTTTTAAGGCAAACGATGTAATTCAAGAATCATTTAAGAAAAGTGCTAAGAATGTATTACTCTGATTTTCCTCTCTATGTCCTGTCTGCACATCGGACACAGATGATCTATCGAATCAGAACACTTCATACAGCAACAAAGATGTCCACACGGAATAAAGACAACAGCACAGCTGTTTTCCATACAAACAACACATTCAGAAGTTTCACTACTTTTCACAGACTCTTCAACTGGACTATCATCCCCTACATCACTTGGAGGCGGAGCTGATGGAAGTAAATTAATAGCAGAAACACTGGTACCCATTTTTGAATCTGTTGCCTCGATTTCTTCAAGATATAAACGAATAGCCTTCAATATGTTGGCACGATCTGTGCTCAACCTCAAACCCTGTTCTATTAACATGTCATTGTTCAAATTTTCCAATTCGTGCCTTGATGAAACCCAATGAACCAAAAACGGTAAACAATGTATTACGCCTTCTTGAAGCAAATAGTTTGCAAGGGTTGGATCCAATTGTTGTTGTGAAGAAATAAATTGACTGGGTACGCTTTCCAAAAGTTGTTGATATCGAATTAACCAAAAATCTGAAGATGTCTTTTTTTCTTTCTCCATTGCTTGAAGTGTTTCAATAAGCTGAGTTCGTCGTGACTCTTGCTGATCTAGCAAATCTACTAAAAGTATAGATAGTTTAATCCTTTGCTCAGCCAAATTTTCCATGTTATCGTCAAGCTCTAATTTTCTACGATCCAGCTCTATACTTGAGAGTTTAGCAAGATTAGATTCTACAAGAGAAATTTCTTGTACCAGTCCCCATGTTCTTGCATCACATTTTTCTAAAAGTGCACCGACTGCAGCTTTTTGCAAATTCTCATCCTTTAATAATTTCTTTATCATGTCACTTTGTTCTCGATCACGCGTCTTCAATAGACCACCCATTTGATCGTTAGCATTCAATTCCTCGATAATAAATGACTGTTTAACTTCACTTTGAGTTTCGCCGTAAGCTTTCAATGATTTTTCATATTCATACTCTTCTTGAAGCAAACTTTCCATGGCCTTTAGTGTATCAGTTTTCTTCAAATCCGTATACTGAGTTCTACACATTTCTAAAAGTCTATCGTGTTCTTTTTGATCATGCTCTAACAACTGTTGATTATGTTGTGGATTCGATAAGTTGATTTGTAAAAGTTTCACTACCATTTCCTCGGTAACATTTTCCTCGTCTTGTATTTGTTTGATCAGTTTTGATCTATCGATATCTTTCTCGTTTTGAATTTTATTAAATTCAAAGTCGAGTTTTTTCTGCTCACGAGAAAATTCTTCTAAAAATCTCTCCTTTTGACGTCTGCTAGCTTCGTGTATTTCGTTTTCTAATCGTTGCATGCTTTCGTCTTGCTCCTCCCAATTGGTGAGTTGACTTCTCAAGCTTTTATTGTACTCGATCGGACTGAGGACGCCGGCATCTGGAGAAACATCGTCAACAGTGTCTATGGGCTCAACATACTCTTTACCGACTTCTCTACAAAAAAACTTCAAAACTTCAACGGTGCCCAACTGAGATATCTCACCAGGAGGATAAGTAACGTTCTCAATATCGAGCGTGATAGATGTGAGATTAATAGCTCCACACAACTCTTTAGGGAGACTTTTCAAATTAGGATTGCGCGAAACATCAATAGAAGAGAGCTTCGTGAGCTGTCCCAGAGAAGACGGGAGATTCTTGAGCAAATTGTCTGACAAATTCAGCAATCGTAAATTTTTGAGCTGACCAATCGAATCGGGGAGGGATTTGAGCCGATTACTAGACACGTATAACTCTCGTAGATTTATCAGCGATGATCCAAAATTATCAGGAAGTTTTTGAAACTTGTTAAGGGAGATATCGAGAATCTATTGATAAAACAAAACGATAACGTAGAAACAATACAAAATTATATATATATATACATATATGTTACAGTTCAAGTATCCATTTCAGTTTGTTCATAAACGTACTAGTTTGTTTATACACAAACTATCGATTTTAGTTTGAGTATAAACAAACTAGTACGATACTATAAAACTTTTACGATAGATACTTATAAAATATTTTCGATCTGAATACCTGATTGAATAAGATACGTTCAGTAAATGTGATGCAAAAAACGCTAACCTAACCTAACCTAAACACGCATTTAATAATAAATACGTTCAGACTTTTGACTGACAATGAGACATGCAGCATTAAATAAGTGCGTTTAGTTTTCCCTGACTGAGAAATGCGGCGTTTGGCCCAACCCCCACGTTCAGTTTTAATCTCAATACAATACTCAAACTAAAGATCATCAGTACGAATACACTAAGACTAATTTGTAAGTTCATTATTTATTTCGTGTACATTTGAACTATCCAATTTAGAATGCATATAAACAAACTAGTACATTTATGAACAAACTGAATGAATACTTGAACCGTGACATAATGAAACTCACCTGAATAAGAAACAAATCGGACAGATCACCTCCATCGTTCAAAGAAGAAAGAAGATTTTCCCGAAGATTGAGAGCTTCTTTACGAAACACCCGACAGAGGCTAAACACACCTGAAGGTACAGCTTTGAGAAAGCACTCGGACAAATCGAAAAGGGCGTCAGGAGTGTCCCTGGCGAGACAGAGTTTGCGCTCGAGTTTGGCGCGAGCCTCCGGGCCCCCATGGCCGTTGGAGCCCTGGCTGCTTTGGGAAGCGGAATTGTGGGCAGAGTGGGAGCCCCATCCGAACGCCCGCATGCTGAAGCCTCCGCCAGCCGAGCACCCCATCAGAGAACACACACCCCGCCTATCAACTGACACTTGACACTTGGTTATCTTCAACACATACAGTTCGCGTCAGGGTGGCATGTGACGTATTTGAGTGGGGTAAATGTGTGATAAAATATTTATTTTTGTTAAATAAAGAGGTCGTTAAGGATGAATGATGTTTTTAAATAATAAATATTGTATCGTGATTGTATATATGTTTGCGCAAATGATGCTAGCGTTATGACGCTGGTACACGCCGAAAGTAAAACACAATCCGTGGAAAACTTCGAAATAGTATGATTAAAATTTTAAAATAAATTATAAAAGTTTCGATAATAGCAGGGCTTCGAACCGTATTTTTTTCGTTCTGGTTTTCGATTACGGTTCAATAAAAAAAATATAGGTTCTAAAAAAAAGCGAGACAACATTTCAAAAATATTTGTAGCGCTGAAATTATCTAATGAACACTTTTTTTATTTATTTTAATAATATACAATTTCGAAATTTTTCGCGAATTGTTTTCTTCTATCACTGTGTTTCACTGTTGATGTTTTTTAAAGTAGTGTGTTTTATTGGTGAGTTCTTACGTCGCTGTGTTCCAGCAACTAATTCTAATTTCAGTATGTTCTGGTGTCTGTATTCTAGTGTCATTTAGGCTAGCGTTTATTGTATGACCGTCGCGTCGTCACTGGGTGTCGCCGTATTTTTGGAGTACCATCTATTGACGTATCATAGCATGTACGTCCAAAAATCGAAACTTCAAATGCGTCTAATTCAAAATTGGCTGGGTATTGGGTTTTTATACTTTACCATATTGATACAATAATTTTGATCTATACCCAAATTAAATTTCAAGGTAATCCGTGACGACCAAAGTGTACCTTCTCCTTGTTAGTCACCAGAATTTTTCTCAAGTTGGTACTGTTAGAGCCATCACTTCTTTGCGGCCGGACTGGGTGTAACATAACCTTTCCGGTACATCATTGTTGAAGTTCAAAAGGTGGGAAAGAGCTACTAATTATGTGTGCTTTATTCCCTATTTTAATACCTTGATATGACATCTAATTGTTATCTAGACGTGTCTCTGTTAGTATCTTGTTTTATGTCAAATTGAGTTTGCTTCGAAATCTATTATATATCGTTACTGTTATTGATCGTGAAAACACTATTATGGATATCATTTTTTGTGTTTCCTTGATATTTCGTATCATAAACGTATTTCTAATGCCTCTGTTGTTTCTGTATTTGCTTTGTATTTAACTTATTTTTTTGACCTTGTTACATCATTTATTATATCCCACTATTTATCTTCAATTTGCATATTCCTTATCACACTATTCTATAATTGCCTTTTTTCAATTTCAGCGATTTGAACACAGAAAAAGAGTATATAATAAATTTCTCAAGCTTCGAACAGCATGTCACTCATTCGTTGTACGTATTATTTGGAGAAATTGGCTCTAGCACCGATTATGAAATTTTGAAATACACACAGCGAGAGAAAAGAGCCATAATAAGTGTTCCTGAAGACTTTTATGTGAAATTTTACAGTGCTTTAACATTAAATGGTTTGTTTAATGGAATTGAGTGTGCGTATCGAATACACAAAACTACTCGTGATCTTTCAGAGTTAGATATAGAATTGTGTGACCCTAAAATCGAAGGTAAAATTTCATTCTTGAATCATTACGCATTTTTGTTAAGTTTTCTTAATTTTGTATTTGTTTCAGATTAAAAGTTCCTCAAATTGTTAATATTTTTTTTTAAAAAATGTCTGTTCAGTACAAAACTGGCCCCGAAGACAAAGATTTGGTGATATTTGCCACAAAAGAAGATCACTCTACTCCAAGTACTGTGACTTTACCTGAACCAGAACCTTCGCCTGGACTTATTTTACCAAATGGCGATATAAATTGGAATTGTCCTTGTCTAGGAGGAATGGCAACAGGACCATGTGGAGTAGAATTTAGGGAAGCATTCTCTTGCTTTCATTATAGGTAATCTTATTGTTATTTTTTGGATATTCATGTAAATACATATTTTCATATTAATCATCTTCGTTAGTGAGGCTGAGCCAAAAGGAAGCAATTGTTATGAAGCGTTCAGTACGATGCAAGAATGTATGTCTAAATATCCTGCCCTTTACAATCGTGATAATGGAGAAGATGACGAATCAGATCCAATGAATTTTGAGGATTTAGAAGATGCTAGCAATAACTTGGTTGAAATACGTAACGAAAAAGTAGATACAGTAGAAAAACCTTCCAGCAAAAATTGATTTGTTATGTTACTTTTCAAAATGAATGTGTTTAAAATTAATACAATAATATTTTGAATTTAAGAAAAAATTTGTTATTTGTAGTATTGTTGGAAAAATATTTTATAATAAAATATGTTATTTCAATAGTTTGTGTTGTTTCCGTTATTTGGCTTTTATCAAGTCAATAAAAATAATCTTTTCTTATAAAAAATAGCTTTATTTAATTAATTAAACATTAGTATAATAAAAATATATGTAATTCGCAGCTCACTAAAAATAATCTAACTATATAATTCTTCTCTCCATTAGTATTTATTGGCAACATCAATATAACATCTTTCTTTTATATTTTGGGATCACATACGAAACTAACTTCAGAGTACTTTTCATTAAGTAATTGTTTCAATTGTGCTGCATGGTCTGGTCCTCTAGTTTCACAAACGACTTTTACCTAATAGAGAAAGTCCAATTTTATTACAAAACAAAATGTTAATGTACTTACTTGCATAAACAAATTTTAACCTGAACGCTGAATATGTCTGATATCACCCAAGCCCTCTCATGCATGATATCTTTGATTGAAACTCCTAATGAACATAGCAATCTACAAAGTTCAGCAATGCCTCCAGGTCTATCACTAACAGTTACTTTGAATTTGATGAGACGGCCTTCGGCAGCCAAACCACGTTCCAAGCAGCGTCCAAGAACAGTAGAATCAATATTTCCTCCAGACAAAATGCATACAACTCTATAAAGCAAATGAAATATTTTATTGTATTCGTATTCTTTCAATATACTATTTGCAAAAATAAAGTAATGCTTAATCAATTAATTATCAAATCAAACAGTAAAAATGATTATTTTCTTTACTTTTTCCCTGTGAGTTCGGGTACCATGCCTGCCATTATTGCAGCGACTCCAGATGCTCCTGCGCCTTCAACCACACATTTTTCTGTTTCCACTAATTTAAGAATTGCACGAGCGATCCAATCTTCATTAACTACAATCTAAATTCTTTTCATTAGATACAACTTTAGATGTTTTCATCTAAACACGATTCGATATTTGCATACCATTTTATCTAATAATGGCATAATTGTAGCATATGCATTATGACCGACCATTGGAACTGCTAAACCATCAGCTAATGTTGAATAAATTTCACTTGCAACTGGATACCCACTGGTTATCGCTGCTTGCATACTCGCGCATTTTTCTGATTCTACTCCCTATAAAAAAATTTGTTAAATTAAGAACAACTATTTTAGATATGACCATATCTAATTGTAAGTTGCGTCATAATGTTGTATTATTAGTATTATGTTTTTTTATTATCAAAGTCAATGCGTAACATGTGATAGATAATAAGGTTGTCGGGGGGGTCTAAAATAATATTTTTTGTTGACTGGCCGAATTTATTCGAAAACACATGATTATTGTTCTGTTTGTTATATTTTTATATATCTTAATTTTCCTTATTTTTATAACATTGAAAATATTTTGATGGAGATTCATCTAACAATAAGAATAATGTGGAGTTATGAACAGATTTCATACATACATAAATTTTTGCGTTTGGTTTCAAATGTTTTACAGCTGTCGCAATTCCAGCTATTAAACCGCCTCCTCCAACAGGAACGATTACAGCGTCGAGATCAGGGACATCATCCAATATTTCCAATCCAATTGTTCCTTGACCTGCCATTATATGAGGATGATCATATCTGCAAAAAAAGAACTAGTTTAATATTTTCCAAATCCAATGACCAAACTCAATTAAAGCTAAGGGAAGATAGATTTTCGTATTTCTCAATATTATCTTTCACATAAAATGCCATTAACACAAAAGATACTGACCCGTTAATATACATCAACCCCTTTTCTTCTGATAACCTCATAGCAATATTTTTAGCTTGTGACATGTTTTGTCCTTGCACGATTACAGTTGCATTATAATCTTTACATTTTTGAATTTTCATAATAGGAGCAAGAATTGGCATTACAACAGTAACTGGTATTCCGAGTCGGTACCCATGATAACATAAACCTTGTGCATGATTTCCTAATGAAGCAGATATAACGCCAGTTCTTTTCTGTTCTTGCGAAAGTAGAATTAATGTATTAAGGGCACCTCTTTCTTTGAAACTGATAAATTCGATAAAGAATATTAACATGATTTAAAAATATATTGTTTATATTATATAATTCATCGCGCAGTAAGTATTAACAATGTATTACCTTCCTGTGCATTGAAGATAGTCGTTTTTCAAATATAAATCCATTCCGGCATCTTTTGATAAATGAGATTTCTGAAATTAATTAGATGATTTAAAAGTGAAGATATTTTTATATTTCAAAACCAAATTTTTTAATTATGTTAATAATAGCAATATTTTGACTTTATATTAGTAAATTATCAGTTTCCAGTTTGCTAATTAAATCAAAATTTTATTAAATTTTAATGAATTAATGAATGATTAGATAATTTTCAGCAACGTACATTAATTAAAATGTCATTACTTATAGATAAACTTTAAACACTTATCTATTATTTAAATTGTAATTTAATTAAAATTATAAATTTATTAAATACATAGATACAATTTTTCTAAAACGACGTACATTTAAAATCGTGAAAGTTTACGATATTTCTTCAATATACATAGTTTCGGTTATTAAATACATAGATACAATTTTTCTAAAACGACGTACATTTAAAATCGTGAAAGTTTACGATATTTCTTCAATATACATAGTTTCGGTGATTGAAATCACTTAGGAAAATAAAATAAATAACAACTACGCACTTATTACAAAACTTTTCTTTAGAATCTAAAGAAAAGTTGAACTTTTTATCTAAAATTTAGATAAAAAGTTAACAAATAACTCTAACCTTGTAAGATCGAATGGTTTCATTTTTTTCGATAGCAATAATCTAAGTACTTATATGAAATTAAATAATTCTCACCACACAGAGAGTTTTAATTATTCCGTTTTTGATCCTGAAAGCAGCTGAAGACACATCCTCGAACGTAATCTTCTGAGGAGTCACCATTTCGATCGATGACTCTCCCAAATCGCTTTCTTGAACCATTACGACAATTTTTCAAATATTTTCACTCTAGTAACTAAACACTACCGATCAAACCCAACGTTTTCGCGAGAATGAAGATATGTTTTGTGAACAGTTTATTTTATACGGAATGTGCCATACAAAGTTAAAGGTCAAGCGAAAAGATGAAACGTTTCGATAATTTGTGAATTTTCTGTCATTAATTGCGACGATTTTGCTGTGAAAACCGTCAATTATTGCTTATTATCATATAGTGTAACTTTCATGTCTGTTTTTTATCCCAGTTTCTGTAATGTAACCTTTGAAGCGTAATTTGTTCCTTTAATTATAACTATTGATAAATTTGAATCATATCAACGGTCGTTGTTTATAATATTGAAATTTGTAAGCTTCGGAAAAATTGCATATGTATTTTTGTTTTGCAATTTAATTGTATATGTAAATTTTTACAAGAATAATAAGATAATTTTGACAAAAATATTTACGTACTAGGTAACGAAATTAGAAACATGTGACGAAAAATCATTTCGAAATTAGAAACACATTTAATATAATCGTACTAGTTTATGGAAATTTCGATTATCATGTTACAAACTATTTAATAATTAATCAATTAAGTATATCGACATCAAATTCGCTTTCACTATTGCGATTTATTTATTTAAAAATTTAAACAGCAGCAGTGACATCTATGTGTGGATCCCAACAAATATTATAGATGGGATTGTTCTATATTTGATTCTTTTTCAAGCTTTTTTTTTATGGGTATTTTGATATTTGCATAATTGAAAAATAACAAGATGTTTATTTATTTTGCATAAATTTATTAAATAGCATCTACAATCAACTCATTATTATGTAAAATAACATGTAATTGAGGTTTATTTGATGTTATATTTAATTTACATTCATGAAGAGTATTGTTTTCATTATCTTCAAATATATTCACATCGATTTTATCAGTTTTTCCAGTTAATGTGATAGGCAGTTTGATTTCTGAATATATTGGACTACCAGCAGGAAACAGACAAACTTTTTGATCTAAATATTTAGCAAATATTGGTTTCAAAATACAATCTACAGATGCATCTGTATCTTCTAAACATATATCGGCATTTTCTAGCAACAACGCTGCTTGCTTAGCACATCCTAGAGAAATCGCTTCATCTGGAGATAAACTGTTCAATATTACAGCATCGGGGAGCAAATCAGAAATTGCAGTTTGTAATTTTGGTATTTTCATAGATCCACCACACAAAATTACTTTATTAATATTACTTTTATGTTCACTTTTATCAAGTAATTTTCGAACTGGTGATATACACGCTTCAATATTAGAAGACAAAAGACTTTCAAATCTCGCCCGAGACACGTGTTGGCTCCAATCTGTACCTTCATACAAAGACTCGATGAAAACGTGGGACGAATTCAACGTTGATAGCACATGCTTACAGTCATTAGCATAATGGAACAGTTTATCCATAGCACGTTTATTTTCTTGTGGATCGAGTTTCCACTTTTGGAAAAACTCACTAGCAATATAATTGGCCAGAGCTTGTGTTATGTATTGACCTCCAATTCCCGATTGATGGGTAGTACTTTCAATACTAAATATACCTCCAGTTACTTTAACTATACTTGCATCGCATGACGAACCTCCAATACGATAAACGAGAACGATTTCTTCTTGAGGACTCTCATCCAAATCGTACGCGAGCAACGCAGCAGCCGGTTCAGAGATCATTTGCAAAACATTAAACCCAGCCAACTCAGCAGCCGTAATGACTCGCTGTCGGCTTTCTTTCGACCAATACAACGGGACGGCAATGACCGACTGTAACTCTTCCTCAGTACAAGCAGCGTGAGTAGCAATACTGAACATTTTCCCATAAAACTTGGTAGCTATTTGATCAGGCGTCACCGTGACGATGTCGTCCTCAACTTGGACTTCATAATTCAACGTTTTTTCATATGGAATGATTTTATAGTTACTGTTGTTGTTCAGGGCTTCTAAGTCATCGTTCAAATTGACGTTGAACAACTTTTTGTTGTTGGTTATCACAGTTTTACGCCTGGATCCACCTTTCAAATGTATGCAAACTTCCAGTTCGGATCCGTTGAATGTTGCAGTCGCTGGAGTGACTCTGTCTCCGGAATCGTTAGCGATAACTTCTGTTTTGCCATCGCGACTGAGCGCCAAACAAATGGATGTGTTTCCTAAATGTACTCCGAAACATGTCGCCATGAGGAAATTTAATTAAAATACTTTTTGTAAAAACAGGCCGCTTTAAAAAGCGAGGCAAAGTTGAGGTTAGAACTAGCCGTCAATTTCAGTGTTGCCTTGTTAAAATATCTTAAAGTAAAGTGTTGGTATAGTAAAGCATTAATATAGTAAAGCATTAATATAGTAAAGCATTAATATAGTAAAGCATTAATATAATAAAGCATAATGTATCAGTTCTATTCGTTTTCGTATTATACATACGTAAGAGGACGGTGGCCAGAAGCTAACTCACACGAAGTAAACGCACACGAAGTAAACTCACAGAAAGCAAGCTCACACGAAGCGAACTCACATGCTTTCGAAAATTTTAAAATTTTATAATTAAAGTGAAAAACGTTTAACACGAAACTGAAAACACCAAGATGCGTTTTTGTGTTAAAAGAATTTCACGTTAGACGTAATAGTATACTTCTATAATATTTTCTCAGTACTAAAGTAATATATCTTGTTAAATGATACGAAAATTTTCGAAAGCATGTGAGCTTGCTTCGTGTGAACTCGCTTCGTGTGACCTTGCTTCCTGTGAGTTTACTTTGTGTGCGTTTGCTTCGTGTGCATTACCTAGCTTCCCCCAACCGAAAGGACTTGTCGGTACCTACATGGACTTAGCTACAAATAAACGAACACGTGATCGTAAAACAATTACATAGTTGACAAACAAAGTCAAAATTGTTGACCCGTACTATACATATATACAGATTTTGTACTATAGCAAAAGGATTCTTCACTATACCATTGCTTTACTATGTTAAAAATAATGAAAAAATATTTAGAGTGAAACTTTAATTCTAATCTAATGCTAAATATTGAATATAAAAAACCGAAATAAAATCGGTTCAGCAAAAAAATTTGTGTTTCGAATATCTTTGAAAAGGAAAAGTCGGTTTTTGTAAGTGTACGGTTTTTTTGAACACTCAGAACCAAAAACCGAAAACCGAAACCGAACCCAAAAACATTTTTTTATTGAACCATAACCGAAAACCGGAACGAAAAAAATTACAATTCAAAACCCCGAATAAAACAACCAAACAACAAAAAATAGATATAACACATCTTTACACTCGCACACGCGACCTGGCAACCCAGCTTTGTATCGTGCACTAGTGTATGTAAATCGCAAAGGGCCGGTAGAAAAGTGAAGAAGCGGAAAACGAATGCGAAATGGCAGCGGCCGCCTGTCACTACGTTGTGACGGCGCAAAAGCCTACTGCTGTCACAGCATGCGTGACTGGTAAACCCCTTTTTCTCATTCCCATCCTCTAAATGCACAATTATTCGATTCCCCCAAAAATACTAGGTTATGTTTGCCGGTTGCGCTAAACTGTGACGTTTCGTTTGTATTCGATATTATGAAACGGTAACGATTCGTATTGTTAACACGTTTTAGGTAACTTCACGTCGCCTAAAGATCTGAATCTCCTCGTCGCCAAGAATTCTAGGCTCGAAGTTTATCTCGTCACTCCCGAAGGGCTGCGGCCCATGAAAGAAGTGGGTCTGTATGGAAAAGTTGCCAAAATGAAACTGTTTCGGCCTGTTGTGAGTTCAGGAAATGTGTTTGTAGCTATGTAAGCCCAAGCTGTTTCGGTCTTTATCTGGTTTTTGTTTGCAGGATGAGAAAAAGGATCTTGTGTTTATATTGACCACTAGATACAATGCGATGATTCTCGAATGGAAGGTCGGGGCAAATGGGGAGTTGGATGTTGTCACTCGGGCTCATGGCAATGTTGCCGATCGTATAGGGAAACCGTCGGAAAATGGAATATTGGCCGTCGTCGATCCGTTGGCTAGAGTTATAGGTTTACGATTGTATGATGGTTTGTTCAAAATCATACCTTTAGATAAAGATTCTACAGAGCTCAAAGCCGCGAGCTTAAGGTGTGTTAGTTTGTATTTTTGAATATTTTGAAACTTATCAATGAGCAATATTTATATTGTTTTATATACGTTTTAGATTAGAAGAGGTTAATGTGCAAGACGTCGAATTTTTACATGGTTGCTCGAATCCTACACTTATTCTTATACATCAAGATATAAACGGTAGACATATTAAGGTATTGATTCAAAACACAAAATTTTTTATATAAATGTTTTTTTTCCATTTTTTATATTTTTTTCAATCGACTTTTAGACTCATGAAATTCATTTAAGAGATAAAGAGTTTGTAAAAATACCCTGGAAGCAAGATAATGTGGAAACGGAAGCGTGCATTCTTATTCCAGTTCCTGTCCCTTTTGGTAAACACCTAATTTTTAAAGAAAAATTTTAATTTTTTTCTATATATTCGTTATTTTAAAATTTCATCGTCCTTATTTTGCAGGTGGAGCAATTGTCATCGGACAAGAGTCAATAGTTTATCATGATGGTCAAAGCTATGTTGCCGTAGCTCCTCCTCAAATCAAAGTATTATTACTTTTCATAAGTTTAGTTTCATTTTGAAATTATCTATTTATATATTTTTTTTCATTCCAGACAAGTACAATTAGTTGTTATTGTAAAGTAGACGAACGAGGTTTGCGATATTTATTAGGTGACATGGCCGGTAGATTGTTTATGTTATTTTTGGAGTTAAACAATTACAACAGTTCTAGAGTCAAAGATCTAAAAGTTGAGCTTTTAGGTAATTTTTTTTTCTTTTATTCAATTGCAAATATTTTTTTATTATTATCATTTAAATTAATTTCATTTTTAGGTGAGATTCCTATCCCTGAATGTATGACATACCTTGATAACGGTGTGGTTTTCATTGGATCTCGAATTGGGGATTCTGCCCTTGTTAGGCTGAGCGTAGCCCCAGACGATGCAGGCCAATATGTGCAGGTCATGGAAACATTCACTAATCTGGCTCCTATCGTAGACATGTGTATTGTTGATCTTGAGCGTCAAGGACAAGGACAACTTATCACTTGCTCCGGTATATTTTCGACATGTGATTTTTATATTTTCTCCTTTGTAATATGTGCGGTTAATAATCAATTTTTTATTTAGGCGCTTACAAAACTGGTTCATTACGTATTATACGTAATGGTATTGGAATACAAGAACATGCGTCTATTGATCTTCCCGGAATCAAAGGAATGTGGGCTTTGACATTATCCGATGATAAATCATATCATGATACCTTAGTATTGGCATTTGTTGGACAAACCAGGTTATTTTTCATTTTAATTTTTGTACTTTTCTAAGTTTTTATTTTGTATCTATAATTTAATAATTTAATTTTAGGGTTTTGACATTGAATGGCGAAGAAGTGGAAGAGACCGAAATTGGAGGATTTTTATGGGATCACCAAACATTTTACACCGGAAACGTTTGCCATGATCAATTGATTCAAGTAATTAGATAACATTCATTTTGTTGTATTATATAAGAAGTTATTATAAAATATTAAACTTTCACAGATTACCGATGCTGGTGTCAGACTTGTACACAAAAAAGATGGTACATGGCGAATGAAAGGTGAATGGAAACCGAAGCGATCCACATCGTTCTGTTGCTGTTGTAGCATGTAACACAAGACAAGTAGTGTGTGCTGCCGGTCCACATCTTTACTACATCGAAATCGGAGACGGCGAACTTTTTGAAAAGAAGTAATTTTACTACAATATATTCTATCGAAGTAAAAAATCCTGTAAATAGCAATTTATACAAATTTTAATTATTTCAGACATGTTTGTATGGAAGAAGAAGTTGCTTGTGTTGATTTAAGTCCAATGGATGAAAAAACAGGATTATCAAGTCTCATTGGTGTCGGATTATGGACTGATATTTCTGTCAGAATATTAAATATACCAGACTTGCAAAATACTCACACGGAAAAGCTTATGGGAGGTAAATTCTTTAGGAATCAAAGCGATTTTATTATGTTCATTTTATATTTTTCGCTTTTTGCTTCCTGTTTTTTTTTTTTTCTAGAAATAATTCCTCGCTCTTTACTTATTTGTATTCTCGAAAGTCGTTGTTATTTATTGTGCGCATTGGGAGATGGATCTATGTTTTATTTTACACTTAACTTAGAAGATGGTAGTTTATCTCACAAGAAAAAGGTGACCCTTGGAACACAACCTACAGTTTTGAAAACGTTCAGGTAATTATTGTTTAATGTTGAGTTGTATTTGATTTAAATCCTATAATGTTATTTTCACTAAATTCAATTTTCAGATCGTTGTCGATGACAAATGTTTTCGCATGCTCTGATAGACCTACAGTCATTTATTCTTCTAATCATAAACTTGTTTTTTCAAACGTGAATCTCAAAGAAGTCGCTCATATGTGCTCTTTGAATGCTCAAGCTTATCCAGATAGGTATTTATCATATTTACACATACTTTTGGTTATAACATACTGGTTAATTATATAATTTGCATTATTTTAGTCTTGCACTCGCAACCGAAAGCACAGTAACTATAGGTACCATTGACGAAATACAAAAACTTCACATAAGAACAGTACCTTTAGGTGAAACTCCTAGAAGAATCGCTTACCAAGAAGCATCTAAGGTTTTTTTTTTTTTTTTTTATGGTTTCAATATTTTATTATATTAATCAATATTTGATTGTAGACTTTCGGTGTGATAACTATGCGCCTCGATGTGTTGGACGGCGGAGGTGGTAGTTCCGTTGCTAGAGCTTCTGCATCTACTATGAGTAACTCGTCCAGTAGTGCAGCTGGTTTAGTTCCTCCAATTCCAAAACCTCTACAACCGGGCACCGAACAAGAAGTTTACAATCTTTTAATTATCGATAATCACACTTTCGAAGGTAGTATACATATAATAAAATTTCAAAAATTCAACTGTTAGAATATTTAAGTAATTCTATTTTTTTTTTAGTATTACATGCTCACCAAATGATACCCAGTGAGTATGCTATGTCTTTAGTATCTTGTAAATTAGGCGATGATCCAAATCATTATTACGCTGTCGGAACAGCTGTAGTTAACCCTGATGAAGCTGAACCTAAACAGGTATTCTTTCAAAAATATTAATTTAACTTTCAAATAGGTTTTTCGAAATCATTATATTTTTGTTTGTTTTAGGGACGTATTTTATTATTCCATTGGGTTGAAGGCAGACTTCTTCAAGTTGCTGAAAAAGAAATAAAAGGAGCTTGTTATAGTTTAGTCGAATTCAATGGAAAACTTGCTGCAGCAATAAATAGCACAGTATGTTCATAATTAATTTTTTTGTTTATTTCCCAGAGTTTATAGTTTAACACATTTGTTTCATGTTAATATAGGTTCGTTTATTTGAATGGACTTCAGAAAGAGAACTTCGTTTGGAATGCAGTCACTTTAATAACATAATGGTCTTATATTTAAAAGTAAAGGGAGATTTTATTCTTATTGGAGATATTATGCGTTCAATGACGCTTTTACAGTACAAACAGGTAAACCATTCAGGTTTAAATAATCTTAACGTATATTTGAAAATACGTATTAAAACCAAATTTTCCATCATAAAAAATATAGATGGAAGGTAGCTTTGAAGAAATAGCTCGAGACTATACCCCAAATTGGGTTACATCAGTGGAAATTTTGGATGATGATACCTTTTTGGGAGCCGAAAATAGTTTTAACTTATATGTTTGTCAAAAAGATAGGCATGTATTTTTATGTAATATTTTATATTTATTAGGATATTGATAATTCAATTTTAAAATATACATATATACAGCGCTGCCACAACTGATGAAGAACGTCAGCAAATGAATGAAATGGGTCAATTCCATGTAGGTGATCTGATTAACGTGTTTAGAAGAGGATCATTAGTCATGCATCATTCATCTGCCGACACAACTACTCCTACAGCAAATACAGTCTTATTTGCTACTGTTTCTGGTGCAATCGGTAAAATAATCGATTAGTTTGGAATTGTTGATGCTATTCAAAGAATTTGCTACCACCTTCCGTATTTTTATAGGTCATGTGTGTTGTAGTGATTTTATGTTTAACAACAGTATTTATATATAAAAGACTAATGCATACATGATTTTTTTAATAATTTATTTAATAGCATCAATGAACATAAGACTACAAAAATTTATATTCATATTTTCATAATTTTCTTTTATATGTATAGGTTTAGTCACACAAATACCTCAAGATCTATTTGAATTTCTCCATGCCTTAGAAGAGCGTTTGACTCATACTATAAAAAGTGTAGGAAAAATATCTCACACATTTTGGAGGAGTTTTAACACTGATATCAAAACAGAGCCTGCAGAGGGATTTATCGATGGTGATCTCATAGAAAGCTTTTTAGATCTCAGTAGGGAAACTATGGCTGAAACTGTGCAAGGACTTCAGGTAATCCATTCTCGACATCATAAAATAAATTGAAGTCACCAATAATTTACGATGCCATTATTTTTCAGATCGATGACGGAAGTGGTATGAAACGTGAAGCAACTGTCGATGATTTAATAAAAATTGTAGAAGATCTTACAAGAATACATTAACATATACGATATATTGAACATTTAACATGTCATGCGAACATATGCAAATAATTTTCAATACTCCAATAACAGTCAATTTAACAGTATTAATGATCTCAAAACAGCAATGCTCATATCCTTTATGGTGTGGCAAGGAACCATATATTGCTTTAAGATCATCGTTCAATTCCATTAGATACAAAATTTGCTCTCCAGCCAAGTGCTCTCTATGCTCAAATTAATGACCGTTTAATTAATTAAAATATTTCCAACATGACTTATGCCTTATTTGTACATTTCAAAAAAAAATTCAACACAAAAATAAAATGTACAAATTTTGTACTTATTAAACTTGATGCAAAATATAAGGATTCCAAAGTTATTTGAGTGTTAAAATTATTAATCACCGATAAGTAAATTGACGTTCGCTGTTCAGAATTGATTTTGTAATTATATTTAATACAGAATTTAAATTTTAAGTACTGTTTTTCATTTTAAAATAAGACCCAATAGTATAAAATCAAAAAAATACAATGAACCTTAATAATTTCTATTAATATAACCTGTGCTATATTTAAATAAAAATAACAATAATTTTACCAGCCACTCGCCTCACTGAAATAAAATATTACAAAACATCTAATATGATGCTGATTACTTAAGTTCAACTTAATAATTAAATGTATTTATCACATATGTATACAAGATTGGGATTATAAACTGGTAAACTTTTTCCAAAAACTAGCATATGTATTAACAAGTTATTCCACATGCTATATTATTATTCATGCATGTATTTAATAGGGGAGTCAATAAAATCTATAACTCCTTTTGGCTATGGCATATAATTTATAATTAAGAAGGAATTCGAAAATGGCAATAAAAGTGCAAGTAGAGCTATATTTTCTTAAAATATAATAAGTGAAGTAACAAAAAAATGTTTTTTTTTATAATTCTTATATGATTTGAATGTTTTTATAATAAGTAATTACGTATCAATTTATTGCCTATAAATAAGTTCCTAATTTAATCACAGGTACTATTAGCTTCAATTTTATTAGCCTTATTCAGCATAAACCAGCTTAGGCCGAAAAGAAAACTAGGAGGACAACAATGTGGTCCTTTGGACGTCAAAATGTTTCTTGCATCATCAATGCTCATTTCGATGACATCTATTAATTCGTCATCTACTCCACCACCTGAAAAAAAAGTTGAATATTTCATAAGATTCACAAAATGTTCCACTTATAATCATAATTGAGCATAATTGGGCATACCTTGATCAGTTTTTTGATCATCTTTAACTTCACAATAATATAGCGCTTGTAGTGCACCCGATGTTCCGACACCAGATCTATAAAATAAAAAAAAAACGATGCATCTATAATATTGTAATAATATAAAAAATTATTTTAATCATTTCATATCTATTATACCGATATTTCATGACGAGTTCCAAGCTTTCTACAGGCACATCATAACCACATTCTTCAAGTACTTCTTCTTTCGCGATTACATCCCAAGTTTTATTTTTATCAATTATTCCGGCGCAAAATTCAAGAGTTATTCCAAGTGATGCAGGATATTTTTTAGAATCTATTGTTTTATTTTGTCGATCACTTTTTGATACTGAATTGTAGTAGACAGCTAAAAATTAGTACATATTATTTTTTAATTGAAGGAATATGATATTAGTAGACCAAGGTTCAAATAAAATAATGAGGTAAAAAATAAATTACCTGGACGGAATTGCTTAACCATAATAAGGACATTTCTAGATATATTGTAGATTATTATTGCTACACTGTCATGAACTTCCAAAAGATCCCAATTTTTGGACATTCCATTCTGTTTGAAATTTAATCTGAATGGTTTCACATAGGGCGAGTCTGGCAGTGGAGAAATATATACATCTTGCAAGTCTTGCATTTTTCTATAACACGAAACAAATTTTCAAAAATATGAAGACTACCACTCAACAATACTAACAAAAAAAAAATGATGTCATTAGACATTAAATGATATACACCGTCTTCCAGAAAAAGATAATGTATATAGTTTAAAAAGATAGCGAATAGATAACACATGAAAAATAGTTGAATATACCGAGAATTTGAGATATAAAATGTCATATACTTAATACCTACTAGAAATTTCACGTGAATGATTAAAAAACTCAAATTCAAACTTAAATCAAACATGTAAGGACAAATACGATTAAAACCTCAAATTAAATTCCTGATAATTTTCTTAAAGTATGTACATTGAAATTTTGTATTTTGCCTTTTTTGATTAATAAAAAAAAACATACAAAGATTAAACTATGCAAAATAACTTTCAAAATATAGTTTATTGATAAGGAAACCTAAATATATATATATACATCACTCAAATAAAATTGAAATACTATAATTTTACCTTTAGAAATATAAATTAATAATTTTATAAGACTTCAATTGCAAACTGTACAACAGTTCAGTCACAAGGTTAGCTGTCAAGTAGTTATTTGGTCATTACATCACCGTTTATGTGCATGATTAAATTTATACTACATCAAACTTTAAAGCTTTTGATAACATTTTAAAGATACTTCACATTTTAAAGCACTGAATATATTTATTAAATTTCCATTTTGAATATACAACATGAATATAACATTCGTTGATCCACGTGAATATAATTTCGTTTAGACCATTACGTTTTTTTTTCTTTTGACATTTACACTTGTTTGAGACTTCAAGCATTGTGACCGAAAATATCAAGAAATTATATAGAATGTAACTATGGCACATAAATCGGCAAAACCAGGAATTAAACTTCAATTAAAACTATCTGAAGAGACTTCTGAAAAGATTAAATCAACAGCCAATCAGGTTAGTTCTGAGAATGAATTGGAAAACGTTGAAAATCGTGATTCAGATAAAATTGATGAATTAGACATAAATACTGATAAGACTGATTGCGAAGAGTCTAATCCATTGCCTGATAAACCAATTTCGAACAATACTGATGTTCAACAATACGGAGATTACACCGAACATATACATTACGAAGAAAATGTAGCGATTTACACAGATCCTGCTACAAAATATCAATACGTTTGGTGTAATACGAAAAATGAATGGATTTCACGTACGGAAAATCAAAATAATCCTTCTTCTAGCGATACTCCAGATACTTCTGAAAAAGACGATGATTCAAATAAAAACGTTCAATATGGCTTCGAAGATAATAAACATACTTATACAGAAGCCGATGGTACTGTATACTTTTGGGATGAGGAAAAATCTGCATGGTTTCCTAAAGTTGACGACGATTTCTTAGCACATTATCAAATGGCATACGGTTTTGTTGATAATACAACTAAA
Organism: Hydropsyche tenuis; assembly: GCA_009617725.1. Classification (NCBI taxonomy): domain Eukaryota; kingdom Metazoa; phylum Arthropoda; class Insecta; order Trichoptera; family Hydropsychidae; genus Hydropsyche; species Hydropsyche tenuis. The sequence continues at coordinate 1,981,063 of VTON01000008.1, forward strand.
GACAAAGATATTGAATCAAAACCAGATAAAAAAGCAACTGAAAAAAAGCTTCCTGAGAAAAGAAAACCTGAAGATCTAAAATGGTTTGATGTATCTGAAGAACAAAATACTAAAGTCTATGTATCTAATTTGCCTCTAGATATTACAGAAGAAGAATTTGTCGACTTAATGCAGAAATGTGGCCTTGTCATGAAAGATCCTAGTACTCAAAAAATGAAAATAAAACTATATACTAAACCCAATTCACATATATTGAAAGGCGATGGGCTATGTACGTACATTAAAGTAGAATCTGTAGAATTAGCATTAACTATCCTAGACGGGTATTTGATAAGAGATCATAGAATAAATGTTCAAAGGGCCCAATTTCAAATGAAAGGCGACTTCAATCCTGCTTTAAAACCCAAAAAAAGGAAGAAAGACAAAGAAAAACTTAAAAAAATGCAAGAAAAATTATTCGACTGGAGACCGGAAAAAATGCGAGGCGAAAAATCCAAACATGAAAGAATCGTCATCATCAAAAATTTATTCGAACCATCACTGTTCGACAACGAAGTGCATTTGATATTAGAATATCAGCAAGACATGCGGGAGGAATGTTCTAAATGCGGAGTGGTTAAAAAAGTAACTCTTTACGATAGACACCCTGAAGGAGTTGCCCAGATTGTGATGAGTGAACCAGAAGAAGCTGAAAAGGTGGTGGCGTTAATTAATGAACGGTGGTTTGGCAAAAGACAACTTTCTGCTGCCATTTGGGACGGAAAAACTAAATATAAAATGCAGGAGACAGACGCCGACTTAAATAAGAGACTGGATGGTTGGAATCAATTTTTGGACGAAGGTACCGAAGCTAAAACCGAATAAAGTAATGTGAATGTCATTATGTATATTTTGTTTATTAAATTTATTTTTTTCCCCGAATATTTAAATGTCTTTTATTGTTTGATTTGATTAGATTACATGAGTATTATTCGATATTGAAACACAACATGAAAATTGAATAAAATATATTTCTACAAAATGTTTAAAACAAATACAATAAAACTATCACAATATTAAAAATATATCAAATGATTTCTTTTAAAAAAAATTGTTCATGTGTAAATCACCACTTTTGTGCAAAATCAAGTTCAAAATGAATTGTTCGATCAAGGTACGTTAAATGGCTAAAGAAAACGTCTATATGGCAATATATTAAAATAAAAAATATGGCATAAATTCAAATTAAGTCATTCAGATATAAATATGGCAATAAACAGTAAAACTGGCATTCGTTGATAATTAAAATTAAGTAGTGAGTCAAGTTTATTGTATAAAATACTAATGCTTATCTTGCAATGATGATTCATTTCCATTAAATCTAATTTACTTACATTTACTTCATCAAACAATAGTCAAATTGTTATTAAATTATTATATTCCTAAAATTAAAATAATTTGTATCATCAATACATGTAAAAATTATAAAATATTACATTTATAAAAAAGTCACATATAGTAATTTGCACGGGTACATAATCTAATACACATGAAATTCAAAAAGCATATACATATATATTTATATATATAATACATATAAACGTACTATCAAATACATAATTTTTCATTTTACGGACAAATGTTGCAGTACAAATATGCTTTTTGTTGATATATTATAGGTATATAATAAACTTTTTCTATTAAAAAAAACATTTGATTCAAATATTCTTTTCAACATGATAAAATTGACATAAAAATTACAAAAGTGTCAAAGACAAAAATATAATCAATTAAATGAATTAAGCATTCATCCATCTACACATAAATTCAATGGAAACCTGTAATATATGCCTTTGATATTTTCAATTAATTTCAAGAATGTGTATAAATAAATTAAAGAAATAATGATTGAAGTAGAATCATCGTAAACATATAAACATAGTTGATCATAAGTCTAAGAAAACTTTTTGTACTTACGAGTGTATTTTGCTAAACGTTTAACGCAAAACTACTTTTTTTTAAATTATAAATACTCATATGAACATTAATTCTGAAAATTGTTGATTTTTCTCAACTTGTAAGGCGATAAATATGTTCACACTTAAAAATAAATTTGTTCAAATATTGAGAGATTCATAAATTGAATTTGTAAAATGGATTCATTAATATAAAAATTATCGATCACTCAACACAGAGTGGGAAATCTTCAACTTCATCTAGCATTGAATTAAATCCTGCTGCCCATTCTGCAACTTCTTTCTCCTGAAAATACTAATAATTATAATATGGTTCAAAATAAAATAATACAAGGCAAGGTATATTACAACATACCTCTTTCTTTGAAAATTGTGGGACCTTTTTAGTTTTACGCTTTTTAACAGTTTTTGCTGTTACTATATATTTTACATTTTCAACTGATTCTGCTTCACTTACATTTTCATCTTCAGTATCATTATTTAATACTGTATTCTGAAATCTGACCGGTTGTTTTCTCTGTCTTCCATAACTACGACGCGTTGGCTACAATACAAATATTGATTAATACATAAATTCTATGAATAAATAAATACAATGAATATGTAACGTACTTTGTTGTAATGCACAACTTCGACATCGGCAGGATCTTCGAATAAAGGGCATTCTTTTTCAGGATTTTCCTCAAATGTTGTATTCACATTTGTAGTGTTATCTTCGGAAATATTTTCTTGGGAAAAAATTGAAGATTGTTCTATAATGGGAGACTTTTTAGGGGAATTATGTTTCGTTCTAATAGGTGCAATTGGTCGTTCAATGTTTCGTACAACATTTTTATCCCTATTATTTATCTCTTTGAGGATAGATGCAACGTTTTTTTTTATGCGTTGAGAACGTTTTTCGGGTGATTTCTTTTTATTAATTGGTGATATATTTTCTTGATCGACATCTTCCAAATTATCATCAAAACCAAAACAATTGTCAATGGCAGGTTCAACATTTACACTTTCAATCGGTACGGAAATATTCTCAACTTCACAATCTTTTTCGTTACTAAAATCAAAGCTCGACGAATATTTTTCAAAATCATATTTTTTTGGTTTACTTTTTGAAGAAACAACCCTTTTCTGAGGTGATTTTTTAAATGCATCAGCATAAAATGACAATATACTCGTTTGTAGAAATTTTTTAGTATTTTCACTGGGTTCAATAGGTTTAATAGGAGTCGAAGACGCAACTGCATTATTCTGTATATTGTTTTTTTCAAAACTGTTACTTTCAGTATTATTCTTTTCAGGTTTATCGTCTAACCCTAAAACATGAAAAGTGTCCCTTTCATAAGCTGGAGTCATCGAAGGCTTCACAGGGAAATTATAACGCCATTTTTTAACATCAGAATACAAATCCATTCTCCAAGGACTACAATTTGGTTTATCATTAACAATCGCACTACTGTTGGCCATCGGGTGATTTGAAAACCGTAATGATTCATTATTTGTATATGAAACATACGGTGGATTCGATTCATGGTCCATGTCTGGCAAATCCATGTCTTCCGAATTCAACGGAGAAGGCGGATTATGATCATTTAAATTGTCGGACTGCAAAGGTTGAATCGAAGGAGTGGCGTTTGTGTTAGATATTTTTTCGATCGGGGCAGATGGCAAATTAGCGGAAGCATTATTTTCAACATTTCTAGTTTCTTTCGTTTTTATTTTGGCAATTAACTTTTTCATAATTTTTTCGGCTTGAATTTTTTTAAGATCTTCAATTAAATTCTTCATTGCAAGGTCAGCAGATTTCCTTGACATTTTCTTTTTCTTTTTTACTGGATTTTTTGTTTCTACGTTAGATGTCTTGTTTCTAGTGATTTTTTTCTTTTTGACTATTTTAGGTTCGTTCGTAGGATCAAATTCAAATTCATATAGCATCGATTTGTCATTTTTACGCAATTCATCTCCGATGATATTTTTTTTGTAAACGGGAATAGTACATTTGGGTGACTGAATACTTGTTTCATCTTGAACATTGGGTGATTTGTTTTCAAAAATTAATACTTTATCTACCGTTGTTTTTCTTTGTGTTTTGGAATTTGCCTTTCGTAATATACTCTTGGATGACGTTGATCCATTTTTGTTTATGACTTTTGAATTTGTATTAATAGATCTGCTTTTAGAGGGAGTTGGTTTTGTTTTTGTGATCTTCCTATTGGAGTCGACCACTTTATTCTTGGGCGATTTTTCGACTCGAACATCTTTAGATTTATCATGTGAATTGTCAGAAGCGGGTTCTTCAATGGGCGACAATTTACAGGTAATTTGAGACTTTCTATTAACAGAAAGCGAAGATGACAGAGGCGTACTAGTAATAGAACCGGTGCTTTTCTTCTGAGGTGAAACTGGACTCAGCAAATGATCTTGAAAACGTAATGGCACTTGACGAGTCCTTTTGGGCCTTTTCTCTGAAGAGCGCTCACGAGTTGGACTCACTTTCGCAACAGATTTCAATAACTTTTTCGAGGGGGTACTAGAATTTAGATCTGATCCAGAATTTGAATTGGTGCGGTTTGCCAGAGCCTGCCTCGTTCGTTTTTTCGCAACTTTCGGATTTTTCAAGTTTGATTTAGCAACGCCTTTGACCACGCTACCTTGATTATCGTCGGCGACCGCTTTTCTTGACCTTGTCGTTACTCTCGTTCGAACGGTTTTCATACTGTTACCGTTATCGTCGGCGAACAAAACTGATATAATAGTCACATATAGGTATTTGGAGTGTATTTAAGTCACTTTAGTGAAGTTTTCGGAAAGTTTCACTAACTTTCAGTCCACTTCAAACACTTCACATTCTAGAAACAAGTCACAACGCGCAGTATGCGAATCATCGAAGCACCATCTGTCAACGTAAAGCGCGCGCTCTCGACGAATCGATTGTAACGCATCATTTCGCGTCCATAAATAAGTCGTTTAAAAAATAAAATATCTGTGTTTTTTATTGAAAATATAATATATTGATTTGTTGAAAAGATTAAAAATAATTTTGACTGTATTTATTAACATAATTTTGAATGTATATATAACAATTTTTGTTTTTCGTTTACAAATAATAATAAATATGTAAGAACTTCCGTTTGTCCGTATTTTAATTCACTCGACTCGTGATCAGTATTTACACTTTAATACTAATCATTTATATTAAATGGTCCGTATTCATACTAATTATAAACAAAAGTATACATCGTCAATATTTTTGACAAAACGGATGACAACTTTTTGCATTATTGGGAGCAGGGCTTCGAACCGTAATTTTTTTCGTTTTGGTTTTTGGTTACGGTTTAACAAAGAAATATATTTATATTTTTGGTTCCGGTTCCTAAAAATTAAAACTTTCTCAAAAATTCAAAAAATATTTTCTTAGAAAAAAACGACACTTTTCAAAAATATCCGAATATTTAAATATTTTTTGCTAAACAGATTCAGTTCAGATTTGGTTTACAACCCTGATTTTGTCACAATATTTTGATGAAGCATGTTTTATTGGGACTTGGCTAAATATATTAACATTACGTTCAATTTTACAAACGTTTAAGTTAGCTAATTAACATTATATATATGTACACACATACACCTGCTTCAATTTTAAATTAATACTGACAATACTAATTTCGGCACTTAATTTAAACAGCTAAAATTAGATTAACTAGCATTATTACTATTTATTTATACTGACCCCTCCCTAATAAAATAATACTGATCCGAAAAATATTTAAATTACACACTGACCAAATATTTTGAACCCAATAAATTTTACTCTATATTTACTTTACAATCAGTGCAAAGTTATTTTTCACATTCGAATAAAAGTACAAAGTTTCCGAGCATAGATGTCGTAAACATATATTTTCCAACGAACACAAACAAAACCATCGGCAAATACATAATCGAAAATTAATAAAAATCGAAAAACCCGATCAAGCATCAACAAACACGTCACCACAACACAAACGAAAACGAACGACGCGGCAAACGCAAAATCGACCAAAACTTTCGCGCGGCCAAAAACAAAAACGCGAAAATAAAAAGCGGCGAAGGTCACCATCGATCAATCGTAAGTGGTCAGCGTACGGCGATATTAAAACGATTGCTCTTCCGCAAATATCGCATCTGTTTGAATTATACAAGCGGCGCAAATATTCCCCGGGCAAATATTTGTCTCCCCGAGGAGAGAGAGAACGAGAGGCGGCTCAAAATTAAAAGCACACAAGAGGTGGCGCGCGCACGGCCCTCCGCCGCCATCTTGACGCCGCGCCGGACGACACGGCCGAATTTTCGCGCTCTCCCGTTTTTGACTTTTGACTTTTGAACGTTGTGTAGAGTGAGGGATTCGAAGTGTGAGGATTTTTTTTTTTAAATTTTCGAATAAATTTTTTTTTTTGTTTAATTAATCAGTTAAAATATGTACGTGTATTGTATATTATGATCGTAGTCTCGATTTTTTTAAGAGGGGGGCAAATACTACTTTTTATATGTATGTGATGCAAATATTCCGTTTTTTTCATTTGAAGTATTGTAAATGTGTGGAAATTCAAAGTTTTCAAATAATTTATTCACAATCAGATATATCTCGATCTTGCAATATATTTCGACATTGATCTCATACTTAAATAATTTTTTTTATAATTTTTAAAATTTAAGGGGGTCTAGGGCCCCCCCCCCCTTGGTTTTGGTTCTAATATATACATATACCTATGTATATCTTCAAATTTAAAAATAAAACCATTTTTTTTTATTAAATTTATTGTAACGTGAACTTTGTTAACAACGTCGAAATTTTTTTCTTTACTAATCACCGCAGTTGATTAATATAGTTATTCTATTGATGTCATCACATATAATTTAGTTTTAATGTAATGAGTTAATTTTTTATACAAACAAAATTCAGTTCAGCCAAACACAAAGTGACACCCAAAATTATCTAAATATCAAGTGGTGCAAATCCGACTTAAGGACAAAGTGAATATACTCGTAGACTGCACGTGATGATTATTTAAATTTTGTACATCAACTATATTAGATGACTTAAATAGCTTGAGTTATTTTAATTCAACTTTGATTGTATAAATAATTGGACCACTAGAGTTGGCAATTAAAAGAATACATCGAATTAAAAAAAAAAACCTTCAAGATGTTAGGAAATCATAAATTTCAAAAAAGTTTTCTAATGAATACGATTAAGATTTTTTTAAATCAACCAACACATAATTCAACATTTCATTAAAAACCCATAGACTCGATCAACTACCCACAAAAACCAAAACTACCCCTCTTCCAAAAAAAATCAAAAAAACCCATTCCCACCAACATCCCACCACCTAATTCGTACATCACGATCCCGATGCTCCACTGATGAATTCGTCATGAAGCAGGAGGGCAGGTGACGGGTGGCCACCCCTTTCCACCCTCGACCTCTCGGGCGAAAGTAAGTGAAATGGAATACGGCCTTATTAAATAGCGCGGAGGAGAAAGGCGAGGCGGAGCAGTGCGGCGAGAGCAAAAAGGTAAAGAGAGCACAAAATCAACATTTCGCCGGGCAAACAGAGCGGCGGCTGCTCCGGAAAGGGTTCACGGCGTGCCGGAGACTGCTCTACATTATGTATGTCATCATATCGTAAAGCGAGAGACCAGGTTCGAGGTGTGTGTATTTTCGAAAAGGTTCCCCTGCCGGGTTGAGGATGCCTCATACTCGCGAGCGTTGAACGTTGCCGAGGAAATTTTCATGGGATATGCATTTTGGATAAAACCGTTATTCTTATTGTATTTGCTTCATTTTTTTATTATTTATAATATATACATGATTTATTGATCATATTTAAATTTTAAAATAAAAATACAAGTTTTTATTTGATCAATACAATTTTCAAGTAGTTTTCTAAAAATTTTCTTCTTCATTGAAAAAAAAATCATACAACTCATTACGAAGTACCTTTTCATATTTCAAAAATACTTTTATTCTTAAATTAATGTCTACTTAAAAAAAAAATCATACGAAACTTGAATCGTTGACCTCATCGTCAAATATTATGAAACCCAACGTTCACAATCAGAACGCAAAAAGACAAATACTGAATTAAAAATGCATAAAAATTTAAACAATCCGTTTTTTTCCCATCCCACGGATGATCCTCGGGTACTTTGTCCTGGATGTAGGAGCTCGTGTTCGCGCTTGTCCGGCAGGGGTGTGCAAGTACCGGTCCCGGGTAACAGTGCCGCACCTTATTTACCCTGACGGTCCCGGAGAATTCGCAAATATTTGACGTGTCAATTCTGCCCGTGTTGACATTAAATTGTGGCTAATATAAGGACACATACCCCGGGTACGTATTCCGGTTAAGCAACGTCGCCTTCGCCGTCCTCGACTTTGTCCGGCTGATGCTGCAACGGTTTCTGTTGCTCATATCATATATAATGTTACTTTTGGTGCAGTGAGCACTTTGCACGGATATTTGTTTTTCAGTACGTGAGGCTTGTTTTCATTATAATAATTGTTTTTAGTTTTTGATTTTTTTTTCATTTAAAAATGTATCATATGCAGTTTTCTATAAGAGAAATTTATCGAATGTTTAAATGATAATATTTCTTGCTAAATAAACATTTATCAACGATATATCTATCCAGTATCCACACTATATACCTCAATCCTCTTTTTACACGGTTCAGGGAAAAATAACCAATTTTTTTCACTTATTGTTAAACGTAGTATAAAATTTAATAAAAAAAGCATTATTATGCCACAATAGTAAGTTTCAGTGCAGACTGGAATACTGCTGTAATTATAGTTATTAAACAAAAATTTTCGATGTTTTTTTTTGATAATTTTACATGGCAAATTTTTTTTCACGATATACATTTTTTATAAAGTACATTTGAATCGAAGTTCTATCCGAATATATTGATGGAATCTATTTCCAATTTTGATATGGTCACCATACGTGATTTTTTTACACGGTAATCTCTGGAAAGTACCCCCTGTGTAAAAAGAAGATTGAGTGTACTTACCATTTATTTTCAGTGAGCCAAGAAATCAGTATGCGATATATCTAAACCGTTAACTATCAATTAGTGAAGATAAGAAAAAATAATAACATATATGTATATTACTTGAACTATTATTTGCTAAATAATAAAATTTTACAATCATTATCAGGCCAATATTATATACTGACTATTTCCTAGCTTTTACAATCGGTAAGAATCGAAACGCTTAACAACCATTGACAATATAGATCAAATAAAATAAAGATCACACTAAAAACATCATCAACGATCAATCTTGATACAAACCAATTCACAAAAACAACTCAAAAAACAAATCGTCCTAATCGCAAAGAGAACTCAAACAGCTTCCGTCCGCAATATCAAACGTATCAATATTTTTACACGCGTTTAGTCCATATTTGCGTTCAAACATAACGCTCTCATGATTCACGCTCAACCGTGCTCGCGTTTACGAACAATCGAATATAAATGATGTTGTTTGCGCAAACTATATATCCGACCGATAATACCATTCACAAACACACTTTAAAAATGTATCGATAAACACCGGGACGGTTCGATCGGCGGCGGGGGATGTGCGTCAATAATTAAAACTCGGTTTCGTTAAACTCAAATAAAATTTTCCACATGATAATATTGGATGTTTGCCGTCGGCATATTTGCGAATTTAACTAGGATAACGTAGTAACGCAGTCATCTGCGCCGTAACGTGTCAATAATTGGCTTGCGCAAACAGAGGCTCGGACAAGACGAAAAAAACTGTCATCGAACCGTTCGATTTGTGGACGGATTGTAATTTTTGATTTTGGATATGTATTAGATTGGAAATGTCTTTGTTTAGTGGTGAAGGTTGGTTACATACAGGGACGGATCCAGGGAGGACAGCGGAGGCAATTGCCCTTCCTGCGAATCATGGTGAAAATTCTGAATTCGTGCGTTATTTAATTCATCGGTCTTTTTCGCAAAATAAATGCAAAAATGCACTTTTCGAAATGTTTTTTAATCATCAAAATATTTTCAATTATCATCATCATCATCATCATCATCATCATTAGCAGCCTGTTAGTTATCCAAGATTCTTTTCAATTATATTAAATACATACATAAAGAATTTTTTCTTATAATTAGTAAGTGATTTGTATTACAGAATTTTCAAATAATTATTTTCAAACCAATCGATTTTTTTTAATTTTTCATTGAGGCCCACGAACTATTTAGAAATGGGAAAATTTTTTGTCCATCAGTCAAAAATGTTGGGAACCACTGTTATAGATTTATAAAGATTTCATATTTAACGAAAAAAATCTTCAAAATGTAACATATAAAAAAAATCTAAAAAAACGCCCCTCCAGTGAAAAACCTCTGTATCCGTCCCTGGTTGCATATGATGGTTTTGTTGTTATAAAACAATTAATGATATAAGAATTATAATTAAATTAAGTAAATGATCAAATTCAACAGTTTAATAAGACGTTTGTTCAATTCAGACACGAACAAAGTTCACACCTAAAGTAACTCAATCAAATCGTAAAACGTGCGCGCGCGCACACACAAATCACAACACGAAACGCATTTTAATCCGCAAATATACATTTGTAATTATTTTCGGACAAATATTTATTATTTGCGCCGGCTATATATGCGCACATATTATATATATTTACGACAAACAATGTCGCGCACCTGAAGCGAGGCAGCTCGAGTACCTGTTTGCTTTAATCCGAAGAAATCAAACATTGCCGAGAGCCCGCCTATCTTTACAGTTTCGATGACATAATTAGCCGCGGCCTTTTGGCGTTTGCGGATTTTTTCCCGCCACGATCCCGGGGAGTGTGTGCCGGGGACAAACTGCGAGGAAAACGATAGGAATCATGCAAACACGTTGTTGATAAAGCAAACATTTTCAGCGGCCGCGGTGTGTCCCGGTGTGTGCACAATGGTTAGTCACAATAAGTCACTCGAAAAGAAAGCAATCAAACAGAAGCACGGCGCGCCAAAAGACACATATTTGCCAGAGGAGGAAGGGGCGCGGAAAAAAGAAAGAAAAAAGTAACCCGCTGTGTGTAGCGTAAACGTTGAGTGCGATGACCAAACGTTCCCGAATCGAACGGGACTATTTTTGAGAAATTCTCGATTCTCGATTAAATTTCACAAAATTATGGTCACCTCAATAATAGAATGGAAAGAGATAGAGAGTTGTGCGGTTAATCGGCGAGTGACACCACGCTGCCTGGTAGGGAATTACGCGAAAATTCTTCGGCAAATAATATTTAACGAAGCTGGTCAATTTATTTAAAAATTACGCGCGCGTGGTTCTCTCTGTCGGCAGGGCAAATATTTGAGTATTTGGTCGGCTATAATATTATTGTAGTTATCCGGCACAATGGCAGAGATATAATATGTTCGTATGTTCTATTTGGAAAAAAATATAAAACAACGTACATATAATACCATTGCATTTTAAAAAAATTACAATTCTATTCAATCGTTTTATAATGAAAAACATTGCAATTTTTTTAAATAAATAAATTTGATTTCAATAGAATTTCCATATTAAAAATTATTTGAATTCTCATTGCATATTTATTCAAAAATAAAAAAAAAATCATTTTATTTAATTAATCACAAAGATAAATAAGTTTCTTGTGTACACCATCCGGTCTATTCATAATTTGAAAAATCTGCAACGTCGACGGCTAGAGCAATACAATGCGATGCGGCCTCGTGATGGGGGCGCAAATTGCAACGGACCATACACACTCGGGGTGGATGGAATGGCAAGGAGGAACGGGGATGGAAAATTTCGTGGGGTGGTAAATGGGGGTGGGAGGTGGGTTGGAAGCGAAGCCGGCGATTGGCCGTTAAGGGCGCGGGAACCCGCCCCCTGAGTGTGTTACACTAGTGATATTTTTGCACCAGTTTTGCATAATGTTGCATTAAAAGTTTTTTTGAATATTTTTGGTGTTTTGTTATAAATCTATGGATTTTTTTTTGAGATATTTAAATCTAATCATGTAATCAAATTTATATGTAACTAATTTAATAATTATAGTGGAGATATTGGTGATTCAAAAATATAATAAACCTACCTCTAATTTGAGCTTTATTTTTTTTTCATTAACAATAAAATATCTCATTTCATTTTTCAAAAATATTTACTTATCATAGAAAATTAGATAAACCAATCATTTTTCATTGACTTATTTGAAACTTTTATAAGTAAATTAGAGTAAGTCCTCGACTTACGTTATTAATTCGTTCCAAAGGTTTTCACATAAGTTGAAAAATCGCGTAAGTCGAACAAACTTTACAATAAAATTTTTGAAATTTTTGATATAATTTGTATTAATTTCAAAGGATAGATGAAAATAGAATGGACCTACATAGAGTACATACATATATGTATTATATTTAATGAAACATTATTATTTTTAGAAATTATTATTTATTCAGATATGAAAATTATTATTTCTGCGTGCATATTTACATTTATGTTAGTAAAAACTATTTATTAATTCGATAATCTTATTTACGTATGTTCGACATGATTAGGGGTTATATTTTTTTAAAGAACATGAGAAAAAATCGGAGAAAATACAAAAAAACTATTTTTTTTAAATCGCGTAAGTACGAATTCACGTAAGTCGAAATTACATAAGTCAAGGACTTACTGTACATCAACTGTCAAAACGAATAACCAAAATAATTATTGCACAGTAATAAATTTATAATTAGATCCATCAATTATTAATTAAAATACCTATTATTCATTTGAAAACATTTAATTTTTCAATTATTTAAAGAGGTTCTAAAAAACGGTGAAACCTAAAATAGATTTATAGTATTGTTAAAAACAAATATATTAATTAAAAAAAAACCATTCATCGTAGTTTTAATAATATATTCCAATTTAAAAATATATTCAGATCCAATATTATAAAAATTCAAATCAAAATAACAACAGTGTAGAACCAACTTAACAAAAACGCAACGCGCCACCCAACCTAGAACGATGGACGCCCGGATGCGCTCATACCGCTCGGGTAATTCGATATGAAAGTTTGGGGATTAGCAAGAGGGACCGGGATTTGCACCCCGAACCCTTCGCTGAAAACCATCATGGTGGGGGACGAGGGGGAGGCTTCGCTTTCTACAGCCTTCCTCTGGTTGCCGTTGTCTGAAACGGGAAAGCGGGAGGGCTCCCGCATGAGGGACGTTCGGGAGTGCTGAATTTCGGCGCGATTCAAAAGGCTCGAGATTATAAATTTCATTTGTAGCGAATTGAGGTTTCCGCGGGGGTCGTGTATGAGGTTGGAGTTTAGGTGTGTGCGGTTGTGCTGCGGAATGTATAATGATGTATAAGTTGGATTTTTTATGAAGGTTCTTTGTAGATGTGAAAATGTTATTTATGGTGTTTTGAAGTATATTACAAATGATTGAGTTATTTAATTTTTTTTTTGTGTATTTCAAATATTTATTGTTGAAATTTACATTGTAGTAATCGATAGCAAAAGTTACTGAATAATAAAAAAAAATGTATGAGAGTAAAAGAATCAGAAGCCGAACAAACATTTATGATCGATCGAGAGAAAAGAAAACAGTTATAAAATCTGAATACACATTATATTAGCATTCGATTATACGTACAAAATAAGCTTTTAGAGAGTTTGTAGACACGAAAAAATAACACACACATACACTGCGCAAACGAAACGTACACACACTCGTCCGGCCAAACAAAAAGGTACTTTATTTTATTTATGCAAATGTCTAGTATCAATAATTTGCTCTTCGTTCGCAGTAACATCAATAATGTACACACATTTATGAAAAAGTGAATAGCAATACATATTTATTATATCGCAGTACAGTGTACCCACTGTACAGCGTTGAATCAACACTCTGCGACTGCTGCAATGTCAAGTGCACACTTGTTTCGATACATTGAGCACATTTGTGTGTTGAATAAATATGTGCAAATTCACTCTCTATTATAAATGCTACAAATTGTAATTCGATAGTCAAACATTTAAATGGTATTCAAAAAAACACAATTATTAACACTTTCGCATTGGAATTCGGTCTATTTTCATACAAACCAAATCCTTTCGATTCGTTCGATTCCATCCAGATTTTTCAGTATATAAAACAAGTTTACATCATCGAAAACGGTTTCAAACCAAACACCGATACAAATTAAGCATTTTGCATAATATTATAAGCCGTCACAATCAATCGAGTTAAAATTCAATCGATGGATACACAGTTTCGACCCACGAACGACCATTGTTCCGATCATGATGGCGTGTTGATCATGTACGAGGCGGATTTGCACACATCGGCCATTGTCCACGGGTCCATTGAGAGCGTTCATGGACAATGAGGTCACCAAGAAGTCTCCGAGGGGTCCATCGACATATTGAGCCCCCAGGACACGCTTTGGCAAACGGTGTTTGTTTCTCGTATGCATTATTATTATAGAGCGCGTTTCGAGGCCTGGGGCCCTGTTGATTCGGTCAATATGACGGCGATAATGGCGAATTGTTGATTGAAGTTTAGACATATGAATATGTATTGTGTATGCAATACCTTACATACATTAAAATTCGATTAATTTCGCTTCGTATAAAAAAATACAAAACGAAAATCCGTTTCGGCAATCACTGCATTTATCGCAGTTAAATCACATGAATAATTCTCCATAAATTTCACAGCCCCTAACGGAAAAAAAGCATACGATAATAATAACACGTTCACAATTCGGGATAATCCCGAACAACCCCCGAGCGGAATCCCTGAAATAAAAATGCATGTCGGGATAATCCGGCGCGTACGAGCTACTAATATGATGCATTTAAACGCTTCAAAATAAACACAAAGAGCGGCACAGAGCCCCGAGGGGAGGATGGGTGGGTCGGTGGGTGGTTAGGGGGTGGTTATGGGGTGGTTTTGGGCCCCTTTGACAGAACAGCGACGTTTGAGGGCGCTGGTCGACGATGAATAACAAATGGACGCCGGTCCCATTGTGTACCGCGGCACGGAATCAATAAGCGATACAGATAAGCGACAAATGTGTTGAATCACATTTAAACCCTCGCGTGACCGACGAATTAATCGACTGCGGTTATGTGTCGTGAAGTTTTTTGAGGAAAATTGTGTCGATGGGTCGTCGGTCGGTAGGTGGGTGTTGTGGTTGTTGTTGGTGTTGCTGGATGACGTCTGTAGGTGGATTCGTTTTAGATTGATTTGTTAATTGTTTTTTTTTTAATTATTCTGTGGCTTTATCGAAAGCTCTGATAAGATTTGAAATCCTTTTCCGGCTAGATAATCAGACGATGAAGTGGTCAGCTTTACAAAAAGCTATAGATATTTTTTTTATAAAAAAATAAACAATCGAGTTTCGCCATAGATATCATATGCAATTTATTTAACGTTCATTATAAGACAAGGACTTTTTGATATCATCAGCAGTTTGAACATTCTTCCTAATTGATTGTGTCCATTACGTAGTGGTGAAAAAAGGAAATTCTTGTAGAGATGGATATCGAAACCATCTATTGTCAAAGGTCATAGGCTGATAATATATTATTACATTCAACTTCAGATCGCATCATCATACTGTTAATTAACTTTGATAACATTCGGAAACCTAACCCCAGGACTGTATCATCAAATATTAAGACTGTATCATTATATATTTATATCCACATCAATTAAATCAAAATTATACTATGAAGTGAAACTAAATAGTTTCATTCAATAAAATCGTGGTATATTATTATTACACATTTGAAAATCTTTGAAGAATCCTCTTTCGTTACGTTTAATCCCTTGCAGATTTTTCGAGTGCCGACAAAGATTCAGCTATCCTCAAGGCGATTTTTCGAATCGCGGCCTCTCCCTTTCAATGCGATATCACGGTACCGGGATTAACCTTTACAGGATCGGCGAAATAAATAAATAAACTCGACAAACATGAGAATCCCGCCGGAAATATTAGATTATTCCGTACCTTCGATATTGGATTAGCGCTGCAAGGTTAGTTTGGCAATCGAGAAAATGCGCTGATGTTGAAAGGAAAAAATCACGTCACATCGTTCCGTATAAGTATCTATAAATTGATTATTTATATAAGTATAAAGATTTTTTTAATAAAATTTTTGAATCATCTTAATATTGAAAAATAATCTGTTTTAAAATTTATTATATTTTCGGGAATGTTTCCGCATAATCGACGGTAGCGTGTATCAATTAGTCACGCGAACCCAGATTTGCAATAGCTTTCAAAAGGGATGAAGATTTATTTTTATTGAAATCGTTCACAAAAGCCTAAAGTGAAAATCGATTCTTGCATATATCCGGAGGTACAAATTGTTATTTTTTTATTCAAAAAAAGCATAATTTATTGATGGCAACGAGCTTCTTTCCGTCATCAAACCATTGAAGGGTAGACTACTTTAGTGAGTGCGTGCAGTCACGCGATGACCTCCCCATTTTATCACGATTATGTACGTTTTTTTTCTTTTTGTTTTTGATGGACACTCGTGTGGGAAACGGGAACGATAATGCGACAAATTTCAGAAGCACCCTTTGACCACTAAATTATTATTTATGTAACATGATCATTGTCCAACTGACATGCAAAGGCATCGACAAAATGATTCATATACGATCGCAATTATTATGCTCACATATCATAATATAAAATCTGTATATTTCTATTTAAATATATCAAATATTGATGCATTTTAATGAAGACGTGCATGCAAACATTCTGAATATTTTTAGATTTTCTTCAAAAATTTACGACGGAGTACATCACGCGCGTCGTCCTCGTTTAGCACGAGCACAAATTCTGTTTGGACGATCATAATAATTAATGAAAATTGAAACGCTATAATCAAGTTAGTGAACGTGGCGAAAAAATCATCGCTAATACGACCGGCAAATCGTGAACCCACGACCGCTCATCACTTATTGACCGACTCAATTTCACACCGAAAACGCAAAGTTTTCACGAACGGAATTAGTGTTTTAAACATTTTTCAAAAATAAAAACTGCTCAGAAATATGAAGAATATTTTTTGTAAAGTAACATCGGAGGATAGGTGGAAATTGATAAGAGTTTCCGTATATCGTTAACAACCTTCCTTATCTGTTAAAGTCAACAACCAGAGACGCTATTTTCAATGTGTACATTATTTTTGAGGAAGAAGAAAAAACGTGTCCTCTATACACATATCTATGAGATATATAGATACTTTTGAGAATTTAAGTTAATTTAATAATATATAGTTAAACAGACGTTTCCATTATGCCCATATATATATATCGGGGTTTTCTTAGTATTGTATTTATTTTATCAAGTACAAGTATGTATACATTGTTTTGTTCTTGTCCAAGAAATTCTCAGAGACGATTGTCGTCGATGCGCATTTTGTTCGTTAAAAGTGACGTAAAGTAAGTTTCTTTCAAGTGAAATTAATTACGAAATCGTCTTGAGTCAATATGCGAACTTCCTTTGTGCGTTTCCAAAGAAGGAAAAATTTACGTTTTCCAAGCGAACGATGTCTTAAAAATTAATTTCATATTATGTAACGTAAAGCACTCGTTTTAATTAACTGGCATTCGTAAAGAGACTCTTCAATATCGTAATGAATCTTTAATATTTTACGATTTCATTTTGAGAAGAGATGTACCATTTTATTCTGGATTGCGATAAATAAATATAAACTGAAAGAAAATTATTAAATTTTATAAACATTTTATTAAAATGAAAAACAAGTTTCACGCGGAGATCGGACATATTTGTCGCTCGTTCTGAGTACGACGCACTGAAAAAGCTATGAGTAAATAAATAAGAACGCGATAAGCAAACAAAAAATTCCAGGAATTATAAAATTACATTCACACGTAAATAGATATAAAATGAAGAAAATCCATTTGAAAATGTATGAATATTAAATTTCCAGAGAAGGTTCCATCCTACGGAAAAAGTTGGCGTTTTTAAACATATTAAATTCAATCTAGCAAAGAAACGCATATATTATATAATATTTACTATATCAAATTAATACGTTGATGAAATTAGATCGAGCCTCAGTCCCGGCGTAATTTCTGACAAAATGGTAGAATTCATAAAAGCATCTCTTGTTGTTTGCTCACATCGAAACTCCTTCGTCAATCTCGCTCCGAAAAGGGGTGGTTCGCTTTGAACACAGAAATTTATACCGGCATTAGTACCTACGTATACCCACAGCATATATATTTTAATATGCTGCAGATATTAAATTAAAATTAAATCTTTAATCAAAAGTTTTCCGTACGACGCTTTTACGAAGGCAGCCCCCGGGATGAGGCGGAACTTTTTAAACTTTTCCCGCTGCGAGCTGCACGTCCGTCCGATGAAATTCTCGCAATATCAAACTTAATAACGGATATATATTTTTTCATCCGACATATACAACACACGGGCGTATATCGCATGTGATTTTTCGCGTTCGAGCGGAGCAAAATTGCGGAGCACGCGTTGCGAATCAATATTTGGTGTTTCGTCTTGCTCTTCACCCTCGGCGACCTGTGTTGGTTCTTTCTTCTTTCATCCAACACGAAAGGCCAGCTTTCCGTTTCCGGCAAATAAAGCTCTCGTCCCTTCGGAACTCACGATATATAGGTGAGGCCGGCTCCTTCCGCCCTTCCGCCAACGACATCTCTCTCGTCGATATTATAATGCGCAATGGTACCTGGGAAAGAGGACGAAACAAGGATCGGCGACAACATCTCGTCGCCTTAGGATAAATATTGTTTTTGTGTTTGGGGAAGAATCGTGTTGATTGCCGATGGTAATGTGTCTTGCGGCGGTGGTAAATTTCCACGGTCTTTAAAAATCGGATGTCGAGCGAACGTGTGAGGTGGTATTCGCGAAAAAAAAACCTTATCTGATAAAATTGCGAACCCTCGGTGTTTGCACAAAAAAGAGACGCCTATGCGTTGTTATCCGTCGTTCACTATAAGCGCGTTCTTCCTTTTCTTTGTTGCTGTTGTTGACCGTGAATTTTTTATGTATTATAAAAAAAATTGATAAATTGCTCGATTGTTAATAGTTTTTCATTTCAGTTACATTTTAATTGATAAAAATGTTTATTTTTATAAGAATTTAATATGAAGATTTTCCACAAAAATTTAATTAAAAAATTCAACTATACTTTTTGTATTTTTACATCGAATTTTTATTTATATAAATGAAATTAAAAATGTTTTGAATTTGAAAAATTTTAAAAATTGATTTTAGTTCATCTTATTACCCAAGGTAATTGATGTAAATATATGTATGTTTATGTAAATAAGGTAAAGATATGCGATACGGTAATCATTATTTTCGATAACGAAATCACTTTAATCGGAAAACTATTTTCTCGATTCCAACCAAAACCACCAATAAGAATAAAATTTTCCAACAAATCCGACTAGCATTTTTCAATTTTCCACACATCCGACTACGAAAAACCATCATTCCCATAACAAACCAATACGAAAATTTCCATTCCACACGACATTTTCCATCAACATACAACCAAATCCACAATCCCCAAACCGACCACCGCGCGACCCAAAATTTTCCAACAATCCCCATCGACCCGGCGGACCGCCATCCTCCCCAACAACCTACAACAACCACAAAAACACAAAGAATTCACCCATTTTCCCTTCGACGAGTGAAAGCGTTCATTCCTCGGACAAAGGAGAGGCTCCGACGGCCGAATCGATACGGCGCGGGGGCGGGGCGCGGCGCGCGGCGGGGGGGGGGGGCGTGGGCGGGGCCAGCGCCTCCCCCGCCCCCGGTCGCCATCTTGCCTCTCGCTCGCACTCATTGCACACCCGCCTGCACCCACGTGTGCCCTACTCACGTACAGTCTGTCTCTTTCTAGCCGGAGCGGTGGTGGGGGTGTTGTATGTGTGTGTGCGCTGTTTTGGGAAATGTGATCGTTTTGTGGTTATGTTGGGTTTTTTAATTTTGGTTTTGTTATTGGAGTTTGCGGGGGAGAATGTTTCATTTTTGGTTTTTATTTTTGCATCGGTCGTTCAAATATGTTTGTGCATGATAAACACGTATTAGAAATCATGCATCGTTTCTAAATTTTTGGACGGATTTGTTAAATACAAATAAAGCATGATTTTTCCGAATGCATGATCCTGGTTGTGTGAAAATTCTGTAATCACGTATGAATTTTTTGCGGTACGTAACGGGAGAATCGATCGATTGGTATTTTTCGAAAAATTATTCGTGATTATTTGTAGTTTACAAATTGGTCGGTTATAATAATTGCTGTTGACAGAACTAGTAGTGGCCCAAATAATAACATGTTAACAGTATTATCTCTGAATTGGATGGTTTGTATATAAATATGGTAAACCGAATTCACTAAACACATGGAATTGATTTAATATTTATACCAAAGCACGAACACGAAAATATATTAATTTATCACATTAATCCACAGCTAAAGAGCTCCAAAGATTACCCAAATTAACATGTCATTTTAATAAACAAAGATCAATTCTATCACACTAATCACACATAACAACCAAACCAACACGACAATCCAAATACCCAAACAAACTTTCAACAAACACAACCGATCAAAAACCCACCATCCTCAACATAACCTATCTAACAATCTTCCCCGAGATACCTTACATTTAGTACCCGCGATCGAACGATCGAGTTTACATTACGTTGCATTGTAAACGACGAAGGTAATGCCGCAGAGGACCGAGAATCCATGATACTCTTATATTATAACCCTCCCGACCGCCCACCCGACAAATATTGGTGTTTGTCAAAGAAAAGTCGTGTCGGCGTTTGTGCGAGAGCTTGTTGGTCGGCCGGGGCGGAATGGCGGCCGATCGACTATGGTGGAAATAGGGGTGCCCTCGCCCCGGGAGGCTTTGGGGGTGGTTCAGAACACTGACAATGATCGCCACGATTTGTTTGAGGACCGGCTCGAGATGGTACCGGTGCCCGTTCGTGGATGGGATAGAAATTAAGCCGTGCAGGTCGCAGTTCAGTGTTTGGGGTTTTGTTGATGGTGGAAGTGTTTATATATTTTTGTTAGTGTTGTGTGAAGTTTTTTTAGTATGAAATTAATTTGGAAATCGTCTGTTGTTTTAAAAATAAAATAACTTATCGATTCAAAATGTTGTGAGTTGATTTTTTTTGATATTTATGATGAGCTATAAAGGTTATTGATAAATTTTGCTACCGTTTTTAAGGTTTTTTTTTTGCTTTGAAGAGTTTATATTTAGATAGTTATTTTTGAAGCAGTTTTTGAGAATTGTTGTGTTATCGTATTTTTGATGTGTAATAGGAAGTCGATAATATGATGCGGAAAATACAACTTGACATAGATTTATCGGATATATCATATAATATAATATTTCCGTTACGGCTTTTTATCAATTATTCAATAATGTAATTTTACTAGGAATTTCAAAAAATCGTAGAAACACTTCTAATTTTATAATTTTCAATTGATTCGAGCACTTTTCGAGATTAAGCCACACTACACATTTAACGCACTTCAAACGAAGTAATAAAGACTTCCAATCAAAAATCACGATGAGATAACGTCCAAATTTCGTCAAAACCACACGATTTTTTACCTCAGACGACACTCAATTTTTTTTAACCTATTCTATAATATTTTTTCAAACTCTTTTTTTCCATCGAAGATATAGCCGAATTCCGGACATCTTCACCTCGGCCACGAGCACATCAGACGTGACTTTTGTTCTGCCGCGTGCAGTCTCATTTTATCGGTGCCGTGTTCGGCACACGTAGAGTTCGCGTGACCAATCTCTGTTTACCCGAAATACCCCGATTCGAATGTTTGTCCATCTTCGATCCGAGACAAGAGCAGATCGATGGCAAATATTTGCGGGCGACGCTTTGTTCCGAACTTTCGACCGGTGCAGTCTAATCAGCGGGAAACTTGTCCGTTTTTAACGTTTATGATAATCTGGTGAGCGATGAAGGTGGACGGTTGGAACCGTGCGATTTTCGTATAGACTGTTTGAGCAAACATTTCGGGTTGCAGGGGTGCTCGGGTGGACCTACACCAAGAGAGACAACGGGTAAATCTCTATGTATTCGTCTTATATTTGTCTACGGTATTAACCGGCCGCGGTGCTCCGAGAGGCTTCTAACGTTTGCTCTGCAAAGCACGCCATGAGACGTCTTCGCAAATAATGATTTTTTTTAAAACATCTCTTTTTTCCGTAATTCGATTCAGTCTGGAAGGGAATTTCGGTCGCATTACATTATTGATATTGAGAGCGAGAGAGAGTTGTAGTGTTCGCAGTCGCAGTTGATCCAAAACTCAATCAGACCGATTGGCTTCTGTTTGAGTTTCCGAGCCTATTATTATATTGAATATACATAGCTGATACGAGTTCTGTGAAAATTTTATGCGATAAATCCAATCGGACTTAATTTCGGATTGGATTCATAAAACAATAATACTCTCATTATTATATCGACATTTTTTTCTGATAAATCTATTATATATATATATTTCGTATCAAAACTTGTCTGAAACGGTCCAATAGTGAGATGAGCAGTTTTGGATGTTTATTGTCTGTCGTTAGGGGGTGTTGGGCGTAGCCGGGGCGCGAGTGTTTGGTGTTAACACCACAAACAGTAGGATCGTCTGCCGTCTGTCTCGGGAGGAGGCTGTTGACAGAGGCTATACGAGGATTTATTTGGTAACAAATCATTGTATTACACAGGCAAGTGATAAACATTTACTACGGGCAAATAAAGGTGTAGTACATAATAGAATCACAAAATATTAGCACAGCGTGTTTACCACGAATAATATGAATTTATCTTTTAACATGTGCTCGCAGTGTTTGGGCCGGGCAAGCATGCGTACTTGATACCTTTTTGCCACTTCCATTATACACTTTATAACATCACAATTCGTTGATTAAACGCCTTTTTCCCACGGGGGAGGAGGGCTTTCAAACGTTTCATTATACTCGATCGAAAACGAAAGAAAAACCCTAAAGATAGACACAATCAATATTGGAAATGATTCAATCGATCATATTTTTTTATTTTATTTAATCCCGAAAAAAGTATAAAATCACTTGAATCACATAATCCGTGAATGGATTTATTTCCCATAGCTAAAATACGCAATAATGCCACAATTACAAGCGTCAATTGCTCTCGAAAAACATTGGTATTGCGCTCCGCGGAATCGGACGTACAATTTAAGCTCTGGTAAATATTTCACGCTATTCATAAGCATATAAACAAATTAGACATTGTTGATTCGATACACGTCCGTTTTATTCAGTCGGTCGCATATATTTGAGCCTTTGTGAGTATGTTTCGAGCGTGCCGCAATTATTGACACGGTTACGCGCTAGAACAGCTCGCAAATAGTGTGAGCGTGACGGTTATGTTTTTTGAAATTAGTCGGTTATTGTAAAACCGAGCGTAAATATTTGCCGTACTCGCTTTAAATAATAAATAGTGCAAAATTGTCGAGGGACGTCGAAAAGTGATGGCTAATAATGCACGCGTTAACGCCGACCGCTCTTAACAACTTGTGCTCACATATCACATAGCTCTCTAACTTTTTATGGGTTTTAAAAATGACCCTGTTTGTTTCGGTCGCAATTTATTGAAAAATATTGGTTTTCACATATCATGTGAGTTTGTCAGGGTGAAAATGATTGAAGTATAACTATCAAAAGGGTAGTCAAGTACAGTTGATGCATGCCTGAGATGCAACTCGTGCAAACTCATTATTCAATTTGTACACGAGCTTTGTGTTTGCTAGCTGTACGAGTCTCGTAAATGCACATAGGAAATCC
This sequence comes from Hydropsyche tenuis, assembly GCA_009617725.1. Classification (NCBI taxonomy): domain Eukaryota; kingdom Metazoa; phylum Arthropoda; class Insecta; order Trichoptera; family Hydropsychidae; genus Hydropsyche; species Hydropsyche tenuis. The sequence continues at coordinate 2,004,954 of VTON01000008.1, forward strand.
TACGGGATTTACGGTCCGATCACGCCATTTTAACTACTATGTGAATATTTTATCATCGCGTGACGATTGTTTTAAACTTTAACTGCGAGTTTCATGTGAGCTTTTATAGTTCTGAACGAAAGTAATTATATGTAACGCTGAATAACAAAGCTACTTATGTTGAACGTATTTAGGTAAATATTTTTAAGATAAATTTCGTTTAACATATAATCCATTAAATATCAAGCAATTTCTAAAAATATATCACTTCTGAGATTGCATATTTTTAAAATGAATCAATAAAACAGTGACGTAACAAATTGACGCACACGTTTACGTCATAGTGGAGGAATTCCGGCTGGAAAATTTGCAGATACCCACACATAACATATATTATCACATAACGAGACATATATCAAAAACAAAACCTTAATTACAGTTTTCATCAAATGCTCCATTTTTTTCATACCATTGAAAATCAAAGTATCACAAAATTCAAACTAATGTTCCAACGATAAAACAAAACCTTTCATACGAGCTCACCGACCGATAATTGCCGACTTATCATCTGTTGCATCGATTATGATAAATATTTGTCGAGGCCGATTCTTGTCGACGTTATAATACGTCTCTCTCGAACGTGCGAGCGGTAATTGCCGAACAAAATATTGACACGGCGTCAATCTTGCGCGTTCGAAAGCGCGATTCACGGTTCTCGTGACTCGGACTCGGACCAGTCATTAAATTACAGTTAGGAGCCTCCTAATGTGCCCCCCTTCTGCCCACCAGAACGCCACCCTGCTTTCCATTTTCCGAGTTTTCCCTCTCCCTAGCCCGGGCATGGTTTCCCTGGAAAAGTCCCACCCACGCACCCCCGTGAGCCTCCGCCCCTCGTACATGCTGCGCCCCCTTTGCCCGCCTCTGTTCAGTCGCCCCTTTCCCTCGAAAAGTCCACAAGGCAATGGCTGTCAAACGATGTGTATCAGGCTATAGGAAAAATAAGTGTCTGACTATATATTCAATGAATTATTGAGGGAAAATTGTATGTCAGATTTTTTACGAGTTTCAAATATTGATCGGTAATCGGATGAATAGGTTAACGGGATTCGTGAAATGTGCTGATTTTTATTGATTACTTAAATTGAGTGACAACATTTATGGTTAATTGATTGGGTTCTGTTTAACTAAAATATCAACATCTATCTACATATTATTTTTGGAACAATTATGACAAATAAAAAACAGATACAAAAAGGATAAATAAATATGTCATGGATATTTTAGATATATTATTTCTCATTTCCACTATAGCTCAAAGCAAAAAAACATAAAGAATCCTTTTTTTGTATATTTTTTTTAAATAATTCTTTTTGGCTAAATAAATAGTTTAAAAAAAAAAATACTTCATAATTTCATAACTGATGAGTTTTTAGTACTAAAACTTCTTGAGAGATCTTTTCTTTATAACTATATCACTAAAGAAAAAAATCCCAAACTTTTGAAAGTATATATTAATTAATATATCGGAAATTTCATATAATATAGATTGTTTATAATGATGGTTCAAAAATATTCAATAAAATGAGAATTATATAAATAAAAAAAAATTAAATGAATCAGGATTGATCGCAGGTGAATAACAGATTATTTAAAACGGAACGGAAATTGTGTGATATAGCACATATTTACCATGTGAAATCTATGAATGAACATATCGATTTGTGTTTCCTAAACGTTTCTGAAATTACGCTGTAGTGTGTTTGTACGTTGCTCAGACGCGGCGCGCGCGCAAACAAACGAGCGACGAGTGTTTTTTGAGCGGATTATTGTGAAAAGGCGTTACGGGGGATGGTATTTTATAGAAAACGAGAGGGTGGACTGGGTGCGATTTTTTTTATCCGCGTCGTGTGTATTAATAAATATTTGAGGGCCACTGGCGCGCTCGGGTAACTGCTACATGCAAACACGCCGGCCTGGAAAAATGTAGGCCCGCGTTGTTTGCACGGGGAAAACATTTTCCGACGCAACGGGTGGAAAGAAAAGTGATCACGAAAATTTCATTACGCGGACCTAGTTGTTTTTCAGCTGAAAATTACGGCCGCGCTCGATGATTTACCGGGCCCAATTCGCGACGTGCCACGCGGAAAATTTATGCGATTTTCTTTCGATTGTCGCGCCGTTCGTCTATAAATAAATTGGTCGATAATGACTCTTCATAGGTCAAATGATGAATAGCGATAGACTGCGATTACGGCGATTAACACCGGCATGATATACGGCTCGTTTATTAACGGCGTAATTTTGTTTGGTCACCCATTATTTCGCGCTCCTAATACCTATAAAGGTATTTTCTGAGCGTGGTGGTGAAGAACGAGGTACGCAGTGTACATGCCTACAAGCATGTTACGTCCTATATAGGATGTTCTATATAAAATATTGATTTGCTTAACGCAAATATACTCTGGCTCCATTTTCTGTTACATAGCGAAAAAATGTCAATAAGTACTTATCGAACAAGGATGCGACACGACGACGATGGATTTTCCGAGATTTTCACATGCTGATGGTGAAATTTTCATCGTTTTTCAATTTTATTTATTATCAAACGATATTTGATCAATATCTGAATCTATAAATTTTATTTTAAAACGATGACAGTTAATTGAATGATTTTTTTAATACAATATCATTATGCATGAAAATAATTCAATATAAAATGAAATATTCAAGAGTTAATCGACACAAATTTCAATTAAACTTTTTTCATATAAGTAATTGATGGTTGCGATAAATCTTTTTTTTTCGATTTTTGTCGCTCCTAACAAAGAGGTTTTTTTCCGATCAGACGTCGATTTTCTCCGAGAATTTTCACTTCCGGAAAACGTGTAGCATCCCTGTCCGACGCTTTACGTCGGGCATAAAGTATTCACGGGCGGTAGCTTTAATATACAAATATTTGGTGCTTATCTATATTATACTATCGGGGAGGGCCGCCATTGCTAAATGTGCGAGCGCGTATTTATTTATTTGCTTTATGGCGAGCACAAACACAATTTATTGTTTGACGACAGATTTTTTTTCCGGCTCTGAAACGAAAATAATTATTATCGCAAACCCCGCCCTAATGCCGTGAATAATGCCGCCCATTTATTCCGCCGTAAATAAATACGAAAAGCGCCCAAAACAAAAAAAAGCGCGAACCACCCCCGGGGGGTGTTTAACTTTAGTGCCGCGTTTTTATCGCGCATACGCGCCATATTCGATTGTATATGGTCGACTGCAAACGGCTGCAATTACTTGCCGCATCGCTTAAAATGCAATCACATTATGCATCCAATACGGCCATATTTATGCGCGTGTGTGTCGAATGCAGATTTACTGTTGCATTTTCAACGAATTCGCATAAGTGTTCAAATAAACGGTACGTAAGTTCAAATACAACTTCACTTTGTGTTAATGAGTATGCGGTTTATTTAAAAATACTTGAATGGTTTTTTGATCGTTGCAGTACATATATTTGATCAACTTAGTTATATTTGCTGATTTAAAATATTTATTTAAGTGTTTTTTGAATGAAAATCGCGCTAAATATTATTCTAGAAATCAACACGCTTTCGAGCGATTTCACAATGCACGCGAGAATTCTAAACGTTAGGTGCTACGTGTTTTCGTACTTGCATTGAAATTTTGAATTTGAGGGTTGATCTTGCACGAAGCACTGAATAAATTCCTGCATAGGTTACGGAGGGTTGATCTCTATGCCTCGTTCTCTTTCCATCCCCTTCATATCACTCTTTTCTAGTACGTGTGTAAAATGTTTCCAGTGCCGGTGCGTTTGTTTGTTCAGTGGCGCACGTTCCTATATACAGTTCGTCTACTCGACGCCTCCCCTAGAGTGAGAGAAAACCCACTCCCTCATCCCCTTTTGAACAAATTTATATTAATCCAGTGCAACGCCAGTTACGAAATTTTCAATTTTAAACTTTCATCAAAATCAAACTTCGAAACACTTTAATATACAGCCGAGATATTAAAGAGTATTCTAAATCGATCACATTTTCAACCCTTTCGAAAACAAGCAGAGTGAAACTTGTTTTATTAAATATTGCGAATGCAAACTGTTCGTTCTGAATACGTTTTTTTTATTTTTGCAATATCAAACATCCGTCAGAGTTTAGGATGTTTGTTTTTGAAATTCGTACATTTCACGAGCCGCTTTTAGCGCGAGGGGAGGTTGCACCCGGTTTGTGTGCATAATGAGTCAGTCGCGCTCGTTCGAGTTTTGACGTATTTATGTTCGTTCCAGTGCATTTATGTGTACACACTTTCGTATATTCCACAGTGCTAGTTGGAAAGTGTATCGATCGTCCTGTTAAATGTCGATGTCCGTTTTTACGCTGCGGTGGCGGTTCGCGCCCTTTTTGTTTGACAAATTTTCAGTTCACTAGGACAGTGAAAATATATTAAAATAAATTGATATTTAACTGTGCTGCAGTTGAAATAATTCATTTTATTTTCTGCATCGTCACGGGAATCACACTCGATTTGTCTTATTGGTCTTTGCGGATCGTCCACGTTGTAGACAAGTCAATAAAATAACCCGCACTATGACAAACGGTCAAGACTTGGCTGTATCTCAAAGGTGTCCATTGGCGCACCGAAAACTACGATTCTTTCAAAGATTTAAACAAAAAATTTTCGATTTCGAGCCAGCTTGTAAAGCCACGAGCTACCATTATAGATCGCGCTCTGCCATTTGCATGTTTTTCATTCACCGATTTACTACCAGCACGAAGAAACAATGGACACCACACAAAAGAAAACCTTTTTGAACGGTGTGCTCGTTCACGGAAACGGATTGATATTCAAATGCCGCATTTGTGTTTCTAAGGGTCCGCGTGTCACAACACGTACACTTTATTTTCGTTGTCATATGGACCGGTTTTATTCGTCTTTTTCGTTTTCATTGAAAAAAAATAACTGATTTTTAATATGACCGTTTATATTTTCGACCTTTTCGCTTTTATTTAATGTTGAATTTTGCAGTACGTGTCGCTCTTGATATGGGAAAACCGGCCAGCGGGAAATAGTCCGGATATTGCAGTCGTTACCCGAGGCTAGTTGCATCGTATAGCGTTTATATACACACATACACTAATATGTTTGAAAATATATACGTTTTATATAGATAAATTGTATAAAATTTATATTAATATGCGTCGAAAATAAAAATCTATTAATAAGAATAATAAAGTTTTCCGAGGAAATTCGATGTTCGCTCGGTTTTTAACAAAAATTTTAGGTAAATTATTAATTTTTACTAAGTGGAAATTTTCACAATTTTCATTATGGTTGTGCAAGCACGTAGGACGATTTCGCTAGTTGAAAAAAACCTTCGTATCGAGTTGCATCACACGCCCACCTTGACCGATTCTCGCGCGCATGTACGCATATGCAAACACGATTTAAAAAATAAAATAAAAAAACGAAAAACTTTACGATTTTCCGCGGCAGAGCAAACGAATGTGTTTTTATTATGTTTTTCCGTTTCTTAAAATAATTTTGCGAAATTCGACCGCTTGTCTTTATTCAACTCACCTTGCATAATACACATTTTTTCTGAAACGATCAAATTTTCGAAGAATCAATCAGGTTTATGTATATTATAAACATTATTTGAATAAATTATTAATCTAAAATAATAAACATATTAATTATATATCATAATATGAATATTATAATCATTGAAATCTTGCAATTTTATGTGTATGGTGCAAATAAAATACATGCAGATTTATTCAGTAATAATATAATCAGATCCTTTCAATAGGATAATTGACTAAATAAACGAAATTACATTCATTAGTTGATTGTAAATATGATTTGGTATAAACGTAAAATGATACAGAATATGAAAATGTGAACATTAATTACTAATTTAATACAATTTCATATTCATTTTGCTTATATATTCACGACTATTTTACATAATGCCCCATCAAAATTTTTTACACATCATTAGAAAATCCACAATAGGGTAAGGCTTTCAAATACTATCAGATGTTATAATTTATTTCTTCATTACAAAAATAAAAACCATCTTTTTTAAAAATCTTAATGAAACTATCCCTTGTATTAAATCAATGATACATGATCAAATTTCCTATTCACCTTGTAAAATATTCGACACGTATTAATTTTCTTCAATGATTATTCAACAAATCAGATATCAATATAGATTAGAGTTTTTAAAAAACTGTCTAATGACAAAACCGGTTTTCGAATATTTATATAAAAAAATCACATAAACCATAAAAATATTAATAAACTTGAAAAATCATTTGGGTTTTACATTTTTTTCAAAATAATATTTTTTTTTGTTGCATTAACATAGCATGGTTTTTATTAAATTTGGAACATTGTGAGACTTTACTATTATAACTATATTATATTTTAATTTTAAATATTCCAAATTACTTATGCAAAAATTTAAATTACCAAAATTTAAATTCTAATATACATACATACTACAATGGCACTAAAATAAAGGTAAAATGAATAAATCCTTTCAAAATACAGATGGGGTCATATTTTTTAACGTATTTTATTAAATATTTTTGTATGAAAATGTTTATTTGAACAAAAAACGTATAGATATATAATATTAATAATATTATACATTTGGAAATAAAATTTTCATAATATCGATAAAAAAAATTTCACATAAAATGAAAATCGTTTTTTTTCAGATCTAAAAATCAACTATCGAATGCTGCAAATTCCCCCAAAAAGTCGAATTTTCAAAACATTCCATTAGAAACCAACAATCCCTAACACATATAAACAATCAGAATATATTATTATCACAACCAAAAATCACACTTTCTTCAATGAAACCCCACACAAAGAAACACCATCCCAAAACTTACGAACACCCCACCACCACCACCACCACCACCACCACCTCCGAACACACACTCGCCCATCAACATTACTCTTTCCCGACACGTGCACGCATCCGAAAGACATGTTGTGACACCACCCATGCGGGACATCATCATCGACAATGGCCTCCGCGAGGCGTCCGCAGGAGCGCCGTCTTCGGGCGCATCCAGCACCGGGGACAATGGACGCCGAGCGCCACATTCAAAACGCATTTCGCCTTTATTTGTACTGTCGGGCACGCCAGACATGTGTTTGTCGTGTGGATGAATGCAAACAGGCGCGTATGTGGCCTGGTGCGCGGACAATGCACGTTGATGCAACCGTTGATGAACGGATAGTGTCGGAAATGGCGGTGGTTGGGATGAAAATTTTTTGGGTGTCGGTGAAAAGTTGGTTTGTTGGATGAGGCGCAGTGGTTTGTGAGGTAGTGGAGAGAGTGAGGAAATGAAAATGAAAATATAATAGTTAACATGTTCATGTGGGCGAAATACCAAAAATTTCGTTGTCGATCTCACCAATGCGACTCTTTCCCGATGAAGTATGAGGTCGACAGTGGGACATTTTGACATGTGACGTTTTTTTGTAATTTTACGATAGATATTACTAGGACTTCGATGATGAGGCATGCGAGGTTGCTTGTTTCGCGGCCTGGATCATTTCGATAAAATTGCGTAATATATGCAAGAATCAGAATATGTATTGCATTTGTATATTTATACAAGATGAATATAGGAATGAAAAAAATACAAGACATTTAGTCTATACAGAGAGGGCTGCAGCCCCGCAGGCCATTGGGACGAGTCGTCACTGGTGAGGTGGTTTTTAGTTAATGTGAGTGATTTTTTCGTTGGATTAGTCGTTTTTTTTTTTTAAGGAATGGTGAGATTATAAAATAATTCTGATTGACTACGTATGTATTAAGAAATTCTTATTTTGAGGAAAATATGAAAAACAGTTTTTTCCTCAATTCAATAAATAAGTACCTTATCATTGAGTATTTGAAAAATTTCATCGTTGGGTTTATAACTTGAAATACAATATTTTATGATTAAGATAGTAAATATTAAATTTTGATGCAATTCACAATATTATCAATTTACAGTGAACGGGTGTAAACTGTGTAAATTTACATACACTCAAAAATATTTTTATACAGATTGTTTTTACACAGTTTCGATATAACACGGTTCAAGAAAAAAACCTTTTTTTTTGCACTATTTTTTACGACTACGACTTTGATCATTATTTGGATCGATGTAAGTCGTAAAATCGTAAGATCGATGTAATCGATCCAAGTATACCTAATCATGGAACCTATCTCTAATTTTTATATGGTCACCCTTCTTTTTTTACACGGTAGTCTCAGGAATGTATTCCCCGTGTAAAAAGAGATTTACTTAGATGTACTTTTTAAATATATGTACATAGTTAATATGCATTTTTTATATATCTATTTAATTATTTTTGATTCATTTTTGTACGTAGTTTTAAAAAATATAATACATCACATGGTAAAAAAATATATGAAAATTGATTGTGTAAATGATTTATCTTCAATATCTAGAAAACATGCGTACAAATGTGAATATACTAGGAGTATACATATGTATATTCAAATGCTATTTCGAGACTATACTTTGCTATATGTACGTTGCAGAAAGAACAAGGTGAATCTAATTTTAGACAAAAGCATAAACGCAATTGTTAACAATTTCAAAGCAAACATCCGATTAAGAAAACATTGAATCAATTTTATAAAACGAACTACACTTCAACGACAATTTTCAACTGGGACCATTGTTTCGCCGAAAACACGTAGAATTATTACGATAGCGGATAGAAGATGCACCGGTTGAGCTGGCGAGGAACACACAAAAGACATGTCTATCCATCCGTCGGCCATCTATCCGCTTTTGGCCTAAACGCCCATACAACAATGTGGCCATTGTCCGCGCGTTTCGGGGGCCCATTCTGGTACGCGCACAAAGCGCGTTCAACACACAAAACGCCTCTTCTATTTATACGTCATACGAGTATTTATTTATTTATGACGTTTGTCATTTAGCCGCTTTTTTCTGATCCATTTTCTTTATGGGAACGATTCTTTCGTATTAATTAGCGGGCCATTATGGCGGTCGTGATAACATTTCAGATAAAGGAGATGATAATGAGATGCGTTCGTCGACACGTGGGTTTATCGTGTGCGTATATTATATTGTTGATCAATAGTGGTCGTTATAAAATTGAATAGTTTTATTGATGTCATAAATTTGGTATATTGGAAAATTTCGAAAGTTATTGATGATGATTTTAAAATTAAAATAAGATACTATTTATAGCTTTGATTAAAATTGTAATCTAAACCGAAATGTTTATTTTAAAACCACAAAATTAATATCAACTATGAAACAAAATTTTCCATCGATATCAATAGTCAGAGTCGAACTCGATTCACAAAGCGACCGACTGTCATATTTCACAACAGAATCACTATTTTTTTTTCAATTCACCAACTACAATTCCATCGAAAAACATACATCACCCATAATATCTTCGGCCAAAAAAAATAATATTTATCGACATTAAACGGAACGACATGGGCGTGTAAGTGCGAAGCTCGCAATCATTATGCAATTTGTCACGGGGACTTAGAACCTCCGTTTGTCCCATTGAGCGACACGAACCGATTTCACGGGTCATCCCGAGGGCTCCAAACCTTCTAAACACAAAGGCAACATTGGAAACCTTTGCAGGGCCGATGACTTTTGTACGCCTCTTCCTATCGAAGTCGACTTCCGGCCTGTTGGCATTGTCGATCGACAAAAACGCCCCGCGAACATTTGTAATTCGACGGATTTTTCATTGTATAATGTCGCTATTTATTGCGGATTTGAGCGCCCGAAGCATCTATCGTTTTGCGTTATGCATTGTGCGAATTTGGCGGTAATAAATTACAGGATTTTTGTGCGCTTTCGATTGCCGCTTGTGCGTGAGTTTTGGTAAATTGTTGCGCTATGGGAAAATTGTTGGATCTGTCGAGTTTGGGATTTTGTATTGTGTTGTAAATTTTTTGATGAAAAATTGTTGTGATTATTAGAAAATTATACTATTTCCGTGTTTGGTATGGTAATAATTATCGGATGACTATTTCAGAGTTTCACACTGAAAGTACATATTTATTGTAATTCTCATTACAGACATTGCTTATTAGCTAAAATGTGAATTTGCATTCGAATTTGGCTTTACAAATAATAAAATATAATATTTAAATATTTAAAAACTACAATGTTGACTCAATGTTTATTCACAAGAAAAACAATATATGAAAATATGGAAAGGTTAAACAAATCTTTGTGAGCATTCGAACGAATATCGTATATTTCCACGAATACTAAAAGCAATTCTCAAAAACAACAAACTGAAGAAAAATTAGATTTGTTCAATAAACTTATTGAATTTTTTCCATATTTTTTATACAAAAAAACATAGTATAAGCTCACCTTTCAAACACACAAATATCAATTAATACTTTTATATGGTACGTATTAACTGTCAACAAATGATTTTTGATGAAAAAGTCAATGTTTATTCGACGTTTGATTTATTGTAATGTAAAAAAGCACATGTCACGTAATAACGGATAAAACACCACCGAAGATAATGGAACTAGTGGTATTCTTTGCAACACCCAACCACCAGAGTAAACCAAAGGGTAAACCATCGACATTCACAGCAACATAAATATTTACAGATTTGTGCTAATAGGTGTAGATATTATCAAACGGAGCCACTCTATTTATCTATTATGAGAATACACGCACCAGCGCGATGATACAATTTATTTATTTATTTATTTGTTTGTTTGTTTATTTGCTTGTATACGCGACTTTCAAACAGTTTCTCGATTGTCTCTGTGTAAACGACGTCCCGGTAGCGAATGTCCGAAAGAATAAATATTTGTAAACATATCCGGCCTCTATTCACTTTCGTCTCTAAGAATACCTAGCACTTTTTGTACAAATTACTCACAATGGTCCACCGTGACTTATAATAGATCTTATATATAAATAAATGTAAATTTACTCACCATTTCGCACCTTTGAATTCGAACAATGATATACCTGTATGAAAAAAATTATAACGGATGACAATCTTTGAAAAAATGTAACAAATTTTTTTTGACGCAATATAAGAAATACTTTATGAAACTTTTTGCTACAATTTTCAAAATATCGATTATCATGAAAACAAACCGATTCAACAGATGTATACTGAATGAAACCCAAAAATAGTTTCCGTTAGTTTTTTTTAATAAATCAGAAGTGTGTCGATCTAAAACAAGCTCAATACAGATTGATTTTAACAAAGGGCGACTAGCATTAAAATTAGCCTCTATTCGCAATACAAAAACGAAATACAAAATGCGAACGCGTGTTGTTCACACTGCATATCGAATTGAATATAAACAATGTATTGTGGGGCGCGTGCTAGACTTACAAAAGCGCAACGATTCTCGTTAATGTAACACGGTTTCCGTTTCTTTTACGGAAATTTTCGACTTTACAAATGGGGGATTCGATTGACAATTAGTCGACATATTTCACAGGCGGCTGTAATAAATAGTTTCCCGGTTAAATAGTCGTAGCGGGCGTAGTTGATGCATGTTGGTTAGGGGTGTAAATTCGGTGACCCTTCTGTTGCTTTATGTTTATGACCCTCGCTAATGTGGATTGATGTAATCACGTATATAATTTTTCAATTGTAATAATTGTCTATTTCGTTGAAGATAGATTTATGGATATACGCGTATGTAAAGATGGATTGAGTTATAATAATTAATTTGGATCAATTTCGAAAAGTACAAGTATATTTTTATGACTATTTCATTATAAATTTGTATTTTAGACGCGATATATAAATTAAAAAAAAAAAATTTAATAATAGATAAATTTCAAGGAATTACATACTAATTTATTTATTTTTTTAATAATTTCTAACCAACAATACGATCGAGTCTTTATACTGATCATACCACATGTCTTCAATGACTGGTTATTATCGACAATACTAAACACATACTATATTACTACTACATAATACTATACATGATATTTATTTATAATTAAGTCCGATATTTGTGAAACCGAACATAAATTAACCTAATGAGATTAATGACAGATTTTATTTTAAATGTTTCATTCAACAACGAGAGGGAAGATCTCCTCCCAGCAGGGTGGCCCTCACAGTGTCAAACGGTGGGGCGGCACTAAAGCACCCCCTGCAGGGATCAGTGATTCTCGCAACGGGTGTCGCAACCCCCTTTTATCGAAACTACGTACAAAACCCCCTTTAGTCCCGTGGAAATCGCCAGGTGTTTGAAAGCCACCGCTGCTGGTCTTGTCGGGGTTTGTTATAATACGTCATCGCGATCAACCCCCTAATCTGCCATAGCCCAAAGGAACAAACCGCTGACGATGGTAGTTTATTTTTGATTTGATCGAATCATTTATTTCGATAAATTAAATTATCATTGTAGATATCAGATATGAAACATTTAGTAGTTAAATTACTTTAGTGCTTGAATGTGATTCATTGAAGAAATATTGATACTCATATCGTGTTGAATATGTAAATTACAGAAGGTTGCAGGAAAATTTAAAAAATAAGAGCATGTTTATGCTAAGATATTTCTAGGAAAACTGATGTTTAATAAATAAAGTTTATATGAAAAATAAATTAGTAATCAATGAAATCATCATTTGAACATTCGTACTCAAAGAAAACAGCATATAAAAAGATTATTTTCAACATAGCGTCATCCGATTCAATCAAAATCATTATTAACACCATTCAAGCCGAACAAAAATTCAATTTCCTCTTTCGAAATTTCATTCCAACTCATCCATGCAATTTCGAAATCATTAAATTCGGCACGCAAAGATAATTCCACATAAGCTAACGCCCACGTCCCATCCTCCGCAAAACCGCGAACTTTCACCTAGGACAGCCCCGTAGCCTTCCCCACTTTCCAACTTATTTGAATAAAACTCGTATAATCAACCTGGTTTATGGAGATAAACAAGGGTTTAATTAACAGGCCGTTAATCCGGGCGGGTGGGGGCGTGTTTTATGGCGGTCGGTTGCCGCTCAGCAAAATTATTGTGTCGTTTAAGAGGCGACCACTAGCCCTTATTTTATAACGGAACCGCCGAAAATACAAGGCTCGTATACTCTGCGTGTGTGCATCGTATGGTTTTCAAACTGTATGATGGTAAAATTTTAGTCAAGAGAAGGAATTCGCAAAATGATAAAGTATAGATTATCGATTTATGTCGAATTTATCATTGTTTCTTATCGGAGTTGATTGAGATGTTGAATAGTGGGGATCAGTATCGTCGCGTTTTTTGGTGCGATTACATGTTTTGTTATTTATATTGTAAAATTTTTGATCCAGAATAATAAACACTGAAGCTGTTCTGAAAAAGCAGGTCTGACATTGTCATAAAATTAAAAATCATATTTTCATATACATTTTGTGAATTATCATCTAGACACCGGTAGTTATAAATGTTTGATAACACATGATACATTAAAATTAACATTCAAAAGTTCCGACAGTATTTAAAAGTCTTGTTTGTTGGAAAATGTTGAGGGGTTTTCGTATGTGCTCATATTCACATTATACTATGCACGTTAACGGGGATGTGTATGGTGATAATAGTGGGCGACCGCAATATATCTCATGAACGAGCTCTTTTGCATGCGACCTATAAACCAACAGGGTCTGCTTTTTGGGATTCACCATATCGAAGCGGCTCGTATTAGCGTCCCGCTTTTCGCTATATCTAACAAACGCAAACTGCCCTCATCATTATGGTCGGACGCATAGAAGCCTTTTACTTCAAAATCGTATATAAAAAAAATTGTAATTGTTTATGTTTTTTTAATAAAACATTAAATTGATAATTTTCTGTATTTAAATGAAAAAAATGATGAAAGATAAATTCAGTGTTGATTTTTAAGAAAATTTAATCTTTCTCTTATCACAATGTAATGGTCATGGTCATGTGCGATAATTAATTTTTCGATAATATTGGAAAAACATGTTCTGCAGTGGATTTCACATAGACTGCATACGTGATAAGGATTTATTAGAGTTTTTCCTTATTTTATGAGGAAAAATACTATTTTTCAATTTTCCGATTCCCAACGTCCAATGTCCAATTTTCTGGTGTTAAGTCTCGTCCTGAAGTGGAAGCTATATAAGTATATTTTTCATAAAGCCTCAAACATTTTTTTCACAAAAACATTCACATTAAATTTTCCTCATATACAATTCAACTATTTCAAACTCACCAAACATCAACACAAAACTTCCCTAATCAAAGCATCCAATCCGATTTCGCAACTGACCGTCCCCACAACGCAGCATAAAACGCTCTCGTTGTTAAAGCGTATTTTATTCTTAAGCAAGGCGCGTGTGTACACGTCGTTTTCGCCATAATGGCCTTTTAGTTTAGGCTACGTAAACTTTGGAGAAATTTAATTTGGTCCATTCGTACGTGACATATACGCCGCTAGCCCGAACACACACACACGCCAAAAACCGTCATATTACCGCACAAAAGAGCCCCGTCCGCGACACAGCAAGCCCACAATATCGCACGAGACACTTTCCGATAGTTTTGTGGCAGCACGTCACGCGAGGCCGTGATGTAGGGCCCTCGAGGCCCCAACGAAAATGTTACTTTGGGCCACAATGGCCGCTGAAGTGTGGCCGCATTCTGTCGTGCGCGTGCTCGTGGCCATTGTCGTCAGATTGCGGTGGCGGATGTGTCCGATGTCCCGAGGCCCATTGTTGTGGTGGGGCCCGCGGTTTGGGAGGCCTGGACGTGTGGGTCCCGAAAAAGAAAAAGGTTGGGAATGGGCCATTATCGTATGGGAGGCTCGAGTGATATTGTGTTCCCGTGTACGCAGTGTAACCGAAGAATTGCTCGGGATAAGTCAAATATGATTTCGTACTTGAATGATGGGAATGAAAATTGTTATTATATAATTTATCTTTTTTTTTTCATTTCTGATCATTAAAGTTGAGAGATATGTGATACGAACGATCGATAAATGTTTTCATTGATCATTATTTTGAGTTTTTTTTAGTGACGAATAGTTTCAGTATTTATCTTGAAAGTTAAATTTTTCTTATCACTTAAAAAAATTTTATATTCTCAATATCAAAAAAATATATTTTTCTATTAACGTTATATTATATTTATTTATAAATATCGCATATACATTAATGTTAAAATCGTTTGTATTTACTTTGATCAAAAAAATGTATATTTTTTTCTAAAATGATACTCGATACAAAATATTTATAAAAAAAAAATCGCAAATATTTTCGGTCACTCTATGAATGTGGCACGTATTAAGATTTCCCAAACTGTTGTTGTATCGTGCATAATAAGCAGAATGATAGAGAACCCTTCAAAAAATAGCGAAAAAATATATATACAGAGCAAAGCTGCCACAAACTTTGACAGGCAATTGTCATACGCATTCATATCGTTTTGAGTTGACAAGGATTTAGTTTGAGATCGCTTTAGTATTATATTATGTTCAATATGAAAAATGTGAATTTATTGTGCAATAAAGCTTTCGAATAGTGACGCACAAAGAAATAAGATCATAATGAGACAATATATTATACATTAATATGCAAGCAATGTTTGTTTTGTAGTTGAGATAGTTACATGTAAGTACAAAGTAGGCGCAATGCTGTGATGAGAAATTCACAGTAAACTATGATGATACATAATAACTTGCACAATTTACTTGTTTTCGAACTTGGTTAGTATATTTTTAAAAATAAAATGATTTATCTTTATCGCATGATAATTATGTGATAAAAGTCATCATTATTCAAAAATTATAAAAATGTAAAAGATAATTAAAATTTGAAAAAATTCACAGCAATAAGTTATATTATATTAATGGTATCTTTTATAGAAACTTGTGTTCAAAAAATTAATAAATGTACTGATAGAATAGCTCATTATGTATGTAATCAAGTTATAAATAATAATAATAATAAAAAACGAATAAACTTTGCAAAATAATACAGCCGATCATGGTTTGCCAATAAAATTAACACGATCGTAAAACGCTGTTAGTTAACGCAAATATAAAAATTACAGCACGATACGTGTTTTCCATTTATTGCACAGCGACTATTAATCAGTATTTATAGCTTGAAGAATTTAAAAAACTTAAATATACAAAATTAACAATTTTTTTATTAACACTATTCAATCAAAATGCAATATTAATAATAACATTGCAAACGAGCACACGAGACACAATCGGCCGCGCGCTCAAAAACAACAAATCCGTACACGCAATAGCTCTATTTGAGGGATAATTTCTCATTAGTTCAAGTGTCTTTGGAGCAACAATTGCACAATAGCCAGTAATGGGAAATCCACGTGTCCAATATTGTTTTTTTCGTATTCGCCCTTTACGAGGCGCACGTCCAATAACATTCGCCCCGCAACGATATTGCGGAGCGAGCGCGTGCCGATGTGTGCTTTGCGCGAACTCGCCTTAATTTAGTGACCGTATTGAAATGCTCGCAATCGATGTGTGTGTGTGTGCAAAAAAATACTGGTGCATATGGTCGTCGTGTGTTTGAATTATTTCGTATGAATCGGACGTGCGAGCTGTATAAACGGCGATTGAATTCGCGCGTCGTCGTCGTCAAAGAGGAGTGTGAATAAATAATTCAGCATGGAAACCGATGATTTGTTGATTAGTTTAATATATTTAGTTTTACATTTTGTTTATTTGTATTAGCATATGTAAAAATTGGACGTTTCGTTTAGTTTGTGTTGTGCGGAATATTTGGTTTCTGAGCACAAAGCGAAAGTAGTTGATAAAGTCATTCGTCTTTGTTTAGTTGTGAATCCACAGAGATAACACACGCAATTAAAAAATAGCGATTTGTAACGGTTAGTGGTGATCTATTGTAATATTTTCCCCTTTTTGTATGGAGTGAAAGAACGCCCACAATATCGTCCCGTCACATAGGGGTTGCCCGCCAAATTAAACTAAACACTTCAAGCTACATATAAACATTGCATCCCCTTGCATTTTCGTGTACTGTGTACTCTAAATATTCTCACGAAATTTGATTATCCGAACTCTCTCGGTGTTTTTTTTTTTCTACCATTTTTCTTATATTTCAGTCTACAAAATTCGAAAATCACACCGTTATAAATACGTGTTGGTGTATGGTTTACACGTACGTGCGGTATTCGTCGACGCCGCATCAACGCAAACTCGTTAAATCTAATAGAAAAATACTAATTAACTCGAGAAATATGAAATTCAGCGGCTCTCCAGTTTAATTTCTTTCGTGGTTATATAAAATGTACGCAGCGTTTGTGCATAGGCCGTATATTATTTCTGACACAACCTTCAACTGGTCGTTGATGATTCTCTGTAAATGTGAATGTTTTAATGCATATAAATTAGCAACAATGGAGAATTTCATGACTGATAACGCAAGACTGGTTATTATGGCTAAGTTGTAAAGGTTTTTTTTGCATTTTATTCCTTGTATTTTTTTTCTATTTTACAATTTTTTTTCCAAGAAAAACGATAAAATCATGTTGCATCAAATCACTGTTATATTGGAAACAAGAGTATAGTGCAAAAAAAAATTAAATATATTTTGTTTCATCGATTTAATAATTTATTTTCATTTTCATTTTAGAAAATTTTCATATGCATATATGAAACTGAACATCGCATAATAAATCACCAAAGTTTTTCATATCGTCAACAGAAATTTAAGCTTTATTCTATAGTTTTTACAAAAATAAAAACTCGAAATTTTTAAACTGGAATGACATCCGATTTCACTTTTTTATTCGAATTTTCTAACTTGATCGCAGAAAACCGATTTCGAAGCGGTCTTGCAGACATTCCAGGTCTTTGTCACAGCACACGTTGACGTCACGTCGCCTACGTGGTGTACGAGCGTGTGCATGGACGTGTGTATGTATGCACACACTTAACAGATAATAATGTCTTTTTACCAGAAACACTGATTAAATATTTGCTCTTGTAGGCAATATATAATGGCGGCGGGCGAGTCGTGAAGAAGAGGCGAGGAGAGACAGGGGCCGCGGATGCGGCGTCGTACCGACGACCCAACAACTTTCTGTACGTTTATCTCTGTAATTTTTCATATGGAACTCTTCAGTAAAATTACAGAAGTCATAATTAAAGTATGGAAAATATTTTTCGAAAAAGATTTTTTTAATGCGATCGATTCGTGTTTGACAAATAAAATGTCAAATGAACTTGCCGGAGTGATCGAACGCGCGATACACTTGCGCAAATATGTTCGAGTGTTGTATGAAATATGAAATTTATTTGATATTTATGTATGTTCGCGTTCTTGACATACGTACAAATGAATAAATTTCAAATTTTTAATATCTTATCAAAAGTTTTGTATTTCACTGCACGTCCCGTAATCCATGCGGCTCGAAATCGTAGCGTTTCTTATCTGTTTCAGGACGTCAGTATGTGTGTTTAAAATTTTATATAAAAAAATATATTTTACGGGCTCAGATAAAGCGACAAAGATTCAACAGTATTATACGGTATCTAAGCGCTATATTTATAAGTCGTAAAGGTACGCTGCTTTCCCACAGAAAAAAAGCGGATAAAATTATTCCAAACGAACTCATAAATATAAAAAAAAAAAATTGAAGAAACTTTAGAGTTAGGCAGTACCCGGCTTGCGATGGGGCTCGTAAAATTCACGTACACTTACACGACAACGCATTCTCATATGTGCCACAACAATTGGCACTTAATTAACAAATGGCCCGCTAAAGTTGCCTTACTAGTTAACGCGAATGATGGTCCCGGTCGAATGTCGTCTGAAAAAAATGTGAGAAAAATCAAGCGCGAAAAAGTCTCTTTGAATATTCCGGGAAATTCGCGAGCGTACGAGTTTTAACTCTCGGCGTGTTTATGTTCGTTTAACTTGTTTAAGAAGTGGCCGATTTTATATTGCGTACATATTTAAAATCGTGCAAATATTGTACGCGGTGTGTACAAATGAACGTATGCAATTAAGTTTATATGAACGCATCGTAAATTCTAAATTATGTATATTGAGTTTATCCACTGTGAGTGTGTAACGTGCAATATTGCGTATTAACCAAACATTTGCACTGAATGAGTTTAGTAATATTGTTGCTATAAATTCGAAATTTAATTATCGCCAGGCTTACTATGCGATGTCGGATAATAAAAATCATAATCTGCGGTTTTCACGTGTTGAGTTTTATGTTTTTTTTTTTAATATATTTTCTTGACAGGATTTCATTAAATATGAAAACTACCACACGTCAAGCTTTGGGACGAATTTGTTTCGTCAAAATTCACATTGTTAGCACAGGTGACAGGTGATAATGTCAGTGAAGAAAAAGTGTTGAGTGACGCACGCGAAAACCTAAAAAAAAAAGGCCATCGCAACTAATTCGTTTTTCCTTGACGATAAGAAAATATCACATAATTATCATTCAGCGGACGAAGCCGTGAACGAGCAAAATGTAGAAAATTTCGTCGTCGAAAACAGGAAAATGCACTCGAAACACACAAATTCCCCCGCTCCTTCATTAGCCATTCCGTTATCATTATTGAGCACCATTCCACACACTATGTACATTACGTGTGAATATTTTCCTAGCGCTTATTAATATAATCAGCCCAAACTACGGTGTTTGGGGAGCGATGATCTTCACACATGTATATTAAACTGATTACCAAACACTCTGGCACTTTTAAACAATTAGTGGGCGAACCACCGCAGCGTTTTCCTCCACAACGAACGAAACACGACGACGTGCCTTTTCTCGTTTCGAATATTTTTTTCATTCTTGCCGCGGGTAAAAACGTTGTGTAATAAATTAACACGTCGCCGCTATAAACGGACTCACGTAAAGCCAGTTTTTTCGCTTCGGATTTCATTTTATTTTCCATGTTGTACCGACGAGAGATGTCTTCGCGTGAAAAGTCCTTTTTACGCTTTCGAATCCGAAAGAGAGCCGGGCGCGTTTAATTTTATAGCTCGCGTGATTTTTTTTCGAAGTCGAATTTGGCAATTTGTGAAATAAACGTTTTGTAAATATGTATGCGCGGCGGCTTATCGATTTTTTCTCGCATCGAAAGGCGTCTCCTCAAATTTGCGGCCAAATATTGAATTTGTCACGCATAATTTATGTTTGAAATAGTAATGATAATAATATTTAGCTTTTGAAAATAACAGTAACACTAGTTTGATCAGGTAACAACATTCTTTACACGGACAAATATTTTCCTCGAACAATATTGTTCGATGTGTTCAGTCAATATTGCTTCCCAAATATTAATTCAATATTTCATATTTAAAAGATGATAAAATGTTCCTCATATATTTATATATTTGCATTCATTATGTGATTTTTACCATTTTATTGGATTTTGGTTTCAACCGGATTATTTCGTGAGTGCACGTGTTCTAATGTTGCCTGTTTATTTGGAACAACTCAAATTCGATATTAGTATAGAACTTTACGTATTTTAGTATGTTAAATTATTTAAAAACATATACCAATATATTTGAGATGTAGTTTTATTTTAAAATAAATTTTCTACTTTAATTAAAATATTTATTTATTCAAAACGTCATATCGTAATAATAAAAAGCTTGAAAAAGATAAGATATCTACATTCAAATTTGCTATAATTTTTTTTTTACAATTAATAAAACAATGACCTCTATCTTCAAAATTTGATACTATAATTGCATATTATAGCAGTTTAAAGTATGTTTTACAACCTAATATAACATTTCAGTGCTTTTGATAATAAATTTGCACATCATACAATTATATCTATTTATCTCGCGACGCGTGATATTTACAATTTTCATAAGTGCACAAGTACTCAAAAAAAATCACATCATACGATATGATCACACTCGACTTTAATAAAATATATAAACAAACGGTTATTTTGATTGATTAATAAAATAAAAAATCGATCAACATGATTTTATTTGGACCTCCCAGTGAAGCTCGACCTGAACATGAGTATTCGATTTTTTTAATCAACATATATATATTATATGTTTCAATTAATAATACAAATTATACAAAAACAATTTGAGTTTAAATTTATTTGATTTAACATGAGTTTTTTAAAATGTATTTAAGTAATAAATAACTTCGACGTCCTTTCCATCGACGTCCCGAGCGATTTACTACACATCCAACCGCAAACATCCCATTTTATTTTTCCCACGGACTCATTATCTACCAAAAAAAAACTCAATATTCCAATTTCCTCGTTCGTGTTTTATAAATAGCCGACATCTCGGAGACAAATATCTCGGTCGCGAAGTGGTATGCGAGCCGATCTCCGAGGAGAGTCCTGGCGGGACTGCGCCACCGAGCCCCGGCGCTCTTGTACCAACACTCGAGACGGCGATATTTTATTATAACGCAAATATTTGATTTGTACAAAACTTTGAGTCGTTTATAATAATAATAAAACATTACTCGGCCGGCTCGCGCAGCGCGGCGGCGGCTACGAGGAGCGCAAGCCTGAAACTTTTATGAAGGGTTTTTAGAACCGTGGAGCTTTTCCATCCCGCAAAACTCCCTTTTTGCCCTCCCTATCGCTCGTTGCCAGCTTTCGTTTCGAATGCTCCCATGCTACTGGGCAGATGTGTCCAATTTGTTATAAAAAAATTATTTATATACATAAAAATATCATTTGACTTAAAAAGATTTTGAACTATCAATAGAATTTTTTTTCTAAAAAAATTTGATTGATTTTTTTATTTTATTTTGATAAAAAGTTGAACGTTCATGGTTTGGTGTGTCGAAAGAGTGAGAATAGCGCGAACCTTGTGAAAGGGTGAGGAAAATTTACATTATACGGGTAGGAAAATCTAACAATCAGAGCGCGAGCCCTGCCACCCCCGTCTACATATATAGGATGTCCAGAGTGAGAAACGAGTAACTTGTATAGTCCTCAGTTAAAATATATAATTATTGTTTATTTTTTCAATTGAAAAAAAAAATTAAGAAATCATTATGTTATATTAAGAAACTTTTTAAAGTCACGAATCTTACCCAAGTGATAGTATTGAAAGAGTATTAATTTGGAATTATATACTTTTGTATTTGAGTTTGCGAGTTTTGTGAAATTAATTAATGAATGTATTTTAAAATAATTCCGTGTTTTAATATTGGTATCGTGGATCATTTTTTAAAAAAACGTATTTGCTTTCACGAACGTTCATATACGTGTATACAAGTATTATTATATATTGTCGGAAGGTTTCTTGTACATTCGCAGACTGAAAACTTTTTCCGTTCTCGCCTATCTTCCTTTCATACATATTCTATTTTCGGAAAGAGATTTGAATACGGATTGAATAAAATATATATTCGTATTGTAATAAAAAAAAATTATTTTGCAATTTATACATATCAAAATCATCAAATAGCACAATTTCAATTCGTAAATTTGCACATCAATATTTATTATAAACAAACTTAAACAAATCCAAAAGCAAACAATTTTAAATAACATTTTACCTGAAACATGTCCCATATCCCTTTTAAAAAAATTCAAAAAAAATCTATATAGTGATCATGTTATACGCGAGGAATCCGCGTGATTTTATGACTCAACAAATCAAACAGAAAACCCCTTTCAAACAAATTCATTTTTTCCGCCGATAAAATTTATATTTTTAACCTCAACATAATAAATAAATAGAGCAGGCGGTATCGCTCTTTTTTCCACGACGAAGCGATAAAAACCGTAGGAAATGTACCCGCCTCTAGGGAGCGGTCGTACTTTCGGTCTCGCTCGTATATAATAAATATATGTACAGTACATCCCGGGGGATTCAGTTTGTCGCGGTTCCTTGACAATTTTAAGGAAGATCAAACAATTCGCCTGACTTGTTCAAATCTCTCACCATCGTCTCCTAACGACGTCTTTCCTCTCGAAAATTGAACAATTCGCGCGAAAGCGACGAGTCCCTTTATGAATCGCGCGTGGCACGTTAAAATTTCTTAATAATTCATCGAAACGTACCCGAGCCATTTTCCTTCTCTAATATTTTAGGAAAAAAGCCCGCGAACGCGATAAATTAAAATTCGAACGCGGTTCAGACGTTGTGCGCTCTGTTTGTACAAGTTTTTATTTCGGCGGCACGTGTAGAAAATATGTCGCTCGTATGCTGAATCGTGTCCTCGAATTTCGGTCTAGTTTTATACAAGCGACCCATTTAAATCGATTAGAAACACCGGTGACGTTTTGTGGAAATATATTTAAGGTAGAGTTCAAAAAAAAAATACCCTTGTTTATTCGGTGCTGTTTCAAATCAAACATATTTTTACTTCAGGACGATGACGTATTTCCAACTTATCAGTATATAAATATTGACGTATCACAAAAAAATGCATTTTTTTTCGAATTAATCGATTTATAAAAATATTCTGATATTCTAAATTATATACAGTATGAAAAATATAATTTCAAGGTCTGCTTCATTACGCTATTTATTTATCTGATTCTTAAATAAACATATGAATATGATTTGAAATAAATCTGCCATCGGAAATCGATGCACATCGAAAAAAAAAATAAATTGATCTTGAACGTAAACATCGCTGCGAAATCACGAACTCGCCATACGTGGCGCAAAGTAATCCCCTGCTATGTTATACATATAGCGAATTTCACACACGATAACATTCAAATGCGGTCGACCACAAAATCGTCCCCATTGTATTTCCAATGTATGAATTTGTGTAATCTCCGTGTTGCGAACCCAGTCCAGAATTCATTAGCTAGTTTTAAACACACGATACAAATCGCATCCTTATCGCACATTTGCGTGAATATAAACGCACTCTCTAACCCCGAATAATGTAGGGTTGTCAATATCTTAAAAAAAAAAAAAAATATATATATATATATATATATATATATTATATAAACAGTTTATAAAAAATTGAAACAAATAAAATACTTTTTTTCTATCAAAATTAATTTCAAATTTTTTTTTTTCGTTAAAATAATCAGTATAAAATTTGATTATTTTGTTAATATCAATATGATCTATAAACCCATAATTATATGTTCAAAATTGTGATTGGTTATCTTATTTTGAAATAATTGGCAGCCCTGGGATGTCCCTAAAAATACTGAAGAACAGACAACGGCCACACTTATTCGGGTTTATTGAAAAGGGCTTTTTCGGGGGAGGGACTATTTATGCGGCGGCTCGCAGCCCCAACCAGATATCATCTAATCTCGACCGACCAAGCCTTAATTAAATTGCGGTTAGCCGGTGGTAAGTGAGCCCTATCATCATCTCCACCCTTTTATCATCAACAATAAAAGTATTCTTTAGTCTGGGAATCATATTCATGGACCTTATTCCGAACCATGTCTGTCAAATTTGAAAAATTGCAACAAAAGAGTAAAATAGATGAAAATTATATAGAAAACTCTCAAATATAGCGTTTTTCGTATATTTTCTCTTTAAACAGAAGTCAATATACATAATTCATACGAAGAATGACTTAAAGTTTTCTCATGACCAATATTATTTTGATAGTCTTGCGGTTGGGTGGTAAACCTGTGCTGTAAAGTCGCAAGGACATGGTTCAACAAATCAAAATTAATTAGCATATACGTTTCGATGATGAGTACAAATTCGCACGTCCAAATATCACCATTCGAAGGTCGAAATGTGCTAATATCGAGCTTGTGGTGTAGTGCATATATGGTAAAACTTGGAAGAGGAGTACCTGATGTTTATACTATTTATAGCATTTTTTTTTTAATAATTTATTGGATAAGTTATAAGAATAATTTTACTCGTTAAAATAATCATATAGATAGAAAATATATTAAAAAATGATGATCAACATATCAATTATTTCTATTATATAATAATAATAATAATAATAATAATATATAGGTATGAGCAATATTATACTATAATAGTCGTTATATGCTATAATATTATGTATTTGAAATTTATAATAGAAAATAGGAAATACGTCTTTTTTGAAAAAAAATTTCCTCTTCTACAATGGGCACGTGTTTTTTTTACGTACTCCATGATCACATATTCCATAATAACCATGAACAACTATTATCGCTAACGAATTTGCAAATAAGGATGTTATCATCGTTATCACGATTTGAGGAAAATCCAATTTTGCGAAAAATAAATTTTCCACATTTTTAACGCGTGAAAAACGTCTCTTTTAAAAAACCAGCATATGTACACTATTTATATGAACAATCATCCGACTACGTATCTCGCTCGTTTTATCACCATTAGTCAGTGCTTTCTTTGCTTATCACCTCTTTGTCCGAGATAAGAATTTCTTTCGCGAACGAGAAACGTGCGAAATTACATTACGCATGTGTAACCTCAAGCAAAACTCGACCTCTAATCGTGAGAAAATTTTCGAATATCCGACGTATTGATTTATCCATATGCATTGTGTAAATAAGATAAGAACTAACCAGGCATTGATTCATCCAATATTAGCTGGCGAAAAGCGGCTTGTTTAATGCAACGATGATGCATTTATAAAATCCTAACATACATGTGAAAATAAAATGAACAAAGTTTTATCGAAAGACTGGCAGACTCATGTATAATGTAAACATGAATGAATATGTATCAAATCGGAATTTTATTACTTTCATTCAGATTAAATATTTTTCGAATGAATCACGATTTCTTTTGATATGTAAAATTTTACATAACATAAAATCAAATTAGTCACATGAAACACAATTACGATCCGCACAATTTTAGATAATAACTTTATCGTATCATAAAAAACAATAAACTCGACAATTCCCCAAAAACTTCATATGAATAATATCTAAATTAGTTCAAACATTCTTCAAGAACAAATCAAAAACAGAAAACACCAATCACCGAAAACTTTCAACATACACAAACACTATCAAATACACCTTCACAGACCTTAACGAGGACCAACAACAACACCCGATGATTACGACAACGATGATTATACCATACAAGTTTCAACATAGACGATTCAAAATTTCACACGGTGGGGGCGCGCGCTCACTCGAGGCGCCACGCGACTTGGGGGCGCATCGCGGGTCCCTCGGGGGCGGATTCCCGCGGAAGTGGACGCAATTATCTGTTTGAACCCGTTCTTGCACAAACACTTTATTATATTATACGTTGTTGGTACACGCGCACAATCGTTGAGGGGTTAATTTAATTGACCCGCGCCCCTGCGCTGTAAAATCGGGAAATAATGTAAATTGAGAAAATTGGACTTTTCTTTAATTTTGTTCTGTTGAGTATGTTTGTTTGTGGGTTGAATTCATATATGTTTTTTTTTTATGGATTTTGTTAGTAGAAGAAGAAGAAGAAGAAGAAGAAGAAGAAGTAGTGTTTGTATTTTGATAATAAATTAATGATAATGGTTTTGTTATATTCAGGGCTTTGGATCGACTACTATTTTGAGTTGCTCCGTTCTGGCATCAAAGTATTTGCTCCGGCTCCGTTCTACGCTCTATTTAAATTAAATTAATTATTAAAATATTTAACATCACTTTGAAGTGGGAGAGAATAGTGATAAAATCAATCTAATTATAATAAAAAATTGATTAATGTCAAATTTTTGGACAAAATTTTAAATTATTATTTTTTTATTTAGATTTAAAGTCAGTGCAACGGAGTAATATAAATTTTCGTACTCCTCCGCTCCTGCTCTAGGTAAAAAAAAGTTGCTCCACCTGCTCCGTACTCCTGCTCCTGCTCCGCTCCAAAGCCCTGGTTGTAAACAACCAACCGTCAATGTCAAGTAATATGAGGGGTCAATATTAATTTGAGAAAAAATCTGATGAACGGTTCCACAGTTATTTAAAAACTGCTTTTCTATAATTATGTTTTAAAATATACAATGCAATAAGGAAAAATTCTTAAACTTCCGATGGTGTCGAAAATGTCTTATCCTGCATTACAAAGACAGTAGGTGTGGTTGGTACTCGAATGAGTGACTTGACCGCATATCATTAGCTTGAGTAATATTTTGTCGAAGAATGGATTCAATAAAGTTACTTTTCATATGATAATAAAAATAATCGAATCTTCAATGGTACCTATCAAAAATACTTCTGCAACGATATAAATTGCATATAAACACAACGATAACGTATTTCATCAATAAAATAAATAAAAACCCATCGCCGGATCTTTATCCGACCCAGACAAAATAATAATATCGCGTAGCCGTCGCGACGATGATTTATCTATAATACATCATATTTTTATCAAATGCGACCGGTGTCGCATTGGTAATTGAACGCAATAAAAACGAGAGAGAAAGGGAGACCTAGGAAAAGGACAGGGGCGGGCTTTATCTGCGTAATGCCGTCGCCGACCAGGGGCGGCACGTGCCGCGGCCGCGGGCCCGGGACGCCACGTGCCTCCCCTGCCCTCACCTCCCCTGGCCCTCCTGTTCCCCCACCCTCGGCCCCCCTTGGCCCCTAGACCCCCCTGGAAATTGAACGTTCGCGTTTCGGGACGCGCCGTGTTTACACTGGACGTAATTAAGGATTTGCCGCCCACTCCGCCCCTGGGCCCGGCTTCCTCCTTGATCCCCCCTGTATAATTCGTGTTCAATTGAAAACTATTGTTGTCGTCTTTGTTGCGTCTGAAAAAAACAATGGCACAATTGAAAGTGGGCTCTCGTATCGGACCCCATTGTTGCGTGAGTGAAAGAGTTTTCAATGAGAAATTGATACGTTTCCGCTCTGGTCTTTTGGTGTGAATGAACGATATGTTTTGTGTATAAAATAAACGATGTAAAATTTATTGGTCAATTTATTATTTTGAATTCAAATGAACTAAGCAAATATTTTTTAATTCATTAAAATAATTAATTAACATTACCTATGTAGATACTATCTCAATTTCAAATAAATAAATTAATGTCATCATAATTTGTATGACTTCTATTGCAGTAATTTCAAAATATAAAAAATCGTATACTAGTATTGCATTGTATCCAAATCAAATAAGATATTATATCTGTATAATAAAATCATAAAAAGGTATTTATTTAGTCTATAAAATAATGAACTGTGGTTACAGATATGAAAATGGGTGGTTTTTTGGAGGCTCAGAAATCCTCGATTGAGGCTTTATCATCTTCGCAAAGACCAGATCCTAAGCCAGCAAACGAAAGCACGCGCGAATCCCTTATTTGACGAAGGGTGAGAAAATCCCGACCCAAAACTTGACGATGATGATATTGCGAAATAATAACGCGATAAAAAACCATCTTCGGAAACATAAACAAAAATAAACTTTGTGGTATTTATCAAAGTGGTCCATTCGAGATGTTATTTTGTAATATTATTTGAATCGGACATATTCAAGAGTTCAACGCAAAGTCGTTACACTATTTCCCAATGCTGAAAAAAATTACAGTAAATTTCATTTCCAAAATCGATTCACTTCCCGTTTACGATCGTTTAACGTCGTTATAAAAGCACCTTTGTCGTCGAACGAGCTTTTTGTGTTTCAATTTGGTGCAAGTTTATCACCGCATTATCCAGTTACATTCTGTCCAAGGGGGTTGATTGAGTTTTAGTTCATGTGTTTGTATTTTTTTTTTTTTTAACATAAACACACCATATGTTGTCAAATGAACTGGCGAAAGAAGGGAGCTTTAAATATGTCACAACTAAATGTTTTCCATCATAAATGTAGATGAAAAATATTGCTTAATTCTCAAAAATAGTGATGATACACTCATGTTTGAGAGTTTCGTGGAAAATTTTCGAAGTATGTACGGCTTCAGATTAAGTTTCTTTGATGACTAGCCGAGCGTCTCCTGAAGTTTTCAGCGACGACCGTCTTTGTGAAGCCTTTGAGATTCTTGCTTTTCAGTACTGAGACGCGGCGGTAACTGAAGTTGTCTTTTTAGGATGTTCTGAAACGAAGCAGGCTCATTATATTATACAAAACGTATAAATAATATGTTTTATTTTATTTTTCCTTTGGTTTTTTTACACGTTTCTGCTGGACAATCATAATTATTTCTGAAAATATGGCGGCGATCACGTACAATAATGAGACGCTCATGAGCTTGTTTTTTACAATTTACCTCGTTTGTTTTTCTGAGATTTTCCTTGTTACGAGGAAACTCGCGAATTTTCAACTATTCTCTTTTATGGATATCCGATTTCGCTAATATATCGCAAATATTGACTTTGAAACGTGAGAATTTCAATGGGTCATCGTCATATTTTTAACAAAACACAATTCAAATATTAAAAAGGCGCCATATTACAATGTGACAAAATATTACTAGACGCTACGTTGTATATTCACGATTGACATTATTATGTGATATTTGCATGAAATATCAAAAAATATTTTATTCAAATTATCAATTTCAATATTTTTTTCTATAAATCTTGAATAATAATATTTGAAATTTAGTTTTAATCGTCGGCATTTTTACAAATTTACTTTTATCGATGATATATAAACAGTAAATAGATGTTTCAGGAAAATCAATATTGATATAATAAAAGTATAAGTCACATTCAAGAATTTCAAACGTAAGCTTTGCGAAATTTTACAAACAAATAAATCTATATTAAAAATATTTATTCCGTACAGCTCATTCAAGAAATAATCTTATCATTTTAAAAAATAATTATAAAGATGATTGAATATGATGAAATAAATTTCAAAAAAAAAACATTACAGAGGTATTAGTATAGAGGTATTTTTTTTATAATTACCGGTAAATTGAATTTTAAATATAAGACTGGAAAAACCGGGAAAAATAACGGAAAACTGAAAAAACTATAAAACCAAAAATACTTTCCCCGAAAAAAAAAAAAAACAACATTTTTCGTAAAAATCCGTGTACTTACAAAACCGACTATTCCAAAAAATATTTTCTAAAAAAAAAAAACAACAAACAAACAAGCAATTTTCAAAAATATTCAAAACATTAAAAAAAATATATTTACCAGTAAATTTTAAAAATTTACCGATAAATTACCGAAGTCTTATTTGGGTCATTTGCCGATAAACCGGTATCCCTAATTTACAATTAGTACGTCCGCATCAGTTCGTATAATAACAAAAACGATCACAACATTCATATCTAAAAAAAAACATGATCACACCTCAAAATTCATTACAACAACCAACCAGCATATATTCAAAACCGTCGCCAAAAACACCCCCCCACCCCCTTTAACATCCCGACAAGAAAAACCCAAAAAGCGAGAATTTCCCAGCGAAGAGAGGGCAGACGAGCCGCTTACTCATTTATAATTCATTTCCATATCAATCATAGTGACTTGTACAAACGGCCCTCCGGTTGCCGATGTCGGAACGAAGCGCACTCGAAACGCCCCACGCAAAGCATTGTTTGCCCCATCAAATATTCAAGCGCTCTAGCTCGACGACCCACCCAGCCACCCACCGCGCCAAAGGCAAAGTTAAGCGGGAGCGTTCTCTGCGAAGAATCGAAAACATCCAAACAAACGTTCAGCCTTTCCTCCGGCGGCGAAGGGGTGCCCCCTTTATGGAGGTTCGCCGAATTCGGATGTGGGAGTCGTGGATTAAAGGTGGATGTTGGCGAATGTGGATGTTTTGAATTAATGATGTGTTTGGATTTTTTTTGGATGTGTGCGTTGTTCAGTTTGTCGTTTTTTCGTGTGAGAGGTTGCGAATTTGAATCAGATGTTGTGTATAATTTATTTGTTAAGGTGTTGGTATTCATAATATGGAAAATTTTTATTTTGATATTTATAAATTATATCGTTCAAAGGTATCTTTGTAAAGATTTGTAGATATTTTTACAGAACTTGCAATGTTTACTGAAATCATAGATTATCACGAAATTTAGATTTAATAACGTGTGAATTTTCCTCGTATCTTTCAACTAAAGATTTAACACTTTTTTCTATAAATATGTATGACCAATGAAGTGTTATTAAATAAATTACTAACGAAATAATGATTTGTGAAAATTTGTTATAATATAAACAAAATAAAAAAAAAAATCCACATTAAAATTTGTAAGTTTTCTTAATAAATCTATAAATAAATTATGAATCTTTAATCATTTTTCAATTAAACATTGAAAATGTCTATTTCAAATGAAATATTGTAACTGAATACTTTTCCGGTTTTTGTACTGTAAAATCAGTAATCTATATTCTATATTCAAAAATTTCTGTTGAATTAAAAATAAGTTCAATTATGAATGTATGTAACTCAAAACGAATCTGATCAATCAATATAAAATACATTAATGAAATAGAAACGTACACAAGTTAAAATCTTTGATCCAATTTTTATTTTATCCTAATAGTGCAATAAAAAGAAATTTATTTCAGAAAAAAAATGAAAACAATATGAAAAATGCACATGTTCGCATGTGTATATTGGGACAAATTGCCGTGGCCAAATCTGATTAATACGCGTATTGCGCAATCCGCGAGGGGGTGGAATGCGGGCGAGAGGGCGCATTAATGCCTACGTTCACTGCACAAAAATAATATATAAGTACACAACAAAACGTAATCCTATGACAAATAAAACGATTGTCGCAAAACTGTATTTTATTCCCGAACGAGCCACTGAATTATTGCAGCCTTTTTTTCGCGCGCGATTAAATATTATAAATGCGGCTCAACGCGGATGCATTCATTCAGCAAGTGTATTTATTGTTTTACAAACTCTATTATATTATAAATTTAGTATTATTCAACTTACAATAATCAATACTCATGACAAAAACTCAGAATCGGCACAAATAATTAAAATAATCATCCCATAAATAAATTAGTGCGCACTTTATACACATCGGTCTAATGTGAGTTAAATCAATAAACAAGGATCGAAATAGCGAGCCCACCTTTACATACACATTTGGGGGCGAAACAATAATCATCGGTCACCCCAATTCAAAGGCATTATACAACACTGTACGTGTGAAGCCGTCTGCAAATGTCCGTAATCCTCGATGTGTCATTTGTAGCGATTCTCAGCTTTGGATTACTGCCATTAAAGCCACGGCGAGGGTTGAAGCAAACGTTTAGCTGCAAGTTTGCACTTTGCGCCAATACAATATTGTAAGGGGTATGGAATTAAAACTAAAAGATCAAAAATGGGAAGTCTTAGATCGTAATTTCGTAATTTCAACACTAAAATTTAATTATGATATTAAAACTTGTCTAATACCATTGGTGAAAATACTCTTTGTTGTATTATGATTGATAAGAATTGGTACAGTCAATACACTCAAATTTGTACTAAATATTATGTATTTTAGTCTAGAAAATTTATGGAAAATTTATGCATCGCTAGTGTCCTATAAAACTGTACGTAATATGGCTCTCGAGGTGGTCCAATATCGAATTTTCAATTTTCGATCGTGTCGTTTGTGTTCGGTTTTTCGCAGGGCGTTGTTTGTTCAAAAGTCATTATTTATGTCTGAACAGTCAGCTGGTCAGGTGTTTGCTTCGTCACCTGTACTAACTGGCCGCGATAGCTAAGGTTGCGCAAAACACATGTCAGAATTAATTGGTGGCTTTGTTCGGTTAAAATCTATGTTGTTTTGATATTCAATGAAAAAAAACCATTAAATTTATATGAATTTTCATTATTGCTCGAATTCGATGAATGCGTTATGGATCAAATTTGATCGTCAAGGTTTTGAAACAATTTATTACTTTCATATTACGCCTTTTTTCAATAAAAATTCAACTGAATTGAATAAAATTTATGCTTTAAAATTATACACAATATTTATGGTTTATTTGATTTGGAAATTTTTTGAATCGATATCTTACTAGAAAATTAATTTTATATTACTTTGCGACTTTACGCAATCTATTTACTTTTACAAAATTTATATTGATGAATCATACATTAATGTTTAATAGTATTTAATAATATCTCAAGTGCACTAGTTATATAAACACCTCAGCACTAAATTCAACATATAAATAAAAATTTCATTTGTTACTCATAAACCCATAAAATCGATCAAATAAAAACGATTTACTAATACAAAAAATGAGTCACATCACCAAAAATGTACATACCATTAAAAAATTCGCAACATCCAAAAAACCAAACAGAATTCATAAACCACCGACATCTGCATCATAATACGCTCACCAGGCACAAAACACAAAGAGCGGTTTAAGGCCATCAAAAGCCATGAATATTCGTTGCGGAAGAGCTTTCGCTTCGATGAATCGTGAACGCGATATTGCTAGGCTCCGTGGGGCCCCCGAGGGCGCAGCACCCATCGAAGGGCCCCAGGCCAGGCGAGCTAAGTACGGTGTATCTGTCAATCAAGATCGGGGCTGAGCCCCCGGGGGCGCGACCTGACGTTTATTGCTCTCCATGCACATCATAAAGCCAGATTCGGGCTGGGGATGAACGAAGGGGTGGGACAATTAAAATTCGAATGCACCACAATTGCACCGCTCTTTGTTGTTGAGGGCGTTTAGCTTGAGTATTGTGCTGCGATCGGGCGATGAATTGAAATGGATGTTGTCAATTTGTTGCGTGTTTTCGTATGGGTGGATGTTTATGGTTCGGTATGGAAAATGTTGGTGTTTTGAATTTTTATTCAATTTTTTTCTAAGGGATCGTATTTATTAGAAGTTTTGCTAAAATTAATTTTAATTTGAGTTGAATATAAACAAATCTTATTTTAAATACAATCGTATTTTAAGCAATTTTTTTTTCGTATATGCTCACTATGTATTGATGAAAGGAAAAAAAATAAGCAGTTTGTATTGTGAAAATTGGTCAAATGTCAAATGGTCTCATATCGATTATATGCAATTGCAGCCGTCTATTAATTGTACAACATGCCGTTTAACTTCCGTAATTGATGAGAAATAGTTTCAAAACTAAACCATTGATAATATATTATACTTAATACTAAATAATTTTCTTTCAGGAAAAATTACTCATATCCTTTCTATTGTTGAAAAAATACAACATCCGACAAAATCCATCAAGCTTTACTCTACCGATGTTCGCCTACACATTCCATATATATCTTCCCTTTTTGATTGACGACAGGCTTGATCGATGGTTTTCGACGCTGCCTCAACTCGGATAACTCACGGCGCCCGATCAATTAACAAAAAAACAACTCTCCCACCAAAAATAAAAAAATCTCAACTCGCAGGACACGAAACGCACTCGCGAGTACGCAATCTATACTTTTACAGCAATAAAGCGCCCGATTTAACTGGCGGTATGAAAAAAAGCATAGTGGCCGCCTTTTGGAGGCATCGGCAAAATACACACTAGGCCATCTGTCAACGTTTACACAAGCGCCAACAATGGGGGGATCAAGTGCACAATGGAGCGCCAAGGCACAATGAGGAACGGTGCTTTCGAGCTTTCGTGTCAGGGACCAAGACTAGCCGAAGGCATCTGCCGTGATTCTGGATCGGTTGATGAAACTAGATCGATTATGAGGACCAATTACGAAGTCTATGTCGTGTTTGGAATAGACTTGTTGCTTGGACAAGGCATGATGTTGTGGTAGATCGCATATCTTATATTGATTAAGCTTATGTGAGCTTTTTTTGGTAGATAACAAACGATTGGTTTTTCGTTTGAATCAGTTCAGAGAATGAAGTAACATTGTTGAGATCAGTTCAGCCGTCGAATCAACCGAGATTACATGTCTGATAGTTCCGGGTCGATTTATAAAATTTATCGTAATCATAATATCATTCAATAATACGACAGATAAAATTACATCTTTGCAAAAAATAGATAAAACTACGCGATAAATCGAAACGTATAATGCGCACGTGGGCGAAGTCAGATAAAACGTTCGGTTTATTAAAATGGTCAGATTTGTTTAGTTGTATTTAGATAACGCATTCGAGCGACATATGTTTATGATTCGCGTTGCACTTTAATTGTTTCTTGTTACAAACGTCACGATTTTGTAAATTCGACTGTGGCATATTGTGCATTTTTACACCTTCAACGTTGCACGCGAACGTTTTAGGATTTTTTCAAACGTTATTGTTCGAACATGTTTGCATGTGATATAATCGCGTTTGATGTGTAACCAGTAAACAATGTTCAAGTATAAATCGTTTAAACATTGTGCATTATACTGGTTTTATGATATTATTTTTGCGTGGATTGGTTAGTTTTTCCATTATCCAAATATGCATGGGTTATTCGCAGGCGATCGTTTTAAATATTTGATTTGTTCGGGTAGTTTTGTTAAGTTTTTTGATAATCATTGAGCATGTAAAAGTTTGCGTGTCATTAAAAAGGGCAATTCGTTAAACGCTAGGGTTGAGAGTTCACGACTTGTGACATCTGCTATATACAAATGTTACGAGTTCATTTTCACCAACGAAATGAATAAATTAATAGGTATAAACTGCATGCAGTTCAACAAGATTCCTAATGAGTGTCCGATAACGATCATTAGATAAAATTTACAACCGTATTAAAACAAATGTTATATCTTATCAGCACTGATTTATTAAATTATAAGAAAGCTATAAGTACTTTTTATATCAGTATTATGATTGAAAAATTATCTTTTTATTGTTTTTGATAAATTTCGTAATTATCAGTGTTTTGTTTGAAAGGAATGTTCACTCTTGCTCCCCAAAAAACAACAATTATGATCGTAGAGGGAAGTCCCTGAGGAAATTTTCGGGGATGTTTTGACTAGAATGGCTTATTTGTTTGTTTATCTTCGTGTGTAGAAAAATCAACACGTTACATATGGCACGTCCATGCGAATTTCACGAATAGACGTTTTCAATAAATAAAAAATACATGTTTATGATTTTAATGCATTTTCATTCTTTTTACTTTAGCCAGTGTCCGAAAATATTTGTTGATTTTGAAAAAAAAATGTTTATTTAAATATTTTCAATGTTTTTATGGTCATTTCATACAATGCAAAATTAAATATTTTGTTTATTTTTTATTTTTTGAAATCTGAGAACGGAGGGGTCTTTCAGAACGCATTTTTGCAAAATTAATAATTAAGTGAAGTGCAGTTGTGGGCGGTTCGCCATTCGTTCTCAAGTGGAAATCCATTATGCTTGAGAGTACGTTCTCGAAGAAAAACAAACCGCCTTATGATATTTTATTGAAAAAATCTATATATGTGTATGCTTAAAATTATTTTAAAATATTGTGAGAACTTTGTACGATTGTTTTTTTCGTATTTGTCATAGGCTCGAATAAAAAATTCAGTGGCGAGTGTAATTCAAATAAGTTTAAATAAACCAATATGACTCAATCTAATCGACAGTTTTGTGACTTAAAATATCTAATGACTCATAGTTGTTATCGCTTTGTTTGCTTAAATCAAATAAATAATTCGATTTCACGAAATTTAATATAATTTTAAAAGGACTCACAAAGAACATGATACGCTTTTCAGTTCAAACGACCCGATATCGTGAGTGCGTTACTTATTTTTCCTACAGAAATCGAAAAAAAAAATCAAACGAGTTTTTTTTTTCAAAAAAAATGATTTATATTGATAAAGCGTCCCACGTTCGTCTTGCTCCGAGCAAATATTTACCCAGTCTATATTTTAAACCGGCTATTCGACATTGAAAGCGTCCTTTTATCTGTCCACTGCAGAATTCTGATTTTCTTTTTTAATTTTTTCGTCAACATCTTTGTCTCGGTACCACGGCGATAATGGAAAAGCGATCGTACAGCCGTCGTTATCACCGCACACATAACATGTCCTTTGGGGTCGTTTGCATTCATACTGCACAACCCCGTGCACATTCAGGATACAGAGCGATTCTATCTTTCGCTGTGTGTCTATGTCCTGAAATGACTTTTTTCAGATCCTTTAATCTGGCTTGACTCTTTGCATTTGCGGTAGACGTCTCTTCATCAAGAGATCTCTAGGTAGAGATACAAAATAACGGCTTTGCCGTTTCGAGTTTACACAAACTGAGCGCGGAACGATGTCACTCAACTCGCTTTTTAATTTTAATTTTTTTTTTTTTTTGCTTTTTCATAATTGAATTTACATCGGATTTAAATTATATTCAAAACTTTTGAGTATTAATAAATATTTGATTTGAATTTTATACAGTTTTGCGTTTTATAAATCTGTCTTATTCGAAAGATATATACGATTATACTTATAACGGAATATGTTATTCCTCAAATGGAAAATATAGTATATTTATCGCAAATAGTACGAAGGGACTTGACCGTAGATTAAAGTTGGAGTAGAAACTTAACTCATTTGATATTCTCTGTGAGATGCGAAAACCGTCTAGGGATGAAAGTGGAGCAGAACGAGAGAGGCTCAGGTGGAGGCCCTCGACAGCAGAATGCTACTCAAATCTTGTACGTCCCCTCAACCCATCCCGGATTCTACTTCCAAAGATAAATATCAGTAATGAGAAAGGATAATGTTTGATTGTGTCATATAACTCGAGGCGCTCACGTCAAAAGACCTCTCGTTTGGGAAAGCATTTTTCCCTATTAGACAAAAAGCGATCCCGCTTAATTCCGGCATCCCGTTTCGATACATTCAAATTTTTCATGTTTGCACAGAAGGTGGATCTTCGAAAGGGTACAAGCGTATGAATAATTCACGTTTAATACGTGTACGTTGCCAGAGTACCTAGGCGAGTTCGTGTCCGTGCAATACCTCAGAAAACACACGGCCAATGTAAATTTGCACTGGACTGAGGTAAATGAATGACTGAACAAACGTCCTGGGAGTGTTCACTGACTCTCGCGCCGCCATTGTGCAGACCGCCGGTCAAGTTTGGCCAGCAAACGACTAGATGGAAAGCTTTAACTATTCATAACTGCGATGTTTCAGGACGTCGGAAAAAATACGGTCTTTCAGGCGATATCGCGTCACACCTAGATGACCTCGGGGTATATCCGAATATATTCTTTGCGTACGGCAATAAGATTTTCCTTTGTGATGTCACCGCCGCTCAAATTTTCCCATCAATGAATATCCATTAAAAATATAAATATGTCATATGAATGGGTTTTTCTAGTATTTAATGTGCGAATTGAATGCGCGTATATTGAATAGAATTTAACATAATTTGCGATATATACCAATACTTATAAATATCGATGAACTCGATAAAATTTTCCACGATTCTTATTTGGAAAATTTGATGTATCTACCATTTTATTTCAATAATTAAATACGAAACTTTGCTTTTACAAAACACCCGACATTGATATTTGAAATTATAGTTTTTTCGTCAAGGTCGAAGGACTGGGTCGCCAGGGATAATGGCGACTGAAAACTATAACCAGGACGGCTCACATCCCATCGTCGAGAGAATATGAAACGGGTTTGCTGAGCAAATATGAATAGACGCAGAGCAAATGTTGTACGTACGTATTATATGACCAGATAGATACGTGGTGGATGGATATACTGAAAATACATATATGTATATAGGGATATATCCGGGCGATTACAGGCTCCTGTTGAATCTGACCTGGCCTGGCCGGGATTCGATCCTTCATCTGCTCGTTTTCTACTTAGTCTGTGTGCTCTTTATCATGCGAATCGTTTTCTAATTGAGCGCTGGGGATTTTATAATAATTCTTGAGATTAATTTGATAAGATATGTGCGTTTTAAAGCTCGCTTGAATTTATGAGTTCGGTACAAATTGGTCATCGTAAACTGCTTTGAATAATAGGCGCTATAAACTATTGTGACACGTTTGAATATTATCTTCGTTTTAGTTGTGTGTTCAACGTGATTTGAAAAAAAAAACAAAATATATTTTGCGTAAAAAGTAAAATCTTGTATTGTTTGCCAGGAAATAATTTTGAAGGAACACATACGTCCGCTATTAGTTATCTTCAAACGCTTATATTTTAGCACAAAAGTTTTTCAAGTTAAACAAACATTCATGTGCGATCATAGGCTGAAACTTATACGTGGAAATTCTCCGAAAATCGGTTATAAATTTCGACCACTATCGTGTACGAAAATGCCACAACGATATGAGAGAAACTTGTAAACCGTAAAGTCAACATTCGGCTAAATGGAAACAAGAGTTCGAAAATAATTTCCAGGAAGTGAAAATCCGTTTGGAAAATAAATTGGATTTTTAGAAATAATTAATGCGATTAATTAGATTTTTCTGCGAACATATACTTTTTTAATAGAAAACGTGCTCAAATCCACTTCTGTTATAATTGCATATGATAAATATTATTTTTATAATTTATTTCCGTATATGGTTTTTATCGATCATTGATCTGATTATCGGTCAATATCTTCAATTGATAACGAGTAATCAATCAACATTTTTTGCTGCGTAGTTCGTTGTTTTCAAACCACGTGTACGAATAAATCTATTAATAGTCTTTTATATGGATTTTATCAAAAAAACATTTATTTTATTCGATTGCTTGTTGTATATTTACGATAACGTTTACACGTAAACTTTTCAGTTGTACAACTTTTTATAATTTTGTGCCCGACACTCATAATTTTTATCGTACATTCCTAATCTAGTCGTCGACGTTCTTTCTCGTGGGATTCATTCGTTTCATAGCGCTGACAATTTATCCCCATAAAAGTGTAGCAACATGCCATGAAAAATAAAATGATAATAACAGGGTGCCGGCATAACTGATAACGACGCCCCGATAACGAACAGGAACGTCTCCGAGGCGGAATAAAACGAATTATCGAAAAAAAAGACAACATTAAATAAAACCGATGAATAATTATACAAATAAAGCGCTGTTAATTCACGCAAAAAAATTCACCCTCGAATATTTTTTCTACTCCCCGTACTAAATTAGGACCAGGTAACACTTCTCGACTAATTCCGCTTTGTTAACGACAGATTCTTGTATAACTCGCTTAACGCAATTTTCCCGTCCATTGATTGCCAAATGTTTAAGTAAGACGGCTAAGGATTTATTTGACTACGCGATCTGCGCCGCTCCAACTACACTCCACCAATAACGAGTCGGATATAAACGCAAAAAAAGCACACACGACATATCGCACACACAATCTGAAATATTTGCAGTTAATAAACACAATAAAAACTCAATCGAAGCCGTCAGATAACGAGCAAACGTAAACAAAACATTGATGACTAGTAGCGGTTTCATTAATCGGTCAATAATCTGTGTTTTGACTGCGGCGCGTTATCTCGATTTTCTTGCGCGAAAACGGTCCGATTTGCGAAAAATAAATTCGGATCGGTTCGGCATTGTCGTCGCAGTGTTCTGTTGGAAAACGGTGGCTAGTCAAATAGTCAATTAAACACAATCAAATAGCCAATCAGCCGAGGTCGCGTCCAGGTGAGAACGAACGAACGGCGCCCGTTCGCTCGGATTAATTGCGATTAAACAATTTTCAAAGTTATTAATTATTCATCGAACGGCAAATATTTAATAAGAAACTTCTCGCGTTCTCGATGGCCGATTTGTATTTTTTTAATTTTATTTTTTGCCGCCCGCCGGTCGTTAAGCGTCGAATAATTCGATTCGGGCGACGAGCTTTCGAACAGTTCTATCGCTTTATTATGTGGTTCGTATTTTATATGATTTCGAATAATTTTATCAAATATCTAAATAATATAATACATTATTTTGTACTTCACATCACTTGTAATTTGTATATCACTTATTGTTTTATCTGAAAATATATTGAAAGTTATTATTTACAAATTTCGATACTCATGCTCAATTGATAGAACACACTTCTATTTACAATTATTATATTATTATACAAGGACAGAATTTTTTCTTTACTTCAAAAATTTTATTCTATTACTGTGTTTATTACGTATTATTTTATTATTAATATTGTTTTGATCCTATAATAATTTTTATTCTAAAAAAATCTTGAATTTGACATGTTTTGATTACAAATTGTA
Source organism: Hydropsyche tenuis (assembly GCA_009617725.1). Taxonomy (NCBI): domain Eukaryota; kingdom Metazoa; phylum Arthropoda; class Insecta; order Trichoptera; family Hydropsychidae; genus Hydropsyche; species Hydropsyche tenuis. The sequence continues at coordinate 2,045,950 of VTON01000008.1, forward strand.
TAGTTTTCAGTAGTTCTATAGTAGTATCTATAATGACGGTTTTTTTTAATTTAAAATTAATAATAATTTAAAATTTATGTTTAAAATAATTTTTTTATTTAATAAACTAATTAATTTATAATTTTAAGAGTCAAAATGAAATTTATATAAAAAATATTCGGAAAAGCTGAAATTTTCCTTCAAAATGATTTGATTCGAAAATTTCAAAATTGCATAACATTATCTTTTACACATTCAAATCATCAAATTTCTAAATTTCCTATCTTAAAATCACACATATCGAAAATTCATATTCACGTAGCACGCGTGCACGTTGCCGTAATTAACATGCAATTCATTAAAGTTGGCAATACATTAGCGAGATGCACATAATGAATGCATCGAGTTATTTGCCGGCGGCCAACCGATGCATTCGCACGTTCCCTAATTAGCAAACACCACTTTGCATTTGCGATTCGACGTTGTTATGTTACATATTAACAATAGAAAATCGACGCGATTTGTTGGTGGATTTGTAATAAGCAAATCATTAAAAAATATATAGTTTTATCCTTAGATTTGTGTTCTATTTATGAATATTTCGTGTGGGGTGTTCGGTATTCGAAAACAGAATAAACCGACGTGATTCATACATGCTCTGTACACATGGCAAATATTATACCGAGTTCAAACATACTTAGTTTTAAATAAGCGGTTGCTCTCTAGTAGTTTAATTTCCGCTTATTTATAGATGCTAGGTATTATAAAAAAAACTTATACGTAATGAATGAATCGAAAGTTTTTGGAATATCCGAAGTTTATATACATTTTTTAGGCATTTCTCATCGATCAACCGTCCTGAAATTTCAATGGTAGCACATTACAATGTTTCTGTTTATTTATCCGCATTCGCACTGGAGGCTCGAGTGGTTTTCATTTCAGATATGCGCTCCAGAGCTTAAAGCTCCTTTCGATGCATAATCCGGAAACACTTGCGACGATCACGAACGGTCAAGCAGAACAGTTTAAGAAAAAAAGCACAAATGGAAGCGTCCACCGCAAAAACACTAAACGAATAAATAATTAACAGAATATTTGTATGTACAGATGTTTATCTTCTCGAGCAAATCTTATTTGCGCAATGGGCGGGGTGTTAACGTATCTTTGTACACGTTTCCAGCTACATATAATAATAATGTACGTAGGGAAATTAACTTAGAGTCGGCTCGCAAGGGGCTGGGGCGCATACGGTCATCGGCCATGTTTGTTTGCGCCCGAATTCAAATCTGATTGCTTATTAGATTACCAATTATAGTAAGCCGATTAGTATTGGTGGCATTGTTGCAACAGTGCGTGCAGATTTCCACGACGGCGACAATCCGCCCTGATTTGTGAGCTTTGATTGTGCTCGCGGATCCGTGTCGTTCTTGAATAAGGTTGTGCATTTGTATTGTTTATTTGCGATGATTCATTATATATTTTTTTATTTATTCAGTGAGATTCGATAATTTTTTTTTCAATATCTTCAACTGGATATGATTTAATTAAAATTTTTGAAGCAAATTGAATAGTTATATTTTATTTTATATAAAAAAAACACATTTATTTTTTTTATTCAAATAAATTTTTGATTCGTTTCAAATTCTATAGTAAAGATCTTACATCAATAATTCAAATTTTATTCATAAAAAACCTTTCTTCAAAACCGACATACTTATGCATACAAACTCTTTTTACACGGTTTCGAAATAATGCGGTTCAAAATACTAGACTAGGCTAGTATACAATTATAATTATTAAATGAAAATATACGACGTTTTTTGATGATTTTACATTGCGACATTTTGTCCACATTACACATTTTTATAAAGTACACCCAAACCTTTTTTTAGGCGGTTCCGAAATAAAACAGTTCAAGGAAGAAGAACCGATGCACGATTGTAAGATTCGGTGCATGCCAGTATACTGTTATGATAATATGTATGTAATTATCGTTATTAAATAAAAAAAATTCTATGGTTTTTGATGATTTTACATGGCGAAATTTTTTCACATTACACATTTTTTATAAATTGTAATGTGAAAAATATATTGAATGGAAGTTGAATGGAAGTTCATTTGAATTGAAGCTACATTTGAATGGAAGTTCTATCCAAATATATTGATGGAACCTATCTCCAATTTTTATATGATCACCATACATTTCTTTTACACGCTTTTTTACGCGATAGCCTCTGGAACATATCCCCGTGTAAAGAGAGGATTGGGTGTATATTTGGATAGAAATTCCATTCAAACATACTGATAAAACCTATCTCTAATTTTTATATGATCACCATACAATTTTCATAGTATTCTCCAAAACATACCCCCGCGTAAAAAGAGAAGGCGAATTTTCTTTAAAATTTTCCCCAAACACCCAACAACCATTCAAACCCCCAATCAACCCAATAAATTCCAACAACATCCAAACTGAAATAATCTCCAGAAAATCATAATTTATTTCTTGAACCAGGCATCTGTTGTACAATGTGCGACCTCGCGAGGGTCGCTCCAAGACTCCCCGTGTCCTTTATTGACTGATTTTGGGCGCATGCGCCGCGCCCCTTCCGCTCCCTCGAATCGCGCAATTCCAAACCACATAAACAACATATACCTATCTCTTTCCCTCGCACTTGACATCGTATAGCACCGTCTGCTTCATAAGTACTCAACTCCGCGCGAAAACCGAACGAAAAGCTCCGGTGTATCGTTGAGCGTTATCTATCGTTGTCTCGTTCGCGCCAATAGGCTTTTCATGGAGGTGTGTGTGTTTGTCTCTTTCGCTCGTCTAGAATTTTCCGATGGGATGTAATTTTGTCCCGATGCAGCCGCCGGTGCATCGGCAATTTTATTTATTATTATCTTTATTATTATTAAATATGCAATGGGGGACAATCGCGGCGTTGATAAAGCACGCTTTGCGAGTCGGCCGAAGGGAAAAAAAGAGCGATATTGGATTATTATTTTATTCGTGTATCGAATTGTGATTGTGCAAACTTTCCGTATCGCAATTATATAAATTCGAATTGTTTCGTTTCGTGATCTGAGTTGATTGATATTTGTTATTGCTGATGCAAATTTATCTTAGCCAAACAATATTATATTTAACGATTTGTTCAATTGGTGGTGTAAAAGATTATCGATGTTTGGTGTCGGAAGATTTTATTTTGTTGATGCATGCGTCGTGCGGTGCAACACAATTGATTAAATATAGACACAGTTTATTTTTTAATACATATTTGGGCTCACAAATAATCCATATAAATATTTTATTTTTCCTTCAAACAGTTGTAACGAGTTTTTGCCGTCGCATTTTATTATATGTATTTAGTTAAATCAATTTTTATTTTTGAATGAATGAATAGTAAGCACGCTCCTTAAACATTCAATTGATTCCATATCAAATATTTTCATTAGATCGACGTTATACTACATAAATGTTTCGTCATTATGGAAATACCGGTTTATCTTAATTAATGGAAGCGCATCGTGATCAGATATATTTAGAAAATACCCACTACTGAAATGATGCAACGACGTGATCATTCAAAATGATTCCTCTTGTATTTTGATTGGTTTGTTGTTGAACGAGCACAATTTCCCATTGGCCAGAATTAAATGATCCCCCGCTGAGAACGGGACCTTTCCCATGTAATCTGATATTTGTGAGTGTAGTTTTTTTTTCGTAGCACTAACATATGCTGTAGTTATGGCAGGGACTAGGTAGTAAGAGATCGTAAACTGTTCAAATTATATTTATTTTTTATTTTTTTCTAATATAAAATATTTTTGTCAGTTTGTACGAATAGTCAAAATGAAGAAAATGATTTTTGATCCATAATTTTATTTGTATCGATTTTAATTGATGATTGAAATTAAATAGTTATATAATATGATCAATATTTAAATTCGATAAAGTATTTTAATTTAAAATTATTGGCAAAAAATAATTTCAATTTTTAACATTTTCTGAGTTTTCATCCCATCATTATATAAAGGAAAACGTTCAAATTTTCAAAAATACCAAAAAATTATTTTCTCAAATATACATTGTATACCAAAAAATAAAAATTCAATCTGAATCCAAATTCGATATTGAAATAATTTAAAAAATAATAATTCGTCCATATTTTTTCCCATAAGCGGCGAGTTCTCTCTAACACATTTGTTTGCATAACATCGTACGCGTATACGTACGAGACAAGCCATCATCGGGGGTAATATTTCAATTCAGGTTAATGCATTTCCTACAAAAAATGGCAGCCATCTCATGTTATACGAGCGGGGTCGGGGCCGGGTCGTACATCTGCCTCGGCGTCGATAAAAACCGCTAAAATGGCCTCGCGTGTGTATGTGTTCAAAATGGATTTTTATTTTTTTGTTTGAATCTTCTATGATTGTTTTTGATACTTACCGATTGGTCTTGTGATTTTTGTGTTTCGAAGTGTTTGTGTCTTGAAAAAATGTTATGAAAATAAAACACATGAGTATAGTAATTAAATTCAATTTATTTTATCTTTTTTTAAGTTCACATATATATAATATGTATTATATATATATATTTGAAACCGAAGTATGAACACATTATTTACAATTATTTATAAATGTAGATTTTATTACAAATTCAATTATTCCTATGTATATCGCACCATCGTTGAAAGAAAATTGACTGCAAGAAGGAATGAAAATAGGAAAATAATAATTAAAAAAAAAATACAAAAATGTAAACCATTCCAAAATAAAGATCATCAATTACAATTTGAGATTACGGTTATTTAGATTGATATGTTTAAATTGTTTGCAATCCATATTATTATTATCTGAAAATAACCATACATATTCGAGATTATTCATGACAACATAAATCGTGAAAAATGCATAAAACGAAAATTTCAAATCTGCTGAAAATGATATTTACTTATTTTATTTAACAATATTTCAATGTATCATTAACATCCCAGTCTTTTTTAAATTAAATACAATATTTCAATTAAATCTATATTTAATAATTTTATCGTAACTATACACAATATATTTATATCATAGCTATGAATAGTTTTGTACAGTTATATACAATTTAGATAATTCCACTTTGAATTCATATATCCTTTTTATGATTGTGCCAACAAGTCGTACCGTCAACAATATAATGAAATTATTAAATTGACTTAGTATCGCATTGTTCAATAGTGTTATGAATATTGTATTTAAATAAAAAATATTTTTCTTATTTAAATCATATCATTTTTATCTACATAAATTTTTGATTTCATATAGTTATTAAAAAATCTAAATAAAATATTCGAGATTTAACAAAATGTAATATATAAGACATAAAAATTAAAAGTTAGAACATATTCATAAAAATGAGAAAAATTACTAAAAATTAAATAAAGATTAGCTGTAACCCAATGAGCGGTAAACATTTTTTAAACTTTTCATTCAGATTAAGTACAGGAAAATAGTTTTAGAGATACAACAAATAAAATATTAGATGGTTAATGCAATATTTTATTAATCCTTAATAAATACATAAAAGCACTGTATATATACGCATACATATACACTGATTATACATATTTATGGCAAATTCACTAATTAAACTCAAGTTCTTTCTTTACAAAACCACCTAGTCTTTTATTCATTTCACATAAATTCCACTCCATAAATAAGCTTCAATTCGAGTTGATGTTCACTTGAATTGTTGATTCGACGATCTCTGAATTCATCGATTAATAATTAGACAAAAGCTGTTTTATTCTGTTCAAATTTTTTAAACCAAAATCCAAATTTCATACAGTATACGATTCGTAAATGTTTGCCCAAACTTTTTGTACAGAGACCTTTATCGATTCAGTCAATATTTACACCACAAAGAGATTTATTTTATAGCGTAGCAATTTGTAAAAAACGCGAAAAATTCGTGAAAACCGATAAGACGCCACCGATTAATTTGTTTGCCAATCGAATCAATCGAAAAATTACATTTTGAAAAAAATGCAGCGTATTCTTTATCTAAAGCACACACACCCAAAAATATTGACGATTAAATAAAGGTGCGGTTGCCGGAACGAAATTTGGTTTGATGGAAAGCAATCGAAGTTTATGGCCGGCAATCTGAAGCACGAAGAACGAGGAACAACACTGAACTTTTTATAGCAAAAGCGTAGGCAGTGGCGGTAGTCGCGGAGGTTTTGTTATTCGAGATGTTGATGTCATGTCATCGAGTGCTTAGAATTTTTTAAATGTTATGATATTTCCTGTTTCGAGTATGTACGTTTGCAGAACGCAGCTGTTAACCTACGCGAATATTGCAAAGACAATTTAAACGAGTCGAGTGCAAATTTGGTGATATTTTTATTAGTAGAATGTTTTGTTTTGGTTTGCGCAAGTTTGTTTGATCTTATATAAAAATTCGTATTCCTATAAGTTTCGTATAGAGTTTTTTTATTGTATCAATTAAAGTCATATACGTTTATCAATTACGCACAATTCAAGAAGTTGCATAATACTAGAGATTTTATTTGGAAAGGTATTTTATCTTCTTTGTATAACAAAGAATATGCAACCTATCATTATTGCAAATTCTTGATAATAATCAACAAAGTGTAATAATTAATCGCAATAATTTTTATTTCGTTTATGTCGTAAATGAAAATATAACGTCGAATTAATTTTAATTCATTTCAGTTGGAAGTTCGTTAAAAATTTATAAATGGTAATTTAAAAATTCAAAGCTAGTACGTATAAGATTTTTCATGATGTGATCAGATTTGATATATTATGTATTGTAAATAAATATAATTTTTATATTCATCTGAAAATTTAACTCAAATTTAAGGTTCCATTCTTGTAAGAACATGAAACGTACAGGAACAAAATATTCCCACAGCCTTGAACACTAAGGAAAATTTAAAACAAAAATCTTTCCCACGATCCGTAATACAAAATTTCATTCGAAACTAAAGCAAATATAAAAGGAAGCGCGTCACACATATTTCGAAAATCATTTATCGCTCGAAGTTCCATAATTCTTCACGAATATCAAACTCAAACAATGGGCAATTCAATAGTAACATCAACCCGATTCAAATTCAGCATCGATAACGACCTTTTAGCGAGAACGAGCCGATAAATTTAAAACAAACGTGCTCCGAGGCCTGTGAACTAACCACAACAAACGAGCGTGCACTCCAACAATAAAACTCTAAAAAAAACCACACAAACTCGCAAGTTCCGACCGACTTATTAGCAATAAACCACCCGCGAGACGAAAAGAATGAATGAATGGAAAGGGTCAGAAACTCTTATGAATGGAGCCACGAGAAAATAATATGAAGTGAAGAAAAAAAATGGTTTCTAAAGACTTTTAGCACCCGCGCCCCTTTGTGCGGTTTTTGTGGGCTCTCTATAAACTGTAACGTGCTCATCTTAATCCCGTATGTGTTTTTTTTATAAGTCGAAACGGATACGTGTCGCATCTGACTTTTGGTTGAATTTATTTTGATTTGTGAAAAAAAAACAGCACGTGGGGTCTAATCATTTGGAAATACTAGTCGCGTTTACATTTTAGACAAACGACGCGTGCTTTTTTATGATTTTGGTGTCGGTTTGATTATGTTAGTTGATTTATAATATAAGTGCTATAAAATCGATGGTGTATTTAGATTCGGATCGGAATTTTGAATTAGTTTAAAATAATTGCACAAAAAATATGATCGACGCAAAATACAAACATCAAAGTCGTTCATATTGCAATGACGTAATATTGTATTATGGAAAAAGTTGTTTTTTATCAGTAATGAGTCAAAAATCATTAAAATATAAATATGTTAGGCGAGCATTTGAGAAATATTAATTTTCTAGTAATACAATATCACGTCAATTTGAAACAATTCTGCAAAAAAAATATAAATAAATAAAATCTTTGAAAGCGAGTAACATGTAATCAAATGTAATCGTTTAGAAAACAGCGTATGAAATTTGGATTCCTTTGTTTGGCTTGCGCTTGACAGATTGATTGCTAAGTAAATATTATGATTAACAGATGACTGTCTATATGCATATCGATAAATTGAATAAGTTTAGTAATAAAATGCTCGTAACTTTAAAGTTTATACGATAAGCATGCAATCTTTTGAAAAATGTGTTCGCGCCTGTTTTACATATACAGGAACGCACTCACACATCTGTGTAAGTGCTCTGAGATCACAAATCTCTGTCAATACTTTTTAAGCGAAACTCACACCAGATCCAATCCGGTTCGGCTCAGACAGCTTAACAATTATGATAATGATAATTATAATATAACCATAATAATAAAAATGAGAATATTAAAAAATGCAATATTTTTTTGTATTTATATAAAGTAAACCGACGTAATTATATCTAATTATTGACTACAATGAAATAAAAAGTTCACTTTCCATACATGAAGAGCATGAATTAAATTGCGGAGACGATCGTTTCGAGCACGGGCCATACCTGATGATGATCAGCGCCTGCACGCGCTCCAACGCCAAGGCGAGCACAACTGAGATTCTCCTCACGAGTCAAAATTCGAATCATACATAATATATTTATAGTCAAAGTCACCGTTTCCGTAGAAACGCAGAGAGTCAATTTCGCCAATAGTAACAGCATGTCCCACACCACGATGAAGGCGGCGGGGTTCACGCCGTGGAGAGCTTGCGGCCCTAGGCGAGGGGGTATTGTCACAAAGGGGGGGCCGACGTCGGGTACAGGGGCCCCCCGCCATAGTAGTCGTGCTGGAGAGGTGGCCCTGGCAGGGAACCGTAACCGTAACCTCCCATGTCGTACATCTTCAAGTCCGGCTTGCTCTCCGCTGGGAGCAGCCTCGTGATGCTGAACGGGTGCGTCGGTGGAGTGTACCCGGCTGGCTCCTGCTTCAGCCCGTAGTGGTCCAGGGATGGAGGTGGCCTCAATTCCTCGCCCAAACATAAATCGGGCGCGTGCAACAGGGCTAGGGGGTCTTCGCGCTCTTTGTCGCGCTCCTCCTTCCCGCTGCTTCCTCCCGAGTTCGCCTTGTGCGTCTGCCTCAAAGTCTCCTTCTTCTCGTCTTTGAAGCGTTTCTGGCGGCGCAAGAAGCAGCCGTTCTCGAACATGTTGCCCGAGTCGGGGTGCAGGGCCCAGAACGAGCCTTTCCCAGGCTTGTCGGGCGTGCGCGGCACTTTGACGAAGCAATCGTTGAACGAGAGCGAATGGCGGATAGAGTTCTGCCACCTCTGTTGATTTTGTCTGTAGAACGGAAACAAATCCATGATGAACTGGTATATTTCGGACAGCGTTAGCATGCGCTGCGGATTATTCTGTATAGCCATCGTGATTAGCGAAATGTACGAGTATGGCGGCTTCGCGTGAGTATAACTGCGACGATAAGATTTATCGTTGCGCGCCCGTTGGAGGGCGGCAGAGTTGGGCGAGGCGGGATCGCCTCCGAGTTCAGCTCTACCTCCGGACATGGACCCGACGGGCGTGAGGGCTCCCCCATATCCCATGTTTCCCATGCACGAGGGCATGTTGGCGGCGGAGTATCCGACTCCAGTGGCGGCGGCCATGCAGCTTCCGCCGACTCCCGAAGCACTCATCCCGCCGACGGAGACTCCGGCACCGTAACTGCCGCCGTACCCTTGGGCGGAAGGGTTCACGCCGCCCATGGGCACGCAGCTCATGGAGTTCATGGTGTAGGTGGAGGTGAGGCCGGGACTAAGCGGCAAGCCGGCGCTCATGGCGAGCGGGCTGTCGCTGTACGGCAACTTCTGCGATAGCATTTTGCACGAGAGGCTAGCGCATGCTCGACGCGCGCCGCGAACGAAACCCAACTGATGACTGGAAAGCTTTAACGGCGGGAAGTTACCCGACTGCCAATGGCCGAAGAGGGGAGGGGCGCTATGTGGACACGCCTATTTTGCCCCCACTCTTCGTTTCGGCGCCATACGCAATACGCATCTCGCGCGCATCATTTGATTCGAATGCGTTGAAATTTTTTTGGAATTGTGTAATTTTATTTACCAAAAAATTTATTATGCAATTTCTAATTGGAATAAAAATATTGTAAAAAAAGTCAAGTTGGAATTTTTTTACATAAAAAAAATTACTTCAATATAAAAATTACTCCAATAAATAATTACTCTAATAAAAAAATTACCGGATTTGTAATGAATTGAAAGTCAATTGTTGTCGAATGATTAATTTGCACTTTGTATTCTCATGTCAAATATTGATATTCCAAAATTTTTCCATTATCGGCGTTTCACAATTATAAATTGAAGAAAATTTGTTTTGAATTTGTATTAGAATGATAAAAGTGCGCTTTTGTCAACAAATAGATGACTTCATTCGAATCGGTAAACAAATTTTATGTGATGTACGAAATCTTGTGCTTGTTTAACGATAACAATTTTTTCTTATCACTTCCCTTATTTGTTTACGATGGATATTATAGAAAGTTGCAAACTTTAGTATCCATAGAAATAATTTTTTTCTTGTATTATAACCGGAAAATGTTGAAAATCAAAAAAAAAATAACAATATTCTTAATCCATTTGTTTACTCAAAAGCTCGGGTTCAAAGTCCACGCCAAAAGTTTGAATAACAACTTTCATACTACGTCACAATGACGAATAATCCATTAGTTGTTTGAGAAATTATTATTAAAATGTACTTTAACCTTTTTGACGAAAACAAGTTACAAAACAAATAAGTTGTGATGTAGAATGTTTTCAGTTTATTTGTGTTAGGGATTTTTTTTCAAAAAAAAAAACAAGATCATATTTAGATATCTAGATAAAATATTTTTTTTTTAAATCTACTAATCTTTACGATACCATAATCGGACATTATATAACAGAGAAAACAACCGCACGACACGAATGAAAATTTAGGGTCCGGAATTTATTCAGCGCCCAAGAACAAAGTCGTCCATTTATGAGAATGCGTTTTTCCCTAAATTTTTTTCTTTTATCCACCGAAAAGAGAACGTGAAACAAAAAAAAATCATCCGTGTGTACCTTATACATTATGGGCATCCCTCGACGTCCGATAAGTAAATCACATACCTGTGCGGGGAGCAAGCAGGTGAGGAGAAGAAAAAGGTCCACTCCAGTTTCGGTGTTTATTATTATTTTAAGATGTTAACCCGACAACCGTGAATGCAGAAACCGAGCCGAGAGTGTTAAGTTGCCTAATAAAGGTGGAATTTCGAGACAGGCCCCGGCTACGTGTGTGGTCCTCGAAAAAAAGGAAGTTCATCTAACAAGAAAAGTCGTCACTGAATAATATAAGGGTGCGTAGTTTTTCCCGCTGCTTTCTCGAGAAAAATCACTGACGAATGAGGGCTGCTCGAGAGCGCGATCTGAGGATTAATCTAAGGGTGCCCGAGGGTAAAAAGTGCGGATCAAATTGTTTTCGGTTTATACGACGATATTATTGAGGGGTTGGTGCAGTCCCCGCGAGCGTTATGCTAATCCAGCGTTCACTTTACAAGGATTCTACGCATATTGAATGCGGGTGGACTAATAAATGTCTATGCTCGTTTATTGCTTATGGCCTTGTTAAATGTTTCGTTAAGTGATATTTGAAAACGTAATTGATTTTTTGTGGTTAGTCATTTTTTTTTAAATATTTTTCGTATAACGTAACTTTTCAAGTTGATATTTTGAATAAATTCCGATCATCGATATACTATTTTCACAAATATTATTTAATTTATTTGAAAATAACCAAATTAAACATATCGTATCACACAAATAAATAATAATGATCCGTTGATTTTTTCAATCTTGTCAATATTAATTTATACTTGCAATCTCAACTTTCTTGTATCAATAAAAATCAACATTTTTACAAATATTATTCGACTAATTTGAAAATAACCAAATTAAATTAACTGAACATTGTCATATCGCACGAATAAATAATAACGATCCGAAATAATAATGATCGATCGAATTTTTTCAATCCCGTCAATATTAATCGAAAATCAATATATATATATTCGTATGTTTCTTCTATAAATATTATTCTATTATCGAATACTCGAGTGCGGCCAGAAAAAAATATAAATGAATGAAAGTTTGTATGTTTATGTACACTAGGAAGATAAATAAAAAAATTAAGTATTCCATTAATACGCTTCCTTTGAGGCGTACAAATATCAACAGTCTGAGTCCCGAGAGGGTGCATTTCACGATCCCAAAGGATTTGTTCCAACGGAGGGAGACCAAGCACTCGATGACGGCATCCTCCTGTGGCTTTTCATTGCTGAAAAGTCGGACAGACGTATAAATTGAGATCGCAAGTCGAAGTCCATTTCGAAATGATGAAAATTTCTGGGATAGTTAATCAATGTGAGAGGTGAAAGGTAAACTTTGTGAACTGCGGTCGATTGGTCAGACGATTTGATAAAATGTATTTCTGTTTCGTGTAATAAATGGTGCATGTTCAATGTTCGATTTTTAATTGAAATAAGGAAAATTGTAATCAATCTTTTCTGTGAATTATAATCTTTTCTATACTTTCTAACAGTTTATTATTGTTTCTTCGCTTAATTTGTTTCTTGAGAGTAAATCAAATAAGATGATCACATATTCAATTATATATTTTATTATTAGATCGAGTTTCATTGAGTATTCAAATCGATCACGATTTTTTCACATTAATTCAATAAACAAATTGAAAAAAAAAATCAAAAAACAAAACAAAATCTGGTTATGGGAAAATATTTCGAATTGAAGATTCCAATATATAAAAATAAATTAAAATAAAATAATAGACTCATCATACAACAATTTCACACTGACATACTCGAATAAAATTATCATATTCTAAAACAAAAATATCGAAAGATACATATTCGTCTACTCAATCAATCAAAACCGACACCAATTTCAAATCAAACTGCAATAAAAACCCGACAAATTTTATCCCCAATCCAAATAACAATATTCAAAAATCCAACTCCAAAACAATCGTGTAACGCACTCGAACCATTCGAGCGAGGGATGCAAACGTCCATGCACTGGAGTGCCCTCCAGTCGATCGGACCTCTTTGTTCACCGACGAAATATAAGCGAAAGCTCCTCGAAAGCTCCATTCCCGTTTATGGGTGAGGTAGCCACCCCGTTTAATACGACTTTATTGAAAACGAGCTGAAAACGCAGACGAAACGACGCCCTGGGTCGTCTTGGGGCGGATGTCTGCTCGTAGATGTTGAGGGGGTGGTGGGTGGGTTGTGCGTTCTGTTGTCGTGTGAGGATTTTCAATATGAGTCTGTTTCAAATGGAAATGTTCTATTTATGAAAATCGATGATGTGTTTTATAATGTGATTGAAATAATCAACTTAACTGCTCGAAAGAATGTATGATGCGAAAATTCCATTCGCACAACAAATACGGCGAAAACGCGCGCATACGAAATAAACGAGAAAAAAAATACACTGTATGATCGATCGTTTATTTGCTTATGTAAATGCCGGTAGCCATTTCAACGCGATTCGATCATATTATTAATATGACCATTCATCGTTTTCCGAAGAGTCCGAGGAGAACCGGTCCCCTGCCAAGCCAGGGGCTACCAATTCCATTAACGGGAGAAATTAATTAACGTGACGCGGCCACACCTTCACTTCAAACATCTAACCCTGACATGACTGACGACTGACATGGAAAATCTACGAAAACTCGGAAAAATCAATTAGACTCGACCAGTAATTTTCTGTAGTGTTTCATATCTAATATCAAAAATAATTCGATCACAATTTATTTATAAATAAATGGAAAATGTTGACATTTTTCTAACATAAATTGTATTTTTCAAATGCTTCTTTTTCATTTAGAAATGATTAATTTTTATATGAAATTATCTTTAATAATCTAATATAAGTTACATTTTCCTGAAATGAATTTCATTTTATCTGAACAATGTCACGAGGAATCTCTACTTATACATTAGTGATAAAAAAATTAAGTCTACAGTATGTATGCATCTTTATAATAATCGCACTTGTTCGTTCAAGACGACAAAAAAAAACTAAGTACGTTTTTTAGTCAGTACCATTGTGTTTCTCGACTCGTACTCGGGTAGAGACATTCACAACTCGTTGTGTAAACACAAGTGGATACCCACACTATGTTGAATGCGAGATATTATATGATTTAGTATACGTATGGGTAAAAATGGTTTCGGTGTGTCTATGTGCGAGTAGTATTTCCATTTCTTCCATACTTTGATTTTACGTTTTGTGACAAAACCTGTACCCAAAGTGTTTACATAACATACTGCTGAAGGTAGAGATGCGCCCGTATCACACGATTCCGTTAACGAAAATATATTTTGATATATACAAAAATAAATAAATAAATACGCGTGTATCCTATTTTCATGTGGCGCAAAAAAATACGAAGATTTCGTTCAAGTTTTTCGTGTATGAAAAAAACGAAAAGGTGCTCTCAAATTCAATGAAAATTTTATTGTTTGTGTATAATGCAATTTTTTATTAATTGATCAAAATTCTGAAAGTCACGCCATAAGCATTTCCGATTAACATTACGTCATCAATTAAATATGTCGCCAAGTGTCGATAATTTTGATTCGTCCCACGCAAACTCTCAACCCAAATAAAAAAAACCCGCAAATCATTCGATCGATTTGAATTATTTAAAAGTCATTCATTGTGAACGATCCGATGTTGTGACTGCACCCAAAAATTCCAACAATCGATTCGATTTATCGAATTCGACAGAAAAAAGTGTCATCCTTCATATCACACAAACTCACGCACAATAAAACGACCACTCAAATACGAAAATACAAAACGCGGCAACACTCGAACACCCGAAGGTATATATTTTCCACGGCGTTAATAGGACGAGACCACCCACGGAGCCTTCTACGTACGATTGCGACCTTCCACTTCCCGTCTTCCACTTTACTCCATCTTCAGGCCGAGGAGCACGGTCGTTTCGACGAGATGACGATGGAAAGATACAAAAAATAAAACATACCTCGTCCTAAGCCCGGTAGTAGAAGTACATAAATACGATAAGGGTGACTATGGTTGTTTTCGTTTAAAAAAATTTTAATTTTTTTTTAAATTGATTTATGAAAAATTTTTCATTATTCTGATCAGAATTTTCCTATTATTAGCCTTTATAACTCCTATATCCAGTTTAGCTCGATATAATATATATACAGGTGTTCTGAAACGCGATGCAAAGCTTTTAAGGTCGTGTCATTTGGAATATTTTAAAGTAAATATACCTTAATTCAAAGTATTATACCTTTCAAGTTATCGTTATTTTCTCAATTTCTAAGAAAAAATACAAAATTTCACACTTGCGCACTAACAATTCCCAAATGAATAGTAGACAAATCTTATTTTTTGTTTGTTTATTGTTTATTTAATCTATAAATATGAATACGAACATTTATATCAACTCAAAACTATTATAAATACATGATTAGTTATCAAAAAACTTGCTGAAATAAAGGGTTTGATTCTAATATTAATGCACTTCCTTTTGTCGGTAAAATCGATTAATGACTGTGATTAATATTGTGTACTATCAAATTGAGAAAATTTTAAAAAACTTATCACTCTCCAAAAGTAACCTTTTATTGTGATTACAAAAATTTTAAAACTTCTAATGGTTTATTAGAAAAATCTTATTCTTTTAATTGTCATATAAATTGCATTTTTTTTTATTATATTCAATGAAAATGACAAATGCGGTACTCACTTTTAATGATCTAGTCCAAATACTCATTCGAAATATAATTGAATGAAAAAGTACTCGCGTATCGAACTCGTTGTAAAAAATTCATACTGGCGTTTGATCGGTGAAGGGTGTATGATTTTAATTGGGGATGGACGCGTGCGTGAATTTTCCACGTGACGGCAATATCTAATTCAATTACAGCCGTTCCCACCGGAAAACCGATAAAAATATACTAGGGGGTGTCTTTTTCATCTCAATCGTCCGATAATTCGATGCCACTCACCCCCTGCTTTATAAAAATGCATATTAAAAGCGTGCCGATAATGATTCGTTATTATGACAAGTGAGCGTGTGAATAAAAATTGATTATAAAAAATCATTCGAAATTATATTAGAAATTTTTCATTGTTTTCGAATATGAAATGATAACGATATCAAAGTTCAATATACAGTGGACTTTGAGCGTAGAAATTATCCAGTCCAGTAAACAAGTTGTTTTTGTCGAAACTTATCGATTGTGAAATCTTAGAGCTTTCGAGGAAGTAAACATGTTGACAAAGTAGGGAAAAAATGCAAATTTCATCGGCTGGTCGATTCTTGTTTCTTGATATTGCAACATGAAAATATTATGTTTCACAACTGTGACGTCAAAGTCGATGTCCTGACCACCTGTGATTGTTGTCGAAGGTTGAATAATTAAATTTAATTTTCATGATGACTCGCATTTTTTATGTACACATTGCAGACGTCATCGAATGATGATCGAAAGGGCGCATCGGCCCTAACGTGTCATTATATAAAAAATGATGCGCAGTTACTGACTTTTTTATTAGTAAAATCAAAAATTGCGTATTGAAATAAAATTGATATGTAAAACAAAATTTATTAAAATCAATATTATTTGAAAAATAAAAATAGAAATTTCAAATTAAGTTTTCATAACACAATCCATTTTATTTACGTATTTAATAAATTATACATTTATTTTTATATTCGTACATATTAATTAAGTCGGCCCGAATCAAAATATTTGCTACACAACAACTCGTGTTGTTAAAATCAAATTAATATTTTTATTGCTTTATAAGTAAGTGGAGCTTTCAGGTGCCCTATTTTCAATTTATACCGTTATATTATATTTAGGGGGTGGGATGGGGAGGGATGTCCGTTGGCCACGTGGCTGTTATTAGATCCACATGTCCCGAGGCTACTTCCGATGCACCGGAAACGGCTCGATCGTACTGCCGAGGCAACCCTCACAGGGGCGGTTGCCACCTCGTATGATATGAGAGGTTTCACAGTCTCTTTTATTGATTAGATGTGGAAAAAATATAATTTATTGATTTTTTTTTTTTTTTTAAATATTCAGTTGCGAAAAGATGTTTTGAAATTATAAAATCTCTTTCGAAAATTCTAGATTCTAAAAGGTTCAATATGAAAATAGTATCTTACTTAATGTAGTAAACTCTGAAATCAATCAAATCAAATTTGATCATAAGCGGAAAAAAAAACTGTAATGTATTTGAAATAATTTTTGCAGC
Source organism: Hydropsyche tenuis (assembly GCA_009617725.1). Classification (NCBI taxonomy): domain Eukaryota; kingdom Metazoa; phylum Arthropoda; class Insecta; order Trichoptera; family Hydropsychidae; genus Hydropsyche; species Hydropsyche tenuis. The sequence continues at coordinate 2,063,250 of VTON01000008.1, forward strand.
ATTTGAATATGTGTATTTATAATAATTTTTGAGATGTGCGTGGGAGGTTTAAAATCATACCTTTTCCCGCCCCCGTCACGAGTTCGCCCCTGTTTGTCCTCTTTTTTGACGTTAATAACAGTAATAATAAAAAGTAAACACGTCCCACGCTAAATCATAAAACAAGGGATCGTATATTCGTATTTATGAATGCTTTAGATATTTTTCTGTCCAATTATTTTTATGTAATGTTATACATTGTCTGAGTAAATTAACAATTTGAAAAAATCCTTGAAATTTTATAAATATTAGAAAAATTAATAAAGTCAGAATGAGAAATTTAATATTACGGTACATGATATATAACCGAAATTAAAAGAAAAAAAAAACTGATTCTTCTTTTCATAATAATACAAACTTGCTAATTCAATTATATACTATTATTTTTTTTTTGTAGCTATTTCCGTATTATGACTGGTTGTAAACAATACTGGTTTACTAAAGATTTTGATTTCTACTGGTATAATTCATGAGATACAAATATACGTCAGTGTATGTATTAAAATATAAACATCTTAATAAAATAAGTAAACTTATCAAATCAATGAAACAACAGCTGTACAAATCTAATTCAAAGTAAATAAATTACAAAGTGATTATTATTAAAGATCGGGTGCAGAATGTTAATAAAAGATTTCTTTGTTGATAATAAATTTATTGCCTTAAATAATATCAGTAGGTATATTAATATGTCATATCAGTTAATATAATCCAATATTACGTTACTATATCAACTATTCATTGTTTTTTTTTATTTACCTAAGACAGCAAATAATTAGCTATCGTCTTAGAGGCACTTAAGAATTAAAAACAATTAGATATTTAAACACTTCAGTGAATATCGTAAATAAAAATACGCATTCATATTCGTAAAACAAAATTCGGAATCCATTCATAAAATATATTACGATATCGGAAAAACGACGAATATTTTCATTTTTGACATTCACTTTACAATAATAATTATGATTGATCGTTGATATAATTTATATTGAGGTCAGCGTTTCACAATATTCGAAAGATTAGGTACCATTTTAGGATGGAAATAGTTTTCTTTATCAATTTTATAATAGAAAGGACAAACAATAACTAGTGTCGATTATAGATCGATTCAAATTGTATCACAAATGTATCGTAATGTTAAACAATAAGTAAAAGTGCATGTATGGCTTAAGAGTAAATAAATGTAAATATTTTAAAATTGAAAACTCCTAAAGCTACAATATTTTTGTACTAATATAACGTACATTAATGTAGACCGAAATGGAAAGTGTTCGATCATTACGAATAAAAAAATCACTTTTGTGTATGGCAAATTTTCAAACACATTTTTAAAACTAATCACAAAGGCATCCCATGCACATGCACAAAACTTAAGTACGTCAAGTAAGTAATAAAATTTATTGAAAAATAGTTCAAATATTTGATCGATACGATCGTGAGAGATTGAAAAAATAGATTCCTATATACACACGTGCCATTAAGAAAAAAAATACATATTTGCCAATGAAGGACGCAATACACCCACAAAAAAATTGAGCAAAACATTCGAGAAATCGTTCGAAAAACATTCGAAAAAATATACTACGAAACTCTTCCTCTCTACAAACGCGTAAAACAATGGCGACAAGTTTCGTACGGACCGAAGTCCGCAAATATGTACTCAACGTGATCCATGATCAAACAATTTGGATCGGATCTATGCCATAATGAAAACGAGACCGCCACTCGAGAGTACCAAGGCATAATGTGTCGGAAAAAGGGAAAATATTAACAAAATGGAGATGGCAAATAGCTGGGAATCGTTCGAGGAACTGCAATGTTTGCGCGAATGCCGCTCGTTATGTCTACGACATTTTTCGCGGCAATTAATCTAAAATGTTCGACAATGAGAAAACTTGGTCGTAAATTAAAGCGGTTTTACAAACAAATGTTTGTGAAGGTTCTATGTCGCATCTGTTTTTCCGTGCGGTGAAATATTTACATTCCGATGCGGTCGTATAATTTTTAATTATCGAAATTTTAAATGCATTATTTAAAATTTATTCGTTACAATATTAATCGATTTTTTTGAATACTCTGGACGATTTTACATAAAAATATGCATAAGTTTCATTCATACTTTCTGATTTATTCTGTATATCTAAATAACAAATATTTATAAGAAAATCGTTCATAAAAATACTAGTGAAATTTCGAAACGTGACGACAAAAAAATATAGATTATATAAAGTTCACATGGCCGAATCGAATTCGGAAAAAATTACGCTTTTCTCTCCGTTCACCTTTGATTTCACTTTTGTTCGTTTATCTGTCAAAAGCGTGTCAATATTTTGAAACTGACTTATCGACATTTTCTAAGTACGTCGCCAACGGTAGACAAAATCAATAATTATTTATTATACATCTATTGTATGGACATGTTTGTTCGTTATACTTACAAAATTAATGTTATTATTATCACAATACAAATATTTATCGTTCAACAGTCGAGTCTATGGCGATTCGATCGATGGTCAACAGAAGAGATTGTTCGAAATGTTGAATTGTATTTTCTCGTGAAGAATTTCGATCGTTCGTCTCACTTAAATGTTAAAATATGTATCGTGTAATAATTGCTTTCGATCGTAATAATTCGTCTTTGGTTGTATAATATTTATTACAAGAGCTTTATGAAAACCTACTTTTACGTTATAATATATTAAAGATCTGAACAAGATATTGTTTAAGTATAAGTATAAAAATATACACATTGTCATAAATATAAATATCACTATTTCAAATTGGATAAAAAATTAGTATGGGATATAAATATGCATGTTAGTATCGAAGTAAAAATATTGCAAAAAAGCGCATTTCTAATATAAATATGAGCAATTATATATTGCATAAGTAAATATGACATAAGTAATAGAAATTGACTGCAAAATTGTATTTATTGAAGCGCGAATAAAATGTTGGATATCACTGATGCGCGCGAATAAAATTTACTCTACGTCATAAAGGCTGAAGTTGCAATGTAAACTGTAAAAGCGTCTTCAAAAAGTTGTTCAAATAATTTGAGAATTGAGCACTTTGTCATTTTATTTATGTATGTATTACATACGAGTGTACTTATTAATATTTGTTAACAATTCAATTAATATGAATAAATATGTGTTTTATAAGTTGAATAAACCCGACACTTGCCCTTAATATGCAATTACTCAATTCACAGATATTATATAATATACAGTTTAAAATACATAAAATAGTAGAAGCAAAAAAAGAAAATGTCATGGTTTCAGATCCGAAGATAATAATATATCACAATGGCAAAACTTAAAAACAGTCACAACTCATTATTTATTTCAAAAATTTAGAATCATTCAATGAACAGCGTTTAAAAACCTTGCATACAATACAAATAAAAAATAAACGATTTTTCATTGGTAGAAGCTCATTAAATCATTATCAAAGGTCAGTGATAGGTCCCAACAACATCTGTCTAGATTCCGGAGAAATACCCAAAGACGCCGCCGAATTGGCCGCCGAAAACCCATTGAGAGCCGAAGAGTGCGTAGGAGTCACGGGGGCCCCGGGGGCGTAGCCCCCTAGCGAACCGCGCTTCGACTGCAGCTGGGTCACTAATAACTCCAACCTAGAACAAAATTCACTTAAATAACACATTCCCTCAAACATAAATATTTCCGAATAAAACAAACAATTATTTACTTATGAACGCGGGCATCGGCCGCAGCTCTAGCCGCTCTCTCTTTGTTCAACTCCATTTGAATTCTGATCCTTTCCTCCCCGGTAATTGCAAAACCGGGCGACGAACACGGAGATAGACCATCGCGGCTGTCATCAATAAAACAAACATAAAAATTTTAATAAAATATCGCCGAAGACGCGATACGACCCCCGAACCATTAATTCCCCCGCCGAAAAAAAACAATGAAAAATGAAAACGAGGGAAACTGTCGACCACCGGACAAACAAGCGTGTCGAGGGCAGATAACCTGGAGCAGTCCCGGTCCCGGTCCCGGTCGATGCGAATACCGGGTCACCCTTTAAAAATGGCCAGCACCCGAATGTGCACAGCGCGACACTCGTAATATATTGCGAATAACGACCCGAGAGTCGCGCAGTGGGCGAAAATTATTCGCGGGAAAAATGTGATAGGCGCGCGTGCCCGGGAAATTATGTTTGGGTTTGGGCGCTATCGCGTTTCGGAATAACGCGAGGTTGTGATTCAAAGGTGAGTTATTCGAAGGTGGGTGGTAGTTGGGGGGTTTTATCGTTTAATTCAGCGCGGGGAAATTTTTGGAAAATTATGTGATTAGTATGAATGTTGTTTAAAATTTTTAATGATTGTCGTTTGTAAACTATATGAAGGACTTTTCCGAGTATTATGGAATGCTTGTATAATTTTTTTTTTTTTTAAATAAATATGTAGATTTTTTGAGATCAAATATTAAATTGTTAAAATCTATATTAGATACAGTAAATATTTGAATCGTGTTCCGAAAATAAACTGTTTAAAAAGAAAAAAAGACTGTATTGAAGATAAATCAAATACGTAATCATATTCATCTATTATACTAATTGCAAGACACGAACTTAACTTTAGTCATTGATAAAAATTGGCACGATTGACAAGACTGTTCAAAATCTATATTAGATACAAAAATATATAGACAAACCAAATATTTGAATTACATCCTAAAAGAAAACTCAACACAGTCATAAAGAAAAGTGACCGCACCGAAGCTATCAATCAATCTTTGTCTTGAGCGAAAAGGGGACTCAGCCCCGATTTGGCATGCAAATTGAAACGTCCGATACGCAAGACGTAGTGCTGAAAAGTCACAGAATAACCCCGAACATAATAAAAGGCACACACGTCGAATTACAACCGACAAATTGGCTCGCAAAAACACAGAAGTATCGCGGGACCGAATCGCACACGCCGAACTGGGCTCCATAGATGGCAAAGTGTGGACTTGGAGCAAACAGCATTTGTACGTACCTCGGATTGAGGCGAAGGTTGTAAATCTCTTCCTCCAGCTTCACTATGCGGTCGTTCGTCCTGGCCTTTTCCGACAGCGTGCTCTGGTGTTGGCTCTGCTGGGTAACAAAGCAAGATAATATTTTATATTGTGTGTGTGTGTTTATAATAAAACGGTTGTTTTTATGTCGCGCGAAAGTTGTGCAGATTCGGGCGTTACGATGAAGGATCGGGCCCGTTGGGAATTTATTTCATAAACAAACTATATCGCAAGATAGACGGTGACGAATCACCAAACATTGCGTGTTTATAACGCTGGAACTTTTGTGCATACAGCGATATAAAAAATAATAATAAATAATTGAAATTTGTTTGTATAAATATAACTCATTCGACCCAGTGACATTTGTGATGTTCGAAATTCGAATCAATACGTTTTAAGTCACATATTCGATTTCGAATTGAAAAAAGTTTGCTTCGCCCCGCATGTAATTCGATATAATAAGGGAGGGGCACTGACTTATTTTCATTTCGTATGAAAGTATAAGTATCGCACTGTAAACATTATTCTCAAACATTAATTCCTACGTTTCCTCAATTACACATTTTAACTATCACAGTGGAAATTTTCGTAACGATTCAGGCAATTCAGTAGCATAATGAATATTTGTTTGACATCAAACAAAAAGATTAAGACGAGCGAGAAGTAAATTTTATCAGTCGTTTTTATTAGTTTATTGAGATAATGAAAGTCATCGACTTCAAGAAAACGAGTAAATTCGAGTCATATCTAAATATAATGGTATATGAAATATTTCCATTTAATTAAATTTTACATAATCAATTTCATCCCCTAATCATACATCAAAAGCAAAATCCAATCTAAAACCAAAAATAAACCACTTCGACTCACACACCAAACTCAACATCAAATCGAACTGCATTTCAGACACACAGAAACACAAACACCAAAACCAACCAAACAAACAACGAACACGCAACGCAGCAACAGCAATCCTCCTACCAGAGACGAACCCCCAGCGACCTTCGTCCGGAGACCAGCGACCGAGGGTGGGCCGGAGACGATCCGCTGCACCAGACGTCCCTCAGCCCCCGGCCTCCCGATGAATCCATCCACTTACAACGGTCAATATTTGCTTGGCCGACGGGAGGGTGGCCGGCCCCATGGAAGAGGGGACCAGGCTGATGATGGAGGCGGAGGAGACAGGGACGACTGATCTTCGGCGAGGAAAAGTCGCGGACATGTATCGGATTACGGTTGGCTGTAGGGGTACAGTGCAACGTATGGGATCTAGTTACGATGGTAGGGGTGTTGGTGTAGTTTTGGTGTTGTCGATGGTTGTGGATGTGTGTGAGGATTTAAATGGGGGTGTGGTTTGGTTGTGCGTTGAAAAGGTGTATGTTGTGTCTTAAAATTAAGTGTTTGTGCATTAGAATGGTATACGATGTGCGTTATTTTTGGTGTATTGAAGAATGAGGGGTTGAGCATGATTGTATTTGTAGTGTGCAATAAAAAAATTGGTATTATGATGTGAGCATTAAAAAAAAATACGGAATGATCAATAGAAAATATAGGTTTAAACGTTTGAGCATTGAAATGATCGAGAGTTGGCAACGTCGCCAGAGTAAAGTCTTCCTCCATAGACACAATACAACTGTCAACGTTTCTTTTTGTTGAATCATATTTCAATAATTTCGTCAATTTTTGATTCTATTAGAAAAGTTGTGAATAGTGGTATTTCGTCCTATTCGAGTTTCGTATATTCATTTAAAGCGCGCTTTATTCGTTTCAAGGTACAAATATTTTTTCAATGATCAAAGTAATTTTTCGAATGCACACATAATTATCTTTAAATACTAGGTAAATCGAGTGATATTGGAATTTAGTTAATGTTTCATAATAGACTGAACCTTTTGTTAAATCGAAAATTTATGAAAATCTTTTGTGAAATTTTAAATGTTCACAATTACGTGGAATATATTTTTAAAAATTATCTACAAAGTGTTTTCATATCAGTGTGCAAATGTAAATATGTCATTATGTTTGAAAATTAGTTACGCAGTTTCACCCAGTTAAAAAATGAACAATGCATTTGTATGCAATGCGCAAAAATTTTTATTTTACTTTTAGCAAGCTCTATATACCAAAATCAAACATTTTTCACTATCATTTTTTAATATTTAATTCTTAAAATACATTAAAACAGTTCGTTTGAATTCAAAAATTTAGCGACAACCCTGAAAATAACAGTCCCACCTCCGTCCTCCGAGGGGGAGAGTTTCATGGAGCCAATAATGGATTACGGCTTTTATTAGAACAAGTGGTCGGTCATCCATCCGTTCGTCGGCCCGTTCGCTCTATTCCCACAAAAGCTCGCCACGAAAATTTATTGCAAAATATTTTATACGAAACGCGAAAACCGAACGACCGTCTGGCCATTATCGACGAATACTCGCAGTGATTTGTAAAGCCGAAGCGAGCGAAAGAAGGAAAAATATAATACGAATACGTCGAAGCACAACGTCCGCGTTTGTACTTTGAATAGAACATTGTCGTAAAAAAATTTAATCGCGCGCTCACTTAGCACGACCGTACGAATTTCCACATGGGAGGTGTGCCACATTTTTATAAATTCGATATTAATTAAGGAAACTACGAAAAAAAAAATTGCGACGCTCCGTTCGATTTTAGTGTGTAAGAGTGATAATTGGAATCCGAAAAATAACAAAATCAAAGTTAAAAAATATGCACACGATTCGTACGCGTCTAAAGACCGACACTCTTCGAAACGAATAATTCAATTAGCGTCGCGCGTTTCGGGAAAACAATACGTTTTATTGTGTGAAACGCGAACGGCGTAACAATTACGCGACCTACGAAAAAAATTAAAAGCATTAACATAAAACACCGGAAAAGCAGAAGAACCTCAACTCTAACTCCTCAGCTTCGCTCGCGAGCCTCCTCCATCACTCCAGAGGCGCGAAGAAGACCACCAACGAAGTTACGACACTCGTGTATAAACAAAGAAAAATTATTGCCCGATAATGTGTTGTGAATGTGTGCTTTTCCATCTGGCTACCTGGCTCGGCAATAAAATAAAACTGCTCGATTCCGAAGAGGTGCGCGCCGTCAATGCGGTGCTAAAATGTCTAATTACGCTAACACCGGACGGCCCACGGACGTTTTATAAAATTTTTCGCCTTTTGAAGAAAACGCGTAACTGTAGATGTTATTCTTCGTTTTTTTTTAAAAGAGACGCGAATGCGACAGGTGTTCGTCGCGTCATCTTCGCGAATCGCGCCATTGTGAGCGTGCTAATCGATTCGATGTGTACGTGTACACTCGGAGAGAATTTAATTAAGTTTTATTGACTTTTGACCCATTTTAGCCTTTGACCTCGTCAGCGATAACAGTTTCGCCTGACGACTATCCGTGTCGCTTGTCGTACAAAACCACAATCGGATCGACTCAATTTGCCATCTTCCAATTATAAAAATTGTTAAAAATGCTAATATTTCGATCGATTCGTTACCGCAATATCGGTAAATATTCTTCGAATTTTTTCATAATATTACCTAATTAAAAACCTGTTGTAAATAAATAAAAAATACCCAAACAGTAGCAAAATCAAACAATTTATGAATTTGATGTGCTTAAAAAAAGTCATCGTTTGAACTTTGGATCGATTCATTTTGCTACCGCCAAGTTGTAATTTTTTTATCCCAATTTCCAAATAAAAATACTGTAAAAAATATCAAACGACGTCACTTTCGGAATTCATATTCCCAATATTCCAACAGCCTCATAATAAAAACAAACATGCGAAATCCTCAATACACGAAAGGCCTTTGAACGGCCGTGCTCGCGCGCACATATTTGAAGATAGGCCACTCGAGATCGATCGAAGATGACCCATCTCACGGGTGGTCCTCGGCCTGGTCCTCCTGGTGTCGTCTCGCCTCCGCCAAGAGACCCCACTCGAACTGTCGTCGACGAAACGACCAATATCCACGACCGGTAGCCGGCTCTTTCTTTCCGCGGTCGCTATATTATGTTAGTGTGTGTGTGTGATCGTAGGTGGTGTGGGAAATGGTTCAATGGAAACTGAACGAGGTGAGAAAATTTGTATGGAGTTATCATCGACGGTGCATGAGAGAGTAACGGTTGGGCGTGGAATTAGAAATTGTTTATTGAAACAATGCAATCGTGGAATGTTTCGTATGAGTGGTTTTTTGTGCGGTGTAGTAATTGGAAAATTATTCGGTGCGATAATACGTGAAATGATGGAGAATGAATTAGCGTTTTGGTTGGTGATCTGAATTTGTGATGGGTAATAAAAAAATGTACCTTCAATTGGTCGTAACTACGCCAATCTTGGAAGTATTTTTCTTGAGGTATCATATAGTTATTCTAAAGCAAAAATAAAAAGCCTGTTTATACTTCAAAAACGCAAAGTAAAAATTAATGTGAAATAAAAAAAACGCTCGGTTCGTTTCTAATTATTGTAAAAAATGTGGAATAGATAAATAAATATTGAAACTGACCTTGTTACAGTTTTTTTCATCAATTATAGAGCGCACTTTATTAAAAATAGCCTCTTCACGCACTCTAGTAGCATCTCTGATTTCTCGGACGAGATCGGCCAACATGCCGGGAGCATACATTACGGAAGACCCTCCGATACCACCAGTTTGAGAAGCCGAAGGGTTATGATTGTTCACTCCAGTACTAGAAGCTGAATCTCCTCGCCATATGGAAAGCTGTTGTTTTAAAGAATCTAATTCTCCTAAAAAGTAAAATTTCATATGAAAATTGCACAAACCAAAATTTAAAATCATTGTACAATATGAAAAAAAAACCTCTCGTATCATGAAGCTCTTTGTGAAGCCGTCGGTTTGTTTCTTTAAGTGTATTTATATGATCTACAAGGCACATAATCAGTCTACTATTAGCATTATAATCGTACAATACGGAACTTGCTCCTGAATCCGTTTCGTCCCCAGAGTCCTCTCTGTTTCCATCGAATGCATCATTTTGAGCAAAGCCCGGATCGCTAAATCTTCTCTTCTCAGACTTGTTAGTTTCATCGCTACCATTAATAGTTGCAACGTTCTCCTTGTGATCGACCACGGGAGGTAAACTCGCATAGTCATTGTTGATGCCACTCGTAACCGAGGGCGCTGCACTGCCAACTTCGACATTGTTTGCAGGACTCGATTTTCCATTTTGCAATTTGATCAACTCATTTTCGATACCGGCACACGTATTTTTTCTAGGAACTCGGTTCTTTTTATGATAATTGTATCGCTTCTGATTCTTTTGTCGCATATGATTCCCGAGGAAATCGTTAGAATTAAGAGTATGATGAAAAGGATAATACGGAGGAGCACAAAGGGGCAAAGATAAAGGTTCAGGAGGATAAACGTACGGAGACGAATACCTACAAACGGTAGGATCCGAAGCGGCATTGAACAACCTTTGATGATAGAGAGGAGGCGGCGGGGGCATAGCACCCACATAAGGATGATAAGGGGGCGGAGGGAACAGATCAGGTTCTGGTGCAACTGAAGCAGCAGCAGCGGCAGCTTTCTCGAGCCAGTTATGCAAAAAGTCAGAGCGACGCGACCTCACCTTCTTGCGTTTCCCGAGGACGCTGGACGGGGGCCCGGGGCTGTTTTGGCAATGGGGGCCGTTGGGGCCGTTGGGGCCGTTGGGGGCGTTGGGGGCGCTGAAGACGCGCCCGCTGCCCGCTTCACTCGCCATCGTTTTAGCCCTCTCTTTGCGCGCTGACACTAATCAAATTAATGACAGCTGAGAGGTGACACTGTTGGTGGTACGCCTGTAGGGGACGTAATATAGTTGGGTACGACCATGGTTTGAAGATGTGTTTTGTTTGATAAATTTGTTGAATGGTTTCGTTTCGTTCGATAGGTGTGAATTTATTATGTTTTTAATCGGGTTAAATTTTTTGGTAGTTAGCCTTGTAACATGCAGGGTTTTAAGCAAATGCGAAAAAAAAATCTTGGTAGATTAGTTGTAATACAATTTATAAAAAAATGTGTTTGATTTTTTATATTATTGCTTATTATATTAATCATAATGTAGAGTTTAGATTTTTTAGATTTGTTTATTATATTGTTATGATTATTTTCATTTTTCATATTTAGGAATGTATGTAGTTGTGATTCAATTTATAGAAAAAAAACATTATTTATCATTTAAACCCATTTTATTTAAAATATTTGATACATTACAATAATGAAAAAAAACATTCTATATATTTACATACACAAATAAGCTTTGTTCGTTTACAGAACCTACAAATATGTATGTATCTAAAAAAGATAAACTATACAACATGCAAAATATGTTCTTTTGATTATTTATCAAATCTATAAATGTATACGTATACATTGAATGAAGACATTGTCTAACAAAAATTAAGCAAACTATGCATTTGCAAAACTATAATAAAATCGAAAAGTTTTACACGGCAGTGAATAAAAGAACTGGACCACTATAGTCACTTTGAGGAGATCACAAAATTTATTATTAAACTTATAAACTAATCATTATTATTTCTTTAATACCCATCGATTAAAACTATTTGTACGACAAACAAAAAAATCCAAAGATGTCGTAAAATAAAAAGAAATCATAACAAATTGCAACTCAGTCATCCATTGCAAAAAGAAACGAAAATTAAAAATCGGTATTAAAATGATCAAGTTGAAACACGGAAAGTTGGTTAATACTAACATAAAATTCGATACAAATTAAATTATCAAGCACAATTATAATACATAGCAACTATAATCTTATCATATTATTCTCAAAATATACACAAATTATTGCTTGATGAGTATTTTCTTTATAAGTATAATAATATTTTGTTAAACTTCTCAAAGTTATGTATAAATATACAATTAGTAAAATATATTACTGGTAACGGATGTCTTTGTTGAAGTTGAAACACTGTCTTAGTTAGCTTTTAAAGATGTTTTTTTTAAACATCAAAAATAATTATTGCAACAATTGAAATTTCTAAGAATAAAATCAAAACATTTTTGAAATCATATCTATATTTAAAACTTACATTATAAAAGTCATGGCCGTTGTAAAGATTAATAAATCTGAATAATATATGCATAAAATCAATTAAAAAACTAAGTCATTTATTTACATTTTTTTTATAATAATGTAAAGAATCCATTAATTTGAATTTTTCATTGAGGCTTATGAAGTTTGATAGAGGATATTTGAACGAGTAACCTACAAACTCTGCATAGGTGAAATTATGAGAATAATATAAATCGTATTAATTTCATTTTTATACATTGATATTTCAAATGTTTTGATTGAATACATGACAATTATTAAAAATTTGCTAATATGAAAAATAAATGCTTCATAAGGTTTATATTATAGGCTGATTATTTGAAAAAAAAAACAATTCACAAAAATACTTGTTAGTAAACAATAATTTTTCGTCTTACAATAAAATTAATATTGAATCTCGTATACCTATATTTGGAATAAAAATACAGAAAAGATTTTGACTTGTAGAAACTATTATAATGCAAACATGTTACATAAATGCATACAATTAGTTGAAAATCAAAGATGAAGTGAATTATGCCACATTATCCTTAACTGTGAGAAATTACACATAATACAAATGTAAATTACGTATGAATCAAAATGATAACCCCATTTTCAGGATATCATCATGGATAAACATTATTTAAGATAAATTACAAATCTAGCTTACTTCACAAAAAATATATTACAAGTAGCTATTAAAAAGTATAAAAATGATACTTTGTTTTCCATATTAACACTTTTGTAGACATCTATTGTAGAGTGAATTCTGGATTATATATAAGATTATAGAAATTTTATAAAAACTGCTATTATTTCAGAAAGACAAACTATGCGATAAAACAATTGTTTATCGTTACTCATGAAATAGATATACAAAAATAATTTATCAAAATACTTATGTTATAGTTCAACAATTATTAAACATAAAAACATCAGATCTTATTATAATCTAGCACTCTTTCTCATAATAAAAATAGACACTATCAATTTCCAAAAATAATTTGTCAGCATATATGTATCATTATTTTAGGCTTATAACAACTTAAAATATTGAATTTACAACACTATCCTTTTTCCAATACCTTTTATCTTAGGATCTTATTAAAATATATATCGAATATATTAAACAATAACATGAACAGACCTTAAAGAAGGTCTTCGAATAACAATCAAATGGGTGTATCAAACTCGCCTAAAAGATCTGATTCATTTAAAAAGCCTTCTTCAACCCAAGAATCGTTGGGTAACTCTCCGAAAAAGTTATTGTCGGCATCCAATAAAGCAGTCGGAGATTTTCTAACCATAGCATTTTGATTATGATTAGAATTTTGAGACAATATTACGGTTAATATTGGGTCAGATCCATTTTGTAAGACATTTGTATAAGGCGACACATATGCATATTTTTTGTTATGTGATATTGGTGCGATATTCTTAGAATAATTGAAATCACCTTTGTAGAATTTTTGAGGTACAATGGATGGTTTTTCAGGACTATTTGAAAATTGTTGACAGAATATGTCAGGAGATGGCACTTTGCAATATACGTCCATTTTTTCTTTAATGTCCATCAAAGCTGGTTCACTGTTCATCTGAAACATCAAAATAGAACGAATTAACATCAATTTTTAAACAAAATAAAATATTCGAATTTTAAAATATGAACAATTTATCAAAAATTATAAATCATAAGAACAAATCACATAAACGTCATAATGTGGTTCATACTAAATAATATAGGTGGATAACGATTTTAAACATACTATAATATAATTATAAATTCATAAAATAATTATATGATAAATCTTCTTTCCTCTTCTGTCTATTATGACATTTGATGAAATATGTGATACTTAAATTATAGCAAGAATTAAACTTAACGCATGTTATAAAACAGGAAGAAGCCATTAACCATAATATTACTTTGGTAGCATTGTGGCTAAAATATTTTTATATTTATAAATAATATGTAATAATGACTTATGACTTAATGACTTCTTTACAAATTTTTACACTTAAAAATAATTACATAATCTATTGCACACATAAATGAAAAAGTCAATAATATAAATACTTTCATGAAATAAACCTATGGTATCTGAATAAAAGTTCACAAATCAATGTTCTAGTTAATTTTTCTTTCTTTTAATAATTTTGATCTTTATAAAAGCAAAATAACTAGCTTTCTAAATCGTTCCGTGGATATTTTCAATGAATTACTTTAGAGATAATGTTAATTTTAGAATTAACTTTTATAAAGTTTTTTATTTATCCCTTTAAGTAATAATTTTATATCAAAACAGTAGATGTTTAAAATAGGAATGATTTTTCCAAAATATTATTCTTCTTTTATTAAAATTGAAAATCATTAATTTATCCACTGAATTATTTGAACAATTTAAAACTTGAAAGTTATTTGAAACAAAGCATTAATCAAATTAAAAGAACATGGCATATAGCCAAAAGCTTACCAATCTCTTACGATCTGATGTAACATAAAATCGAGAGTTGTTTCTGCAGTCTTTATTAATCTAATCGTTGAAAACATAAGTGAACTTTCAATGTATTTATAAATTGATTATTTAACAGGACATTAAATGTCCATTTATCTAACATATTTTGAAAATATATACCAATTTGTTTTAAGAATATTGAAAATACTGTTACAGATGATGAATATTGAACCAATTTCATATTTTATTGTTCCCAATATTCACAGATGTTTTGTTTTTCAATATTTATGAACATTAATTTTCTATAGTTTATGTATTTCATTAAAGTATAAATAATTCGTATATTCGGCATAAACTATTTTATTATAATGACACAATTTTGATCCTTTGTTGAATATTTGATTCAGGAAAGAACGGGGTGAGGGTAATCAAAGTCAAGATAAAATATTTATTTTATTTGTTTTATTTCATTGAATCTTGAATCAATAATCGAAAAAACGATCAATTAAAATTAATATGTACATACATAAAACATTATCGAAATAACATCGAACAAGACATAATCTAATATTACGTTACTACGTTATTTTTGGACTTCTAACTAACCGAATGAATTCACACATCACATTCACAAGCTCCCATAAAATTTTAAAGCTCAAATCGCTGTAAGGATATAAACATACTCACGGTGCTTACTGAAATAAAATACACACATTTAAATACACTACTTTTAAGTAATGTGCAGTACATATTTTGATATTCATATCTATAGAAACATACGTATAAATATTTTAAGGATATATATATAAATATATATATATATATATATATATATATATATATTAATTCAAATGAGAATAACAATATTTAAATATTAATTCGCTATTTCAATCTAATCATTATCAGATTTAAATTTCCTAAAAAAAAAAAACAATGTCTATTTTAAAAATATAAAATGTCAATTTTTCCTTTTAAGATTTTCTATATATAAAAATGGCATTTTTTCAAAATAGTTTGTTAATATTTTCTGAGGGTAAATTTTTCTATTTGTAGTTGAAAGCGTTAATCAGAGGTGATCCTTTAAAAAATAATGACGATTGTTCCCAAAATGCTGACAGTCCAAGAATACAATCGGATGGATAAATCCTATCATATCTGGGTAATATTTTTACCCGTTTAGCACCAAATTCGTTCTGTATTCCATAGACAACCTTGGACAATATAAATATAGAGACACATTCATACAATTAATACTTTCGAAAAAAGTATTGACTGTTAATTAATGGATTGGTTAGAAAAAAAGTGTCGTAAATAAGCCACACGTTGGTGAGTTCACTAGAATTAATAAATCGCTAAACATCCAAAATAATGCATATATGGTAAAATGCCATCTCCAAAAATACACAATCAGTTCAAACCTTTTTTGGCTATCGAGAGTAAAGATTTCGAAAAATCTACATATTCGATTTAATTTGTATCCACTATATTCGAATAAGTTAGTACATAAACACAGATTTGATAAAGTCTTCATGTCATACATTTGAAAAATTTATAGCATACAAATATTATAATCAAATTTCAATTATGATTTAAAATTGTTAAATACACACTACAATTGAGAACAATGAATTTTTTTATGTCATTTATTTTTTCCACAATTTGCTACTAATATATTATATTTAAACATTAAAATTTTGAACTTTTGAAATTGAAAAACCAATACTTGTTAAAAAAAATCAGATATAAAAACAATATGGTCAATTGCTGAGATGAATTTGTGAATAAAAGAATCTTTAAGTATGGATAAAAAATTGTCATTATTAAAAAGTTTTCTTGTTAAAAATATACCAGCATGTATAAATATAACCGAGCTATATATTTTGAACATATTGTTATATGGTTTGTACTATTAGATTTGAACATGTGACATAAAATTTTCCATAATTTGTAGTTTTATATAATTGAATGCGCTATGTCCATATTGATACTGCAAAAGTTTGTTATTGCTTATAAAATTTACTAAAAACTTGCAGTTACAACCGAAAATATAATTTGCTAGATAAATTGTAGAAAATCGCATATATGAAAGCTATTTTTCGTTTAGCTGCTATTATATTATATTATATTATATTATATTATATTAATAGTAACATTTAGTCTCATTATTTGCAGTGATAATGTTTAAATTTTTACTATTATAACACACAATAAACAGGAAATTAAATTTATCTATCTAATTGGCATGTGTTAATGTGATGATTTCAAACATTACATATTTCATATACACTTTATTTTTAAGCAGACATGATCTACGCGTAATGCAATATCGATTAATACTATACAAGTATGAAAAAACCCAATGAGAAAGCTTTTTAATAACACTTAGATGGTTCATGCATATTCACGCATTCATTACTAACATACTAAAACTAATTTTTAACATTGTCTGGAAAAAAGGTGAAAATGTCTGAGATAATATTTTAAGTCCTACTTATTGCTACCGCTTCGTAGGAATGCGCTCAAAATTTTTAGGATAAAAAAAATCGAAAATATAATATCATTTCATATGCCTTAAGAGTAAATCAATGAAACTGATGACACAAACACCTTTCGCAAAACGATTCATATTCACTCTGTTGATTACACTTGTTAAATAAAAACGATTGTAACAATTTGAATCTCAACATTAAATTTAATTTGTAAGTGACTAGACATTAGTAGTTACAATCTTTTTCATGTTTATTTCTAAGAATATGATTTATACATAGTATAAAAACATGAAGTGATAAAATTTACAAAATAATTTAAATACCATATATGTAATCGTAAAAATCATCCAATAAACTCTTAAAACATAAACGTCATATGAAAAACTTAATGAAATTTTCATAATTTTATAAATAATTTGTATAACGTTGCGAATTCAGTTAATAGCAAAGCTTTTTAACAATTCAAATATAGTGACTAATTTTTTTAAATAATTATTAATCAACTAATTATTATCATTAATAATCAACAATTAATAATATTAAAAATTTGTGCAATTAAAAATAATTCATAGTATCAATTCACAAAAGTAAATACAAGCAATAAAATCTACAATAGTTTTGATAGAAACTAAGAATAAGCTAAACCTAAAATAAATATAAATCTAATTTGAGACATGTTTAAACATTGAAATTCATAAGTAAACGTGATACGAGTTTACTATATATTGATAATGAAATGGTTATGTTATTTATAACTATGAAAGTTTTGAAATTATCAAAACACGTAGCTTTCATTTTTTTTTAAATGTATGACATTCATTACATAGATTAATAATAAAATTGTGGAATGACATGTTTTATATCTTTTTTTTTTAAATTAACATCAACATAAAATAGAATTTAACGGAAGCACTTCAATAGTTTATATAGTACACACATAGTTTTTATAATTTAAAAATGTTATCCACCTATAGTATTATTTGGCTAGAGAACTGAAGAGAGCCCTATTATGCGTTTCGACAAAAAAAAAAACAACAGTAAAAGTTTGGATTTATAATTTTCAATAATATGCAAGCAACACCATCACCACTTTGTCACACACACATTGCAACACAATGTAACAGTAAAGTGACAACGGTGATAGTCAACCAGTCGCTGCACAAGTTCACGTGCGAGGAGGGCGAGGTCTGCCCTGAACCAAGCATATGTATCCAGCACTCACATCGCAACCGCTAACCAGCAGATTCATCAAAACACTGTTGGCAGGTGGGGCCGGAGGCGCACTAGCCGGGAGACGTCGAGAACGTGCCTTTTTAGAACCCCCCACCGTGGGAGGACTCGCAGATCTTTTACTACCACGATCGCTCTCCACTATAGCTTCCTGTTTCCAAGAATTATTATTAATCACTCCATCTAAAAATAAATGTAAAACATTAAGATGTTCAAAATTTGAAATATCAAAAGGTCGCAACCTCCATTGCAACCTTTAACCACCTTCTGTTCGCTTATTATCAATTTTGATGGTTGGCGTCAAAGCGTGCTTTTCGGGTTGAGGTTGTGTAGGAGCTTCGAGCAGCTTAGCTAAGCTACTTGGATGTTCGGGGGCGGAGACGACAGGAGGCGCAGGAGGAGCTCTCGGCCTCTTGTGCAAAGTCAAGTGGTCGGGCAGAGCTCCCCACATGACGCGACCGTCGCCCGAACCAAGCAAAGGAAGGTCCTCGACGGGACCCATAGGAATGAAAGGTGCACGAGAGTTCAACTCTCTCTCGAGACCCAACCCCGTCAGCAAAGGGTTGGACGTAAGCTCTTCTTCCGGCAACGACGAGTTTGGACTCGATAACGATGGCATGCTGTCGCTGTCCGAGCCCTACGGAACGCGTCAAACGTTTTAAATTTATGGTCAACGGCTAATTAGAGTATTTGTCGTGCGAGTGACGCACCTTCGAAATGGGGGACAGCATGATGGGCGATTGGCTGATATCGCTCAGCGGCGACAGGTCCATGTCGTCGCTCCTGTAAAACGCGAACGTATCCGCGGCACCCGGGTCCAGGCTGTCGAACTCCTCCGGCAGTAGGTTACAATAATTGTCCCCGAGCATGAACTCCCCGAACACGTCGAACGGATTCTCCTCCAGCGGGATGCATGCATCTCCCGCCGTCGGAGCCAAGTGGGTCAAATCTTCCGGTTCTTCCTTAAGCACTGAAAGAGAACAAGTAAATGTTTAAACTGAACGCAATCGTGACTATAATCGATCGATCGGCACGCGACTGACTGGTGAGGCCGGGTTCTTCTTCGGAGAACATCAAGAAGCCCTTGTTCATCTCTTCGGTCCTTGGGGCGAATATTTTGGCAGTGGCTGGTTGGGGGCGCGGTAGGGCGCTGGGCAGAGGGGCTGCGGACGGCGTCTTGGCGCTCGCCGGCGGCCCCAGCGATTTCACTTCTTGCTGGGTGGACAACTGTTGAATCTGGTCGGCCTGTTGCTTTTGCTGTTGCTGTTTGGCAACTGCGCACGCCTGGCTGCACGAGAGGATCTCATCTTTGCACTCGACACCGCTGCAGACAAAAACAAAACAATGTGCGACAAACGGAAAATAGAAATACCAAATATTTTTAGCGAAAAAAAATATTCGATCGTGCTAGCGCCGTGTGTGAAGGAATGCGTCCGTCATGACAAAGGCAAAGATAAGCAAAGAAACGCTGGATTCCCGTTTCGTATTGATGATACGGCGGCAATTATGTAACTTGGTCGTTCCCTTGTGTTGACAAACGGTACGCAAACTTGCAAAGTATATATTTGCATCGGAGTGGCATGTTGGAAGACGTCCGCCATACAAAAGAAAAAAATGCTTATACTTATTTAAAGATGCTCATACGCAGCCAAACGTTTATTAAAAGAATATGGAAGCTTCTTCATTCGAAATAACCGATAAAGTCAACATGGGACGATTTTTTTATATGACTTTATAAAAACTCGAATAAAATATTCGAACAACGAAACGAAAATTCAAAGTGGAATGTGTTTGGCGACAGAATATCAGATCCAATTCGGAGTTATGAAAGTTTAGTAGTCGGACCACTTTCGAATTTTTTCGATCTAAAACTGTATCAAAATGCATTCGCACGTACAGCGATATTTCGAACAAGAACAACCAACCATTCAATTACAGTCAATAACACTTTTATACATTTTAAATTTCTACATCATCGATACATCACGAAAATTTATCACGATAAAAAAACCCAGATACTACACAAACTCGACCTTTCGAACCGATTAAAAAAACTAGTATGCACGCGTAGCTGATAGCAAAAAGTCCATACGAAACGTTCGACCGTACACATTATACAATGCGCATACAAAACGCGCAAAGAGGTCAACAAATTCAAAAGAAAACTGCACAAGGAAACAAAAATTAACCGACCCATCATTGTAAACATAACCAGCATACCGCACTTGCGTCATTCGATTTTTAAACGCAGCCCAACACATAATTGAGGAGCCGCCAGCGAAGTGCAGCGTTAGCATAATGCAGTCGGCTGCGAGCGTCACGAAACTCGCTCGATGGTAAACCGCCATCGTCGGCAATTACCACCGGAGCCCAAAACAATAAACACGTGTCGAAAATATGCGATCGGCTGCAACTTTTCGCGAACGCATTAATGAACCATGTGATGCACCTCGCCTGCGCCGACGACCACGTGCTATTTATACGATTTACTGCCACTGCTGTAGTAAAGCTACTGGCTAGGCGCGTGACGTCGTTTGAACTTATCTAATTTTAGGTATGGGAAAGGATAGAGTGCGCCGCGATGACACTTTGGGCCGATTGTGCATTCTCGACAGATTCTCCAGTGAATTTCCTATGGTGATCCGACCTTGCGTTGCGAAATTAAACATTTGAGATAAAGCGTTTCGTTATCGCCGCTGCGAATGCATAAGGTAATCTTATCGTGGGTCTGAAAGTGCATACGTTTCCTAATGAAATGCAACGTGATACGAACACTAAACTGAATGATAAATAATGGTTTTAGATCGTAAGTAATAATTAAGTGAATAGATTACAATGAATGAAAATCAGTCACATATAAAACGAGTCGTACCTCGCTCGCGGCTTAGCTTGATTTGCGAATAATTAATTAGTAACCGTGACACGTGATTGTTGTGTGATCGCGTCCTCTTGTGATGCGCTCAACAAATAAACTCGTCGATAGTGTTGCTATGGTTATAAAAAGGTTTCCCATTAATGATCGTTGAGAAGAATGTCACTTCCTCAATGAATGATCTCGGATGTGTTTGCAGGGATTTTATAAAATCTTCGATATATTGTATTTTAGAAATAGTATATATTGACGTTGTGATGTTAAAAATAAGCAATAAATAAACGCGAAGACACTTATGATAGATAAAGGCGATTTATAGTTTATCGCTAAATAATTATCAGAAACTTTGTATAGAGACGCGATAAAACTATTCTGTTTCTTATGTAACAAAAATAACGGATTTTACTTAAAAAATAAATCGATGAGTAAAGATTTTTATTGGTGTCAATCAGGTTGAATCAGAACACATTAGCGTCCTAAAAAGAATCGAACAATAAAACCGAAAGTGGATTTTTATTTCTAAACTACATTTTATGAAACTGTTATGGCAATAAACAAAAAGAAAGGTAACATTAACTACACTTATCATACTTTCGATAACGAAGTTAACTATGAGGTCAATATATCGATGACAAATAATAACTAATAAACGATGATAAAGTGAAGAATTTTTCGAGAATACTATCGAGATAACGCGATATTTCCGATACATCTAAAATTAAATTTATTTATATCGCGAAATTAATAAACAAATCTCACACATCGATACGATAGACAACGTGTTCGTTCGCAAACAAAAAACGTATTTATTTTTTCTCGCATCAATAAACTCCAATTGAGCACTTCTTGAACGGATCACAAAAACATATTTATGACGAACGTCAACAAGCCAAGTATTATTTATGTAAATATTACGTGCGTAAGTGTACTTTATTAAATAATAACAAACGGATTTCGTTAAAACGAACCGTCAACGCTGATTGGAAACCATCACCTCCAAAACTCGAAGAAGAAAATTCGACTATACGGCAAGGTGAAACAGATAATTCTTTACGATCAAAACTATACGTATATCGATTACAACACGCACTAAATGGGTTAATGGGTATTTTTTTTTGTGATTGGCCAATAATAAAAATCGCCCGAGGCGTGTATACGCGCATATATTACATAGCAAGACGTTCGCTTGCTCCACATTCGAACCGCAAAACGGCAAATAAATGGTACACTGTCGCATTGACATGTTGCTGTCATTGGACTGTTATAAAATCAATGGAGTTTCCCTCCGCATTATCAAAAATGCAACATCCTAGAAAAATCGATATGATGTTTCGTTGACGGCCGTACGTGCACTCGAAATTAAAGTCATGACACAGATACGTTTATCGCTTCCGAAGGCTGTTAAAATATTATCAGGAAAACTAAATGAAAAATGTGGAAAGGAAAAATAGTACCGAGTCGCATGTATTCATGGAAGCGTAACATAAAATCAATATTGAAACAATTTTCCTAGTACTTAGGACTTTACAGTTTACTGCAATTTTGACGAATGGACGGGAACATTGAAGAACCGAGGAAATTTAATTTTCTCGTAAGAACATTAATGAAACTTGAACTTGACAACGCGAGATTTAAGACAGACAAAAAAGAGTAAACAGAAGAAAAAAATGAAATGAAATATTTAGATGGCATGAAACTAGCACGTGCTCGTTTCCTGAAAACAACGTGAGAGCGACGAATTAGTAGAATTCTTTTTTTTTTGGACGACCTTGCGATCTATTTTCCAAATGACATCTTTACCTATTTATAAGTCTGCCCACGATTATGCAATGTCATTCTAAATATGTAATTACAATTTATGTCAGTGAACTCTATTACGCATAAAAAAACTTTGTGTAAACGTAACTCACTTGCACGTTTTGACAGATTAAAAATTAAAAATGAACGTACAAATGCATTAGACTTCAAAATAAATAAACAAAGTCATAAAGATAAAATATCATTCCAATTAAGGAAAATGTGCTCGATTTAACTTTATCTTTTAGTTAACGACACAACTACGATCTACGATTTTTATCTAACAGTTAAGATGACACGAAATATCAGCCGACAAAAGATTTTCGATCTGAATTCGCGAATATCGATACTTTTCATCGTCGGATTTCCACTTGAAAACAGAAATAGATCCGGTAATTTAGCCGATATACACGGGACGCTCTCCTGAAATCACGCTATCAGAACGGAGCCAATTTTTTTCAACCGTTTGGCGAAACCCAAAACACCATTATATTATAATAGTTGTTTTTTCTCGAATCTTGACCACGAATATTTTTCGAAATTCCCTCAAAAATCTATCAAACGAAGTATTTTATAGCACATTCATGAACAGGAAATATTGTATGTTTACGTATTAGAAGTACACAACAGAACCAAAGCTGTTGCGAAATTGGATTAAACTCGAACTCTACGTTAGTATTTAAATAAATAAAGAGGGTTAATTTCTAAGGGCCGATCTTTCAATCGTCGGTTAAGAGTTATTCTCGGAATAAGCCTTTTAGTTTTTATGGTTATTCGCGGCCGGTCACGGATAAAGTCACGGAAAACTATAAGCTAGTTGTCCGTGACTTTATCCGTGACTATATACGTGACTTTATCCGTAACCGGCCGCGAATAACCATAAAAACTAAAAGGCTTATTCCGAGGATAACTCTTAACCGACGATTGAAAGATCGGCCCTAAGTAGAAAGCGTGCATAAACTGGCGAAAACTCGAAGACGAGAGTGAATTCTCTAATAATGAAATAGATACGAGAAAAAGGCGGTTATCGAGCGCCGGACGAAAACGACTTTCGGTATCGACGCGCGACAAAACAAAACGAAAACTCCCCCAACGAGGGTCGAAAAAACGAAAAAAAAACCCAAAACACACACACCCACACACACATACACCCCACAAGAATTACCCGTCCAGTTATGGCCGTCGTCTGCGTCGTTATTTCTGGCCGCCGATTCGAATTGCTTCCAGCGCGCGCGCGCACCCAACAGTCTCGGCAAGCGCGGCGGGAAGGGCGGTCGGGTCGACGACCCCTCGGACTCCTCGGGAAGCCTCCTCGCATGTCCTCGGAGGACCATCCTCGCGGAGGACCAGCCCAGGACGGCCACGGAGGAGCCGGGCCGTTGGGGCAGGTCGGCGGGCGCGAGGGCCGCCTCGCCGCCGATCATCGATCGCTTTCCCTTTGGCGATGGGGGTGCTTTCTCTGTCGCCCATTCATGCAAGAAGGGAAAGCGAAAGTGGTTTCGGGGATGGTGCTCGAGCGAGACGGTGGACGTGGATTATGGTCGGGCGCGTGCGCGATTGAGATAAGGGAAATCTGAGGGGTGGGGGAGGGTCGGAAAAGCGGGAAATCTCGACCCCAGACAACGTTAAAATTTACGAGTCGAGGCGGGACGTCGAGTGCATTGTTTGGAAACTGTTATCGAATTTCGATTGTTTTTATTTTTTTTTTTTTATTTTTTGTTCATTTTTGCACGTGTATCTTAAATGGAAATTGATCAGAAAGCATTTCGCGTTGAAAAATAATATTTTTAACAATATTGAATTACAAAATTGTCGGTTATTTATCGATGAGTTATAGCGTAAATGTGCAAGAAAAATAATCATTTCGCGGTGTACGATAACGCATTTTTATGGCATTATTCTAACGTAAATGTAACACATTTTGATGTTTGTTTATCGAAATTTGTCAAAATCAACAAAGTATCTATATATTTTATGACTGACAAGCATTTTACAGTCAAACTGTCTAAATCGTAATATTGGATTAACTCCAAGATAAAGATATTCGCGGATCTTGTATCAATCATGTTAATTTTTCAATAAATTCTGAACATGATCGTTACTAAAAGGCAACGTCAAATATCAAAACCAAAAGAAAAGTTTTGCAAATATCGAGTTACATTATTAGGAATGGAAAAAAATACAAAGAAACTGTATCAAATAACACGAAGAGCGGATACATTGTGTTAGTTTGTTAAGAACCTAAGCCGAGAGAAAAATGAAGATATTCCGGAATTCGCGACACGTACTCAATTTTTCACGAACAGAGAAAAATGTAGTGAGTTTTTGCTTGAGTTGATTCATTCACACAAAAATACCGTAAATATTTCATCGATAATTGATGGCAATTAAGAATGTAATTTAAACAGTAGTTAGCCATAGATAATAGTGCATTATGGGAAGATAAAAGCGTACTTAATAATGAATTTCAGAAAATATATGATTCCTATAAGCCCTAATATTTATTACAGAATTCAGATAAAACGTTCCTGATATAGTGATAATGTACACAAAAAAATACATTCTTCATGCTTAGCAGGATTAAGAGTAACGCGCAGTTTGATTATTCGATATAGCAACTGTAATTTTCGCTGCTGATCACAGAGTCTCGTCCACACAAACAAAAATTTAGGAAACATTCAATTAGCCCGCGCCTAAGTTATGTCATAAAACAAATACCGCAAATAAAAAGACTTGCGGTAGACGCCGATACATAATTTGCATGCAATTAAGCCCGTTAAAAAACACGTACATGGCCCTGAATATTTTCCATTCAACACACTACATATCCGAAGAATACCATAAAACAAATTACATAAGTTAATTGTGCAACAGCTATTCGAAAACAAAAACCCATATCATAAAAATTATCGAATAATATGTAACAGCGAATCGCATATACACAAATATTATAATGAAACGGTCACGAGAAACACTATTTATAAAAATAGAATACCGCGAATTTATACAATCCACGTGAACCTGGGGGTAGGGATATTTGCGGATTTTGAATACGTGATAATTCGCATGTACGATCCGGAGACAGACAAAAATTTCGTCGGCATTGAAAAAAAACAGTACAACTTTTTCATACTAAAATTCTCGTACATCTTGATTCGACAACGATTAAAAATATTAAAATCATTTTTTATGCGAAAGTCGATGACACATTCCTTATCTATGAAGATATACGTGCATTTGAAATACGAGTCGTAAAATAAAACGACAGCTAAAAAGAGCCTTGTCGCTCGCATTCACAGCCTAACGAGAATTGTAGAAACGCTGTTTCAGAATAAGTGTTAAATAATTAAACGAACGTCAATTGGCATCGATTCGAGAAGAACACACCGAAAGCATCAGCGCCGACAAACATATCGATTATTTCCGAACGAGACCGTTACATACAATTCGCGAAACTGCATTCAAATTCGCGATGAATACCGATCGCACACCACGAGATGCACACATCACACACGAACACAACGGAGGACTACCGCGGGAGCCGACAGCTACCGATACGAAATCATCATCCACCACAATCAATCATGCATCAGCAGCTAAGCATATACACACACAATAAAGCGCGCATTCATGACATTATGTAACTGGAACAGATGTAAAAACGTAGTGTGCCAATATGGACGACCATATTATAACGATGACACAGCCTTGAACTTGATAGAGAGATTACGACATACGCACACGAACACGATCACAACTAGACGCCGATGTAAAAATATAACACTCGATGGTGAGCGCAAGAAGACTGCCAGATCCAATGGGACAAGGCCGGCGCGGACGACGCAACTGATCACATCACACTTCGGCGAGAACCTCCGCGAAACTTTGCACAAAGTTCGCCATTCGGGGAATGTTGAGAGAGAGCACCGGCGTTATCCGCTCGGTTAGATGACCGATCCGATCCACGTGCACTCGATATCAATTCCAACAACAATCGCACGTAAACTAGCACTCTTTCGAACGGGGAGGATCCTGAGGCGACGGGGAGCAAGTCCTCCGGGACTGTCCGTTCCTCAGCAGTCCTTACCATCTCGACAGTGGATTCCTGTTGTTTGTGTGTACTTTGATGTTATGCAACTGGAGCAAGAGGTGTGCGACGACGTCCACGCCCGACGGCAAGACAACAACGAGTGTCGACAGTCGGAGCCCGACACCCAACCACCCACCGGCTCCCCCCCCCCTCTGGTGGGGTGCCCCTCTCCGCCCCTCCCGCCCACCGCAACACGGTCGACAATAAATCGCTGTTACCTCATGCGCGCATTATTTCACACAACGAATTATCAACGATCGCGCGAGTCTATTTTTTTCTGGGCTGGCGCTATCTCGATAGTTTTCGCGATGGATTGGCGTTTATGAGCGTGCTTAGGATTGTTTAGAGGCGGATTTGACGGAACGGGAAAATTTGTTTTGATGATCGTATCGTTTGAACGGAATCGATCTATGGACTATTGTTGAGCGCGAAGTGCTATTTATAAATGGCAGTGAAGAAATGTATGCAAAAAATAAAGAGTATTTCGAAACCGGCTGTGTCGCGCATGAAAGGAAAAGAAACGCGTATTACTATTTTACGCGAACCGTTTTCACGTGTTTTCGGTCAGATGTTGTCATGATCGATCAGACGCAAAACACGCGTTAAACACTGTAAAAATAATAAATATTTGATGCGAAAATGGACGGAAAAAAAATCGCAAATTCGTACAAACGCGATAAGTTTTTAAAACAACGACGGCATAAATAATTGCCGAAATCATCGTCGATTATTTACGCGGTGCATTAGACGCCGACAATTGATACGTCCAATATTGACGCGACCACGGTTTTAGAAAATGGAAAGTTGTGAAAAAAATGTCTACGCAACACGTGCGAAATATTAAACCGCACTTTTGTATGTTGTTGAATCATAGGATACGATATGTTGCAATTGCTAGTCAATAACGAGTAATCGCAAAGTTTCCGAGGAAAAAGTGCAAAATCCATATAACGAACGTGACCGTTTGCACATTTCACACGTACTTTAAGTTTTTCCTTACAATAAACGCATAAACTCAATCGATTGTCGCAGTGCAAATTTTCAATAAAGTATTAATATTTGGAACGCGAAGTGAAGCGAAAAACATAAATTTATATGATGTTCAAAAGCCAGAAAAAAATCTCATAACTGTCAGATACTCGTATGTATATAATAAATGGATTTTTATGCAAAATGGCTCATGTGTTGTACAATATTCCAACGCAAGTTCAGATATTATGCAAATGATAACACGCGAATGAAAAATATTATATTACACAAGATACAAAAAAATATCGCTTCTTCCTCGCACATTTTTCTTATCTGAATATTGGGTGATTAAAATTAACGCCATTTAATCCTCGGGTGCTACACAATTAGCCAGATAATTATATAACTTTCCATTAATCCGCACGATTACGAGCACGACATCTTCGAGAGACAACGATTAGATTAATCAATTCGAACGAAATTAAAAGTGTCAACAGTTGCATCGGGACAACACCCAAACTACCGTTGGCAAATTCCCCCCGTTTTATTCGACAATTGACGTCAAAGGCGAGAAAATCTTTCGCATCGCAACATTCAAAATTTATAAATAAATTCAAATGCGGTTGCACATGCGTCCGCGATAACATAAATAAAACATAATTTGGGGGCACCAGTGCACCACCCAAGCCAAAAATGCATTTTCGAAAAAAAGTTTCTCAGTCTACTCGGAAAAATGTATTTCGGATTCGGTGCGTATGTTTTGGAATATCACGGAATGTTGTGCGAGGCTGTTTTTAAGCACCACCTGTTGCCCCATAGTGGTACAAAGTGTGGGGATGAAGAGCCAACCACCCCAGACCATCGTTATTTATGTCGGTTGAGAGGGAAATTTTTCACGTTTAATAGTCTTCGAATATGAGCGTTTTGTGAACGTGAATACAAATATTGAATTTGGGTTTACGTGATGAAAGGGAGCGTAATATACGCGAATTTTTCCTGTTGCTTGTGTTCACTCGGTGTAAATATTCCGTCGATAGCAAATTATGGAGATTATGCGTACGTTAAGTTTCGGAACGGCACATGTTCAACGCTCATTGGAAAATAATGTACTGATAAATATTCAGATTTTCGACAATCGTTTGTGTACGAAAAAAACTTCATCTTGTTGAAAATTATCGCGCGTATAATCCAGACGACTTCAAATGCAAGGAATAATCGGAGGCACTGCTAAATTTAACGTCAGTTATTTAACACGGAACTGATTCTCAAATTATATTTTTAAACGATTACATAAAATTATAAATAGAGGATACAAATGCTAAAACTAAATTTCCCACTCCAACACTCGAAAACGTTTCGATAAGAACGATTTTGATACGTTTTATTTTTATATCTCGTCAGATAAACGATAGCCAATACATCACACAAAAACCCCACAATTTCGATCGATTAATTTCAGTCACAATATTATGACAGACTTTACACACACAGGATCTCACAACACAACTCAACTGAAATACTCCAGTGATCACATTTGGGAACCGGTGCAATGCGTGTAATCAAAACGAAGGCGAGTAACGGTAATAAAACAATTGCAAGGATCGGTCGGTGACACCCTGAGGTTTAAAATTGTGCTCGAGAACATATTGAGTGACAAACGACTGTCCAAATTTCGAAACAATAAAAAGTTCAATAATTGAAAAATTATTATATACCGTTCAAATCGACATTATACTTTCGAAGGATACGATTACGGAACATAACTCAATCCGACCACAAATGTAATGTATGCCTACACTCAACAAACAAATCGATTAAGGCAGATGGAAGCCGATGATCAATCTTGATTCAATTTGAATAAACAAAATTTGTGCAAATGTCGGTCAACGTTTCGCATATTGTCGAAACTCTCGATCTGACAAAACAACACGAGGATAAAAAAAATTGCAAATATAAGCAGAAAAAAACAGGTCGGGAACCATATTCGTGTATGCTAATGCGACTAGAAATTATACACGTCTCTCGATCCGTATTATTCCGTATCATTAATTCTCATACTAAAACCAACCATTTCACAAATCATAAAGGAAAATCTGCCGATTTAACATACACACACTCACAAAACACTACAAAAACATTATATAAGCGCACACAAAAACAAATTCGTTGCACTTTCGAACCGCTACAGTTTCATCACGCGACCCGCCAAATTAACGAAACACGACCACTCACTCCACAAACCGGTAGGTGTTAATCCGCGAGATGCGACAAACCACACAAAAAAAAAACCCACCAATACTCCGACCGCAATATGAAAAACGTTCGTGACGTATACGGCAACGAAATGCACCAGCGAATCCATCACGGAAGTCCGACACGACTCCGGCATACGAATTCGCTGAAATTGCCGCAAATATATCGATCGGTGGCAACGACCGAGCAGAAAACCGAAAAGCACAACACGCAGATCAGGTCCTACATGGGGAACGAGCGGTGCTCAATTGCATAAACGGCTATTTGACGAAGTCGGTCATCAACAGTCAACATCATCGGAGAGCCCGTCGATAAATATGCGATAAGTCGAAAACGCAGCCGCGGAATTGGAGACGATGACTGCTCGAGTCTCACTTGACGATGTAAAATATGGTTCGTCAATACCCGTCGAGGCGTGTTGGCAAGATGACCGGTGTCGTCAGGCCAACGATTCGGCGAATAAGAAAAAAGCGCGAAACCCATATGCGGCGGGGTAATTTTGATTTCGTATACGATGCAATGGTGCGTCGGACGCGATGAAAATAATGTCGATGATTTGCGACGTGCGATGAATTAAATCGATCGTGCCTGATGATAATTGAGGGAATAATTGCCGTGTCAATCTCGCAATTGTTGTTTTATTCATTAGTTTGATCCGATGTAATTTCCGCTGCAAATAAAATGATTAATACGAATTAGCGACGTCCACGATCAAATTAATAAGTAGAGGTGTGTCTGAGAAAAATCTAGAACAGCGTTACCCAATGAAATCTAAATATACCGAAGAACACGAAGAAATCGTCCACAGAAACAATTCGGAATACAACAATAACTATAAATTCATTGACTCACTGTCGAAAAAACTTAATTGGCGACAAGAGTCCAAGAAAAATGCCCGGCGAATTATCGAAAACACATAAAAAATAATCAAAAATCGAAGAAAACCAATATAAAATCCGCGAGGATGTCGACATATAGTATCAGAGAAAAAATATCCACCTTCTATGTAGGACACCAACACCCACGGATTATAGTAAATAGTGGCGAACGGGTGGACAAGGGGTGCAGTCGCGAGAAATGGGGTCGTGGCCTCGACCGCGTTGGCGGAAGAACACCAATGCACCTGATTCCGTTTCAACAATCGTCATCGATCAATACCGAAACTCTTTCATCGATCGATCATCAAACGATCCGAAAGAAACAATATAAAATTGGACGGCAACTAACGGTAAAAAGTTAATGTGCGGGATACCAGATCGCGTCACTAACCGAACCGACCGCGTATAATAGATGCCATTGAAATAATTTTCAGACGGTTGCCAAACGCTGAACGTAACTCGCATTTTCATACGTAACGTCACCGAGGGAAAACAAGCGTCGCGTGTTTTTGTATTAGTGCACATATGCACTCGCAGGATGGAAATTGAAAAATCTTATAAAAATACTTTCGTCGGTGCGGTCGCCGCCGTTGAAAAAGAACGAGATTCGAAATTTTGCAGACGGCGGGAAAAAAATAAAACGATTCAGATTCGAGGGTTTATACGCGCAAGAAACTGTAATGATGCGAAACTTCAGAAATAAAGTTTAAGAAGGGGGGGATCTCGTCGATTTCGGAAAATTTCATCGAAGCAAAACCGCACTCGTATTGATAGCGCCCGAATAAAATCTCGTCGAGTTCAGCTCGAACTTTTCTATTTTTAGTGCATTATATCGCGTACTTATGAAACACAACCCTTCACAACACTGCGCTTGCAAAATCTTCAAATTGTAACAACGTTTATTAAAAACATGAAATACCGACCACCTGTAAAGGAAAACTCATAATAAAAACCTGCAAGAAACTTTATAGACAATACAGATTAAAACGAATAAAAGAAAACCGTACTTACCATCTATTACGTCAAAATCCAACGTAATAAATTCTTACAAAAAACATAAAACCGATCCAGAACGCGCATAAAGAAAGCGCATACGTTCGAGAAAATTTCCATCTAACTCACGTACGTACAATTTTCCGAAAGACGTGGTGCACTGTACGCGAGCGATGGAGAAAAACACGAATCATCGCACGACATAAAAGAGAGACGCGACCCGAAAGCGATGCGAAGAACATCGCTCACCGTGACGATAAAAATGTGCATCCTACCTTATGACGTAGTTGACACAAACAACGCTGATCGGCTTCATCTGCTTGTCGTGGACGAGGGTGGCCTGGGTGAGGATCCAGGCGAAGCCTCCGCACTTGGCCAGGAAGCGATAGCGGCCTGTCTCGCATTGGCCTTTGGAGAACACTAGAATCGAATGGAAAAGGTAAAGATTAATATAAAGGGGTGGTAATATTAACGTTAAAGTGGGATGCGGGGGTGAAAATTGTCGGAAAAGTTTCGCGTAGTTGTAGATTTTGAGGGTAACTCGGCTCTGGGGAGTCGCTTAGGTGTGTCTTCTCGGGCGATTCGTGAGGAAAAATGACGCAATTAAAATGCAATAGAGACGCTATCTCATTTTTCATATCTGGGTATGATAAAAAGACGCCTCGAGTGAAAAATTAATATGCTGAAGCGATTCGCCATTGCGAAAGAAATATTGCATTGGCGACTGAAATTTTAGAGAGTGGGCGAACTGTTGCGAGCATTTTCATGCGAAAGATTGTTTACGTTGCTGGAATCATGTGCATGAAAATCAACAATGCAATGCACAAAAGAAGTCGTTATCAATAATTAAAAGGAAACGGAATCATAAACGTCCCGAAATAGAATGAAGGGGTGCAAAATATCAACTAGACTTGGGACACGGAGGTTCAAACACCCCACGTAGGGCCAACGGCCTTCTGTTTGAATTTTTACCCACAATATGATACAACTCTGCACATACCGTGTGCAAGTGAACTTAAAAATGCAACGATGTAACATTAAAACAGACCAGAGTTAAATTACGCTGCGATTTTTATAATAAAGTCAGTTTCAGCAAAAAAATACAATAAATACAATGCAAGCGATACAAGATCGTTTTGTATCTTTACGAGGCGAAAAACGTTTTCTTTCGAATATTTTGACAGCGTTATTTTTGTATATTGTGAAAAACGTGTTTTGTAGCCCATATATTGTCATATACAAAGGATTTCTCTTTCTGTACCGCATTATTTTCTGTCCGTAGTGGCTACGACTCGGTGACAGATCGGGTGATTTCGTTTGCTACACTTTATGACACCGATTGTTATAAAACGAAACCAGTATATTTGTACAGAGATTTTCCTATCTTTGATAAAATTGGACGGAGTAAAAGTATATGCAACGAAAACTCCAAAGCTAACGCTCGTAAAAGAATACATGTCGTCAGAGCGAAATGCCGAAAATATATTTAATTAATACGATATCGTCACACAAATTGGTCATTGCGCGATGTTACGAGTACTGGAACGAGGGTGAACATGTCTGGTGTATGCAGTCATGTAACTAGAAAGAGTACAAGAACCTCCGAATAGAGGTGAATATGCGACCCACCACCGACCGTCCCCATCGACGGAAAGTCGACACAAATTAAAGCAGCGGCGACTGACGTCTGAAGTACGTAAAATAAATACACGAAATAATAAAAGATGGAATTATTCAGGAGTCGTAGTCGAGGAGAGCGTCCCTAATTGAAAATTTCAGGAGTTGAAAAATTGCTGGATTGGCAAAAATTGTGTGGACCGAAGTATAT
Organism: Hydropsyche tenuis; assembly: GCA_009617725.1. Taxonomy (NCBI): domain Eukaryota; kingdom Metazoa; phylum Arthropoda; class Insecta; order Trichoptera; family Hydropsychidae; genus Hydropsyche; species Hydropsyche tenuis. The sequence goes on from VTON01000008.1 coordinate 2,097,257, forward strand.
TTGAGACAATGGTGAGTAGTAGCGAAATTGAATGTGGTTGGGTATATATGAATATTGCACCATATATACGTAAAATTACAACGTTCTTTAATTTTATTTTCCATAGAAGTTACAATATTTTGTTTTAGGATATAGATTATTAAGGAGTACTAGTAATCGATTCGATCAATTTAATCATATCGATTTTTCTGAGATAAGAAAGTATGCGTTAATCGGGTATTGATACTGAAAAAAATTGAAATGAAAATGCTTCGATTGGGAATGGACTCTCGAAAAAATGATTCTCGATAAAAAAAAAATACCTATATCATTAGTAAAAGAACATAAAAAGAATTTTTTAAGAAAATTCTAATACATTACATACTATTTAACTAAACTGATTTGCTGAGTATGATTACATTTTGATACTGAGAGCATTCATCCGTATAAACCATTTACATTTTCAAACGCGGTTTTCCAGAGTGAAATAAACGATGGAAAGCTCCGGCGAGATAGCTCAGCGGAAAATCTGAAAACGATTCCCATTTTCACGTCTTCGGACTGAAAGGACCCGAAACTGAAACCTAACTCGACAGCCACACTCCAAACACCATCTCCAAAAACTACAATTCGAACATATTACATTATACAAACGTTAAAATAGCTAGAGCACCAAACAGTACAGTTTTTCGATTACATTTACAGCTCCAAATGTCGCCAAACTTCCAATACGACCAGCGCACACACGTACTTCCAAACGAGAGCGAAACACGAAGTTCGAACATGCAACTTGAAAATTTCAATTCGCTTCCCCCTCACGACGATCAAGAGTGAAACTTAATTACACACAGACCAATAAACGAAAAACAAACAAACCGAAAGTGGCCATTTCCCGAGCTACCGATGCACGCGACCGAAAACCGACTATAATCGTTTTTTTTTGCGATCGAATGACACCATTTTCCAGCGGGCGACACTTTCCCGCCCTGTTCATTGTGTGAAAGCAAGTTATGCAGGGTTATATCACGGCGGGTGGAAGTATCCGATCTCCTCAGAACGGGTGAAAGACGGCGAATTAAGAGGTGGGCGGATTGAACTGATACGAGGAGGGAGAAGGTTCACAGGGTGACCGATCATAATATTGACACGCTTATTCAAGAATTTCGCTCATTCCGTTTTGAACGGAGAAAGTTATAATTTTATTGAAAAAGTTTGAACGAGCGAATTTTGAAATCAATAAGAAATTGAAGATGAAAGTAATTAATTTCAAGATACTTTTCTTGATATGAATAGGATGTATTCTACAATATGGGCGGATCGTAAGTAACCGCACAAAAGCACAGCAGCTTTAAAAGGATCTTAGGAGAAAACACGAGACGCAACAAACACCAAAGCATCCTAATTCAAAAGATCTCAAACCAACAATCGCACATCCACCCCGACCACCGACAAAATTCATCAAACGAAACAATCATCCAAAAAAGAACCGACCACATTCCGAATACCTCAACTCTGCACCCAAAAAAACACAACCCGGAGATACTACACCCCGTGATCCCTCAGCAGCCAAAGGAAGTCCGCCCACGGGGGGCGAAGGCGGGCTCGTTCGTCGACCTGGGGGCGCCGCCCTCCACGTCACAAAGGAAGGGCGATGCGCCCCCAGCGGTCACCAGCCCCTTGCGGGGGCGCACTCGGTGCAACGCCACGGGGGGCCGACGCCCCCGAAACGGGCCGTGACGCAACACAGCGCAACCCACCCAAATTGAACCCGTGTTCCTCATCTGTTTATTGAGGCTGTGTACTATGAAACCTCGGATGACGATCTGTCCTCTGAATTTGCTCGATGGTCCTAGAAATGAGTTAGATGCGAGGAATGGTAGTCGGGTGGTTGCACAATTTTTCGTTTATCGTATGAAATGATTCGGTTAATAAACAATTTGTGGATCGAATTAATTTCTCGAGCGTAACTGTCATATGAAAATGATCGAAATAAAACCGCAAACTTAACAGTTGAACGACTTTTATTAATACTTTTACGTCTGGAAATCCTTTCATATTGATTGGATTCGCGATCGTAACTGCGTTTCCGAAATGTCACGTGAAAATCGTAAACTTTTTCACGGATGTTCTTAAGTGAAAATCGTTTGTGAAATTTACGTCTATTATTAAATTGCTTGTTTTGCAAAGAGAATAATTGAATACGCCTAATCTTTCGTTATGTCACGTAGGGAACCGCATCATTGCGATCAAATCGAAACTCATTATTCGTTGTCAAATTCGTGATTGAGGCACACGAGACATTGAGGGCACAGGTGGCAAGTTCCGTGACTGATGAGCGAAAGGTTTCAGATCTTGGCCAAGGAGAATGATACGACTAAGAAAAATTACGTGTTTTTAATGCGATCGGTAGACTTGTCGGCGATGCCGTTAGCACATATCTGCAAATTATGTGGAGGGTCAAGTTTAGAAGGTAGAATTAAGAAGATCACTGATTCGAATAGAAATGGATAAGTTTTCATTTGAATATTCAATTCGAATATGAATAATATATTCAACATTGGTAAAATAAATATATTATGTTGTAACATAATGAATGTTAAATTAATATCATTCGATAAATCAAATATTCATTATGTCAATGAGGAAATGAGCAATATGTTATTCTATTGAAAATCACAATTATAAAAAACCGAAATAATCTTTGGTATATGCAATGCAAATTAAAAATTATGAAAATTTTCGCATTGTTCATTACAAAAATTAAATATTCTACATGATAAAAATAAATACTCATAGTAAAATACATAAACTGTATGCATTGAAAAATCTAATACGATTCAATATTGTAGATTGACAAATTAAATTACTTTCAAATTATCTATGAAATAAGTATTACTCAATAATCACTTATTCTAATATAATGCACAATGTGGGTGTAATAGTTTGAAGTACTAAAATAAGTACACAAAATTTAATACAGTGCCAAGAATTTTCACTTTCTTTTAACAGTCGTTGGCAATTGAGCAAATAAAAAGGAAATCACAAAATAAAAAATACGATACCCGATACACAGTTAAAAAATAAGAAAAAACAACATAAATTTTTTTATAATTCACTAAGAAATTCAGTAAGAAATCAATGATTGCATACACCAAAAATAAAAAATAAAACATCTGCAAATCTAAAAAAATATTTCGTCTGTAAATTTGACACAAGTTAAAGTAATCTTAATTAGAATTTTGCAAATTATAATGAGCAAAAGACACTCACAGCACTTGAAATCTTGTGATAGGGTACGACTATCAACTGAATGATGATAGTCGTAAACAGATTTTCCATTTAGATCATCAGGCTCATAACCAAGTATGTCCATCATTCTGTACACAAAAAATATCAAGTTATAAATGGAAGTTGATATTGAAATTCATAAATGAATATGAATTCCAATCTCAAAACTAAAAAAGGATTTGAAAAATGTCTGAAAAAATACTAACTTTTCATCTACATATGTGAATTTCATGTCCAAATTATGCTTTGACAAGAAAGTTTTGCTATCAAGTGGTATTTCAATATTCGATGGATGAGGAATTGGTCGTCCAATTGCTATTAACGAACCAAATTTCTTAGGTTTATTTTCTCTTATAATATCTGCATCTTTTGAATCATCAGAGTTTTCTTCAGCTTTTATGCAATCTATAGTTGAAGATCTATTATTTGTTTCATTTTTAACAGAAGTATTTTCCTCTGTGACATAACTCGTATCTTCTGTCAACAGATGTCCGACACAATGAATAACCTGAATTAAACAAAAATATCATTACTATAATTTTGAACAATAATTAGAATTTGTGCAATTATACATTTAATTTAAAAACAGTAGAAAATATTAAATGCTAATAATACCTTATAAGATGCAGATTTAATATTTACATTCCTTCCTTTGCTTGTCAATGTGCACTTTAAACGAATAAAGAACGACTTGGACATTTCTGAAAGCCCATTTTTACGTTGTTTTTGTAAAATTTTATCATGACTTTTATTGGAGAGTACATCACGTATTTCTTCATGATCACATGGGTGACTGAATTCAAAAATGCTTTGACCCATAACATCCATCTGGAAAAAACAATTATTAGTTTATAATGTATCGTAAAACTTTAGTAGTACATTTAGATAAAAAAGAGCAAACACTATTTCATAAGTAGTGGACCTTCAAAAAAAAAAAACGCACCTGAGAGACTCCAAGGTATTCGCTAACATTTTCAGATAAATAGATAAGGTCTCCATCAGAAGAAATAACAAGTACGAAACCGTCCAAAGCCTTCAAGTATGATAAATCTTTCATACTCAATTGATCGTCCTTAGATATATCAGAATCTCCTTTGACATGAACAGGCATTCCAGGGACTGAAATACAATAAGATAAAATTGTTAATTTTCTAAATATAATACTTAAAATCACAACGTATAAAATAAACGATGAATGCCATAAAATAATTTCATCAAATATAAATAAACTTACAATTTGACATTACGTTCCGAACTTTGAGATAAGAAATTGCAAGGCGCATGACCGAAGCTTTATCCAATTGGTCGACATCTTCTGGTGCTAATGGTAAAGCATTGCCCAGTTCAGTGAAGATTTCAGTTTCCTTACTTCGTCGACATCTAGCTGCATCACGCGACTTTTCTTTGCGCTTTTCATTGTTCCTGAAAATAAACCATACATTATCATTAGTATATTTATAAATTTAAATTATATAATACAAATACATTAAATTTATTTGGATTCAAAAATAAAAAAAATAGCCATGAACAATTAAAAAACCATTGCATTTTTCACCTTGATACATTTTGGTGACTAACAAAAAATTCGATGTTGCATCAAATCTATTATGTTTAATTTTATCAAGTATTAAATTGCAATGCAAAAATTTTCTTTAACCACATAATAAAATTTCCTAGACCACCAATTATATTTTAATGATAAAGTGAAATAAGTAATTCCTATTTAACCTCAAGGTTTTTTTACGACAAATCGAAAAGAAAGCACACTACACAAAAAATATAATAACAAAACTAAATGACAAGCAATCGGCCCATTTCATCATACGACATTTTCCATCATATGTGCTTGCTTCGCGAAATTAGCCATTTTCACATACACATTTCGACATCGACGAGCAAACAAGTTTGACACGGCGAATTCTATAGCACGAAATGCAGTCGAAAATTTTCCATACACTCGTACTCTCTCCGAATATACACGATTCGCAGAACAATTTCCAAATCGATCTGTTTACAATATGCGAACGAAACGAGCTAAATTCATACATAAACTCCATACGAGCCGAATTCGATAGATTTACCATATTACAAAATGGACCCGACGACCAGGTCGTCCATATTGGCTGCACCGCGCGATTAATCGACATAAGTACACTGTAATTCGGCAATTGTACATTCTCTTTCGCACACGATTCGACGATATGTCAGTGAGAAAGAGATGAAGATATTTTCAGTGTTTCATTATGTTTACAAGTGCAACACGCGCCGCCAAAACATATGTGATGAAAAAAATTACTGAAAATTGTTTTGAGCCCGTCCCTATGCGCAGTCACGCGCTTTCCCATAATAGCGACTTTATAATTACGAAATCTCACGTGGCACAGGTTTCGAATATTCGCCTGTTTTTTCTTTGAAAAAAATAATCACGAGACACTAGGAAATTTCCGAGAATCGTACATAGTTGGAATATTAAAATATACGACGACCCGCCGTAGACGACGCAGAGACCGCTTTTTTGAGGAATGGCGATTGTTTTGAAATGTTCGACGCGAAAAAAAAATAAATTTAATATTTTAATATTTAATATAAAACAAATTGGTTGGAAATCCGGTTTGAAAAACATGATTCGACACAAAATTTACATATGTGGATAGTTACCAATATACTTAAGCGTGCATGAGGGCATTACGCATAATTAACAAAACAAAATGGAGACGGCGAAAAACATTACTGACCTGTAGATTATACGCTAGCGAGAAATCAATACGAAATCATGATTGGCAAAAAAAAGTACGCTCGTATAGAATTTTTTAATATATTAACAATAAAATTACGTATGCAAAACGTCGGATTATTGTCGATGCTAAAACTAGATAATAATGAATAAAATATAGTCATTTTGATTTTTCATTGTTCCGCTTGTGTATAGTTTACATATCGGAATTGAACATCCACATGTCAAGATCGAAAAGATAAGATGAAAATATCATATGTCTTATTTTACATGAAAAATCTTATATAGATTAGATTCATTTCAAAGATTTGTCAAAATTCAAGTTCCGATGACAGGATAGAGATCATCAATACAAGTGTCATACATAATGTAAAGATTTGTTGAAAATAAAATAGATACGTGTAGGTATGCTGTTAATATTACTCGATGAAACATCAATAATAACATCATCGCGAGACTTTAAAATGAGAACAGTTATGTAAAAGTAATTCATAATAGGTTCCAATTTTATAAAATTTCAAAATAAACATAATCTACAACATAAAATTTAAAGCCAATATATGATATGTGCGAATTTATTAAAAATAATGAGTAGAAATGTATAATGTTTAATGGAATGGAATATACTATTATATATTTATATTGAATAAATATTTAATAAAAATCTGAACTCATATAAGTATTGATGATTACATTAGATTACACTTTTGTAAGTGCCTTACGTACATAGAGAATGACATCTTGAAAGATAAATTAAATATCTCAATACGTGACAAAATATGATTGAAATTTGACAAAATGCGATACTCAATATCCTATTTATCGGAACGCTAAATATTCTTAACAAGGTATGAAATTATGTTAATAATTTATCTTAGTTTCCCATCAATGATACAATTCAAGTGATGATTTTATCGAGATTTCAGATTTTATATTTCGTTGACAACAAAAAAAAAACAACGGTGAAAGAAGGAAAATCTGGAACCAAAATTGCCAATACCAAGAATTCATAAATGAAAACCGGTACTGAAATGTGTATAACCTTGAGAAGGTTCAAAATTTGAGACTCGAAACCGATAATCCCTTCGTTCAAATTTGATTATTGCTTTTAAAAAACCAATTAATTTTTATGAATACATTAAACATATAAAAGCAATACATTTAAATTTAGATTTAGCACGAAACGAATAAAAATTTCCTCCGTTCGAAGGAATTCTGCGGTTAAATGAACTTTAAATCTTCGAAGGCAACGAACGAATACTGACTCGTCGGTAAACTCCCTTATTTAAATTTCAAAGGAACGAATCGAATCCAAATTTACATATATACTATTTAACAAATTTTCCACAATATTCAATACCGAACAATGACTCCGAATTCCTAATAAATCGAAAACCCTCCATAAATCAATTGACGGCGCCCGTTTACTACACACACAACACACACAGATTTCGACGTACAATAAAAAATAGCGAATGCGAAAACAAGTTGTTTACGATCATACAAAAAAAATCATCAACACGGAACCGTAAATCGACCGATCGATCGCCTCACGGGAAAATAAGTGCCGTATAAGTACAATTGCGTACGTCAGCAACTTTACATTTACACACATACTTTACGTAAAGAAATCCCGAGAAGACGACCGAGATTCTTCTGCGATTTCTCCCTCGAACATGATTCGCGAAGATCGCAAATTCGATACGCACAAATCAACACCGCCCACTGAAAAATTCATATTCATATTCACATTTCGAGCAAACGAAACAAAATGTTTATTGAAAAAAAAAAGATTAGTAACGAACACAAAATGTGTACGCAATTGTCCCGTCGGCGAGACGCTGATATGACGCCGGAATGCCCTCGTTTCCAATTGACTATGTTCATGGAGACGAAGAATTACGTAAAAAAAAAAAAACCGCATAAACTTCGGGAGCAGCCGTCGCCAACTATTTAGTACATCGGCGATACACAATTGAATTGTTTAAAAAGGTACGATTATGGTTTCGTATCTGCGACGCTTCACCAATTTGTACGGCGATCACGTTGATTCGATCAGCGGCCATACATGCCGTTCGCGTCGCGTCCTGTTTTCATGTTTGGAATTGAAACATGATAACTTCTAGAGAGCCGATGTTATATTTATTATTTTTTTTTTTGATTTGACAAGACGCCGTTTGAAATGTTAATGGGGGCCGAATCTTCGATGACGAAAAGTTACGATGTTGAGGTGGGTCTTTTGATGTTTCAGCGTTTCCGCAAGCAATGATGTGCAAATATAACGATTCGGGTTTGTTGTGTTCAACCCAGGTGTTGCACGAGTTCGTACACAAAGACAGAAGTCATAACGAAAGCAAATAATAATTTCATATCATAGGTGCAAAACTGATAAAAACGTTGGACGACCTTTTGTGACTTTTGTGCGATCGCAACCGCAAATTTCCTCTGTGCGATGGTTGAATTCGGTTAGCGGAATACCAGCTAATTTGCATACATACATTAAAATGGATTGTAGAAAAGAGCGGTATGAAACGTCTAAAGCTGCTTCTATCGGACAAACATTCATGTATTATTCAATGATATTACCGAACACCATCGAGACGAATTTAAGATTTTTTTTCCACAAAATCGTACAGATTCAAGATTATTTTCAAACGTACAATTGTAGTTTTTTATCGGAATTTCGTTAATTCGAAACTATAGCGCACTATCTGCGATCAAACGGTATCGATATACGTTTTACATAATAGTGAACAAATACACATTCGATAAAAAAAAAAATCCCTGAAAATTTAGTACACCAAAATAACAGACGAAACAACCGCCAAATACAACAATTCAATATCGAATTCGATCCCGACACAAATTCCATTGTGTTTAATTTCAGACAAAGAACAACCCGCATACGCACACATTTCGAGTACACAACAACAGAAACCCAAAAATAAATCAGTCGTCGATCTTACATGAAATCCTCAAGATCCACGATGGCCGCATAACGACAAGGTTGTAAAGTGCCATCATTGCCGACGTCATTGCACATAGTCTCATAGTTCCAAGGCGGGTTCCTCTGACACGGCAAATTTAGATCCTTTTCCGAACCGGCGTTAAAAGAATTATTTTCGCGCCAACGATGGCCGTTTGGAATCTGGCCACGGAGGAAATTTTCATCGCCGAACAGATTGAGACCCTTGCTGAATTCGCGCCGGGTTAAGAACTGGCCCTGAACTAAAATCTGCTGTTCGTTGTTCTGATGGTGACTTTGCATGTCGATCATCGGTTTGGAATAGCAATCTTCCAACTGCTGATGACTGTTTTCTGGCCAATTGGTGCCTCCATAATAATATTCATTGTTATAGAAACTAGGTTCGTTCCGTTGACAATATTCTGGGAATTCCGTCGGATAGCATTGTGGTCCAAAATCGTTGTTTTGATACGATTGTCCGCTGCATTGATTCGGAGGGCCCGAGTTGGGATAGTAGGTGTTCTTGGGATAAAATTTTATCCCGAAGTCGTCTTCGACCATCGTAGAGGATCGTAGGAAAAATTCGACCAAAAATAGTTGGAGAGGTCGAAAATCAAACGCATATGTCTCGAATTCGATTTGTTGTTATCGCCGCACACCAAACGCCTAGTTTCAGAGATAACTTTCCCTATCGAAATCTTGCACGAGACTGATTGCTGGCGAAAAAATATTCGAATAGACGAAATATTGTGCCATCTTCAGTCGTATATATGAATCAAAAATAAGCGATAAGAATTGAATCGAAAAAATCAAAAGCAGCGTAATCTTATCCGACACCTCAAATAAATCAATTTGAAAAATCTATAGCGAAAATAATTTTGATACATCTAAAAGGAGTTTTTATAATGAAAAAATAATAATAAATATAAATCGAAACTATCGAAAAGTATTCCTGATGTTTTAAAATACAAATTTTTAATCCATAAAATATTTTTTTCAAAAACATCACTTATCATACTTTTACCATAATTTAAAAACAACTCGATGAAATAAAACATTTTAAAAGTTAACCATTTACAATATAACTGTGTTCTTAATATTTTTCAACAATTAGTCGAAGCATTCTTGATAACGATTCTCGACTCGTCATAATGAGAAATGAATTAATCAATTGACGCAAGCAGAAAAAACACACCACACACACACACACACATTACATACAAAAACGATCAGTTCCTAAAAAAAAACCTAAATGTCGTTCGAAATTCTCAAACACAACACAACGTTCATATTTAAATTTCAACATAACGATACGAGTCCATCGCTGTACATACAAGTGAATAATTACTATTTAATATGTAGTTATCACGGTACAATTACCCAACACAACATTCGTTCTGGCATTAATCGACGATATATGTATATTTCACGATCAGGGCTCTTTACAGATTCAATATCTCTGCGATAGATAAATTATTATTTTTCTATCGGTACATCCGACTGTTGAACCTAAACATTTGCGATTACGTAACGCGTTAAAGAAATCATAACAGAAAGTAAATTTCGGATGCATTCCACGTCGACAAAAGTTCGGACGTTTTCGATGCATTTTTTCGTTATGTTATGGGTCATTAGCGAAGCCTTAACGACTCTTAGACTTATGAATTAGTGAAAACAATAATGGAAAACTTGCATATCGTGAATCGCTCGAGGTTGATTACAGTCATTGTGTCGTGAGTCTAATGGCGGGATCGATTACGAAAAAAATTTTAATGGAAGAATTTTGAATGTTTTTTATTTGCGAAATTTTGAGTTCGATTTGACGCGAATCGTTAAAAGTTCAAGGTCGATTAGTCGAATTAAAAAGAAAAGTTCATAAACTTATCGATTTCGCGGTAACGCACAGGATTAGGCGAATTTTGAGCGCGGTTTTTCTTGGAAAAACGTCTGCGCATGTCGCAGGATAATCAAAATTTGTAAAACAAAACAAAAACCCGTCCTTTCTTCTAGACGGGAATAATAAATGACTCAGAGCGATTCGCATAAAACGGTCGTTCATTAAAACTCATAAGAGTAAATAAAATAAATAAAACGAATTCGCTCCGCTTCGACACCAATATTTTCGACGAAAAATCATTCACATGCGAAAAAAACATAATCGAGCAAATACAACGACGATAATGTCCCATTGAAAAATGACGCGATCACACATATGAATCGAATCAAATTTTCGATTCAATTCCAGAAAATCCACGATCAGCGCAACCAATCGGGGTCACAACTGTCAAATCGCAGAACGACCCCCACACTTTTCCAAGCTGACGAAATATTCAAAAGTGACATTTGTATCAAAAAGTACACGGAGAAACGTCAAACGGAACTAACCTGCGCTTTTCTTTGGGCCTGGGCGGATTGGGGGGCGGAGTCGCCGCGGGGGCGAGCTTCGAGCTGGACGCTGGGGGCATGTTTGACAGTTGTTGGGGGCTGGACGGGGGGCGTAGGCACTCTCTGGCACTGCGGAGGAGCGCCGCGCATCCCGCGAACGACGATTCGAATGCAAAACGGCGACACTGACCGACAGACGGCGGACGGCGGAGCACTATGTCGTGAGGGGGCGCGCGGGTCGTAACCGGGCGATCGGCGGCCGGGTCGGAAAATCGGAAGATTTTGGTTTTTTTTAAATAAAAGATTTTTTAGAATGGGTTTGATGTTTTGGGGTAGTTTTGTGTTTTTTTTCGTTTTGGAAATTTTTGTGGGTTGTTGAATGTTTTGCATTAGCAATAATGATAGTAGCGCACAATACGAGTTTTAGAATTGGAGGGTTTAACACTTTGCACGGTGGTTGGAATTTATCATGGTGATTAAATGGTTCAGTTATTGCTATGTGATTTATTTTGATCGTATTATGTACACGATCCTTTTTTTACATGGGGATACGTTCCAGAGACTGTCGTGTAAATAAAAAACCGTGTAAAAAAATGTATGGAATATACAAAAATTGGAGATAGGTTCCCTGGTGGTCCCTGGGTGTGGGTTCCGCGACGGAAGACGCCCGAACATTTGGCGCAACCATAAAAGGGGACCGACAAAAGACGCCCTGGACATAACGCGCCCTAGACAAAACGCGCCCTAGACAAAACGCGCCCTGGACAAAACGCGCAATGGACAAAACGCGCAATGGACAAAACGCGCAATGGACAAAAACGCCACCTGGACAAAACGCCACCTGGACTAAACGCTACCGGACATAATACTAACAAATTAAAATTATGCGTTTTTCGAAATAATTAGTAAACATGTAGAATATACAATAAAATTAATATGTTAAAATAATTTTTCCAATATAATTGGGATTGTAAACATTAGAAATAACTAATGTTTAATTAAATATTCGATATTCGATATCTAGCCAGGTGCTTTCAACTGAAATCGAAGCATATAAGTATTATACATTATTTTCCAAATACGAAAATCAGGTGTTGTCAATCTCCATTTCAATATAAATCGAACCGTAAAAATTAGAAGTATGAAAAATACGAATTAAAAACGTCGAATTAAATATTCGATATCTAGTCAGGTGTTGTCAACTACAATCGAATTACTATCCAAATACGAAAATTCAGGTACTGTCAACTGAAATCGAAGCATATGAATTATTTTACGAATACGAAAAGTCAGGTGTTGTCAATTTCCGTTCCAATATAAATCGAACCGTAAAAATTAGAAGTACAAAAAATACTAATTAAAAACGTTTAATTAAATATTCGATATCTAGTCAGGTGTCGTCAGCTATAATTGAATTACTTTCTAAATACGAAAATCAGGTGTTCATGATGGAAAATAAAGATTTGCACAAATATGTGGAACCAAAACAGGATTTAATTTTGTAAGCTCCTTTTTTTCAAAAGAGGGGCTTTTTTTATGGTCAGCTAGATTCTAAATATTTTCATTTAATCCATACGATTTTAATACGATGTCATTTTGAACATTCAAAATCTCATCTTCAATTTCTGACATTTCATCTTGACGAATTTCTGCTATGGAATTAACAATTACAGGTGCCTTAGTCAAGAGAACGCCATAAAGCGACCTATTTTATTTCTTTTATATAAAATTTAAACATAAAGAGTACTTACTTTTAATACAAATTTGTAAATTGCCGGTAAAAAAAATTGTTACGTATTGAATATTATTAAAATTTTGGGTTATTTTGAACGAATTTTTAATTGTATTTTCGTACGGAATTGTAATTATATTTGAAACAATTGTTCAGTGATGTAAGTGAGCTCGGATACAGTTTTATACCTGCGTCCACGTGTACATGTATGTATTGTTTAAACATGTGCTTCCTCGGTGTCGTACATTTTTTTTAACTATGCCTTGTAAGGGTGTCCGTGCATCATATGTATGTATATCGCCTCGCCCTCTCAAGGTCTGCTTATTTTTTTCCGCACTGCTTTCAATGATGCGGGATGCGTTTGTTTTTACGAAAAAAAATTCTATTTTCAAATTGTGTATGTATGAAGTATGAACTAATAATATTATAAATTGTAGTCTATTATATATGAAAAAAAATTGTTGTTTCTTTAAGAATCGTAATGAATATTTTAAGATCTCAAAATTAAATGACTGAACATGCTATATTTTCAAAATATGAGCCGTTACACATGAAAGTGGTGTAATTTTGAAAACAGTGAGTTAATGGTGACAATGTCGTAAGAAAGAAACACAATTATCAGGTTCATAATATTAATTTTTTCGGGATATAAGACGTTGTGTGTGACAGCATTTTTGGTGAATGAATAAGCACGAGTATAGTATGTGTGTTAGGCAAGGGCGTCAAGATTACTTTACACATTTGCCCATTCATTTTACGGCAAATAATTTTTTTTCTAAATATGTACAGTTGTAACGGCCGAATATTTCCTTTAAAAAAACATTACGAAATTGCATACTCTTCCAGTTTCACTCTAATGAAAAAACGCGACTGTTGCTGCAATAAATATTTGCGACATTTATGATGATGTTTTAGATGTCAGAAAATGTCAACGCTGATTCAAAAAATTCAAATCTGGAAATTTCAACTTATTGTTAGAAATAAGCCTCGAAGTGGACAACATTGTACAGTCAATACTCATTTTCATACTTCTAATTTTACGATTCGAATAATATATACATATATTGGAATGCCGGTAATGTCGGTAATGAAAACACTTGATTCGGAGTCCATTTCGATGGATGTCCATTCCGACGAGCATTCGTTGAAACGGCACAATTTTTTCGTATTCGGAAAACAATTTATATGTTTCGATTTTAGTTGGTAACACCTGATTTTTTTCGTATTCGGAAAGTGATTCGATTATAGTTGACAACACCTGACTATAAAAAAAATGTATATGCTTCGATTTCAGTTGAAAGCACCTGGCTAGATATCGAATATCGAATATTTAATTAAACATTAGTTATTTCTTTAATGTTTACAATCCCAATTATATTGGAAAAATTATTTTAACATATTAATTTTATTGTATATTCTACATGTTTACTAATTATTTCGAAAACGCATAATTTTAATTTGTTAGTATTATGTCCGGTAGCGTTTAGTCCAGGTGGCGTTTTGTCCAGGTGGCGTTTTGTCCATTGCGCGTTTTGTCCATTGCGCGTTTTGTCCATTGCGCGTTTTGTCCAGGGCGCGTTTTGTCTAGGGCGCGTTTTGTCTAGGGCGCGTTATGTCCAGGGCGTCTTTTGTCGGTCCCCTTTTATGGTTGCGCCATATGTTCGGGCGTCTTCCGTCGTGACACCCTGGGTGTGGTGTAGTATGGCTTGTTTGATGGAGGAGGTTTTTTAGTGAGTAAAACTGCTGGGTCCTCTTCCCAGTTAGGAGTCTCACACTACCGTCGGGCTCGTGCCTGGCGGTGTCTATAAAAGATTTAAAAAAAAAAAAAAAAAAGGTTCCATCACTATATTTGGATAGAACTTCCATTCAAATGTACTTTATAAAAATGTGCGATGTGAAAAATTTTTGCCGTGAAAAATTTTCGCCGTGAAAAATCATCAAAAAACATCGAAATTTTATTTAAAATTATAATTAAATACATGTGATTATATCAGTATACTGGCCTGCGTTGAATCTTACCATTGTGGTATAATAATACATATTTTTATTATTTTTATACCGTGTTAAAGTGAAAAATCCATGTAAAAAAAGTAATCGGTTCATCTTCCTTGAACCGTGTTATTTCGGAACCGTTTAAAAAAAAACAGCGTAAAAAGAGGATTAGGTGTATTTCGAAATATTATAGCAGATTATGTTCTACGCTCGGTGTTGTAGGGTCGTTTTTGTTCTTGTCGGTGTGTGCCAGTATCGTTTGGACAAATGTTTGGGAATCGAATATTTGTTATGCATTTACTTTTCTATGTACGTATTTTACTGAATGTGTGTACGTACATACTATTTTTAGGATTGTATTTAAAAACAATGCTTTTCTTCCTTGTTCATAATATGCAATTGATAATTATAATTGATTTAAAAAAACTTCTATGTAAAAAAAAAAAACTTTTTTATAGATTTTCCGCTTAATTAATTCTAATTAAAAATTTACTTTAAAAAAATCCCATTTATTTAAATGAAAATTTAAGAATTTGCTCGAATTCGCATTCCTCTAATAAAATTAAATGCTCAAAAAATACTAATCCTCAAGTTTTTCTTTTAACCATCTGTTTGTAAAATATTATGATTCTATTAAATCATTGTAAAATTATATGCAGAATACTAAATTTTTTTTTTCTGAGGTGTATTTATGTAATAACCATTTTAAGATTCATTCACAGGAAATATTATATTTATTGTCAAAATATAAACAATCACAAAAAAAATCACATTGTGTACATAGTTCTAAAAATAATGCAGAATTATATTCTTTTTAGATAGATCCAGCAACTTTTTCCATAAACGTAGCCATTTTTATATCACGATCGCTCAAACCGTTGACATCGTGAGAAGACAAAGTTACCTACGAACAAAGCACAAAAATATATTCAACTTATACAAATTAATAAAAAAAAATATACAATTATCCCAAAACATTGTCAACATTTTACCTGAACTTTGTTATACACGTTAAACCATTCAGGATGATGATCCATCTTTTCTGCCAACAATGCAGTTCGTGTCATAAAACCGAAAGCTTCGTTGAAATTTTTGAACATGTATTCTTTTTCGATGGCGTCCCGGTTCGCTTGAACCTTCCATCCTTTATTCAACAACGGTAGAAGTTTCCCATCCCTATCCGAATCACTCAATTTGTCAGCCTGAAAAAACAGAGAAACACATTGACATTCTCACCGAATGAAAACAACAAAAATGTATTCATATACAAAGGTTATCTGCATATTGATAAAAACTAGAATACTTATAAAAACTAACTAAATAAATAAATCATAGTTTCAATTTTCTTTATTATATTTTAAAATCGTATGGATTTATTTGGAACCATAATCGATATGTAGATTAATTCAATTATTTCCTTTCTACTACAGAATGACCTTGTGTAATAAATATTACAGCATTCGTTTTATATGTACCAATAACGGTCTGTTATAAATTACACAAAAGTTATGACGATAAAACTTTCTTGATATTTCAATGAAGAACAAATCAATAAATTTCAAACGATTTTATTTATTACAATAAACCCGAATCAGATAACTGCTTTTCAACATAATAAATTGAACAAATCAAATTCCATTCACATGAAACATTTTTTTTTTTTTTTTTAGTAAATTTTTAAAACCCTACTTATTATGTACATGATAAAATCATCAAATATTCCATTCACTAATCACTTTTACCAGCCTGAACACAAACCTTTTGAATTCAACAGCCATTATCATCAAGCAAAACTATTCAACTCCCATACACTTCCAAACACACATTTCTTCACAAGGAACGTTTAAGTCCATTCATTCATTCAATTTTATACATCGATTAACCAACCACATACAAATTAAAGGAATATAAAGGCAAAGTGAAAGTAATCACCATAGTCCGTTTGAGCGCGACGACTGTGAGCGAAAGCGGTCTCGATAAAATGTGAACGGAAGCGAAATTGCTCCACAAGTGTGCGGCGTGCGCACCACCCACAACTCCCCATAAACGCCATCCACTCCCCATTGTCCCCATTTTCCTCCCCTTACGTAATAATAGCGATCGAACCTGGACTATTTACAATTTTGACTAGTTTTGACAGTTACAAAAGTCAAAACATCGTTCGAATGTCGGTCGAGTTTATTCGGCCTTTGCAAAATTGATGTTTGACTCGTTTTAGAATCGAATAAATGTTTTTTTTTAATTATTTTCATTGATATAATAAATTGAATTTTAATAAATGTTATTTGATTTGAATTTGATTTTGACATTTGTTTTTTGTTGAGTTTTTTTTTTATCGAAGTATAGGTTACCTAACATGGCTGTCATGTGTCAGTGGTCAGTACTGACTTTTCGTTGTCTTTGATTGCAATAATAGTTTTATTTGTTATTTTTCGTTATAGATTTAGAATTTTATAGTGTTCATCATGGATCATAATTCTACTGGGTTTCAGTATCTTTATAATATTTGGGATCAAAGAACCCAAGAGGTGGACGATACCCGAACAGTCAAAGAACAGGTTAATCAATCGAATTTATTTTGAATATATAAAGAGCTTTTTTTGTTATAGATTTTTCATCAAACTATAATTGAAATTATATGTATCAAAAGATAAATTTTAAAACATCATTTATTTCAGGACACGGTTGAAAAATCTGTAGCGATCGCTTTCAAAGCAATCGAATTCAAAGCTAATTTAAATTCGAATGCACCATCAATAAACCAAAAAATACACATAAATTACTTAAAAAACTCTTTATGCCACATACCGAGAGCATACGAATGCTTAGATGCAAGTCGACCATGGGTGTGCTATTGGATACTAAACGCTCTATGGTTATTTGATGATATGCCCGATAGTGAAACTTTGAAAAATGTAGTAAATTTCTTATCTAAATGTCAACATGAAGAAGGAGGCTACGGTGGTGGTCCAGGACAAGATCCTCATTTAGCAACTACGTATGCAGCAATTAACGCTTTGTGTATTATTGGGACTCAAGACGCTTACGATTCAATCAATAGAACGGCATTGTTAAACTTCTTGTGGAGTATGAGATCAACGGATGGAGCGTTCGCAATGCATAAAGGTGGCGAAGTCGATGTTCGAGGAACGTATTGCGCTTTAAACATTGCAAAACTTACAAATTTGTTCAACGACGCACTCTTCGATAAGACTGCGGAATGGATTGTTAGTTGTCAAACATATGAGGGTGGTTTTGGAGGATCTCAAGGAATGGAGGCCCATGGCGGCTATGCTTTCTGTGCTATTTCTGGCCTTACTCTACTTGGACGTCCGCACTTATGCGACATAGATGCACTTTTACGTTGGTGTGTTAACCGCCAGATGAAATTTGAAGGCGGCTTTCAAGGAAGAACTAATAAATTGGTAGATGGATGTTACTCGTTTTGGCAAGGCGGAATATTTCCAATTATCCACACTATTTTATTCCAGAGAGGTTGATTTCTCAATCACATAGTATTTCATTTATTCTTCATTTTGTAATCATCGTCTTGTTTTCAGATGGAATAAATCTAGATGATCTTTTGTTCAATCAAGCAGCTCTTCAACAATACATTTTAATATGTTGTGAAAATCCTTCAGGAGGTTTCATCGATAAACCTGGAAAGTATGTATTAAATGTTATAGGAATTAGAATTCTGAAAATTTTTTAAATATTTGACTTTTTTTCAGACGGCGTGATCTTTATCACACAAATTATGTTCTTAGTGGATTATCAATCGCTCAACATGGCTTGGGATTGAAGAAGTTCGTCATGGGAGATCCAGATAATGAAGTTAATCGTATTCATCCCGTACATTGCATAAATCCTCAGTCTGCATATGATGCAACACATTATTTCATGCAACAAACGATGACGTTTAATGAAAAGATCCAAATGTAATAGAAACCTTTGTCTATTACTGTTCTACAGCAACTGATGCAACTAACATTTTGTGATTTTCCATAGATATCTAATTTATTTATTATTAAAATTAAAATTAGTCAATAAAAAAAGTTTTTAATTTTTTTTGTATTTTTATATGAATTCCAGTGTTAGACCAAATAAATCAGTTTATTTATTAAAAATTTTCAAAATAAGCAAGATGATAACATAATAATTGTGGGAATAATATTTCTGAATATTTTTCACTTTTTTTAAAAGTTCCAAAATGTTTTTTTTTTAGTTTCAAATTTTATCATTAGAAAAATGTATCATATTTATTACTAGTAATGTGAATTATTTTTACTTTCAATGTCATGTAAAGTATCAAAATTCAATGTCTTGAAAAAACCGTCGATTGGAAACTGATAATTGTTAAAAAAAAAATAATAAAATCTCACAAACTTACTCAAAAACATGAACCTTTAATACTCATAATTTATTTGCATAAAAAAACAAATATCACAGGCACGAAATAATATGGTCGTTGATGAGAGTAAATTTCCTCCGTTTACAATTTATTCACAAATTTAATGTCAATTTCTTACACCACAATAATTAAAAATTAATTGCATGAAAATTGAGTGGAAGCAATAAAACATTTTCCTGGATCGATAGATCATGTTGTATTTTATAAAATTTCAAATAATTAAACAATCATGTTCCAATAGACGTACTCAAAATAATGTAGTCCTTTACAATATTTCACCATACAATAATTAACTATAAATAAATAAGTAACTCATACACAATCATTAACAATATATCACAAATTACACTATAACAAAGTCTTCACATTCGAGGTCAGTGTCACTATCGTTCACATTATTAGACGTCCAACGCTCATCTCCCTCGGCTATAGAATACCGAGTGGGATGCATCCGGTTGTCGGAACTCTTCCCGTCACAGAATACGAACATCGGGTACTCTGAGCTGCCCGTCGAAGTGGGAGGAACCAAAAAAGGCTGAACAGTGTTGATAAAATTGTGAAATTCGGCCTGATTGGCACAGTAGAAACCGATACAGCAAGACGGATCCATCTTGCTCAGCGGCATTTTTCTCGGTGATTTACAATGAAAAGAAGAAACAGAAAAATCAGGTTGCCAAACGTCTGCGACTTCTTGACAGTAATGAGGATCGAGATGTATAAGTTTGTCATCTTGAAAACCGACAAAATAGAGAGAATGTTTCGGCTTTCCGCCGATAATACCTATGCAACATTCCAAACTCAGCATGGAAGTGAGGCATCCGCCGTATATAGGATTCATTTTGTCCGTGCCGAGTCTAACGGGAACCAGAACGATCAGCGATTTCCAAGCACCGTTCGGCTTCAGACACTGCTGTCTTACGTCTTGGAGGTAAATGGCGCAGTCTTGGGCGACGTACACGCAGAGGTCTTCGAACTCATAATTTTCTGCAGAGGCCTCTCCGATGGCAGCGCGCAGGAGAAAAGCGACCGAGCCGGGTCCGTACCAGTCTCCCGGTTTCTTTCCCATAGATTCTCCGAGCGTGACGAGCCGATGAATAGAGAGCGGACTGTTAAACGAAGGCCTATCGCCGAACCACTTAATGATCATTCTGTGGCAACACTCTTCTTGATAGGAACGAGAATCGAAAGGGGCGCGGTCGCTGTCCCACCGCCAACCGCGCCCCAAAAAGTGCAGCACGAGGGCCTGGGCTATGAGCATCTGTCCGGAGCGCAGCATGCAGCCCCATCCACAGTCGGTGGTCAAAGTAGAGCCTCCAATGAGAGGGAATTCGCGACGATACGTGAGCCAGAGCCTGCTGGCGAAATCAATACGGAACCCGTCTAGGCCTTCGCCCCCTTCGAGGCGATCTGGAAGAGGAGCAGCTTCAGCACCAGCTTCAGCGGCGACTTCAGCCCTGTCCGGAGAGTCAGCGGCCACCAGTTTCCTGTGGTAACACCTGCCCAGCAACCATACGGGGGACTCTTTCGAGAAGCTCGTCTTCATTTTGACGGTCCAGTTGTACTTGACGTTGTTCCACATGGTGAGGAAGCGCGCCTCCACCTTCCCGCGAAGGTCTGCATCGTCGGGACACGCCATCCCGGACGCTGATGCTGCGACGATGCCTGCGGCTTCAATTTTGGAAAATGTCCCCCCTCAAAACATACCGAACCTCGACGATTGTGACAGCCGTCTAAACTCGATTTGACACATTTGACCCTGTACTAGAAATGTGGAAACGATCTCTGAATTTGTCGATAACGATTTTTTGCTTAATCTTCCGCTTCGAGTGGCACGTTTTGCTTTATTCTTATTTTTTTTATCAAGATAACGCTCAAAAGCTTAATAGTAATCTGTTTTGTTTATCTTGCGATTTGGACCAAAACGTTTATAAAGAAACGTGCGCTTGACGTCTGTCAAATTATTTTTAGGTTAAACGTGATTTTTAAAGGGATCCTGGAAAAAATCATGTCTGACGACGAGGATGTTCCCAAACTGCCAGAGGACACTTTGAAAGTTTTGCAAGAATTTTATGCGGAGCAAGAGAAGAAAAATGAAATGCTTCAAAAGCTTGATGCGGATTCGAATATGGATGTTTCTTTTGATGAAAATTGGGTATGTTCCTATAGCGCTAGAATTAAAATGTGTAACGAACGATTCAGTCAACCAAGTCGTATTAGTAGCAGCTGAGTCAGTTTTGGTACGACAGTGACACGATCGAATCCTTGGTCAAAATCGTAGAGAAAACTTTGCCCGAGAACGGTTCCGTCGCTTTAATTTCGTGTCCGACGCTTTATGTTCCTGTGAAAAAGAAATTAAATAAAAATCAGAACGGTGAGACCTTAATTATTTATTTTATTTTACTTTGCAGTACAATTTGAAAATATAATAATTTTTTTTACTTTGCAGTCAAATTATTTGAATATGACAGACGTTTTGAAATACATGGAGAAGATTTTTTTTACTACGACTTCAACAGTCCGTCGATAAAAGACGAAAAGTTACATAGACACTTTGATGTAGTTATTGCAGATCCCCCGTTTTTATCAGAGGAATGTCTTTCCAAAACTTGTGAAACAATTGAAATTTTATCAAAAGATAAAATCATCTTGTGCACCGGAACAGTCATGAAAGATAATGTTTTTAAGTTCTTAAACAACTTAAAAATAAACAACTTTAAACCGAATCATAAAAATAATCTTGGAAATGATTTTTCTAGTTATTCTAATTTCGAATTGGATGAACTTCTAAAATGAAACTAATATTTTTTTAACGATTCTATCATTAGAATGTCATTTGAACACAGTAATAATAATTACCTAAAACTAAGTTGAGAGCAACGATCGACTGATTTGAGAACAATCCATGTTTGTGAAAATGTTATATGTTTTGTAAATAAATCATATTAAAAATCAAATCCATACCATGTTATTATAATATATCGATAATAACATCATTTTATGATATTAGTCCACATGTTAGGAGAGAAAAATTAATGTAAATTGACGATAAAATATTAAATTGTGAATAATAATTAAAAAAATAAAATAATAATTTGATATGATCAACAAGGCACCAATTTAAAACGTTATTCAAAATATTATAGAAAAATAAACTTTACTTGTCACAATTTTTTCCTTAGAGTAATCAGGAATATTTAAATTTAACTTTTCGATACATTATAGAATACACAATGTTTACACTAGCACTTTTTAGCTGAAAAATTAAAAGAATATTAATTTTTCTAGCTCGTATAAACTTCTTTGACTATTAATGGTACATATAGTCAAAAGATCTGATGACATTATACACTAGTGTTGACAAATTAATGCATATATAATTATTTGCAACTACCGAGGTACATTCATTAACATTTTTCTCATATCTTTTTTACACTTCAATAAAAATAATTTTAATTACTAAACAGAAGTATTAAAAGGTAACATCTATCACATTCAACACAAGCATTTTTAAAAAGTAAATAAATTAATATAAAGGAAAAAATAAATACTTTATTTAGTTGTATCAAATGAAATATTAGTTTTCAGAATAGATCTTTTATATGAAATATTATTTATATATTATTACTTCAAAAAAAATTCTCTATATTAATTATTAGATAATTTAGCAATAGGTTTGACAGAATATTGTCATATACGAGTGATTTTATGCTAAATAATGTCTATAAAAAGGATTTATATTTCTGTATGATATTAAGTAAAAATACAAATTATTTTGTATTGTCATATTTTGGATGTATAAATGTTAAATTTTTGAAATTTTTTTTTTCACCATCCTATAAAAATTATTTTATCTACAAAATACAAAACGCTCATAGGCTAACAATATCACAATATGAATATCTTAATATATTTAATTTCATCATTAAATATTTTTTTATTATAAAGCTCTTTTTTATTTACGTTTATATTAACTAATGCAATGATACTTTATATTTTTTTATGAAAAAATTAAAAGAAACATGTGTTAATATATCCAAATTAAACGTAATATTTCCATAAAAATTCTTTGGAATCAACACAACTATCATATATAAATATCCAACTAAGTAAATAAATAAATTAGTAAATATTTAATTTTAATTATTAATATAATATTAACTTCTGCTTCGATAATTTAAAATAAAAAAAATACATCACTTCAAAAGGCACATAAAGAACAAAATAAGGCCCATCGGTTTTGCTAAATTAACATACTAAGCAGTTTAATATACATAGATCATCCAGTTCCACATTTCCCAGTTTCGAAAACGCCTTTGCGGAAAAATGGAGAAAATTGGACAAGTGTTTCTTTCGTCAAAGGCTGGGCAAAAAATGGACATCTTTTATCATTAGCACAAGCTCTTATTAATGATCTCAAAAATAATTCTAGCTGTGGCCGTCTAGTACGAGCCAATGATTCCGAACTCCATATATGCCTGGGTGGAAACGGTATTCTGGCAACCTGAAAAACAGTCAACAAATTATTAAATTTCAATGTAACTTGCAATTATACATGTCGTAATATAATTCGATACTAACATTCAACCCATACAATGCTTTCATGTTCAAAAACAATTCTCTGAATCGTCGATATCTTCTCAATAATTTCCATCTTTCTTCTTCTAATTCGATACGAATTTCATATTCGTAATGAGTTGATTTTCCAGCACCTCTTATTACATAACAGGGTACAGAAATATATTGTTCTGAAATCAAAATTAATAGATAAACATAAGATAAATGAATATTTAAATATATGTATACTTCAATTTATATGTAAAAAAATTAACCTAATATAGGAGATTGGGACAACCAGTTTGAATTATTATACAAAGGCTGTTAAAATTAAAAAAAAAACCACAATTAATAAAAGGTAAATGCAATTATTATTACTGTGTTTCAATTAATAATCGAATTGTACTTACAGAAGTACTGTTGAAAAGTTGTAAATCTACTAGGCTCATTCTTGTATTAAGAATATCTGCATTATTTGCTTCATTTGTATTTTGATTCATGTCTTGCAAAGGATCTCTCAGATTAGTTGACCAAGTGTTATTTTCAAGAACATCAGATTCACTGACTATCAACTCATCGTTAGAAGTAGAAACATTATCAGAACCTTCAATTTCATCTTTCAACCGTTGTTGAAGAGGATCAGTATTGACTACACGCAATGTAGTGAGTCTACCTGTAGAGTAACTCCCTTCATTACAAGTATCGTCTGTGAGAGCCTCGTCAGATATTAAATTATCTGTAGTTTCACCATCGCTTCCAACATATGGTGTTTCGTGTATTGGTGTCACCATTATCGAACGTGACCTCGAATTGGTTTTATTATCAAAATTGGAATATTGAAGTGCCATTTCTAAGCGTACATATTTTCTTTGGAGCTCTTGTAATACCTGTGTCATAAGCATAATGAAAGAAATCAATGAAAAATAAAAAATAAACTGATGAAAATAAATAAACAAATACGTACAGCAATTTGATGATTTAATTCTTCTTTCGAACAATCATTTTCTAAGCTTGATATTACTAACATTTTTTGTGCAGCAACTTTTTGACAAAGGCGTTGCATGGCCCTAAGAGCTTCAGCTTCAGTTATATGCCTCGATCCTATACTACCTGACGTTGCACGTCCAAAATCACCTGCAATAATCAATTATATTTTTTCAAATACATTTAACTATTAAAATTTAATTATTCAAATACGCATGTTTATTATAACAATAATAAAAGTAATTTTTACTATTGTTAATTAATATTTAATTTAAAAGTAAAGATTACCAGCTAATCTCCTCCTCAGTTTTGCTCTACTGTGACGATCTTCTGGTGATATTTTCTCAGTGATACTAGGCGAAATTAATGATCCCTACAATTGAAAAGAAAATACATTTAGTCATTGAATTATGTGATATCAATATATAGAACTATAGAAACATTTTTTGATAACTGTAATAAAAAAAATATCAAAAAAAATCAACTCACCTTGATATAATCTTCAGTACTAGACATTTCATCACTGTCATCTAAAGATGGCAAATTTTTATTTTTAAATTTCGGCAAGCGTTGAATATTTGTATTATTTTCACCAATATCACTATCTGTTCCAACACTCGATACACGTCCTTCTCCGTAACCACTAGATATCATTTTATTACTACATGGAGTTGAACTATCGATATTAGCAGATAAACTAAGAAGATTTGAATCGGAAGGCAACGACTTTAAGTCATTTATTGTATCAAAAGAACAAGAGGAATTTGCTGTGTGGAATGTTTCACAAGTAGTCAATGTAGAATTGGTTAACAAAGAAGATTTCAAGTCTAAAGTCATCCTGCAATTTTAAAATGAACGATTTAAAATTTTTCAATATTATATTGCCGTTAATTTAATATATCTTACGATTTTTTTCTTTCGTCTATATCATCCTTTTCTTGAGTGGAATTATCTGATTCAGGCGTTTGTTGACAGGCTTTCATATCTTCTTCGCAATCGCTCTGACAATCTGAAATGCCAAATATAAAAATGAGTCTCAAACTATCAAACATTGAAATCAGACAAATATGGATGACACAATAATACCTCCATTATTAATCAAAGTTTGTTGAATACCAGCTTCTTGTAAAGCTAAAAGTGATAGTTCAGATTCCAATTGGTGTACTTTACATCGATGAGAAGACAAACTTGCTACCCGAGTTTGCAACTCTTGTTCAAGTGTAGAAAGCTCTTGTTTCTAAAGAAATATATATCAATTATTATCAAAAATAATTCAATAATATAGTAATTGTAAGTTAAAAAATTATAGTATAAAGCTTGTACAATTATAATACAATGGTGTTTCAATCAGAAATAAAACATGATAGTCCCAAGAAAAGTTTAACATTTTACACATGTACAAAGATATGTGATTACATATCTGAAATTTATGAAACTTCTTTTAACATAAATTACTGTGCTATTAAATTAAAAAAATATATAACATAAATGACATATAATGAATGATATATATAAATGACGTACAAGATGAATAAGTAAAAGTAATATAATACAACTTTCAGTATTAATTGTATCCATTTATCAAATTATAATTACAACACAAAAAACTCACATGACGATTCACTAAATCCCTCATTGCCAATGCAGCTTCTGAATCGTATTGTTGCAATAATTGCAGTAAACATTCAGCGGAATTATCAGAACCAAGAGAATCTTCTGGGGTCTAAATTTTCAAAAGCAATTTGTCAGCGAAAACCAAAGTAAAAGCATATTTTAAATATAATAAATGATAACCAAAATAGTATAATGTTTTAAAATCATAAAATTATTTATCAAAAAATTCAAATTCAAAGTTATTTAAATATATAGATCGTCAAAATATGTAGAAGTGCTGATGTAGAATGCTTTTCACAAATACATAATACTGTGAAAACACAAACCATACTATTTTTTATTTATTTAGGATGAATTCAATGAGAATTGTACCCACAAATATGTATCATCTTAAAAAACCACCACACCATAACCAAATAAAAAATAAATTTTACATAAATATAAACAAAACCATAAAATAAAACTTTGTCGAATTAGATGCGACCAGAAAAGTAATCAAAGCAAAATAATAAAGAAAAATGAGACATTTTAAAAATTATAAAAATCTTACCACAGGCAATTTTAGTTCAACAATTTTATCAGCTAGAAGTTGTTCCAACGCTTTGCGTTTCAGTTCAATCTCACATTTCACAGTCGATGCGTGATTAAATTCACAATCGACCTTGGAATTTAAAAATCAAAATTAAAAATAACATAAAAAAAGAAAATAAAATAGAAATTTTTCAAATAAACTTAAGCAATTTTGAAAATGAAAATAATATAAAAGGAAACTCATAAAAAAATCCCGAAATATTTTTTTCACATAAATAATAGAGGGATAGTTACAATAGCAAATCTAATTTATGAACAAATGATAAAATAATAATTAAATTTGAAAGTCACGTTAAATTACCATTTGCTGATGATTTTCCTTCAATGATAATAATTTTTTTTGTCTACCACGCAATTCTTGCTGTCGCTCTTTTAAAGCTTTGCACCCAGCACCCCAACCACGCTCTAGTGTTTGCCAATCTGTCGTTAACTGGCGGCACTGAGTGGCATATTCTTTTTCCATTTGTTGTCTTTCCTATGAATGAAAAATTGTGATAAAAAATAAATGGCAAAAAAATGAACAAATATGAACTTACCGCATCTAATCTTTTCTGAGCTTCCTGCAGTTGTTCTTTTTCCATGTGCCATTGACGCTCTCGTTCTTCTTGTTCTTGTTGAAAGACTTCTCTTTCCTTCATAAGTTCCAATCTTTGAGCTTCAATTTCATCAGCACGAATTTCATCTCTGAAAAAGTTTATTTAATTATATTTTTAAAATAAAATACACGAGTGAAATAAAGAGTTGAAAGATTACCCGACAACAGATGCGAGATTTTCTGTACTAGTAGCCAAATCAGTTGTGGACCAACTAAGCAAAGAAAGACGCGATAGATTCATCATCGAAGTACTGCCCTCCCTTCTTAATTTTGCAGCCTCGGCTGGATCATTGTATCGGAACATGTTTGTCCGTCCGAGAAGTAAAATACACCCTAAAATAGTGAACATAATGTAAGAAAAGTTTTTTTTTTAATACAATACAACAAACTTTTGTTGAGAATTACCCTGACTCAGTTTAGCGGGCTTATCAATAAGAACTGTATTTAACCAACACTGAGCATTTGGATGGGGATAAATTGTAGCTACACCGTCATGAAGACTAATTCTACAATGTTCCGGCAAAACACCTCCACCAGTCAAAATTATATCAGGGACAGCTTCACATTCTTCACTGCCAATCAAGGTTTCACCTTCCTAATAAAAATAAATAGGACTAATGATTGATTCGTGTAAAATTAATAAAAAAAGGTTGTGAAGATTTAAAATATACTTTAAGGTGATATAATGTGACACCAGTTGAGAGAAGGTTGTCATCTATTCCAACTAAATGAGGCATATCAGAATCGAGAACCACGCCCAATCCACTTTTACGCAGTCCTAAAGCTTTTTGTTCTTGAAGAATTTGTTGAGTTTCTCTCCATTTTTCAGTCCATTTTTCAGTAAGAACCTTTTCTTGAGCTTCTTTTCTCTGAATTGTAGCTAGCATTTGTGGTTCTGGATGCTGTAAATATAAAAATATTTATTGCAATCGGTGGTAGAAGACATATTGTATTTATACAAAATAGTAGTTACCACGTGAACTATTTGTGATCTAAGTTTTTCAATTTCTTCTCTAAGCTCTCTAATCAGTTTAACATTAGGATCCTCATTAATTGTTGGTTTGTTAATTATATTTTTAGCTCTATTAGCATAACGGAGAGTTGAAAGAGTTTCACCATAATTGCAATCTGCTGGTGAAATCTAAAATAAGATATGGAATTGTAAATTAGGAATAAACCACATACAACTTTTACTTCAGGTCCTAAAGATTCTAGTTAGTTGAGACGAAATAAATATATATAGTACTTACAGCAGCAATCATAATTGTTTTAGAATTTCCTCCAAGAGAATCTTTTAATAACCAGGTCAATACAGAATCCCTGTATGGTATAAATACATTTTTTGCACCTTTCCCATTTTTCTGTAGATTATTGCTGTTTTGCATGAGAGAAGATTCGGCGAGAGCAGATATTACAGAACCTAATGTAACTAATGATTTGTTGATATGAGCTCCTTCCAAAAGCCGTTGTCCTGTAGCACCGGTAGCATCAGCTCTTTCACTAAAACAATAAAAAATCATATGTACAAATAAGAACTTGGTGCTTTTGTTCTTTTATTGTATTTTTTATACCTTCCAGCCAAATCAACAAGATGAACTTTGGACACAGTTTCGCTTGGCATATTATTATGTTGTAAAAATACAGCTTGTACGAACGTAATTGTAAATATTGCATGAGACCTGCTCGATACGTCATTCATTTGAGTTGATGCAGTAGTCCGGTGTAGGTTTCCACGGTGCATGCATTCCTAAAATTAGTTAAATAAAAAAATTGTAGTATTCATGCTCCAAAATTGAAATTGAATTTTTTTATTACTCACTTGAATATCATCATAATCTGAGACCAAATGTTTGGATAAATCTTGAACGTAAGGCCCCAGTCTCGGATGTTCTCTAACTTTCAAAGAATGAGTGACTTCACCTCCTAAAAGGTCTTTAACTTTTTCATTATAAATTTCAAGATAGCTGACTTCAGTTCTGTAGGAGGCTCCATTTTCTTTGCCGGCGGCGACGCGTGAAAACAAGCTTTTGCATATTCTTGGAATTAAACCTTGACACTCCTATTAAAAAGCCGTATGTAAAAAACAAATTAAATAAATAAAAAAAATTATGAAAGGGGAACGATAACTTACAGGAGAGCCCATCATGGTGAAAGTTTTCCCACTGCCTGTTTGGCCATATGCAAATACGCATGCATTGTATCCTTCGAAGGCACTATCGATGACATCAATACCCAAGTCTGAAAAAACCTAAAAAGAAAACATGTTTTGAAAAAATCATATTGAAAATTGAGTACAACATAATAAAGTTTATAAGTTTAGCAGAATTTGTAAACAAAACTATTCCTCACCTGATCTTGAGCTGCAAAATGACTATCGTTCTCATCGTACGACCAATAAGAATGATCGAAAGTGAAATCTTTAAAACGATCTCGCAACACCTCATTAGAAGACTGATTAGACGTATTCTGAAAAATCAATCAACTCGTTATCTACACACAATATCCGAACACAGGCCCATCGCACAAAATAAACACAACCCGAAAACAAAAATGACACCACAATAAACAAACATTTACCTTCAGAGAATGCAAACGAGTCTTCTTCCCTTCCATTTCGACAATGAGCTTGGCATCCATATCGATCTCCCTACCGAAAACAATAAACACATCGATCAAAACCACATCGAACGAATCAAAATTCGATCAGAGATAAAGAAAACATATGAAAATCGGCACCTCTGGTTGAAGGGGCGCACGCGCACGGCCACCTTGACGGAGGCCATGGTGTATTTCAGCGGCCCCCGCTCTCTGAAAACGCGAAGCCTTCACCGTTTCAGGTCAACGAACCGGTGAACGATGCCAGCCGCTGAAACTGGACCAGACGCAGCGATGCGTCACCCGTCACCTTACCGCCGTTCACTTCGCTCGTTTCATGACAGCTGATGCTTTTTCGTCGAATAAACAAAGCGAGCGTAAGCTTTCGTTTTATGTCCATTGTTAAAAATATTTTTTTTTTATTCGTTTTGTATTATTGATATTTTGTTTAACGTTTGTGAAATCTTTTTCGCGTTGTATTTTTTTTAATAAATATATAATTAAATTTTTGATCGATTTCGGATTATGGTTGTAGGGTAGAACGTGCGTTACGTTAGACTAGCTGTCATCTTCGCGGACGTTCTGCGAGTTCCTGGTTTCCTTTTCTTGATTGCGGTAGGTTTGTCCTGTTTCGAAATATAATTATTCTTGATTGATTGTTATCATTTTTCTGTATTTAGTTTATCATATTATTTTAATAAAATAATTTTGTTACGTAACATCAAATATAACCTTAAGATTTTTTCGTCGGCATTGTTAAATTACACATTCGTTTGCCGATTTTTTCGTATTCTTGTATATGCAAAATTAAACATTTAAGAGCTAATTCAGAAGTTGTCCGACGTCTTGAATACAAATTTTAAAACATCGATATAGCTTCGTGTTTTTTAGGAAACATTTCAACCATGGATAACGCTCCTCCAGCTCGTCCGATGAGATACCCATACACCTTCACAGCCAAAGCGGCTCAATTTCCGATCAAATTCCATATTCAAAACCAATGGTTCTTCAAGTATTTCGTCTTCGGAGTGCTCGCAACCATGCCGGTGTTTTATAAAATCCAGAAATTGGGTGAGCATTTTGTGAATTGAAATTTAAGTGATTGATGTTTTTACTAGTATGTATCTTCATTGTTTTTTTTTTGCAGCAAACTCACCCGAGAATGTCGCCAAATTTGCAGAAGCTAAACGCAAAGAGGAAGCTTCACACCACCATTAAACTATTTAAATTTGTTTGTAGCGATAATTTTCATTTAATGTCAAAATATATGATTGCGCATTAAAAGTTTGTTTTATTCATTGAATACTAATTTCTCAGATAGCAAGATTCTTTGCATTTCAAAGAATAAAATTGATGGGCAACACAGACCCGTTTTATGTACATTTTTTTAAAATGTAGAGCCATTAGGGGGAACAAATAACATCATTGAAATGGATTATAATCCATATTCAACCAATTTATTTTGAATGTAATGTTCATGACAATGGGAAAAAGCTATATGAAACAGGATTTAGTGGTTATGGATAATGTTCGGTAACCATAGTATATTTGTATAATTGGACATAAAATATAATCTGATCCATATAGATAAAAGGTAATGTCACCATACAAACATGTGCAAACTTACATAATATAGAGATGAGATAATATACCCGAAATTTGGATGTTTTTCAATTCTAAAAATAAAAATAGTATTTGTGTTTTAAATGATTACTTTAATTTGAAATTGTCAACTTAGAGAAACAACAATAAGTTAAGGATAAAAAAGGTATTAAAAAAAATAATTACAATTAAGGAATATACAAAAATGTCAAAATCAAATTTAATCATTAAATCTAAATTCAATAAATACTAAAAAATTATCTAATACAAAATTATAAATAAAATTTCACTGATTGAATTAAAATTAACAATAATCAAAAACTATTAAATAAAATTAATCAGAAGTTTTTAAACGTTTAGCTTGTGAAGCGTTACTATCATCTAAAAGATCTGTCAAATTCATGTCTTTACATCTTTTTTCAAAAAATTTCTGAAGACGCATCCCAGCCCTGAAATTTTCAAAAGATTTTATTTAAGTATTTAAAAGAATAAAAGATTATGTATACTTTAAACACAAATCATACTCACTTTGCGACAATATCTTCATTGTGATTATACCTATAACAATTATTAAAAACAAGTAATACATCGTTTACAAAATCGTTATCGGTCGAGTATTTTCCGTTTTGTAATTTTCTCTTAATAGTACCGAAATCCATCGGTTCTGTGATGATTTCGAAATAATCAGGCACCTACAAAAGAGAAGAAAATGAACTCTAAAAATTCTCAAAATATGCATAAGTAAAAGAAAAAATAGTACTTCTTCTACTGTAACTGGTGCATTGAATGGCCAACTATCTTTATGATTCATTACTTCATTAATTAATTCTTCTAAAAATGTTTGATGTATAGCTTCAGATCTACGAGTTTTCCGTGCTGTACCTGTGAATCAAAAGATGGTACTTTTTTTAACCCATAGAGACGGAATAACTAGTCAGGTACACGATAACTTTATTCACACATTGCAATGAAACAAGGAGACTAATAATTTTAAAATTACCATTCACTAGACTACTCATTAACGGTAAAGAATTTCGTTTGTTATTATCTAAAGATCTTGTTGATTTTCTGATTCCATTTCCATTTACAATTTCTTTTGATTTGGCAGGAGAGCTTGATTCATCGCTATTTTCAGAAACTAAAAAAAAATCAGAAGTTTAAATATCTTTGTTATAATTCGTAAATGAAAAATATGAATAAAATCTTAATTACTGTCACAGCCATTATATGATTCAGGCATCGATCTGCGAGAACGCATATTTCGTGCTGTTTTACTATTTGATCCAGGAATTGAACCATTTTGGTTTGTTTTCTTTCTAGCTTTTGATATCAGAGGTTCATCTCCACTGTCTGAATCTGAAACACAAAAAAATCACACATGATACTTTTTTTTCAATAAATATTAATCAAAATGTGGGAGAGCAAAAAATATGAAAATATAGTAAACGAAAGCATAAAATTGCAACCAAAAAGGATATCTGAAATAAAATTAAAACGCTATATCTGGGATACTAAGAAATATACGAGTTTGTCTAATAATGAAACCTTCAAATCATAACCAGTCAGTTATTAGACACAGAAAAAAAAATTTGGAACTACTAATGAGAATGAAAAAATTAGCAGATGCATATAAAAATTAGAGTATTTATAAAAAAAATAATGATATGATTCAAAATTAATTAATGCATTTCAGGAAAGGAAAAACCAATACAAAAAAGCGAGCGTGAATTTCAGAATTAGGTTATTTTATATTCAGTTCGAATCAAAACGAACCACTCAAATGTTGCTGTTTGAGCATCTTTTTGTAATGGTCGATGTTATTCATAGCGTCTGCAGCACAACGCCGAACTTTTGGATCCCAGTCTGTTAATTACATTTGATAAAAATATTTTCATAAAGTATATATAATTTTTTTCAATTACTATTTCAAAAATTGATGATAAAAAAATAATATGACAAATAAATAATGATTATACCTTTATCTTGGTTGGATTGTTTTGAACATTGGGCACATATAAACGTAGTTTTACGTTGAAGCGGCTGAGGCATACATTCTAAATGCCAACTTTTGACACATTCAGAACACTGTACTAAAGAGCCACCGGAACGACAAGTAACACATAGTTGCAATACAGCATTGCTACTAGTACTATAAATAATTAAAAATAATTAGTGGTTGCTTCTCTATGTATCTGGTTATTGTTAGGAAAGAACAAATACCTGCTATCATCATCTGTTTCATCGGCAGATTCCTCTTCTTTGAAAATTTTTCGATTTCTTTTCTTGGGAGGAGGAGTTTTCTCTCGTGGTTTACAGTTGTTACAAAACCAATCACCTTTAGGTACTTTCTAGAAATTCAAACGGCTCATTTTACAAAAATATCTATTATGATTGTATATAAAAGAAATCATTATTAATTGAACTTACTGTTAATTTAGGTTTGAGACAATACATATGGTATCCTTTGTTACAATTATCGCACAATAACATATTTTCATCATCGTTCTTTTTGCGACAAATTCTACAGTTGGCATTGAGAATTGATCTCGACCATTCAATACTGTTTTCCAAAACAAACAAATGAAGCGAAACTTGAGCAAAGCTATTAGATGCCATTAAAGACATTTCCCATCTTTTTAAAGCATCATAACTAAAGTTTATTTTATTTTCTTTTAATTCTTTTTCGTCATAACCTAGAGGTCGCTTAAGGTGTTTATGGGTAATTGCTTGTTCTATTTGTAAAAGGGCACAAGCTAAGGAATGTACAGATGATGCATCTGCATTGTTGGAATCTTCTAGTATTTCAGCTTCTACATCTGAACTGATTTCATCGGGACCTGTGAGAAAGTTTCCTGGATCACGATATGTGCTTGAATCTAAAAAAAAATGTATTGATTGAAAAGTGAATTGTAAAAATAAGAAATCAGTAAAGAAAAATCAATAACCATCAGGTTTGACTTTTTCTAATCCCCAGGTGAATTCAGAGCATTGTTGATCATAACTACGTTTTGATATTGCTTCTCGCCATACAATCCTGTCCTAAAATATGAATTGAAAAATTACAAGGAGATAATAAAAAACTAAAAAAAAAAAAAATTGAGTCATACTTGAATTTTTAAGTCTCCTAGGGCACCGTGGTATATTTTTTCTTCAATATCCAAAAGGGCATCTCTAAGCGCCATTTCTAATACAGTATTGGTGTCAGTATCTGGTGGATACCTCAGGTTTGCATCAACATATTTTCTAGCTAATCTTGTTTGTACTTCAAGTCTTCCAACCGCAGGGAACTAAGAGACATTAAAATATTTAAAAATTGAAAGAATGAAAAAATGTAAATATGAAATATAACTAACCTGGTTCGGGTTCAATAAATTTTTAGGACATTTGGAAACATATTTGGACACTTGCTCTTTTTCTTGCTCTAAAAGTTGCCTTAAATCATTTTCCCTAACACCTCGCTTATTTAAAGAAATTATTAACTCATCAATATTATCTGGAGACTCAAAAAATGACCATTTGGTTTTTTGATATGCAGAAGTATGCACAGGACACGTAGATGAATCTGCTGTGCACATTAATAACTCTTGCATCAAAGAAATTTTAGAGTTCGATGATATATCAGATGAATCTGAACCAGACTGATTATTTATGGATTTTCTCGGAGTCACATTTTGAGAATCATTTTCCTTGTCACTATTTCCTAAAATAATAAAACAAAACACAATTATACAAATCAAGCTACGTCGACCATTTACAGTCATAGTTAAATATTAACCTCCATTTAGTTCACATTCAAACATTTTTTGTACATATGTTAATGCATCTTCAGGTGGAGCTGAAGCCAAAAGAGGGTTTGGATTAATAGGCTTGTCTAAGCATCTGCCAGAAAATTCTTCTATATGTTCTACAAATAATCCTTCAACAGATTCATACATCCAATACCTTCTATATGCTCGATCAGATCCTAAAGAAAAAAAGTTCATATAAATAATATAAATAATATGAATAATAAAAATAAAACACTAGATTAAAGAAAAAAAACCAGCTAAAAGTAACACGCACCAAGGCAACTTTGAAATGCAAAACTATGTGAATGATATTCTTTGAATTTCTTTTCAAATTCTAATCTCTTAGTTTGAGAATCCTTTTTAAGTTCTTCTATACGTTTAGATACTTGATCATCTAAAGCTTTAGCTCTTTCACCGATTAATTTTTCAGTTTCTTTTTTAATAGCTGCATCTTTTTTAATTTTCTGACGAGCAAGTGTGAATTCGCCTTCACGCTTGCGTTCGGCACTCTAAAATTAAATGATATCAATAATTAATATGGATATACTTTTTTGGTAAATTATAAAACATTTTCTCCTTACTTGTAAGGTTTTAATTTTAGTTTTGATATCTCGAGATTTTTCTTGATTTTCTTCAATAATATCTCGTATTGTAGAATAAGTAAGAATTTGATTTATCAAACAATTTATGAGCTTTATTTTGTAAGCTAAAAATAATAATTAATAATCAGTGTCTGAAAAATTGAAAGTAATTTAAAAAACTATCTTGAAAAAACAAAAAATAAATAAACATACACAATGGTAACTGTGTCACGTGTTTATTTGATAGCGCTTTTAAAACGTGAGGATTTTTCATTTTAAATAATAAGCCAGGATCATCTTGAGAATTGTAACCACCTCTTTGTTGATATCGCCATTTGGCACAATTTTCACCAACATTTGAACCAGAAGACAAAAGATGTAATCTAGAAAAATAAAAATTAATCCATCAAAATATATATTTTTTAAATTTCGTTCCAAATACCAAATAAATATAAGGAAACTAACCGTAAAATCTCAGAAAACGTTTGTGATTCCATAGGTAATTTGTGTAATGGAGTAGATAAATATGTCTGTGACCATTTGGCAGCTACTGTCGCCAACTGTGTTCCTCGGAACACTGTCATATATCCAGTATTTTCACCATCTTCTTCTAAAACTAAAATAAAACATTCATTGAACTGTTTGATATTAAAAATATTAAATAAATCACAGCATATTTAATAATACATTACCATTAGTACCATAACTATATTTTCTATCATTATACTCTTCGGCTTCTTCTTCTTGTAAACTAAACACAGCACATAAAAGCATTTGTATTATATCACAAAGTGGTCCAGCCACCTCCTTAGCTGTTAATGCTCTTCTTAATGTTTCAACATCAACACCGTTTGAAAAATAGTTTCTAATTTTGATGGGCTTTGAGAATTCTAAGAGAAATTCTAAAATACCCATAAAATCACCAAAATACTTATTAGGAATATCTGGAATTTCTATAGATACTGTTTTAGGTAATGGCTATAAGCAAAAAGAAATACATACAATGATTATTTTCTGTTTAAAGCAATAATTAATCCAAATTAGCCAGATAGGGTTTTTATATACCTTATGGTCTTCTAATTCTAAATCGTCTTTTGTTTTATTCCATTCTTTCATGTATGCAGCAAACATTAAACGTCTTTCTTTTTTACTACGTTTTATCATTCTATTTTTAATCGTTCCATTGAAATATGAATCGTTGAGATTTTTTTGATTATTATTGGTTTTGTTAT
Source organism: Hydropsyche tenuis (assembly GCA_009617725.1). Taxonomy (NCBI): domain Eukaryota; kingdom Metazoa; phylum Arthropoda; class Insecta; order Trichoptera; family Hydropsychidae; genus Hydropsyche; species Hydropsyche tenuis. The sequence goes on from VTON01000008.1 coordinate 2,134,879, forward strand.
TAGGAGAATTAAATTGAAGTGTGCCTGAAAATAGAATTATTTAACATAAAATGCGATTAGCGAAAATAAAAATTGCAATATAGGAAACCTACTGTCGAATTTGTCAGATTTTGTCATATATTTAGCTATGGTCTCTTGTTTAGATTTCTTTTCTATGGAGTTTCTTTTGATTGATTTATTTTTTAGCATATCGTCAATTATTTTGTCGAACTTTTTAGAAGATGGAAATTCTGGTGGATTTCCAACAAAAATTTGGTCGAATTTTACTTTATTTATATTATATTTTTCTACCACACTTTCCTGGAAAATCAAAGATTTTTACAGATTAAATAACTTTTTTTTTTTTTTAAATAGAGTTGTCAATATCTCAGTATTCTCATAAAATACCTTAAGTTGAAGTATACCGGCGGGCCCTTGTTCCATAAATTGTTTTATATACAATTGATTTTTAATCCTAGTGAAAACTCCTCTTTTACGACGAATTTTGTCATGCGAAACAATAATTAAGTTATTTTGAGACGGTGCATTTTCGTCGTCGTCGAACAGCTCAACTTCATATTTGTAACAGGACGGATCTCTAATGCTGAAGAAAAAAAAAATTTTCAGTACATTCCGAGAAAGTGAACGGTAACAACAAAATCGACCAAAACTAACCCCAGCATCGACGGTGAAGAGTTTTTAGAGGCTGTAACGGATAAAACGTGCGCCTCGGCCCAAGAATCACCGTTCACACAAGCTTCTACAGTTTCCCCCACAAAATATCTATCTCTGACAAAAAAATATATATCGTCCGACATTTTGGCGAAGGCGCATCTCTTGGTTCTAGAAGACAAATATAGAACGGGGACTCGCAGTTCCATCGGAAAACCGCGCATAAGCTTTCGAGCCTTCCTTTCGCTCTCCAAAGCCTCAGCGTATGTCAAATTCGGCACTCCAGTAATTTCGCAGCACCACACCATCGAATTGACCAAAATGATTCTTTCACAGTATTCACTGAAACATAAAATAATAGTTAATCTTCTAATTATTTTATGAGATTTAAAGTTAATTTATGACACGTATTTGGGGTAATTTTTTTATCGAAAAAATTACGTCAATATAGTGACACCTGTAAAATATTTTCGATCCGAATACTCGATCGGATAAGATACGTTCAGACTTTTGACTGACTGAGACGCGTAACTTTAAATGAATGGGTTTAGTTTTATCGATTGTGAGAGATGTGGCTTTTGCCCGACCAACCTCACGTTCTGTTTTTATAAAAGGAAAGCGGAAGGGAAACAAGTTTAGATGTCGCTAATTTATTTTGATGTGAGGTGATATAAATTACCCTGAAAAATTAATGGCTTTTAAATGTTTTATTAAATTGATTCACATGATACATTATGAATCGTTACATCGGTTTACATAATAAATTGAAATATTTTAGTTATTTTTTTTTGTAGGTTGCATCACTATATTTGGATAGAACTTCCATTCAAATGTACTTTATAAAAAATGTGCGATGTGAAAAATTTTTGCTGTGAAAAATTCTCCCCGTGAAAAATCATCACAAAAAAATTGAAATTTTTATTTAAAAACTATAATTCCATCCATATAGTTATATCAGTAATATCAGTATACTATTTTGCGCTGAATCTTATCATTGTGGCATAATAATTCAAATTTCTATTATTTTTATACCTTGTTAAAGTGGAAAATCTGTGTGAAATAAGTAATCGGTTCATCTTCCTTGAACCGTGTTATTTCGGAACCGTGTAAAAAGAGGATTAGGTACTTTTTTTGTTCCAATGGTCGAAAATAACTCATACGATGGATTGTTAGTTTTATATTGGTTTACATGGTGAATTAAAATATTTTTGTTTATTTTTTTCAATAATGAATCGATGTTTACAAAACACCTAGAATCGATTTGAACAAAGACTCCACACGACTAACAATAAAAATCGCCGCGACAAAAACTCTTCTAAAAAAAAAAAACAGTTATCTCATCACACGTTAGATTGACTGAACGACGCCTCGAACGATAACCGTCCGAAAATTAACACGAAACAATCGCCAACGATAAACTCCGCGAGGCTCACTCTCGAACCGTTACCCGCGAAGATTGCAATCTGCCGAAACCGCACCTGTCAAAAACCCAAACTCAAAACCCCAAACCGAAACGACGGGACCATCAAAAACCGACACTTTCTCTCTCCGGCCTCTCGCGAATCCGCAAACGCGCCGTGTTGACACAAGGATAACGCAGCGTCGCAATGGCGAACGCGCAAAAGTCCCGCGAAAACCCACAACCACGAAACGCAAAGTGGCGGGAAAACCGAGGCCGAGCGAAAAAATTCAAAAACTCACTCGTAATCGCGGAACACCTCGTCCGTGATTTCGCAGTGGAACACTTCGGCGTGGTCCGGCAGCTGACGGTAGTCGTCGCTGCGCGTGAACGGCTGCCGTTGCAACAGCGGCATTTCGCTTTTCCGCTCGCAGAGGGTCACCCTGAACGGGGGCCAGGGGGCGGAGTCCCCGCGGGGGGCGGGGGGCGCCGGGGGCGAGGGGCGCAGGCCTAGAAGGGACGAGCACCGGCCGTGACGCTCCTGACGCTCGCCGCCCGCGAAAACAGCGCGCCGAGTGCGAGGCCAAAAGGCGGACGGTCGCGACCATGCTTTTCGTGTGGGCCGGTTCGGGTTTCGTCACGTGCTGGACGCAGCTGGGGGAAGCTAACGCACACGAAGTAGACTCACACGAAGCAAGCTCACATGCTTTCCAAAATTTTCGTATCATTTAATCAAACAAGTTTTTTAAATTTTTTTTATCATTAAAACACTTCCATGACACGCCCGATACTCACAATCAGTCAAAAGTGTGTGTTTGAAAATTATGACACGTGAACGAAAGAAGGTTCGCTACCAATGATCGGGGCTGTGAAAAGGATTTCGATAGTTTACGTAAATGATCAAAATGATAAAAATGATATTACAGTGGAAATCGCTTAACGGGAGAAATCCAGTTAACAAGAAATGTTACTTTGGTATTGACAAAATATTATGGACGTATACTATTACGAAATTCTATTAACACAAAAACGCATTTTGGTGCCTTCAGTTTCGTGTTAAACGTTTTTCACTTTAATTTGAAAATTTAAAAATTTTCGAAAGCATGTGAGCTTGCTTCGTGTGAGCTTGCTTCCTGTGAGCTTGCCTCGTTTGAGCTTGCTTCGTGTGAGCTCGCTTCGTGTGAGCTTGCTTCCTGTGAGTTTACTTCGTGTGCGTTTGCTTCGTGTGAGTTAACTTCTGGCCACCGAGCGGCGGATAGACGTTAGCGCATACGGTATAGCGATGCCGAAAGGGGAACGCGATTTTGAAATATGTATTATGATTAATAAATTATGCTTGATGCGTTGATTGTATCGTTTAAGCTTCGGGTAGTCTTCCGATTGTCCTGTGTCGTTTGTGCTCAAATATCTGGTCAAAATGCTCTAGAATTTATTTCGTGTCTTATATTTTTTCTTGTAAATGTTCTGAAACGATAAAAGTCATGTCCTCGTGCAAAACGAAATACATATGTACCTAATTGTAGAAATTGTTAAAAAGGAGATTTTTCAATCTCGATAATTTACAATCGATCAATTTAACAATCTCATGTTGAGCAAAATTTTTTTGTATAATGTGTATTTTTCACTAGTTCTCCTTTTTGGGGGTAATACTTAAAAAACTTTATATTCTGAAACAGGACAAAATAGAACTGTTGACTAATTTATAAGATTCTTTTTTTTTTACTGAAAATATTTTGCACCTTTCATCTATAAAATAAAATTGCAAAGATGTTTTCTGAAAAAAATCGTTTATTCGATATGGAAAATATAAAAATGTGTTCTGTATATTATTCGAAATTATGTTGTGTCTATGTTGAGACGATCCGCTGCGAACTCTCAGGTCAAATATTTGATGATGTTTTCTATGAACCATTCGTCAGAAAATTGCAGATGATCGCCGATCACTGAATAGAGATCCAGTTTTCCTAATAAATCCAAAGTCTGAAGGCCAATACGATCCTGAAAACGATAAATATTTCAATTCAAAGTTCCCATAAAAACTCTTCAGATTTAAACGACTCACCTGCAAATAGAGTTCGGTATCTTGAAGCTGTAAAATTTCTTTAGCTTGTCCGGGTTTATAAAATCCGAACCATTCCGTATCGACCGGTTGCACCATCGAATCGTTCATGAATTTTACCAGAACAAATTTACTCAATCTGTTAAGATTCTCGACGTACGTCTTGTTTATGTAGTTTTCATTATTGATGTCTGCGAGGAATTTACTATTTTCTCGATATAAGTTTTCATTGAGAGGATCGTGCCAATATGTAGCTTGCACTAAAAAGTCTTGAACCCAGCTGAAATATTGAAAAACCTTCAAAATATAATACAGCATCTCATATCGGTAGACTATAATAATTGACTCGCCTATAATATGCAGCATGATTGAGAAGACGCCTAATATAATCGCAAGATTCGTGTCTCAATGCACCACAGTGCGGAAGACCGTAAACTCCTTGATGTTGTCCACCCATAGAAATCAGGCTGAACATGGGAGGTAAGAAATGACCGCATCGTTGCAATACGGCTCGCCTGTAACATAAAGTATATGAAATAGCATTGTAAAGAATTTTTATTTTCTGAAATTCTAACAGAGCATAGACAATATACTTATTTACAAAAATTGACTGCCTTGTGAAAATCCCATCGCATTAAAACCTCCGCTTAGTTTAGGGTCATTTTTTATTGCTCTGCATGCTATTTCTACTTGCTTATTTGGAGACATGAAAAATCCATTTTCTATATCTTGGGTTATCGAATTCCCGATCATCAAAGATTTTACATACACACCTTCAATTTTGGATTCTAAAAACTTTTTGAAAGCTCCCAAACTGAACGGCAAACAGCAAGCATCTCCTGAAAATATTTATAGATCACATATGTTTTAGAAGATAAATATGAAAGCTTATTTTGGACAAAAATATTTACCCATTCCATGCCAAAGTACAATGGGGACAGGGGGTGTAATGGGATCAGGGGTAGTATTACTTGCGATACACCCATTCCACCCAATTGTTAATATTAACGCTATTTTTAAAAACAACACCATTTCTAGACTCAGAATAACATATGCAAAGTCCAAATTTGGATAAAAAATAATCTACGCTGTGTGCTGCTGCTACAGCTGACTCGAATACGATCACTAACGTCAAAATTAAATCATAATTAGATTAATATTTATAGAAATATTAAATATTTGCGTAATATTTCTTATTTACTTAAATTTAAGCGGATGCGAAGTTTATAATACTTAATTTTTGTTTTTATTTTCAACGGATTTACACGCGTATTTTTGTTTTCACTTGATCGTGAAACTCAACGCTTGGGCCAATATTGTCAAGCCGGCGCGCGTTTATGTCGTTGTGTGCGCAATAAACTTTTCAAGATGAATTTTGGTTTTAATAATAAGCCTGTTCCGGCTTTCGGAGCAGCATCAGCAGCGGTGACTCCTACTTCTGCAACTCCTGCTTCGACTGCGAGTAAGTAATTCTAAATTTTCATTTTTTGAAAAGCTAACCTCAATCTGTCAAATACATATTTACTAATACATTAATTTCTCTTTTACCAGCTGGATTCACGTTCGGTGCTGCTACTCAGCCGTCTGCTTTTTCATTTACGCCTCCGACAGCCAATCCGACTACGGCCTCTATTTTCGGGGCTTCTCCAGCTGCGCCAAATTTTTCTTTTGGATCACCTCAAACTACACAATCTAACATGTTCGGGGGATTGGCTTCGTTGCCTGCAACGACTCAATCGACCGTAGGGTTTGGGTTCCCGACACAACCAGCTCAAAATGCCACTTCATTTTCTGGCTTCGGTAGCCCTAATGCCGCTCCTGCCGCCGCTGCTCCCGCTTTGGCGTTCGGAGCTAAACCTGCCGGTGCGTGGCCGTCGTTTGGAGCTGCTTCTCCGTCGACTGCTGCGTCTTTAAATTTTGGCCAAGCGGTCACAACTACGACGCCGGCCACCGGATTGAATACGAATTTCACTTTTGGGTCGGGTGGGAGTCTACAACAACCCACTGCTGCTTCTCCGGTAACCAGTTTGAATTTTGGTCAAACGGCGACTTCTCCCGCTGTAAGTGCGGCTAGTCCCGGGTTCGGTTTTGGACAACAAACCTCCGCCGCTCCCGCTGTATTACACCCGACCGTTGCAAAACCGGCTTTAAGCTTCGGCACCCCGAACACTTCGGCGATTGCTGCGAACATTAATTTAGTTCCGGCAAGCACGGCGCCTCTCAGTTTTGGAAATACTGGAGCTTCACCCTCAAACATGTTTGCATTTGGAAATACAAATATAGCTAATACTGTCGCTGTCGCTACGAACGTGGCCACTTCAGCCGTTCCGTCGTTCGGACTCGGAACATCGAACGTATCTGCTGCATCCATGTTTAGTAAACCAGCGACCATTGCTCCCGTCGCTCCCATTGCTACTGCTGCCCCGACGTCTGGTTTTAGTTTTGGAACTCCACCACAGCAACCTGCGCCAACATCGCAAGCTCCAGGATTCTCTTTTGGTGGAGTAACTTCTTCCCCACCAGCATTTGGTCCCCCTCCGGTAATTATATCATGGTCAAAGTCTTTTCACTGAATAATTGATATTTTATAATCTCTATTTTTATAGACTTCAACTCCTGCATCGTCTGCAGCACAAATCTCTGTTATTAAGTCTATTCCGAATGTTTCATTTCCGACCACTGCACCACAGACCAAACCGGCAGAATTTACTTTTGGAAGTTCTGCGGCTCCGGCTACGACTGCAAGTAACGTATCCTTACCGACATCTGGATTGAGTGGATTTCAATTTTCAGCTCAAACTGGACCAGTTTCTAGCCTTGGAACAGTTTCTACAATTGTTAACACACCTACAAGCAACATTCAGCCTAAAACATTAACAAGTGGTGAGTATTTAATAATAAAACCATAATACTGTTTTTTCATTATTCTATTTCACATTTTAAATAAAATTTGTGATTCAAAAATAGGTTTGACTATTGGAGCTGTATCAACAGCTGCCGCAATACCTTCTACCAGTTCTTTGCCTACTTTGCCTACATCCTTTGCTGCAAGTACACCAGCTTCATCACTCAGCGGATTTCAGTTACCGAATACTTCTACAATAACTACTTCAACATCGACTGTTACAACTTTGGCTACTACAACAGTGTAAGTTATTTTTGGTATATATTATTTCTAAAAAAATTATAAAGACAGATACAATTAATATTAAATTGTATAGTTCCAGTACAGTCAGTACTCTACCGACTCCAGTAACTTCAATGAACTTCAGTCAACTTGAGGATGCCATCAATAAATGGAGTTTAGAACTCGAAGAACAAGAAAAAGTCTTTATTAATCAAGCTACTCAAGTTAATGCATGGGATAAGTTATTGATTGCCAACGGAGAAAAGGTTTTTATTATTACATTAAATAATTTTAGTTAAATTGTACGGAAATTGTCAAAAAATAATGCTTTGCAGATTGTGGCACTCAATGAAACATTACAAAGTGTTCGAACAGAACAACAAAGCCTAGACCACGAGCTGGATTTTGTTTTAGGGCAACAAAGAGAGTTAGAAGAACTTCTTATTCCATTAGAGAGAGAACTAAGTAATGTTATCATCACAGATCCAGAGCGTGAACAAACGTATTATCATTATAACATATTTTTTTTACTTTTTTTTATATTTTCACAGTAATATCCTATTTATTTTTATTACAGTTATCGACTTGCCGATACAATTGATACTCAACTCAAACAAATGTCTGAAGATCTAAAAGAAATTATCGAACATTTAAATGAATCTAATAGGAGAGAAGACAATAATGATCCTGTGAGTATCAAAATTGTTTTATGTACATCTTTTCATTATCAGGTCATTCAAGACATTTATGTATTGCAGATTGTTCAAATTGGACGTATATTGAATGCTCACATGTCATCAATGCAATGGATAGATTCATCCATAGCTCAAATATCAGTTAAATTGGATCAATTATCAAACATGCACAATATGCTGAAGCGCCACAACAAGAGATCATTTAATTTAACATACAAGTGATTTTTTATTTTTCATTCAAATTGTGATGAGCGTTGCTAAATCAATATAAATCAATTTCATCTGTTAACTTGTTAAAAATAAACTTTTATTAAAAAGAAAAAAAAAACATTTCTATTTCTATAAAAGATATTGTTTTAATTTTGAGGTAGCTTTATATCTTTGCTATAACTATCCTTTTTGAAAATGTACAATGTAAAAAATTTAAAACCTCTTTTTTTATACCCAAAATAAATAATAAAAAAATCCTTAATTATATGACTTTTATTTAATCTTATTAGTCTGAAAAAACATTATAATATGTATAAACTGCCTAATCTAATCATGTTTCAAATGATGGCACAAAACATTCACATGTTACAAGTCCTTCTTTCTCTAAAATCAGGTGAACTGATTTTTCGTGGGCTATTGAACACAAGCTTCTAGTATATGTTGTGAGATTTGCATTTAAGAAATTACTGAACTTTTTTATATCTATCGTACAAGTAACATCTTGATCCTCAATATCTTCTCCGTGTTCTCTGTTGGCTAAAATATTAATGAGTCAGAATATTGAACAAATTTACTATCAAGTTGTTGCACACTTACTATTGAAATATTCTACATTTAATTTCGGGGATCTGAAAGATACAGTTGCTAAGTCAGTTTTTATTTGTAGCACCATTTTCCCTGAAGAATTAGCTTTAACGATAATATTAGTTGACAAGTTTTTTACACAATCTACAAGAGATTTCAATTGTTTCAAAGGAGGTAATTCAATAGTTATCTGAAAATAAGACAAAAGGTAATAATACATAAAAAAATCTTATAAATTAAAAAAAATAATTTGTCCATACGTCACAGTTGGAGATTTGAGGTTTATTGAAAAATTTCCAGTCTTTTCTAGATATAATGGTGACGGGGACGTCATGTGTAATTTGTCTACTGTGAAGTGAATTAGTGGAAGGCTGAAAAAATATAATTTTGTTAATATTTTAATTACAAGTATATACTCAATCAAAATAAAATGAATACTAACAAATTCTATTTCTAAAGTCAAACACGGACATCCTTTTTTAGCCAATTTTATTTTGATGCTTCTCGCGTTCTGTTTCAACGTCATTAATGATTTTGAAAGATTTACTGAAATCGATAAATTTGTCAATAAAAATGATTGAATTGCAATTCGTACACACGAATTCTAATAAGAAAAATTACTAGTACTAAATCCAAGATAAATTTCATTTGCAATTTCGTTGACACCTTCCATTAAATATTCAGAGAAGAACGACGGCTGTTCAAGTTCGCACCATACGATGGGTGATCCAGTTCCGCAGTATTCTTCGGCAATGATAAAATAAACGGCGTTCGAGCAAAACTTTAATACGCACTCCTTTGATAATTTCGAAAGAGTCGTAATTATATCTGGGAATATGGTATTTTACAAAATTGTTCATTACATCGATTATATTGAAAGACAAAAGGTTGTACTCACTAGTAAACTCTCTCATTGCGACAGTGTCTATCATTACACCGCGGAATTTCATGTTGTTAAAATTATTTACGGAAACTGAAGATTTTGACGACGTATACAGGCGTGAAGGCGCCAATTTTAAAGATGACATATGTCGTAAAATCGACTTTATCGGCTAAAAACGTTGTACGTTATTTTGTAAGTTAAATATAGAGATTCGTTCAGTTTATTCATTATTGAAACATAAAAGGTTGATTGCAGTGATGGATATAAAAAAAATGAGAATAAATACAAAATGTTATAAATGAAAAATTATACTGAAAAAAAAAATACAATATAAAAAGATAATCATTTAATTAAACAGGTGAAAAAATTGTAGTTTGTAAATATAATAAACTAGCAGGCTAGCCTGGCTATGCCATAATTTTCTGCTATAGAGTAATGGAGATGTCTCGTTTAGCGTGCACAAAAATATTACTATTGGCTTTGCCAATATTTTATGTTAAGTAGCTTTTAATGATTTAACGAGTGTATTTCATTGTCAGTTTCAAATTCTTGTATGACTAGTATGTTCCATAACTGATCGTGGGTCTCGAAAAATGAGTTTGATATTTCGGATATGAAGTTTGGCTTCTACAAGCTAAAAGCGATCCCTTCTTCGGGACCTGACTTTATCCTGGGATTATGTTCAAAAGGCTGTGAGATGGGTATTTCTTTGTAATATACATATTTCACATATGTCTCTCGAATCTTTAATTTTCCAAATTCTTAGAAGCGCACCGAGATCTATCCAGCAAGTATTTATAAAAGGGAATACCTTTCGTCAAAAATTACGCGACGATTTCTTTATTGCCTTCACCGGCGAAAGTTTTTGAAATTATTTCAAAGCGATACATTTGTAATCATAGTCATAGTTTTTTAAACAATCAACAACACGGTTTTCATCAAAATTGTTCTTCTGTAATTAACCTATTACCTCTCAGTACCTAGTAAAATCTATAGCGACTTGTCCAAAATTTCAGTATGCGGGGGCCACCTACAAATTTCAAATCTCAAAATATCGATTGTTTTAAAATCAAAACGTAATACGTATCAAAATATTGATAAAGTTATTTATTTCCATTACAAAACTATTTCGATGAGTAGATTTCTGAATAAATGCTGTTTATTATATTTGTCTTTGTGTAAAACGTGGGGGCCACTTTGGCACCGTGACCCCTTTGGACACGCCTGATCTATAGTAATAGGTTCTACAATGATACAAATCTCACAGACGAAAATCCCACCAGCGTCCATATGCGCTAGCGTCTTCCGCGCCAGCGTCATTTACGCAAACGTCAAAAATTCAAAAAAAAAATCCCAACACCCCAACCAACCCTCCGAACAAAAAACTCAACCCTCACCCTATAACAGAATCAAACGCACAAACATCCACCGTCGACCTTCCCCCGTCTTATCTCCGACGATGCCCACCCTCACGCACTTTAAGACCTCGAGCGATCGTCCGTCCCGCTCTCCCCTGCGAGAACGAGCGAGACCGCCGCCAACGTTCGTAACGTCCCGTCCCCGTAGGATGTGAGATGGGTCCCGGCGCCCGCCCCTGAGGCGGCGCCCCCGAGCCTCTGCCCCCGCAAACTGCGCTGCCCCCGCGCCCCCGCCCGCGATGGCCACGCCCCCCGGGCCCCCGGCGGCGGCGCGCGCCCCGACGTAAGTCCTCCGCCACAACCGTCAATCCGTATTCAAAAATGAGACGTCACTTGCGTCTTACGTAAGGGGCGTAGCGCCCGGTGTGGGCGTAGGCCTGCTGTCATTTTTGTATGTGATTGACGCTCGCGGCTGCGCCCCCGATGCGTTTTTTTCTTTATGACGTTTCAGATTGTTTACATGTAGGCGTAGGAATAGGCGTCGAGGACACGCATGAAAAAATTCGTATCCAAATACGTTTATTTTGTGTTTGGCTGTTGATGCTATGTATTCGCGCCGATTGAGGTTATGATATGTCTAATTTCGGAATTGAGTTATTTTCGATTACGGACGGTTATAGAAACGGGCAACGACAAGAACGAACGCGCACCTAACCTCTTAAACAAATCGGTCGATTCATAGTGCGTTTTCACTAGGGCTTGCGATTTGGCGTCAAATTTCGATTACCGGTAAACCGTAAATAATTGGTCCCGTTACCGGTTTATCGGTTATTTACCGGTAAATAAAAAATAAATGAATTTATGTAGATTAAATGATTAAATTATGACTGTATGTGGCTACTATTACTAAAAAACTATCCTTGATTAAAACCTAAACATGTATACAAATCCATGGGGTGGGGGTAGTAATCATTTTTTCTAGTTTCGGCGAAAGTCACATAAAATATATGTATGGAAATCCATCATATGTTATATATAATCTAACTTTCGGTGCTGAAACTAAAATAAATAATTACTACCCACTCCCCGCAGGTTCACAAAAACATAGTGGCGCCTCACACACCCATAAAAGCACCCTTTCAAATTTTTTCTGCAATAATATATCTACATCTACCCTTAATTCGCCATATTTTTTTCAATTTACCGGTAATTACTGAAGGCACATTTTGGGCGGTTAACCGGTATTGCAATTCCTAGTTTTCACGATACGAATACGACCCTCGTTTTATTTACCTTTCAGTTTTCCCTTCGGTTAGAAAATCGAGTTCAACGAGGCCACTTGTCCCGAGCGCGGAAACGAATCGTTAAATGTTTTTTTTGCCCCTATTCGGAAAACTCGTACGTTTGTTAATGATTGTTTTGGAAATTGCAGAGTCGAGGACACGGATACGAATCGGCAAGAACGGGAGAACGTGATGAAAGCTAATCAGGATTTGAGAAGGACGTCGTTCAGGAAATGGCTGGTGGAGAGTACTCGGTGAGTTCGGTTCTAATTATTATTTATGAATGTTTGGGATCGCTTTCGGTTTCGTTTGATGTGCATTTTTCATTCGACGCGCATTTATGAAGCTCACAGTTGCAGTTCGCGCCAAGCTTTCGATTTGGGGGATCTAAAGGCATCGGCGGCGCGCGGGGTCGGCTCTATATTATATTTTTTTTAAATTAATTGTATTAGATTTTTTTTATATCGTTGGAATCATGAAAGTTTTGCGTTATTGCATGTGATGATAAAATAAATTAACTCTCTTGGATTATCTCAAATCGACGTATGTTTATTTATAAATTTCGACATTTATCGCTCGACTTTGACGATCGACGGCAGCCAGTACATTGTGAAAAGTTAAATCGCTTATTGTTTTGTTGAAACATGTTTTTAAATATCATATTGTTTTAAACTAAAATTTTTGAACAGTTTAGCTATGTAGAATGAATTGAAGAAAATGAACGAATGTCCTGACGAAGTACCGCAGATTTTAGGTTATTTGATAAATTATGATTTCAGTAATCGTTAAATTTTTCGAATCACCACGTGGTAAAGATACATGATAAGAAAAAGAGTATTTCACTTCCAATTATATGATATCTTATATATTTTTGCTGCACGATAATGATGGATTACAAATAATTTTTCCGTTATCTTTTAAAATAAAAGAAAGTTTTTCCTTTCATTTTAAAAATCTGATTTTTAAAAATTATTATTGTCAATTACGCATATATATTTGTTGAATTTCCGCGGGTTTAAATTCAAAACAAAAAAAAACAAACGACGCCTCTAATATGTATTCTATTTTTTTTTAAATAATTGCGTAATAAAAGCAAAAACGTGCGCCACTGGTTCGCGCAATGTTTGCCCGGCTCGCCGAATGTTTTCACATCAGTCGCTCCTCGTCCTTCGCCGGTGTCGCGTCTCGAAGCTCCGAGCTTTCCCAACTAAAAAAAAACTCCAAAACTTTCATAAACAATCGAAAACTTCTAACCAACCAAACCGAATTCCAAGAGACAAAACACTAACCTAAAAGTGACCTACAAACATTCGCATAAACATAATTCGCCCAAACCAAACATCCGAACGATCTACTATAAACATATACAAATTTAAACATTGGCCGTGCATCCGTGTGTTATGTCCGCCACGGACTATTCAAACTGGAGCCGTTTGCTGCTCGCCGGCGTGTGAACCGGTCCCTTGCATTCCTCGGGGCCCATCTCTGGACCTAGAGGGCAACAAAAAAGGCACACACACACGCGAAACGGGCTGACAGCCGCGCCGCGAAGGGACCATCAGCCCTCGGTGGTCTCCGCGAAGAAGTCCCCGTAGGAGGAGCGGGGTTCGGTTCGCCCCGAGGACCTCGGGGCATGGCCGTCGAGAACGGGGCTAGGGATTTTCGCGCCGGTTCGTTCGAATTCAGGTGACGTTCGGAAAAGGTGCTGAAACTTTCGGATTTTGAGTTTTGTATGTGATTGGGGTGTTGTTGCGCCGTTTGGGGTATGCTGGGCGCTTCCGAGGGCGGTCTGCCCTCTTTTGCGTAAGTATTGGTTTTTTTTGTTTCAGATTTTTTTGGTCGGTCTGAAAATGTAGCTGAATTGGATTGTTGTTGAATTTTTCAGTTTGTTGGTGGTGAAATTCTGTTTGGTTTGAGGATGTTGAGAATTGGATCGTTTTCGGTTCATAGTACCTCGCCGGTTGAGGTTAATTAAAAAGGTGTCGCGTTTCGTTGGATGCGGTTCGATATTGTTTCATGATTGAAAGTGCCGCGTTTTGTACGTTTACGTTGTTTTTTTCAACCTTTTTATTAGCTTGCTCTGATTCTTCTGTGTTAAGTAAAGTTATTTGCGAAACGTGCTCGGTATGAAGGTTGCGTGGGAAAACGTTTCGTACGTAATTATTTACATGATGGCTTTGGGATTTATTACGATATGTGTCGATTCATTCATCGTGAATCTTCATTTTTTTTTTAAATTCACTATGGAAGTTCGCGTTTGAGGCAGTTTCTTTTAATTTTTTCTCGGCACGTTGTCTACACAGATTTATCTACTATCATCGCGCGTATCTTATATTACTCGGTTTTTTTCGTCCGTTCAAAAACGTGTTTTACCAGCTCAGACCACACCTATTTTCCTTGAGGTCTTTATGGGAGGAAGTCGACTAATACTAGCTCCGATGTGATAACGAAGATCGCTAAAAATGTATCAATACTCGTAAACTTTATCACCCATTCATACTTTTGAATAGAGACGAAACGAAACCCTGAACAATCGTACTTTGACCACATCACAAACAACGTAAGAATGCCATTTTTGCGTATGTTAAAGCACCATTACCGCAAAATCATCTCTATTAATTTCAATTAAAAAACGACCCACGTGGTCCTGCAAAAAAACATTTTTTTTTCGAAAATTACCAAGCACCGGGCCTCGAAACATTTCCGCCTATTCGAGAATTCGTACGCGCCGATTCGCTAATGGCAAAATGGCTCGAAATGACGACCTTATGTAAGAATTATATTATAATCCGGCGCTAACATTAGCGGCAGGTGCTTACTCATTATGAATTTCAATTTGTTATTTCGCACACATTGTGTTATTGTTAATCTTCGGGTCAGGAAGACGACACGGATGATGATTTTTTCGATTGAGCTTTTCGCGCGAACGCTAAACGTGTTCGCCAAACTAGCGACATGTGTTTTCGAAAGCTTCTTTTTTTCGACATCGACCGAATTGACACTTTTGAAAACAGATGCGTTTGTAAAGATCGTTCGTTTCGGTAGATCATAAACCGAAAATATAAATCTCGTTTTTACGTTTCCTTTTCGGGTGTTTTATTTTGTTTTTTTTTTTTTGCGAGTTCGCGTATGAGATCAGCTTTTCCGTTGAGTTTGTTTGCTTTCGTCGATTATGAAATTGTTTACGGTTCAATTATTTGCTCAGTCACTTTTCGATTTTTAAATAAAATCTGAATAAATATGAAAATTCTCACGAGGAGCAGCGTCTTTCTTTCGGCGTATTCGACGTTGGCCACTTCTGTTCGGTTTCATTCAACGATTTCGAACGTTGTCCGGTTCGATTGCAGGTGATTGAAAATCGGCGATGTAATAAAAAAATATTTAATGTATTTAAATCGGTGCTGTGAATATAAATTTTCCGTTTCAAAATCGGTTTCAAACGTCGCCGTCTATAATTGGGTCATACAAGGCTGTTTTGATTTCGAATGTTTACACACGCATCTGTCGATCTTGAATTGTAATTTTAACATTTCGATCACGAGGAATTTGCCAGTTTTGATTTTTTTTTCGCAATTTATATAATCGAAATCGTCTTTGGCTTATTTTATAATTGATTTTTTTTCCGATTGATTGTAAGACGGAAACGGCCACTTTGGTTATTCCAATCATTAAAATAATCTGGTCGCGTACAATTTATTTTATACAATTCACAAATCCATCAGACACGTGTTAAAATACATACGTGACTATATTTACCATTTTCGTATGAAGACGGTCGATTTATCATATAATATTTGCTCAATTCATTCATATTTTAAAACGTCCCGAACA
Source organism: Hydropsyche tenuis (assembly GCA_009617725.1). Taxonomy (NCBI): domain Eukaryota; kingdom Metazoa; phylum Arthropoda; class Insecta; order Trichoptera; family Hydropsychidae; genus Hydropsyche; species Hydropsyche tenuis. The sequence continues at coordinate 2,150,960 of VTON01000008.1, forward strand.
ACCCATATCAGTTTCGAAAAAACTGTTTGCTCCATATTTTAAAAAATTCCTTTTATATCACGATTGCGTCATCGTTCTTATCTTCGGCCATGTGCAGTACGGTTTATATTTACCGAGCAATTTAGCAATAAGCGCCACACAGTTTCACTACCCGATCCTAATTGTATAACATTTGATACGCTCGTACGATATTCTCAATAAATTATTCCAAATTGCAAATTGCCTCTTCCTTTCTAAGTACCCCGACCCGCACTTAAAAAAGCGTGCATTCGAAATTGTACAATTATTATTACGCATATAAAATAGCCCAAGTCCGGTCGTTGGCCGCGCTCGTCGCTTACATCTGCCACAATTAGCTACTTCACACATATGTATTTTTTTTTCGATTTTCGATCGATTCTTCGATTTGTGAGTCTACGACGATGCGCGTTTTTTTCCCTATGGCCTTTGTCATTATTGTTATGCGTACACAGCCCAGTTGTTCGATCCGAGGGGGGGTGTTTTCGGTCCGGTGTCTTTGAACTCTCGTCGGCCATCTGCTTGCCTTCTAACCCTCGCCGATTCCGGCTTTGGGGGATGATGGTGATTATTATGATGATACTGCCGCCCTTGCGTCGGCGCGTTTGTTTAATTTTTGAATTTTTTGGGTTTTTCGTGCGTTTTCTCGGAAGGATTCCGTATTTGAGGTCAATTTTTTTTGTATAAAATTTTATTTCTTTTTGTAATAAGTTGATTGCCCCTGTCCATTGCACCAGTATGGGCAATGAGGGGTCGACAGCACGCGACCGACGAACATCTGCCTTCGGAACGGGAAGAGACCCTCACTTCCGTACATTGGTCTGGTCTACCTCCCCTGAACTTTGCAGTTTTGCTTATCTTTTTTTTTCAATTATAAAATTTTCGATAAAATCCTGTTCATTAAATGTTGTTTCGCTTAATATTCAGATTTAATCATTTTTATTCGCTCAGGTGATATATTTTAATTTTATTTTTAATGATGATTCAATGTTGTAATTCACTCTTTGTTGTTTGTCTTGTAATTCGATATCTATTGTCGATGTCTTACGTATTTGCATTGTATTGTTTGTTAATGATACGACCTTTTTTGTTTTATATTACATCGATTGATGAAACAATTTGAATAAAAATAGCACTAGCCTATAATTTCATTGTTTTACTATTATGATACACGTGTTATTCAATCGAATTTTTTTATACATTAGATGCTGCAATCAAAAATGTTAGTCCTTTTTTATCAACGATAGACGCTCATCAACCCTTAAATTTGAGTATCAGATAAAATCTAAAGATAAAAATTACATCTATTATTATTTTTATGACGATTCGTATCACCTCTTTTTTAAATTAATGGTTCACAGCCTTGCGTGAGAGTCCCCACTAATTAACGCTTTCCTTTCACAAGTGACATTTAAGCGACAATAAATGACCGACATTACAACGCCAAGTTTCCTTCGTGTCTTCTCATTTACATTTTCAATTACGTCATGACTATTTTTTTTAACTATAAAATAGTAATCATTTTTTTCCATTTGACAGACTGCGTTGATTAAAAAAGTATAATTTTTTCCTCTCGACATTTTACCTGGGCCACCCCATACGAAGCGACTTGTGTCTCATAGAGAAAAGCGAAGATAGAAAGGGTCGCGGTTAACAACCTTTACTTACCTTGTGTGTGTATGTAAAAAAAAGCGGCTCTGTCCCCTCAAAGGTGTTGAGGTAAAGGTAAGACAGACCTCTAAGGGGGGAATAAATAGGTCCGCGTGTATGTAGAATGTGTAAAGACCAGAATGCATCCATGCTTTTGGGGATCGTGCAAAGGTGAAGGACCAAAGAAACAATGCCCTTCGTCCTATTTAAAACGGTATACGTTCGGCTCAAATTGTATATTTATGAATCGGTCAGGTTTTTTTACACGTTTATATATGTAGATTCGCTCGTGTATGGGTGCTTTTAAGGGGTGGTGTCAGCCAGCTAACATCGACGAAAATGAACGTATTTATATATCATTTTCATGTAAATTATTCAAATCAAATTCATTTAGTGTCTATTTTATATATGCAATATTTAGGCCTTGACATTGACAAACCAAATTTTATTCAAATGAAGAAGAATAATTTTTGCTCATTTATCTCGAGATGCTATTAAAATAAATTCAACAAATACCTATCGGTATACGGTCGATATTAAAAGTATGCCCAATCAAAATTCGCATCTACATATATAAAATAATTTAAAATTCAGATACACCCGTCCGATACGACACAAATCCACATCACACACAAAAACACAAATATAATAAATTTCAATATTTCCCCGATCGCAGCTGCTCGTCTCCCGCCAACAATGAATGTATACGTCTTGGTTTCGCGACTTTTGCGTTCTCAACCCCTGTCTTACGGGCGATATATATATTTATATAAAGTGGCGTTGGTTCTCCTTAAATCATTTGTCCTCATTGTGTGTACCGTTTCCTTTTCACGTGTGTAAAATGAAATACGTATATCGTACCCCCGTGTGCACCGCGTATGTTCCTCCGGTACTAACATCCGCGCGTGGGTCAATAAGAAAGTACACCCGTTTCCACAAATTGAACAGCTGTTCGTCGGCGATGGCACGAGGGGGATTCCTTATCTATGCTAAGCAAACTGCTACGAAAAAAATGTTATAGTATTGGGAAAAAAAAATTTTGATCGAAAAAGTTGTTCCATAAAATATTTTTCGACTCGCGGTTCGATTTTTTTCACGATGGGCTTTTGTGATGTAGTGCGGTTAAATTACTGTAATCTTTTTTGTTTTCCTCCCGTTTTCTGTATGTTTTAATTGCTACATTTATTATTACATAGTTTTCGTAAAGGAATTCGTCATGGATACACCTGCGGGTCGCGTCATTTTTATGACGAACTTAATTTGTTTTAATTACATTTTATGTTGTAAATTATCGCAGTACAATTTTCGAAGCGTTTAAATTTATTTTACACTTTCGATATCAAATGTAATTTTTTTCACAGAAAAAAAAATCGTACACATGTAGTAACCCTTGTGTACTATATTTTACACAGTTTTTCTTTGTTACATTTTCGATATCGAATTACGTTTTTTTTTTCTCGCGTCCGAATTCCTTTCATTCTTCGAAAATTTCACATAGCGGAAAAGTTTACCCAGTTTCGCCCTTTTTTCTGCGATTTTTTTTCGATATTTAACCCAGAAACCAGAAGGGCGTTACCCTAAAAACGGGAACGGCTCGTCTGTGAGAGATTTGATTACAATGGTGTCTGGCCCTTTTCGGTACCACAGATTTTTTTCAGCCTCTGGTCCCGTTGATAATTAGGCCTTTTTATCGCGTTTCGTGGGAAACGTCCGAGCGGGACGAGGAGCAATCCTCGGATCCACTTCCCGTTTGCATCTCGTTATGGCGTGCGAAAAAAGGTGTCGTTGATTATGCGGTTTTTCGCGTTGCATTGTTTACGCGGAGACCGGTCTTTCGGATCTTGGTTCTTTTGGCGGTTTCCATATTTGGAAATTCGCAGGGTCGTTGGGGTCGCCTTGGCTTTCAGCTGATCCGTCAAAAGAGCCAGACTCCCTTTGTCCTCTTGTGACAAGCTCTGACCTCTGGTCGTTCGTGCGAATTTTTTATATTTTTTAATAAAAGTTTAATTTAAGTTTAATGATGTTTTTGTGTTTGGTGTTTGTTGATGTGTGCATTACAAGTCGTGTACCGTCAGGTGGTTTACTCATAGGGGTCCCTTTTACGATAATACATTTCCTTCTAATTTTCCCTCGTATCGTTTCAGAATTTACATTACATTTCCATCGATGCTCACCATATGTCTCATCGTCGTGTACTTTCGGTATTAGCTTCACACGCTACGCTCATTAATTAAATGTGAATTTAATTCAAAATAAATTCAATGAATTTTAAGCTCTTCGCATTCATTTTGATTGATAGTTGCACAAATGTGAACCCACCCTTGATAAATTTCGCGCTTCGATCTCCCTTCCAAAATTCGCATTTTATTTATATGAATGCACTATCATTTTTTTTTCGCACATTAATTTATTCTTTTGTGCATGCTTTATAAACTGTACGGCACGGTAGAGGCACGTCTGTACATGTCCTCGGTGCATTATTGCACAGGTTAGAGTCCCCCTAGTATCCCTTTAATATCCCTTTTTCGAACACAATCTATCTCCCTCCACCGATCCCGAACTGGTTTCGAATCGAAACAATCAAAACAAAATTAAATCGATTATTTTCGTAGAAAACGATTCCTACTTCATTCACCGCGAATCCGCGATTTATGCAAATCCCACTTCTCGATTAGACTAAATGCATGCTTAAAGGTCCCTCATAGAAGTTTCTGGGGTTATCCACACCCTATAATCGAACTCGTGGGAACGACCTAACCCTCCTCCCTTATGGGTGTGTATATGCATTGAGTTTCCCACCGTGCGACAACAATGGAAGTTCCACTGCAACCATATTAATGCACATACCTGTTTGGTCGGGGGACCTCCGATATGTATATGCATCAGAATTGCATCACCGAAAGCACCTTCGCCATTTTTATTATTTATGTCTATCGATCGGTCGCACGATGTTCAAAAGAAGGAAAAAAAATGTTCAGTCTGACCGATGTGAACTCGAAAAAGGTTCACGTTAAATAAACTCTATTTTATTTTGCGCAATATTCAGTATCCGGATTTGTGGCATGCTTTTGTAAATATTTGCTATTGCCACGTATTTATTGATTAGGTATCGCGAAATATGTTATTTATATAAATTCAGTGGGTTTGATCCAATTCTTCTTTCTGAGAAATTTTTTTCGTGTTATTTATATAAATTCAGTGGGTTTTATTCAATTTTTTTTCACCCTCGTGTACTCGTACTATTTCCTTGAATTAACACTTACCTAGATATTTCGTGTTATTTTTTGAACATTTTTTTCATTTCTCGTGAATGGATATCCTTTGTATTCCCTTCACTTATACGTGTGTACAGGACTCAAGACAAACATTATGTTAAACAGCCATTGTAAACACAGTGCAAGAAGGTTTCATCCTCGACAGAGTGTTGTCACACCGACAACGAAAGTGCGTTGCCCTTTTCTAGATCATTTAAATTACGCAACTCGAAAGTGGTCCCCCTTCGGACGCAATTGTAGTCGCTGCCGCGCTTATTTATTTCCACAATAATCGGCAACGAATGTGGCGATTTCGTATTGAGAAGAGCTGGTTGTTTTGAATGCGCAAACTAAAACCCTCGTCGTAAAATATCCATTGTTTATTTAAATCGAAACGCGGTTGACAGAAGCTGCGGGTTGATTGTTCCCGGTGCTATATTGCACCGTGCAAAAGTGCACGAAAACTCGTAAACGAACCGCGTTTATAGCACTTGCGCAATTTTTACGAGTGTCATTACGAGCCGATTCGTGTTTTCATGTATCGGATATTCATGTTTCTTGCGTGGAATTAAAAGTTTATTGCACCTTTGAAACTAAACATCTGTTTGTATCATATTATAGTTTCTCAACATTTTTCATCGATTAAATATTTATTATTTGTAGATTTAAAAGTTTTTTTTTTAATCGAATTTAAGAACTTATATATCAACGCTTTTGTTCAAATATAAGGGTTGATTGTAGAAGCACATTTTGAGAACCAACCCCTCGACGACGTTTGCTTGCACCTTTCGCGACACCGTCTTGGCACGCGCCCTCCCGCGTTAACCTTTTGTGTGCCTTGGCACGCGCGGTTCCTCGAAACCGTGACCGAATGCATCTGCTCCATAACTGCATCTATTGCAATCAAACTTTTTCTGTTTGCGGCATTGTTGTTCAGACGCAGTTGCCGGAAAACGTGGTTTTTTTTTTTAGATTGATTTCATATGGCGTTATAAATTTTGAAAATTGTACTGGATATCTTATAGTGTTATTAGTATACATATTTAAACTTTTTGATTAATCTTAAATCATTCAATCGAAATTGATTCATGACTTTTAAAATTAATTACGTTTTATTTATCTTATTTGAAAAATAATGCGTCTTCCTCAAATTGTATCAATTACAAAAAAGAAAAATTGTATCAAAACTTAAATTTTAGTACACCATCAATCTAAACATTTGGTTAGTCATTCATTTATCAAACAATCGATTCACACAGCTATTTTCCAATCATAAATTACATAATACCTATATATTTTAACGACATTAATTAACGACAAGTTATTTTTTACCACACTCAAAGAAGGCTAAATTAAGACACTACGAATCCAGTTTTCGAATCGACAGAAATCACTCTCATGCTATAAATCATTTTTTTTCACCAATTTCTTTCGCGTTAACCATTTTCTTTCGCATTCGCCATTTTTTCGGCGGACTGTCGACATTGTTCGGCGCACTCGTTTAATCGGGCAATAATGAAGTGGCCGAGTCCTTTGGAGCTTTCGATCGATAATTGCCGCACAATGCGAGCTTTGCCTTTTGTGTTTGCACTGCGCTCGTATTGAGGGTGAGTCTTTTTTTCGATATGTGTAATATATTTGCACTATGTGGGGGCATCGTTTATTCGCAGCTGCCCTTTGCACCAGATGTATTTTTTTTTCTATCATAGCATGCGCTCTGATGAAAATTTGATATTATTTCCATATATGCGTGTTTGTGTCGGTTCAATAATCTCTTTTTTCTTCTTGTCGTAGATCTTTGGATTTTTTTCCTAATTATTTGCATTGTTGAATTTTGTCGAATGTGAAAGTCGTTCGAAAACTCGTTCTTATAAGTGCAGAGATGATTTCGATTGGTTTCGATTTCCGTATTTTTTTGTACGTTATATATTTTGTATAAACAGAAATATCAAAAGTATTTGGGGAAAAAAATGATCGGTTTTTATGAGATATTTTAAATTTTAAATATACCGGTTATACAAGGCGACTCTAATCTATGATCAAATTATTCATATTTTTATGGCCATTTCAATTTTAATATGCATGTGCTTATTGATTCAACATTTATCTTCATGCAATAAGTAAGATATAACAATAAGATATAATATAATATATAAGATATAACAATAAGTAAGATATTTTATTTTCGACTTATTTCTATTCCTCAATGTCCCTATTGACCGATGAGTGATAAATGCGTTTTTTTTCAAAATTATTCAAAGTTTTATTTTGCTTAGAATTAATTGAACAGGTTTTTATGACGTTTTTATAAATATTTGCGGTTGTTAAAATGACAATTTTATTTATGCAAATTTTTATTGCATGAATTAAGCATTTCGACAGAATGACTCATCGCATTGTATACCTAAACATCACTTGGAAAAATTAAGGAATCAATTCAATTTTTCAAGCTTTTTATTATTTCTCATAATAATAATTTACATATATTATTTGTCATCGGAAAATAGACGTAAGAGTAAAAAATTGATTTTTTTCTACCCTTGTGTCTAATAACCACATTTCAAATATTTATAATGGGAAAGCGAACCTAAACCCTCTATTGATAAAACAGGTTACCTTTCGGCATTTCGTCTTCGGAAACATCATAGCAAACAAAATAGGGTTAGAAGCACATAATAATCACACGGGTTCTGGAAACACACAAATCATCAAACATCACATTAATGCGCTTATTCCTTATTAATCCTTCCGGCGCGCATTCGAAAACGATCCCATTTTATTTCATCCCAAAAAAATTTAATAAATTTAGGTCGGCCATCCTGATCTGTCGCATCCGCTCCTTTACCCAACGAAAAGGATCCACCGTAAAATTTCACTTTCGAAGCCCTGCACGTGCACGAATACACTTGTCCGGGGTTAAATCATCGCCATTCGTTGTCATCAAACTTATTCATCGCCGACGAAACAATGACTCGCTCCGAAACACCCTCGGAGGAAGCGACCTGTCGTTAGTTTGTTACGCCAAGCGAACATCCTGTCCCAACCCCTGACGAGGGAGGAAAGCGCGGCCGAAGACTGCTTTTGCCGCTCCGGTGGACTTCGCGTACTGTTTTTTATCGCCGGAATCGAAAACTTCACGAAATTTCCGATGTGAATGTCACGGGTGTTGTGTTGGTCGTCGCGAGGTTTGAACCCTTTGAATTTATAATGTAGAACGTTTTGGCGGTATGATGTAATTGTTGGGGAGCGGTAGTCTATGGTCGCACTTGAGGAAATCTTGGAAAAGTGAGGAATCGTTGTGATAAGTGGGCAAAAGTCGCGTTCAGGTAATGCAGCTTGATGATCAGTGCCGTAGCAACCCATTGGCAATTGGGCAAGCGCCAAGGGCGCGTGATTTTTAGGGCGCCAAAGGCTCTCTCCTATTATTTTTAAATAAAACTAATGTAGAATTAATTTTTTTTCATAAATTTGGTTTTCACTAGGAAAACTTTTTTGGGGTTCGAATAGTGTCGAATAATTTTTTTTTGAAAATTAAAAATTATGGAATGAAAAAATAATTTTTTGCCTGCCCCCCTTAGAAAAATTTGAAATGACGGCTCTGATAGCGCCATATTTTACATTTTCCAAGGGCGCCAAAATCATTGCTACGGCTCTGTTGATGATACATATTTTTGTTGGTAAAGTTCTTTCGTTGATATGTTAATTGTGTTGGTAGTTGAAATAGGATTCGTTCGAATGTAAATCGATTTTAGAAATTTAGAAAGAAAATGATGTAGATGTCGGAATTTTGGCTGTGTAGTGGCTTTTCATGTTTATACCTAACTGTGCAATTTATTGCGGAGACCCTATTTCTAGGAAGGTTCATTTTGAAAATATGTGCGTGAGTGTAATATCTGGGGAAATCTTCGGTTCTATCATTCGTCGTCATGCAGAATTCTCGTGTTTTTTTATATTAATTAAAAATTGTTATTTTATGTCGATTTTTAATGTGTTTATTTAGTTTATTCAATATTTTTTGTGTATTCTGATTTTTTTCTTTTTGGTTCGTGACAAAAATGAAGAAACGACACTTATAATTAGAAATCGATAAATGGCGCTTTCATTTTTGATCGAGCTTCTGTTTCTTTTTTATTTATTTTCATAATTCAATTCATACTCTACCTAAATTTCCAAAAAATTAACACAAATCTACCTTTTACCTGCTTTCAAAGGCTTTGCGCTTGTTCTTTCAATTCCTCAGTCAGCAGTAGACCTTGGCCACGGTCACTGTGAAGCACGTAGCAATGTGTTGTGATTTCTAATTCGCCTTCTTTTTTTAATCTCATTACTTGAACATTTTTTACTCGTTGAATCATTCGATTCAACCGCAAATGAGTCCTCATAATTGCTTCATACCAGCGTTAATACGGCTTTCGTTAGTAATTTATTTTAATCCACTAAAAAAACATTTATACACATCACAATTGTATCTAATCATCTACATGTGTGGCTAGTTAAACATTCACCCCTCGTTTCGTTTATATTCGCCTTTTTTCATAGCTTATCATATAATTTAATCAATAAACCATCACCTACAGATACACGAACCAAGATGTTATTTCATACGATCAATTTGGATGTGGTGCACATAAACCCGGTGTCTAATGTCATATCCGCGGCTCATTGTTCATACACCTCGAATGCACAAAGCTGAATAAATCCATGAAGCATTAGAATACAATAAATGTGCTACGTGAAAAATATTCCGCCCACGCAAATTCATAAAATTCTTCCACACTCGATTTTTGAATGAACGTTTCGGAGGAACGTAAAACATTCACGGTCGCTCCCATATCGCATCTCGAGATGATGTCATTTTCTTGTCATGTGTTCTTTTTCATAATTGTTTACATTTTTTTTCCATCGAGTACGATTTTCTATTCGACCGCCCGCCTCGCGAGAAGATCATCGTTTATTTTCATAACTCATCCCAAACACGGCTTGCTTTTTTTCTAGTGGTGCTCATGATTTTATCGAGCCTCTCCAGCGGAGTAGTTCTAAATCAAGTCATGATGGTAACGAGAGATTTACCGCGTTAGGAATTTACATCTTCAACATAGGCACGACGATAATTAAAGCGTCCGATTGTGTGCGATTTTTTTCCCCCGGTTCGGAACCGACAAAGCTCTCCTCGTTTGATAGATTGATAGGCTGTGTGGATCCTTTATAAATTGTAGATCGTAGAATGTAGTTCGTTTTTCGTTTTGAAAAATAAATTTTCGTGTATTGATTTTGTTATTTTTGTTACAGTGGCGCTAGTCAAGAGAGTGACACTAGCGATGAATCGTCTGATGATTCTGGACTCGCTGACGAAACTTCCAATAAAGGTCCTTATGGCAGGAAGTTCATCAACAAAGGACGGTGGAGTAAAGATGAGGTACGCACGAAGTGAACAGAATTTTCGAAAATAATCTCTTGTAATGTGAAGAAATTGCGGTCTCCTCAGCATCCGCTATGTAAGCGAACAGGTTTCGCATTCTTCAACCCTGTCAAATTACAGACCACTTGGATATTCGATCTTATGCTACAGTCACATTTTCTTCACTTTTTTAGTATGTTTAAATTTAAAAATGTATAATACAAATAATTAAATCGTTAATTAGTTATAAAAGCTAGATTTTCCGTCAATAATAACGCATGAAGGTTACGAAATTACATCATTGCTAATCTCGTCTCGTTAGCTTGGTTTGAGCAAAACTTTTGCACTCTATTTATTGAGTGTCAGCTCAGCATTTAAACTTTGGTTACGCTTTTTACTCCCATACTTTTTTCAACACAGAACGTACGTTTAAATTGGTTTTCGACCTTCTTTTTTTTTTGTTTCGGTCTTTTTATGATCGGTTTAAAAACAAAAAAAAAACTCCACTAATGCCATTAGAAAAATGTTTCGACATTTTAAAGTTCGAAATAGAACATTTTCATCCATTGAAATTTATCGCACGATTAAATCATTCTATCCACGTGTGTGCCATTAGGGATGTTCCGAATCCTTCCCACGTCTCATGACTCACGATCCGCCGATTTACATGAGCACATTGCGTTTGCGATTTTATTTATTTTTGATCTTCCGTAGTGAACTTTTCGAAATTAGCGATTGCGATCGGTTCTATTTTTTATTTTATTTCACATTACACACGTTGCTTCTTCGTTCCGAGTTTTCGGTATAGGATAATTCTACCTGCATTCGCTTGTTTCGGGGGTCGTTGAATGCACTCTCTCCCCAAGCATAATTTATACGCCCTTTTGAGGGTCCAGAGTTGAAACTAGTTTTTCGATTGTTGAGACCCTTCGTCCCTGATAAGGTACGCTTGTGCTCAAGATGATGACGAGTATAATTTCAACTTTTTTTTACAGGATACTCAATTGAAACAGTTTGTTGAAACTTACGGGCAAAACTGGGACACGATAGCGTCCCATTTTTCTGATAGATCGGATGTACAATGTCAGCAGCGATGGGCGAAGGTTGTGAACCCGGACCTCATCAAAGGACCCTGGACCAAAGAGGTAATGCATCGTGGAATTGTTACAGTTTTTACCGGGTTTCTAAAATCGGGTATTCATTATTTTATTTGTGATTTCGGTTTTTGCTTTGCCGTTACGTGCGGAACGGACGTCGTTCGGATTTGAATTTTTTTATTTGATCGCTTCGCCATATTTACAATCAGCTGTTGCTGACCTGTGATGACGTAATTGGCGAGTTTTTACACATTTTTTTTCGATATGGAGTCTGCCAATAAAAAAAATACATTCAATGTACAAACGTGCGAATAATAAATTAGTAATGGACATTCTTTGGCGATTTTTTTCCGTACACGTTCCATTCAACTTACCATTCTGACAATGTTTGCCGAAAACGAGATGAGTTTTTTTTTCACAGTATACATATATTTGTGGCCTTGAACGTTAACGGATTAGATGGCGGCTCTTCAGTTTGAATTTTTTGCTGATGGTTGCGATTGTATTGTGTTGCAGGAAGATGATAAAGTGGTTGAGCTAGTTAATAAATATGGTCCGAAAAAATGGACTGTTATAGCTCGACATTTAAATGGGAGGATAGGGAAGCAGTGCAGGGAACGATGGCACAATCATCTCAACCCTGGAATCAACAAAGGTGCTTGGACAGAGAAAGAGGACCGTATTATTTATCGGGCTCATCAGCAGTTAGGAAATCAATGGGCGAAAATTGCCAGACTTCTTCCCGGAAGGTAATGCATAAAATCCTTCAAATTGATTTTTGTTTTTGGGTAATCCATACATGAATCGTCATATTAATTTTTCTCTTTTAATTTACAGGACAGACAACGCAATAAAAAATCATTGGAATTCCACGATGCGTCGAAAGTATGATGCGGAAGATGCTATTAATGCAAATCAACGAAAACGGTCAAAGAAATATTGCGAATTTAATGTGGCTTCTCAAAATTCGCTTTCTAGCGATGCCTCAGATACACTGTACAAAGCACCAATAAATCATTTTGAAAATGATCACAATTGTTATACGCGTGTGAAAACTGAAGATTCCCAGTCTAATGATGCAACTGTCCCTATGTTATATATTCAAGATGGACTAGAAGTGCCTAATACAGCAATAAATTCTTCAAATAATACGTTGACAGATAGCATATACGTTAATGTAAGTTCTAATACTTCTAGATTTTATTTTTGTGTTTTATCATTCATTTTATATTATTTAATCATATTTTTTTTATAGAAATGGCAACCGAATATATATGAAGCATCGAATAGTAATCAATCCAACAGTGCTGAACGACCTCATCAAATGATAATTGACGAAATCGTACCAAATCAAAAGGACTTAATTAAAGAAAATATCCAATTTACGGATGGTGTCAGTAAACAACATCAGCATTTTAGAGAACTTTTACAAACCAAAGTGAATGGTAATTCAAATTTAAAATCTGAACATAATGAACATTCCAGTCAAACGTCTTCAGATAGGAATATTCCTATGATATTCGATGTTGATTCGCCTTACAAGTTAGTATATTTTTTATTGAATATATATTTGTTATACATTCGTGCAATGTGACTAAATAATTTATAATTTGTAGACTTACTGAAATTGATGCTTTGGAAAAGAATATGTCTCCAAGAATGCTTACTATTTCAAAAAGATTATTGATGGACGAAAAAGACTTCAAAATTATTTCTCCTGGTATGCATAAACGAGTATGATTTATGTATTATAACTTAATAAATGCTTATGTTATATTTGTTGATTTTATTTCAGTAAAAAATATATCCCAGAAAGATTTAGATACATTTTCTGCTACTTTATCACCTGAAAATGTTGATGTGTCAACTAGAAGTATTACTCCTCCGCCTATTATTCGTAGAGCTAGGTTACGCAAACAAGGCACTATTATTCCGTCTAATTCAACGATGTCGTCATCTGTAAGATTAACTATGATGCCTGATATGATATGTATTAATTGAATATAATTTATATTCTAATTTATTTACAGCTTCAAGCTTGGCTGGGAGAAAACCCATTAAAACACATAACTCCAATTAAACCATTGCCTTTTAGTCCTTCACAATTTCTAAACAGTCCTAATAGTTTAGCTTTGTCATTTGACGTTACCTTGGCTACTACTCCAGAAAAACATAGTTCTCCAAAAGTCGTCAGGGTAAACATTTTTCACTCTCATTATTAATAATTTTCGCTGATATTTTTATTTACGGTTTTGTTGTTTTTTTTTTTTTACAGGAAAGTGGTGTAAGTCCCTTACATACTCCTACCCCTAATTTGAGTTTAGCATCATCAAATCTTAATTCAACAATAATCACTCCTATACAAAGAAGAAATTTGTCACAATTTACACCCAGGTAATATTGAAATTAACCTTTGCTCAACGCTACTTTTTCTTCACTAAAACCTAATTTTATGACAGGACACCCACACCTTTCAAAAATGCTATGGCTGAGATGGAAAAGAAATCTGGAACAATTAAACTTGAGTTCTGTTCTCCTGGAAACTTGGTCAATGACATTACTGAAATTATGAAAAGAGAAGAATCTAGTTGTAGTTTGATATTGAATGACACTACTGAAGAAGAAAAAACTAATTTGGAAGAAAGTTCGTCCTCTGTTCAAAATAATCAGGTAATGTTTTGATTTATGATGATAATTAATAATCAATTAAGTATATTAAGTATAATATTTATATATTCAAAGGTTCAATATGACTCTGGAATCGCATCATTGAAAAGAATATGCACTGATGGACATAATAGTGAAACCTCAAATCCTAGTGCAGTAGGAAGTGGCAAAGAAAACACGATTCCTAGTGGCGGCCATAAACGTGCTCGCAAAGCTCTTCTCAACTCATGGACTAGTACACCTAATACCCCTGATTCTCTTGCAACGGTGATTTCTCATAATATGAATAATTACAGCAACGATCAAAAAGTTTCAAGTTTATTCCTTGTAGAAACACCAGTAAGTATTTTTCAATAACTGGAATGTAAAAATTCTTGCCAAAACTACTTCCACTAAATTGATTTTTTACTAATTACAGAGTAAGTTGTTCACACAAACATCCATGTTTTCTCCACCATCAATAACAAAACACATCGGTGATGAATCAACGAGTCTGCACAGTATTCTCAGCTTAGACGAAACACCAGATTCCATCCCAGTTAAAGCAGATCGCAGGAAAAGCAATATATCCTCAGCCAACAACCCGATTAAGGTAGAACACGAGGAATTATCCTTTCATTCCCAATTCCAACCTTTCAAAACCAATAATCACAACCATACTTATCAAAATTTAATATACAATAATAAACTTGACACTGTATATCCTACTAACTTCTATTCAGTAAATAATGATTATCACGATCCCAACAATCGTTTTGATCCTTTAATAAAGGATAGTAATATACTTTATCAGAATTCAATGGAAAATTGTTTTGATAATACTTTTTATAAAAATAAAATAAATTCAGATCAATCGCAGTTCAAAAATAATGATACTTTGCCTGGTTTAAATGATAATAGACAAATGTCTGGACCCTGTTTCAGCAGACTCAATGCAGATCGTTATAGAGCTATAAATGGTGAATGTGGTGAGATGCATAGCATCTCGCATCAAAGTAGATGTTTGAATAATATTACAAATAAAGCATCTAACAATATATTAGCTCCTAAAATCACTTTAGTTGATGCTTTAGCAAATCACATTTATAAAGTTACTAACCAGAAACCATCACTTGCAACTATCAATAATATATTATCCCAAAAACAACATATGCACAAAAAACTTGATAGTTCCAGACAGAATTTAGAAAACATTCCTTGGCCACATAACTTAAAATCTGATGATAATATAGACAAAACGGCTACTGATGATATTTGGGGTGAATTTCCCATGATATAATTAAATCATTATTTTGTTGTTTTGATCAAATAAAACTGGAAAAATATATAATACTAATTCTTCAATTTATTTTTCTATTAATTTTCTACTATAGTAATACTAACATTTTTTTGAGAGACTTGCGTAATCCAAAGGTAATACTAATAATTAACACTTTACCGACCGCAGGCGTGGCATTCACGTCTTTTTTTTTTCTATTCAAACGACCGCAGACGTCAATGTGACGTTTTCAGATTCGCTCAACTTTGCTGTTCGAATGCCATGATTTAAAAAATCATGGTTTTTTTTTTCACAGCATAGTTGAGCGTATCTGAGAACGTCACATTGACGTCTGCGGTCGTTTGAACGAAAATAAAAAATACGTGAATACCACGTCTGCGGTCAGTAAAGTGTTAATTATATAGCATGTGATTGTATATAAGCATATAAGAGACAATTTCATTAAATTCAAATTATCAAGTGACTGTTTGAAAAAGCTATTTTATACTGAAATATCGGAAAATAGACAAAAAAATTTTTTGATTGCCTTTTCCACCGAAATGAAATAATGATGGTTTTTGGCTAAAAAATTTGTTGCACATTTACAATTTTGATTATTAATATGCTTCATTATTTTCATTAAAACATTTCTGATTTCTCTTCTGCAAACTGTTATTGGTTCATGGTGCTAGCATGAAATATCTTAAATAATTGTACATATTTGTAATATATTGAAATTATTTCAAGTTAAAATCATTTTAAAATTTGATTTAACTTTTTTATTTATGAACAAACTTTAAGTGATATTTGAAATCTATTTATTAAAAAACAATCAGTGTGTGAAGAGTTCGTAAAAATCTTGAATTTAATTTAATTTGGAAATTTAACGTATGAAAGTTCTATTTGCTTTTGATGAATGAAGGAAAGCCAAGCTTATGAGTGGAGCTATGTCTTGTGTCTTTTTAAACATAGTAAGTGTGTGGATATTTTAATCATACGATTGGTAAAAATGAGTTAAAATTGTGGATATGTAATATAGTATTTATTATTTATTTGATTTTTTAAAAGGCAAGATATATTATTAAACCAGTGTTATATTTTTAAAACTATTTATTCATCACATTTTGTAATTTAATATTTTTGAAATAGTACCACATAATAATACGAGCTAAACTGTTTAATATATAGGAATTATCCCAAAATGACAATTACCAAAGAGATGACCATAACAATTCTTTAAAAGAACCAAAGACATTATTTATTCATTCTTTTTTAAAATTTATGTTAATGTATAGGTTTTTCAAGTTATTCTTTTTTGGGCTAATTTTTTGCAGTTTATAAAATTCTATATTCATAATTTGACTGGATTTATGTTTTTTAATAAATTCATTGTCGAAATCAATGGATATAATAATGATTGTTTTGTTGATCGTTTATAAAACTGTGATGCTAGTCAACCATCATATTGAATTTCACATTCGTCTCGGATCAACTTATCGTACCCTCATTTTAAATTTATATAATAATTTTTGTGTACTTACACTTTTTATTTAGATTAAGTTTTTTTGTGTAAATATATGTTTATTAAAAGGAAAAAAAAACATTTACTGCTATAAGGGAGAGTTAAAATATTGAAAATTTATCGAATTATGGTTTTTCCTCGTGTTTTCCGTTCCTCTCCTATTTTTTTCCATCCATCAATATTGACAGATTCCAGTGTTGGCAAGTGTCGAGTGTTTTATCTATTTATTTATTTTTTTGTTAAGTGAAATTTGTTAGTTTGTGCTATTTTTTTTATATAATTTAAATATCAGTTTCATGTTTTTATTGTTTGTAATGTTTATTTTTTTTTTACATGATTCATATTTTATGTTTTATATCCTTATTTATGTGTGGGAAGTGTTTTCAAATATTCTTTTATTTCTGTCAATATTGTGTAATTCCATATTAATCCATGTCCATGTTCCAAATATCAAATAAATATTTAATTGAAATGTTTTTTCTTTTGATTTTCCTTTTTCACTTTTGAAATTATCACGGTGTAGATGTGATTGTTAGTAAATATTATGTGCTGAAAATTTTATTTGACCACACTTTTGCATGACTATGAAATTAACACAATTCTACCTCGTATAGGATATTTCATACATTTGAATATTGGAAGAAATTGCTATGTCCCTTCAATTAGAATGTTTGTGCTATTTTCGTTATTTTATTGTTTGCAGTGTCAATCTTCAGACAGTGTTAGCTGTCGACCATCTGCCGTGAGATCAATCAAATTCAATGATGTATCTGATTCTAATGAAAAAAAGAAGGTGATTATTATTCCTTTTATTTAACAGAGCGTTTAATTTTGAAGATTAATCTTATAATTTTTCACAGATCGATGACAAGTGGCAAACTGTTGCTTGCGGGAGAACAAAAGATCAACTTGAATTAACCGAACAAGCCTACGTTTTTTTGAGAAAAACTGCTTTAAAACCACGTTCACTTAATTTTTAAATTTTAACAGTTGACGTCTTGAATTTTAATTACATATTAATATGTAATGTCTTTTCATTTACAGATTTTTTTTATTATCTTTATATTATTTGTGGCATTGGAATAATGTTTATGGAGTAAATTTGTATGAACGTTTCGATTACTATAACAGGTATATTTTATTTAAATTGTGTTTTATATTTGTAATTTAGTTATTAAAAAAAATATATATATATATATATAGAGAATATATTTATACAAAGTATATGCAATTGTGAGTGAGTTAATAAACAAGCATACATATATATGTTTATTTGAAACTGTATATAAGAAAACAATATTTTTGTTAGAGAACTAGAAGTAAAAATATAATTTTTTTCAGTCATAGAATAATTGTTTTTTCCATTTAATTTTGTGTATAAAATAACTAGCATTCGTGCTTTGAAAATTTTGATGTTTAATATCTGACATTTAAATGAATTTCATTGATTTCCAAATGTACAAATCTTCTTTCATGTATGATTAAATAACAACTTAATTTAAATTATTTAATTATTAAATACATTGTACCTTCAATATTAAATTAGTTTAATATGATATGAACATTTAAATCCAAACTTGAAGAATTATATTTTGTTGTTGATGCTTTTCCACTTCTGCACTAAATCTCAAATTAACGATGGAAAATCTCTATTTTTATAAATATTTCATTCCAGATTTTTTCCGACTGAAACTTTATTGAATATAATATTTAGTATATGATATCAGTGTGCAATTTTCATAAAATTGAATTTTTAGTCCTGAAATAATATAATATTTTGTATGCACAAATTATCAAGGATTTGTGTTGTTTACTATTTGTGAATGTGGGTTGAAAATAATATAATCACCATTTTTTTAATGTATTTTATGAATATTTCTAATTGAATTTGAGAAAATTATTATTTATTTACTTAATGAAAAATAGTAGAAAGTTGATTTATTCATTCAAGATACAGAAAAGTTTGAAAATAAGAAATTTTAATTGCCAATAATTTGTACCTTACAAAAAACTTACAATGTTTTATCTATTTGTTTCCGCATCTTTTTCGAATTTGTGCAGATAACAAAATATTATTATTTTGATGAGAAAACTACTTCATTTATCATTGATAAAATAAAATTATGAAATATTTTCATATATTTTCCTCAAATTAGTATAGAATTATAATACATAAGTAATGCCTAAGAATTGGAAAAACAGTTCATATTTTCAGACTTTCTGTATCTATTGTGTACATTATATTATTTTAAATATATGTGGGGAACAGTACAATAGTCGAGAAGATCGAATTATTTTGATAGTTGAGAACATCAATAAAAGTTTTATTCAAGTAAAGGCAAATTTGACTATGTCATGTGCCTTGAATTACAAATTTCAATTTGTAATATAAAATTTGTGTATTTTTTTTTCGAAATAATAAAATGTAATTCTGTCCTTGGGTTATCTTATCCATATATTGTGACCATTCTATTCTTGATATTTTCAAATTGAAAAATGTACTATATAAATCAAAATAAAGTCCAAATAATGATTGCAAAATGTGAAATAATTTAAAACACCATTCCAATTATTTGTGCCTCACCGTTTATTCAAACGTAAGTGGCTCGATTTTTTTCCCAAAATTGAAATGGTTTATCCAGACATCCATTGAAATATCTTTTTCTTACACCATTTTATTATGTCCTTCACTAATTGTAAGCAAAATGTAAGTATGTTTCTTTAATGCAAATAATACTGCAATTAAATAAGTCCTGAAATATGCAGTTACTTGAATTTTGTACGTTCCAATAACGACCTCGTTTCACTCTCAATCAGATTTCACCTAAACAAATATTTCAAAAAGTACCAGATGCCGAAAATCTTCCATTGTAGTTAATTTTCTAAGAACTTTGTAAACTTATTAAATGTTCAAGTGAAAAACAATTCAAACAATTATCTAAGGTCAGTTTATTAATGATTACAAGGTCAGATATATTTTTTTTATGTACTTAATTAAAAAAGGCAGGTATTTTGAAAACCAAATATGTATAGTTTATTGCAATAACTATCATTTTAAAATATTAAAAAAATTATTATTTTTAATATGTAAGTACGAGGTTTAAATTGTAGACATCTATATAATTCAAATAGAAGATTTATGGAACCTAATAATAAAAGATAAGTTTCGATCTACACATTGAGAATCACTGTTGATGTTCTGTCAAAAAAACATGTAGCCTTGAGTGTAGATAGAATTTGATAGCCTCCTATTAAGCTGTGTTGTATTGTATTAGGAGGTAAGTTTTATTTTGACTATTTTTGAGACGATTTACTAAAGAAGACTTATTGTTACATGTATGGTTAATAAATTGTGATAAAGTTTCAGTTGTTACACAAAATGATAACCATGAAAAGTTTTTTGCTGTTAGTTATCGTAACTTGGCTAGCTTATTATGTCAGGAAAACATTATATTTTGTCGCGCCAATTCCTGATCTTCCGCTTGATCAATACTGGGGACCTGGAAATGATTTGAGATCGTCAGATACATCTATTAGAAATTTTAAAATTTCATTTGATACAGAAGTATTGTTTTAAGCAAAATGTTTAGTGATTGTTTATTTTATTGTATTGAAATTTAATTTTAGATGGTGAAAGAATTAAAAAACAAACTGAAAAACTCTCAATTTTACACAGAACCTTTAGAAGGCGTTGGTTTTCAATATGGCTTCAATAATAAGTACTTGAAGAAAGTTGTCGATTATTGGAATACTAATTATAACTTTGCAGAGAGAGAAAATTTTCTTAATCAATACTCTCAATATAAGACAAAAATTCAAGGACTTGATATTCATTTTATCCATGTGAAACCACAAGCAAAAAATAATGTTCGTGTTTTGCCTCTATTGTTATTACATGGCTGGCCTGGAAGTGTGCGAGAGTTTTATAGTGTTATTCCTCTTTTGACAACACCAAAAAATGGATATGATTATGTGTTTGAATTAATCATTCCGAGTTTACCAGGTTATGGGTATTCACAGGTAAATGTGTATGTAGTATATAAATGATAGCGAATATTTGATAAAGTACTAAATTTATTTTACCAGGCAGCTTCAAAACCTGGTATGGGTCCACCACAAATGGCCGTTGTAATGAAAAATTTGATGGATCGTTTAGGCATTCAAAAATATTATGTGCAAGGCGGTGACTGGGGTTCACTAATAGGTTTCAATATGGGTGTATTGTTTCCTGATAACGTTCTCGGTTATCATACAAATGCTGCAATGAGTATGACAGCTTTAAGTTATATAAAACTTTTTATTGGAAGTCTTTTCCCATCATTGGTTATTGATAAGAAACATGAGCACAAAGTATATCCCATTGCAAATTCTTTTGATTTTGCAATATTTGAAGGCGGATATGCGCATATTCAGGCTACAAAACCTGATACAGTCGGTAAGTAAAATATATGTATGTACATACATATTTGTATCTCAAATTTTTAAAAATTAACTTTTTATTGAAATTACTAGCGGCTTACTTACCAATAGTTTTATAACTTTTTTTAAAATTTCAAAATTATTAATGTTTATTGATGAAACGCTGAAAATATTGAAAAAAGTTTTTTATTACATATCTTTATAGATATGTAATAAAAAGTGTGTTTTTTACTACAGTAACCATATTTTTCAAAATTATTAAGCTTTGTCACGAAACCGAAAACTACAATTTTTATTTTTCTTTATAATAGCCACATAATAGCCACAATAACGTAGACTTAAAATAAGTGAAAAAAAATTCGAATACATTTTCAATTCCAATAGGTAAAACAAAATTTTAAGAAAACTTTGTTTTTGAGCATTGGGGAGCTACACGGGAGTTTTAATTTCAACCTTATTGTAAAGCATCAAGGAATGATACAAACTAAAATATAAAATAAAAACAAGGCTTCAATTAAATTATTGAGCAAAAAAAATCCAGTGAAAACATAAAATTTTGATAAATATAAAAAAAAATCAGTTTCCTCAGTGCTTCAAAAGATAAGGGCTGTAATTATAGTAAAATGGGGTAATTAAAAATATTGAAAGCAATGTAAAATAAAGGGCGCTTATCACCTAATGAAATTAAATAAAAATTATTTCAAAGCTTGCTTTTAAATAAAAAATCAAATGATTTCTTTCATGTCATGGTATATCAGCCGATTTTCTACATTTAAAAAAAAGGTGTTTATTGACTGTACGATGACAACTTTTCAAATCGATATTTCTGTTATTTGATAGAGTTTGTTTTTACCTCTTACACTAGATATAAATAGTTTTTTTCGAAATGTTGAAAATCTGGAAATATAAGCAAATCTATAGTGCGTCCAATAATATATCCAGGGAAAAATTGTTCCCTGCACACCGAAATTTTGGACAAGCTTGGTATATAAATTATTATTTTTTTTGGTAAAATTTAGTTATTTTAAACATATAAAGCATATTTATGTATTTTTAGACAAACAACATATTATAAATTAATATATTATTAGTCAATGTAAATAATAAAATAATTATAATTTATAGGTGTAGCATTGAGAGATTCACCAGTAGGTTTAGCAGCATACATATTAGAAAAGTTTTCAGCTTGGACAGATAAAAAATGGATCGATCTGCAAGATGGTGGTATTACGAAAAAATATACATTAACTGATTTGCTGGATAACATTATGATTTACTGGACCAGTGGATGTATCACAACATCAGTCAGACTTTACCGGGAAAGCTTTAATGAAGAACAGAATGCCATGCATACGTATGTATTAAAATTTTGTATGTACGAAATAATCATGTGCATCAATTAAACAATACAAAAATTTTCTCTTCAGGATACCAATAAAGGTTCCAACAGCTATTGCTTTATTTGAGCATGAACTTTTCTTTCCCTTAAATTGGCAACTTGGTGACAAATATTTGAATATTGTTCAAAAAACTGAATTTGCAAGTGGCGGTCATTTTGCTGCATTTGAAGAACCGCAACTATTTGTTTCTGATATATGGTCAGCTGTGCCAAAAATGGAAGCATTTAATAAAAAAAAATAATAATCTGAAATAATGTATTTTTATTCAAAAAATGTAAAATTAAATACAAATGTTATAAAATGTACACTGGTTTTTTTTGTTGTTAAGAAAATAAATAACAATATCATAAGTATTTGTATTATTCTCTTCAAAAATATTTTACATCTTAAATTAAAACATCAAAATCAAAAATACACACATATTTCGATTTGGAATGTTTTCGATAATAAAAATTGCAAAAATTTTAAACAGATTAATTTATCAAAATAGTTTAACACACTTTCATTTCTATTTCAATACTGAAAATGTCACTTTTTCAATACAAAAATATAACTTTTGGTATCCCGAAAATTTATTCAAGTCAGCTATTTATGTAACATATAGGAAAACTGTTATAGTCAGTTCATGACTTGTAATTCTACTGATCGATTTTTGTTTTTTTTTTGATACTTAAGCATATGACATAAATACCAGTTTTATTTTATAAATATAAAAATTATTAAAAATACATGAATTTTTAAAAGCACCATTGAAAAATACCAAGTAAGCACCATTGAAAATCTATCACATGCTTATTTCCGATATATAATAATCACAGATTTGTATATTTTTCTTAAGGATATTTAGTAATTAGCTCTATTGTGATGAAAAATATCTTCGAAATGAATAATTTTGTTCTGTACATATTAGTATAGGAAAAATGTTTCTTTAAATCAAAATTATAAATAAATATGATCACATATTTTCAACTACAAAGATATTTAGAATAATTTATAGCAAAATTACATGACTCGATACTCAAGCAATAATAGACTAAAGGTATTTTGCCATAAGAACAAGACATCCAAAAGAAACAGGTACATATTTCAATACGTTGATAAAATAACATATTTTTAAGACTTATTTTGATAACGTGTAATAAAGATTTTTTTTAATATTAAATATCTGTTTATTGAAAATATGTAAAAACTATCATTCATTAAATACTAAATTAAAGTAACTATTTTATTACGAGAGTTACAATTTTTTATAGGATACAAGATTTCAAAGGTAACAATAAATATATAACATGTATGTAAATTATGTATAATACTAAAAATAATTCAAATCACATTTCCACAACACCACATCAAATTTTTTGATTACATATAATATTGATGACTTACAGCAGAAAGTATAATTATAAAAAAAATGTATAAAAAAGATATAAATCGTGTAATTATTGAATTTTAAGTCTTATTAAATTCAGATAAAAATGGTTTTGCTACATAAATCAAAGTAAATATTCGAAAGATTTTCAATCACAGATTAACTTAAAATGCAGATCAATTATAGAACCATTAAGTGAAAAACAGATGAAGAGATCAGAAGTTTATAAATACTCTCTTTTCATATAGCAAAAAGACAAAGTGGATTTAATGGGTCGTCAACATCAGGATGAGAATTATCTCGAATTGATTCAACAATTGGTTGCACATCTCCAAGTAAAGGTCTTTTTGATGGATCTTTAGCCCAACATTTTTCCATCAATTCCCAAGCAATATCTGAAAATTGAGATAGCTTCTCGGGTCTCAAACCTTAAAAATGTTTATTTCTATTTAGAAAATATCGATTATAAAAGTGAATGCGAGTAAACAGAATAAAAAATACCTCGTTTTACACTATTCCATAATTGTTCTTTGTTTGAAAAAGTGTCATAAGCTGCTGGCAGCTTTACACTACCAGCACACAAATACCTTGAAAAAATAAAATAAAAATAAACTAACGTTACTTAAAAGGAAATTTAATTTACGTAGATTAACTTACCAAAAGAGGATACCAAATGCATATACATCGACCGTACTATCATACACCCCCATCAAAAGTTCAGGCGCCATATGAATCGGGGTACCTACTATAGATCCAGATATCATAGCTTCCGGTATGCAAAAACCTAGATCTGTAAGTTTTGCTCGGTTGTTATCATCCAACAATACATTTTTCAATTTAATATCACGATGAACTAATCCTTGGGAATGAAGATACCGAATACCTAGAATATCAAATAAAAAAAATATCAATTAATTCGACAAAAGAATTATTCTAATCGAAAACATACCTTCAACTATGTCTACAGTTATTTGCATTCGCTGGTGTAGTGACATTTGAGCCACTAATAAAGCACAATGTAAATCCCATTTCAGGCGTTCGGATATTAATAAAACAGATGGACTACCATCTAAATATGAATAGTCAATAACTGATCCCCATAATTTTACTATTCTGTCGTGTGGTGGTATATTTCTAAATACACACATCAATAATATATTAGTTTGATACATGGATAGTGTAGTATAAAAAAATATGTAATAAATAACCTTGTGTGATAAAATTCCATAGCAAGTTCGTTGAAATGTCGTTCATCTGGTGGTAAGACACTTTTGACAGCACATATTTCATAACCACCCCAAGAGCCTTTTAGTGAAAAAACAACTCCATATTGTCCTCGCCCAATTTCTTTACCGAGACGAGGTAAGCCATGTTTGATGAAATCTCTCAAAGATGTACTTTCTAAACATAAACGTGCAAAACGTGGTGCATATAGTTTACGCACAGCAAGTTTGATTTCTTCAGTTTGGGATAGACGAATAGAATGATGTTCATTTAAGGCTTCTAGGGCTTTTTGGAATTTTTCATGTGATACACGAATTTTTTCTTTTAACTAAAAATACATGTTCAACTATATTATATATAAAAAAAAATACTAAAAATTAACATCTTCATATAATTAGTTGGCTTTACCTGAGACGATATTAATTTTGCTAGTTTTAGAGCACTGAGGGATTCTATTGTATTTAATGCTACTTCACGTCTCCACTCTGGACTTTTTGAACAGCAAGACCTGTTTGCATTTGGGAATAGTGATAACCTTGAAAAAAAAAATTCATTATTATTTCAGAAGTTTTAAAAAATAAATTTGATAACAATTATGAAATACCGATTAAAAAATCTTCTCAATTGATCCATCAAAGCATGTAAAAACGAAAATGAGGCACAATATTGTAAATCTACAGTATTAGTAACAAGTAAAATTTGCCTGACTGCTTCAGATGCAGATCTTTTGCATCGACCTTCTTCTAGTGCATCTAAACACCTAGACAATTCAAATTAAATTAAAAAAAAACCATCAATTCTTCAAACAAGTTTAATGAAAATGAACCAAAAACCTTTGCAATGTTCCAAAATAACTATCTTTAAGACAATCTACAAATTTTACAAGATGTATGCTTATGTTTCTGCTAAGTTTAGCTAAAACTGCACGCTGAATATCTAACGACACTTCTTTAAATGATCCTATTGAACTTCTAGAAGTGACGCTTGCAGAACATAGGTTTTTATTAAATGTGTTTAAAATATCATCTCTGAAGTCTAAAATATTAGAAATACTGCAAACTCTTGAAGAATTATCATTAAACCATACTTCAGCTTCGGATGCTTCATTTTGAACATTTTCGTCGGGTTCTGGTGAAGGAGAGGAATTTGCTGTAGAGGGTCCACTTCTAGTGATAATATAATAATCATTTAAATCAAGGCTATTTTCTATCTCAAATTCTTTCACTTTCTCCCCATTTTTAGTAATTGATTTTCTTGAATTCATACTATTTGCAATGAAAGGTGTAGTATAAAATATAGATGATGCCAATGTCAAATTAAAACATTCAGTGCTGTTATGATTGGAAGAACCTAAAATATATATTTGAAAAAATATGAAAATATCGAGAAAACATTATTTCATGAATAAAACATACTAGATCGGGGACAATCTTGTGCTTCAAAACTATTCTTCATATCTTGCAAAATTTTTTGCATAATAATCATAAGTTCTTCCCGTTTTTCTCCATCAGAAAAGGTTTTATTAAGAGTCTGAAATATTTTAAAATCAATTGAAAATATACTTTTTATTGTCTAATCAAAAATTAAAAATTTCAATGGTATTACATCAAACAACTCTTGTTCTGTCTCTGCAACATATTTAATTTTTTTTGGAATTATTTGCATTTCTCGTGCCATATCGTAAGAAGAAAGAATGAATTGTTGTAATAAAGAATTGTGTATCTAAAAGTTGATCTTATTAAATAAATGGAATCAGTAAAGTAAATTTATTTTATTGATTTTTTTTAAAATTTTAACCTTGCTGATCTTATTGCAGTCACTAAGCATGAAATTTTGGAAACTGCGCTTGGCAAACTTGGCAAAATATTCGATAAAATGTAATCTTTGCATAACTGTGCCTACTTTGTATGTTTTATGGGAATTTTCTTGGTTAATAGTTAAAGATGGGTTTTCAAAGTTTTCATCATCTATGATTAGTCCATGACCCAGAAAAGAGTTTTCTACATGTAAAGTATTGACTATAAAAAAGATAAGGAAAAATTATAAATAAAGTATTATTAAAAAATATAAAATTCAGAAATATGTTTAATACTAACCTAGTGAATGTAGTTGTTGAATTAATGTATCGAGAAATATTTTTCGTGTTTTGTGGATGGAATCACAATCTCGGTCATCACTAAATGTATCACTAAATTCTGTTTGGCCACTAGCACTAGAAGATTGAGATTCTGAGGAATAATTTGGATCATCCATAATTTTCGAGGAACAGCTTGGTATTTCAGATGAATCGATAAATTTCCCAATACTTTCAGGAAATAGTAAAAACAGTACAGATGAATTTGGATGATATTCACATATTTGACTTAAGTACAAGAGATTCTATAATAAACATTATTATTTTTATATATTCTCTATTAAAATAAAAAGAGCAAAGAATGATAAACATACCTCATCCTTTAGTAAAGGTAAATCATTAGAATTCGAAACGGTATTATTACTTAAATTTTTATCTGATTTGGGTTTTTGAGATTCATTTTCAGATTCTGATTCACAATCAATATAGAATTTTGAATTGATATTACAATCATTTTTTGGAGATTTGTAATAATTTTTTTTTTTTTGTAATGTCGAAATGATATTAGATTTGTTAGGAATATTTTTATTTTCTGAATTTTGAAATTTTGGAATGGAATTTAATTTGGTAAATTTTATATATTCACTTTCATCTAAGCTATTAATTATGATAGGGAAGATTTCTTGCAAAATTAAACTCCATTGTTGGTAATTATGAACAACATTTGAATTATTTTCAAATGAAGGATCTTCAAGATCAGGTGGGATTATAATTTGTACACCACTTTTGAGAAATTGATTACACAATTCAATATCCAATATTGTAGAGAAATCTATAGAATCATTTCGATTCAACTTCTGAAAAAAATTTGAATTTATTAGTTAAGACATAAAATTAATATATCAATATGAATAAGTAAATTAATAACCTTATTTGGTATTTGATCCCAATTAGAGTCCAAGTTATTGGATTCAATAACTTCAGTATCTGCATCAAGACTAAATTTATATTGACGCTTAGAACCATAACGAATTCTTATCTACAAAATAAAACAGTACATTAATAACAAATAAAAATTGTACAAATACTAATAAATTCTCAATTACCCCTCTCCAATTATTGCACAACGTATTAGGTTGTGGAAGGGAAGGTAATATATTTTCACCGAGAATAAAATTAACCGCTCTAGCTTTTGCTGTGCCGAGAATGACAATAGTCGGTAAATTTCGAGATTTATTTGTCAAAATCTCAATTGTTTCATGTAGTTCATCCTCTAAAATAATAATTTCCATAATAGATTTACATCATCATTGTGTCAATATTGTCAAAATAAATTACCTAGAGGGAAAAGTTTTAAATGAGTGACTTCACATAATGATTTTTTTGTTTCTTCTAAAATTTTTCCGAGTCTTTTTTTATGTCGATTTAACTTGTTAATTTCAGTTGTCAGAGCATCGGAATGTTCATTTATATTTTTGGGCTCACGTTTAGCCATTTTGTCAATAAAAGAACATCTACAATAATTATCATAATAGGTAGCATTGAGATATATGTAAGTAATGAAATTATTAAAGTATGTTTAGAATGAATGAAAAAAAAAAATATGGATAAAAAGGTAGCAATACATAGTTTGATAGAGATTTATTAGATATTTTATTGTATTGATATAATATTATGATTCTGATGATAATAAAACATATTTCTTTCGTAAATAAATCCATACGTTTCATTTTAATCAAAATCAAAATAATTTTCCACATCAACGATTAATATTCGATTTCAATTCCAGTAAGAAACCATCAATGATCACTTTTGCTGAACCATCGAAAAATATAATCCAATAAGAAACTAAGCAGATTATGGAAAGAATTTGAAGAAAGACATCCGGAAATATGAAAAACTCATAAACATGCATAAAAATAACATACGATTAACTCGTTCGAATGCAAATGTGTGGGTGTGTGAACTGATGATGCATGTTATATTTTTATACTAACAACACTTGCGAAATGAAGAAATGGACAAACACAAAAGCTGAAGACGACAACTCTGTCAACGAGTAGATGATGCAAATTCTACTCCTGACCGAGCCACGGAGGGCAGAGCCCCCGTTTTCCAAAATATACGCCGGCTATCTCAGTATACAGGTCAATCTTCTTACGCCATCAACTGTCAAATGGTGTCCAATAGTGCTGCCATGCGCACGTTGCAATGTTTACTTGTTTTTTTGCTTCTGGCAATACTCAATTTTTTTTAACATAAAATTAAATTGTATTTTCTTCGAAATTATGAATTTAATTATATTAGAGTATTTTAGATCATTTAATGATTCTATTATAAAATTTATTCATTTGTATAGTTTATTTAGTTTGAACTGTAAATATTATATTACATGTGATTATGTTATACTACGTCACATATGTGATAGGAATGTTGCATCTATCTATCCTCCATATAATAATATACTATTATAAAATTATAGTATAAATATTAAATTTCTCGTCGCGAGATACTGATAAATTGAAATGCAATTAAAGCTTATCGCAAGAACGTATTTTTATAATTATGCTATAATTCATATTATAGACATCATTTCATTCGACCATTCAAATAAAATGCGATAGTACGTAATAAATAAACGCCGTTATTTAAACACGTACTTTTTCCAGTAATTCGATATTTGCTCATAAATTTCAAAGTTCAACGAAACGTTAAAGATATTTTAATCGGTATACCATAAACATGAACATTACAATTAATAATTATATTTTGGCGATGAAGCGACACTTTCGAATATATGATATGTGTGTGTTAGTGAAAAATAAAACAATAGTTTCAATAATATTGTATTTTTTTATTATCAAATTCAAAACAATCAATTTATTGTGCTCGAGTAAAGGTTAATTTGCGGTCAGGTAGTAGTTTCGCAAACTTTGATTTTAATAGCATTGGCTGCATAATTGTAAGGACCGCAAAAGCCACAAATGGGACTCAGAATTAGTAGGTGCGGTCATTCCTGCAGGGATCTTCTTTTTGACATTTTCAATTATAAGCCACTCAGTGAATCACGAACAAAACCTTTACAGAAATAAAATTTAAATTAATTCAAAATATTTTTCAATTTAATCAATCTGTAGAAATTATATGTAATATTATATACGGTGACATATATACGGATTAAGTAAGCGAAGGCATACAGCAAACGCGCATGTCTTTTTTTTTCCAATACATAGCATGTACTCGCAAAGAAAAATTATACGAATGAAAATCAACACAGTCTTGTGGCCGGTTGACGTTGACGGCGCTACGAAAATTCATTCGAATTCTAAACAAATATTAATTATAAATATTAATCTATCTGTGTAGGCAAAACAATATCGATTTATTTAGAATGTGTTTTATTTTTTTCCGATATAAAAATAAGTGATGTGAATGTGAAAACGTGTATATTTGTAATCAATTAATTAAAAGGTAAGCAATAGTATGTATTATTTTCATCTATTTGAAATGTTATAATAATATAATATTTGATCGATTAATATTAAAAAAAAAAATAATACATGAACGCATATAGAAAGCGTTGAACTGTTTTCATTAGAATTTATCGAGCCTCGGCGGCATTTCGCTCTGCCTTTTTAAGGCTTCTAATCCACACGGCTCTTCGTAAAAGTAAAGTATGACGTTTGACAACAGCATCGACTGTATATACGTTATATAAAATTATAACAGTCGCGCAGCTGTTACGCCGCGCGCCCAAAGGTAAAGCCGCTTCCCGCGCTCCGCCATTCCGCGGCCAAAACGCGCCGTCGGTCGACCATGCCCCGCGGCCGGCACAGATTCGCTCTCCTCCAGGACAACGTTATCGAATTACCACTTTGTGCCACAAACACGAAGGCTTCGATCGGTGCGGCTCGGACGACGCTTTCCTGTGGACTGATAAATGCTCATATATCCATATTGCGTACATCTACCATAAACGGCATTATAGGCCTTAATTGAATTGTCCAATTACAGGCGGGGTCGTTGCTCCAAATTGAATTAACAGTTTTATTGTCCCTCTTCCTTCTCGCCTCATCTTAATTCGATTTGTATCGGACCTGGGCGGAGGCCGCGGCGAATCCGAAATTGTGGTTTTTTTCGCGCCGCGGAAAACCACGCGAAAATAATTGTTGAGATTTTGGATATTTTAAAAATGCGTCCGGTAAGATTTTTGATAAAACGTGCGGTCGATATTTTTAATTATTTTGATGTAATTTACATAACTTTCAATATGATTAATTGACAATAATGTATCGATGATGACTGAAAGGAAAACAAACGGTGTATATGAATTTATTGATTTTATACCAAGCAAAATTATTGAATGTATACATTTGTGTATTAAACTCGGCACCGCGTCGTCGTCCGTGAATAATTATCTGTCAATATTAATTACAAAAATAATGATTAATTGGACGATGTTGATTAAATCAGATATTGTTTACAGCGAGAGAAGTCTCGCGGGTATTGCTCCGTCAAAATCACGCCGCGAAAGTTTCGTAATTTAATGTTGATAATTCCGTTGTGAATTTGTGCGTTGTGGATGTTTCAGCGATGTGTGCGGTCGTCAAATGGCGATGAAAAGGAATGGATTCGAGGCTGGATCATAATGGATCCGTTCATCATCATCATCATCATCATCAGGACGAGGAAAACCAGGAAGTGCTCGGAGACTTCGACGCCATACTCGACACTGGAAACATTTACACGGAAGACTATGACGACTCGCCCAAGTCAGGTATTTTCTTTTCGTGTTTACAAAGGGAACCTTAGTGAACTAGTGAAAAATGTGAAAAAGATATCTTTTTCGGGGCGAAGAGAATAAAAGAATTCCTTTTTTACGACTCGCGTAAGAAGGATTATTTCTGACGTGAGACAATGAATTAAGACACTCGTTGCGTTTATATAACGGATAAATTCGTTTTTAAGCTGTGTAAAATAAAACGGAATGTTGAGAAACGTTATATCTTATTTTGTGCGATAACGATTTTTTTTGTGTTTTATTTTCAGGCACTAGAAGCTCTAGTGATTTGCCTAAACGAAAACAAAGAAGATATAGGTATGTTATTTCTCAATAAAAATTTAATTAAAGTTACGAAAATCGTATGTTTTTAAAATTTCAGAACAACATTTTCAAATGTGCAACTTGAAGAGTTAGAAGCGGCTTTTCACAAAACACATTACCCGGACGTATTTTTCAGAGAAGAATTAGCCTTGAGGATAGAACTTACCGAAGCTAGAGTTCAAGTAACCTTATAATCTGTCTAAACATACATAAAAAATACAACAAATACATTTAAACAGCACAAATTTTAGGTATGGTTCCAGAACAGACGAGCCAAGTGGAGGAAGCAACAGAGGGCCGCCGGTAACGACCAATACATAAGCTCCGGCTCCAGCATCGGCCAGCAATCTTTGAGCCTGTCCAGCCACGTGTCCGATCTGATAGTAGCACCAGGTTGTAAATTCTGGAATAGTAATTTAATTAAAGCCAATTTATGAGGATCGGGCCTAGGCGGCTCTATGATTCGGGTGGGACGAGAGCGGAGCGTAGACGTTGTCGAAATTTATTGAAATTAAGTGTTAGATGGCGTGAAGATGCGAAACAGATCTCTGGTGCCGACCGTTCCGCAGTAAAAGATTAAAATCTAAGCAATAATACCTGGAGAGAGAGCGAGATAGGGAATAGTAACAATGCGAGCCTCGAAGATTTATGGTACTTCAGCTAGACACTTAACTCGTTTGTTAAAGCTGAAAGCGTTCAGCTTTTGCATATTCTGCATTGTGTAAGCTGAGCGAAATACGTATAAACCGACCGAATGAGAGTTTGTTTTTGTAAAATAAATACTATCATTTTCAGCGAGTAACATTTCGAAATTTTCACGCTCAGAGACTGCATGTTTTACCTTTATTCATTTCAGAGTAGTTTATTTTATATAAACTTTTGGGTTATAGCTTTAATGATCAATGTTTTATTATTTGTTACGTAATATGGTGGAAATTGTAATTAATCTATCTTATTTTAATTTCAGTAACATCACCTCACACGGTTACGCTCAGAGACATAGCATCGTTGACATCTCCGTCATCAATTAGCCGTCAATCTGGTTCAAGATCGTCATCACCTCGATCATCTTCTCCAAGAGCTGGCCCTTCATTAGACATGCCCACTTTCAACGCGCCCTTCCAATATACTTTAGGCAGCATTAGAAGAAATTTAGACGGAGAAGGATTTCAACTCGACGTCGTGGCTATTCCGAACGACCAGATTCCAAAACCAGTTACTTCTAGTCCCAATTGGGAAACGGCATTCGAGAGAAACTTCCCAATGAAGACTGAAAGCATATTTAGTTTAGACGCCCCAACATCGGTTCTCGGTCCTGAAAATAAGACAGACGAAAAGTCGTCGGACGGATTGAATATAGAAACGTTCACATCGGCTGTAGATTTCGAAGCAGAATCTTTAACTAAATGCGACTTCGACACCGATGGACATCTGAACACCGATTTTGAAAGTGAAATACATAGATTTTCAACAGACTTCGATTCTGGAAACCAGTTGGACATGGGTTTGAGGGACACCGTCTTCGAAAGCGACGATCGCGTCGCCGATGGCTTCGATGGACAAAATTTGGGTCCAGGTTACGAGAGGGACGACCACGGTTTGGTCTCTATCGATTTCGAGTCTGAAAACCATCTGGTCGGAAATGTGACGTTCGACAGCGAGAATTGCTTTGACTCGACAACGGCCACAGACTTTGACGAGGATCATCCGTTCAGGGCTAGTCATTTCGATGCTGATTTCGATAACGATATTTGATCGGGGATGCAAGTAGGCACGGATCGAACCAGTCGTTTAAGCTTTAAAAATATCTAGTCAAAATAATAAAATTGTATATGAGGAAATTATATGTATTTTTTTTTAATTTGTAATGAAGGTGGATAAGATTGCGTTGCGTTGTTTTCTTTTATGATAAGCGCATTGAATAAACAAAAATAATCACATAAAACTGTGCAAAGAATGAGTAATTCAATGAAAATTTCATAATAGTAAGTATATCATACTTTATTGTATTATCATAAATTCATCATATGAATGCGTGCCGCGAATGACGTAGTATCTGACAAATGTATTTTACAGTATTCAAGAAAAACGTTTTTTTATTCAGTGCGATTTTCTAATTTTTTTTATTTTTCAATTGATATATCCTCATACATGCGTTTTATAATTCAAAATTTGTCAAATCATATGCATAGAACGTTATTCGACAAATTTTTTTTTTTTTGAAAAAAATGTTAGATACCACGTTATTCGCGGCACGCATTCATACAATATGAACATATTTTTCGGGTAATTCATTGAAAATTTCATAATAGTAAATATATCATGCTTTATTGTATTATCATAAATTCTCCATACGAACATATTTTTCGATTAAAATGAAACGTTTTTCTTTGATCATAAAGTGTATTTTATTTTGTTATTCGGGTCTATATAACGAAATTGTAAAAATATGACGTGCAGTAAATTTTATAGATATTTGTTAAAGAAATAAAGAGCTTCTATATAAAAAATAGGTAACAATGAAAAATATGATTAAATAGATATTATAGTATCATTAGTAATATTTCATTGTTTTAGTGACCCGGAAAATGGTTTTTTTTTATGCAAACAATTTGTCCTTCTTTAATAATTTCTCATTCAGTGACCTTATTCGTATAAATATTAAAACATTACACAAACAAACCTTATCATCGAAACGTACAAAACCCCACTTACACATCCTACAGATCAAAAAATACCCCCGCCACGACAACGGCAGGAAATTTCAGCGACTTACTACCCAGCATTAGCACCGTCCGTAATTGCCGGTGCTTGGGGAAGCAGCGGCCCACTGGCCCCAGGCCAACTGGCAGCCGGATTTTATCGCCGGATCCGACGGTAATTATACGAAATCCGCCGAGTTCGGCCCTGGCGGCGATCAATGATCTATAAATCCACCCCTCCGGGAAAGGGGGCGGCCGCGGCCTTTCTCTCGTTACCGTGCGAGTTAACAATTAGCTGGTGGGACCAAGTTCGAGGAGCACGCGCCGTCAGACTTTCGGTTTGTGTGTTTGGATGCTGTGGAGCTTGGGCGGTGAACCGAAACGTTCCGGTGATCTAATTTTGAATTCGGTGCTATGTTTAGGTGGGGATTAGCCGGAGAAAGGCGGCGGATGAATTTCAAGGTTGGGCGGGTGGGAAATTCGGTTTGTGTTTTTGTTTGTGGGCGGAAATAAAATGTGGGAATGAAAATTTTATGTTAGTAGTGAGCCGTGAATGGAGAAGTTTATTTGATGTGATTTTCGGCGGTGTGTTTAAATTTGGAGTTCGTAGTCTCGGGGTGAAGGTGAGCGAGTTTGGCAATTGGAAAAGTAAAATGGGGGAACGTTCGCGAACGAAGCGTTTTGAATTTTTTTCGAATATTGCATTTTAATTGCTGTAGTGATTATGATAAAACTGAAAAATTGCACCAGTAAAATGTAAATGAAGGAGAAAAATACAATATTTAAATTTGATCTCGCTCTTTGTAACCGAGCGAAATATAATTTACATCGTCAATTTACATTCGCAATTATTCGGATCAGTAAATTCTGGGAAATCCGAACAAAAATTTTCAATGATTTAAATTAATAAATATAACAAAACTTCCGGATTGAATTTTCATTAACACCGTTACAGATCCAACAGACCCAACATCGTTCTAAACATACACAAATCCAATTTAAATACGAATCGTACAGATGAAAACGATCGAATTGATACTCCATCAACTCGACTGAAAATGCGGCTAATATTAATTAGAGCTAATGCGTCCGACATGGAACACACATTTCCTATTTAAAACAGAAACAACCCAGAACAATAGCCCACAAAGGCGTCGTCGACTACGATAATAAAAATGATGGATATTCACGCGGGCACGCAAAAAATCAAACGCTCCCATATTGCGTGTAAACGTCGCGGTTCCTTTGAACGTTTGCGCGAAAATACGCTTTTTTTCCTAGGCCTGTTTCGCCTTTATCTAAACGGTGATTTCCATCGATTTTTCCCGTTCTATTTTACTTATCCGTTGAACTAGAACCGGGCTATATACGCTCGGCTCGCGGCAGAATTAACCCATTAAATCCGCTTATCGCGCAGGTAATAAACCTTATTTGGAGTAGTAAAAACTAGCTTTTTAGTGTGCCGTTTACATCATTAGCGTCCGAGTCCGACACGAAGCTTTCGCTTTAAGGCAAAAATTAAAAAATTCAAAATCAAAAAGATTAAAAGGCCATCCGCTCTAACGATTTGCGACAGCGAACTTCGGTCGCAATTTTCGCCCAAAACGGGAGACGGTCGTAAAAGACGGGGGAAAAAAGGCGAATTACTTTCTCCCACTTTCGTTCGTAGATATCTCGCTTTTCCGATTCCGTACGTGGTTTTTTTCTCAGTCGGGAAACGAGGTCGATTCGAAAGTTTGTAAAATTTCGCCGTTTTTGTCCGTAAAGGACGACTCTTTTTTTTTTCGGCGGTCGAGGGTATAAAATTTAATGAGGCTTGAGGCTGCAGCGGTGGGACAATAATAATAACGTCGTATGAATTGCTCCGACGAGACTTTGCGAATGTGTGTGAATTTAATTTCGGACGAGGCGCATTGTTGCGAATTTAGTTCTTAATAAATCTATTGTGTAATTTGTGCAGTTTTTCTCGGAAAATTTTAACGTGGTTTTCGTATGTAAATGAATATTTTAGTTGGATTTTGGTGTTGGGATATGAAAATGTATATTTCACAAAGGGAAACATATAAATGCGCATTATTATTCGTTAGTTTACAGTAAAATTTCCAATGAAAATACAAAATGAATATTTTTGAAATATGTATTTTGAAGGACAGTAAATATTATATTATAGTTGATATGCAAATATTATTCTTTCTTTTATTTTTAAATACATATAATCACGCAATTTAATATTATTTTGAAAATTCTTCTATTCATTAGCATATAACAAATGTTCTTTTTACATTACAAATTAACTCATTTTCTAACGTGAAAATTTTCAATAAATTTCATAAAAATTTTACAATTTAATTTATTTATTTATATTAAATACCATTTCTGCTATAAAATTAATTTTTATCTTATTTTAAAACACCGATAAATATTGACACAACGAACGAAAACACATCTCAAAATAATAATTGAATTAATCTCAGAATACATTAGCATCTATTTATTTTCATCCATAAACGATCCATAATTGCGCCGCATATAAAACACCCGAGATTTCACCTAAACAACATCAAACAGCACAATAATGGCGGACCTCGCAAACAATGAGCGCGGAAAGAATACGCACGGCAATAGTTAACCGTTATTGATGGTACGCGGATATAATTTATATATGGCGTTGTGCGGATTGAACCCTCGTTAAAATCGGACATATGAAGGTTTTTGGATATTAAACAACAACAAAGGAATAAAAGCAACGTCAAAATCGCCGCGATATCCCATACGTTATGCCTGTCGAATAAACGTATACGCGAAATTCTTCGTGCGAATTTTGTATGAACGTTTGTTTGATCCGTTTGGATTTGTGGGAATTTGATTATATTTAATGCGATATGAAAATTCGTAGTGCGATTGCGATTACATCATGTGCGGATTTGTTGATTGTTGATTTTTGCGACGTTGACCTTGCGCGCGTGTTCGAATGGTTTTCCACACAAAACGTGTTATGTAAAAGGATTTTAAATTTAAAATTTTTATATATATGGATGAGATTATTTTAAGTTTTTAATGAACCGGAAAGTTTCGGATGCGAAATCGATATGATATTGTATTTCTTGGAGGACTTTTTCGAGCCGAGTGGAAGATAAGCCTGGGAAATGAGCACTAAAGCTAACGGCGCTCTCTTTGTTTTTACGGTATGATAATTTTTCCTTGTGACGATATCTAGTTCGACATCGGATATTGCTAGATGACTTTTCTTCCGACGAGATCTGCGATAATACTGGAAATTTCATTGCGCAATCGACCATGACAGTGATTCTCAATTGAACTATGTGTTTGTCAATATAGATATTTCAACATATTATAGTTTAATTAGTGAATATATTTCTATTATATATATAATAGTAATATAATATAATAAACTACGTATTATTTCCGCTAGAAAGATATGGTATTGGAAATTCTGGTTTTTTTGAGTCGCGTTGACTCATTTTTATTTCATACAAAACATATGACGCAATCCTATGAATATTTTACGATATTTGATATCACGTATTATCGAGATACGAATTCGTATTTTTAATTGAGTTGATAATTCAATGTTTACTAAAAACACATTCTAATCAAGTAGGACAACAGATTTTATTTTTTCCAAAGATATCATATTATTTATAAACCTCAAACAAACACACAAAACACACTTATTTACCCACATAACAAAAACACACCCAAGAGAGTCATACTCCCGATAACTGATAATTAACGAATCCAAACAGATTACACCCAACACAAAAACTCAATATTTCCAACACCCTATTACAATCCGACCACAAAACATTTTGGAAACCCCACATACAGAAACAAGTCAGAAATCAATATCGATGATTGGAAGCGCCCCATTGTGAAAGGTAGCCGCAGTGGTGTGGGCCCCACGCAAGCCGGGCCTCGGTTATCTCGAAGTGAACGTTGCCATTATGACCTGCTCCTCCTCTGTCCCCATTGAGGTCATCAGATAGCGACCCATCCCAGGGGTTGATGGGTTCGCAGGTGATTTGATGGACGACACTCGTTCCGAGAGACGAGCGCTATCTCGCCGTGGGATCTTTCCTTGGACCGGTCGCCAAGGAAACAACGCGCCGATTAACGCGCGGAATTCGAATTGGATTTTGGTTTCTTATTTATTGGGTCGGTATCGATTCGGATTCTTGTCGGTTTCGTGATGGTGTTGGGTTTTGGATTTGAGGGTTTATGAATCTTTTAGGATGTGCGGGAAAAATGGGTGGTTTAAGAAAGTCAGTTTTATTTTTGGGAACAATTTAAACGTGGATTAAATAAAATAAATGTGTATTAAACCTGAGTATTAAAAAAATTGTGAGTATTTTGTACGAGCATTAGAACGTGTGCATTAGAAAAAATATTTGTACCTTAAAACGAATAAACGTGAATTAGAATAGGACGAAATACCAACCGCACGACCATTATTCACAATTTTCATAATATAATCGATTCGTAATAAATCAAATTCAAATAAAATCAACATTGATTAAAAAATGGACCAAATTGTTAAAATGTAGATGACTGTTGTATTGTATTGCCTGTGAAGATTGACATTACTCTGACGACATTGCCACCTATCTGTCATTTTAATGCACAAACTGAACAAACTGTCATTCTATTGTACATTTCATATTTTTTTCTCACTTTATACTGCACAATTTTTTTTTATTGCACACTATGATTAAAATAATGCTCAATACGAGATTCTTTAATGCACATCGTATATTTTTCTAATGCACTGCTCGTGCAATTCGTTTTAAGGCACAATCTATATTTTTTTTAATTCACAGTGAAAACACACCCTTTATTTTTCATACTAATAATTTTATGATAATTTATATCATTTTTTTTATTGGTATTTAGAAAAAAATTAACTATTGACTATACTAGAATATATTATAATATAGCTTAATATTATATAATAGTAAGTACCACTTGTCGACCCATGTAATTTAAAAAGGTTGTTCTACGATTTTTATTCGATCAATATTGAAGGTTTTTCTTATTATATTATACCAATTGATGAAAATGTGTTTCATCAAACATTTACAAGTGATCGAAAAAGTCTCAAATTTCATCTCATTCCAAAAATATTCGGGATAAGTTAGTTTAATTGGTGTTGTGTAAGATGTATACAATAACAATACCTTTTATCTTGATATCATATTTGAAATGTAAAATGGCATAATATATACATATTTTACATTGCTAAAGTTAATTTATATAAATATCTTTAATTTCATATAATATATAAGCATTTTAAATTTAAAATGACCGTTTTTCTTACGGATCCATATCATCGAAAATTTCATATTTGAAAATGTTTCATTAATTTTAATTTTTCCATTTAGAATTTTATAAAATATTATATAGGTATTATCAGAATCTCAGTCGAACCCTCAAATTTTATGTACGAATAATTCAATCCGTATGCGACATATGGAAAATAAAAAAACTAAATGTAACATTTTTCTGATTTTAAATTCACAAACTGGAAGTTTTTTTAATATATTTTTCATTTTCTGAATCGAGACTTTATCAGAGTAAGTGACGAGGATGTTTGATGTTGAGCCATGTTGTCTGGGGAAATCACGTCAAAAGCACCGGCCCGGTCCGTACCGTTTGTTTGCCCTTTCTTTTACGTTTTGGAGGCTCGACTGCAACAGTTATCTCTATTAAATTTCATTTCATTTTTCATTAAGCATCAGAAGCCTTAGAAAATGCGAAGATTTGGTTCTAGTGATTTTCACTTTTCGAGCTTCCGTTTAATTATGAATCGTATCGATTTCGCAACAGTTACAAGAACATCGTCTGCGAAAAGCTTGAGTGTATTAAGAAAATTTAATCTAAAGTTGTAACGTGATAAAATTTCATAATAACTTATTACGCACGACAAACGTCGTAGCAGAAATTTGTTATGCATTCTTTGAAATAGCTTAAATAAATCGCTTTACTGTGAAGCGATCGATTTATTTTATTTTAGCATACGTTTCAGCTTGAAAATCCACTGAAAACTAAACAGACGTATCGTGACGGTTCATTTTTCATTCGCTCGTCTACTATGTCTGAGGTTTGTTCAGTTTTACGATAAATGATAAACGATCGTGCTATTCATCTTTCTCAACTTCAAGCTCTCAGCGTTCGACATAATTTGTAAAGCTCAAAGTCTCGACGGCTTTAAAATCAAATACACACACACATACACTTGAGAGCTTTAAGTAATCCGAGTAACCTATGTGGATTGAAAAAATAAACGAGTTTATAGCCATAATTGACATTAAGCCGAGACGAAACGTAGCATAAATTCGATCAACAGAGCACGCCGCATTACGCGAACGGATTTCCAACGACGGATTGTCTGATTGAATGATTGGATATATAGAAAAAGGTCTTCTCGGAAAGAGCATTATCGATTGCTTTTAAGGCTTTCAGATCGGCCCGATCTTCTGCGAATCCCCGATTATAATAACAAAGTAAGCTGATTGATTTCCACGTCAAATAAACGTACTTGTGCATTCAGCCTTTATTGAAAATTATTCATGTACACGTATGGAAATTTTATATTTCAATTCTTCGTATGTGAGAAAGAAATGTTGAATTTATTAGTTGTTAGCAGAATTTTAACAAATTAAATATTTTTATATGTATTCTGGTACTTTTTC
Source organism: Hydropsyche tenuis (assembly GCA_009617725.1). NCBI lineage: Eukaryota > Metazoa > Arthropoda > Insecta > Trichoptera > Hydropsychidae > Hydropsyche > Hydropsyche tenuis. The sequence goes on from VTON01000008.1 coordinate 2,192,826, forward strand.
GAAAAGGAGATTTTGGTATAAGTCGAAGATTTTTATGTTTTGGTGTTCGAAAAATTGTCCGTAAATCACATTTTTGTGTACTTATAGTACATGTGTTTGGAGATTTTCGTAGTCGGTTTTCGTGAGCGTTTCCGCTTCCGGATAAAAGGACGTTTATAATGAAATGGAAAGGCGGGAACGTAAGCTCGAGGGCATTTAGGGTGAGCGCCTCGGGTCCGGCGCTTAAAGAAAGCCTACTCCCACGAGATAATATACACAGTTACAATATATTTTGTTTGTAAAGAGAGCAAATATTTTTCTAAATTACGCGCCGGGTTTTTGGAATCTCGGCTGCTCTGAAGTGGGAAAATATATACGTATAAAATATTTACGTTCAAGTATACTTTTAATTTTCGTAATTGAAACGATTCTCTTTAATGTTTATTGTATTCGTTTGCTTAGATTGTTTTATTTATTTTGTGAGAATACTGTATTTTTCAATGGAATATACTTAGTCAGAACTGCGATATTATTCAGTACATTAAAAAATATGAATAAGGTACGGATAAGATACGTTTTTACTAATCTGTACTTAAAAATTATTGTCCATTCATCTCCATGTATAAGTATAATTCTAATTTCCACTGCCTAATGAAAATAAGCCAATATTATGAAAATGGTCTAACCTGTCAATGGAAAATCTTCACTATGAAATAAACACTACACAGACCCACATAAACTTCACGACGACGAAAACTCCATCTCGAAAACACAAAACAACCCGCATTTTCCAACTCCACACACAGATCAATTTTTCCGATACATTTAACCGATTGAATCAGCTTATTGCATTCCGCACGAGAGCACTCCACATCCACGTAAATAATACAACCGACCATATCTTTAATATTACATACCGTCGTTACAGCGGACACCGCCCCCCCACCCACACACCAAAGAAAAGTTCACGTCGAGATTTTCCGGACGTTCAGTTACATTTTTATATGAGAGTCCGATAAATGAACGTGGCCGGCCGGAACGTGTGCTGAATCGCTCCTGAGTGTTTGTATGTATCACTTCGCGTCCCTTATTATGGCCGCGGATACGTGGTATGTTACGTTTGGCAAACAAACACGTCTGTGACCCAGTTTTGCAGGCGCACGGACACCGGGGGTCCACCATTAAGTATTCCGCAAACACTAACTTTGTCTCTTATGTAGATGTCGCGGGTTGGCTTCGAGGAAATTCCTGCGACGAGATTCTGCGCTTTTCAGATGTCGGGATGAGTTGAATGTTGCATGCATGTTGGTCTGCCCAAAGAGTTGTTATTGTTTTAATGTTTTGTATATTTTTTTAATGCGGAAAATAGTTTTAATCAAAAGTTTTATGGTTTTAAAACTAAAATTTGAAAGAGGATATTTTTTCATATACACCCAATCCATTTTTTACACGGGAGATATGTACGTCCCAAAGACTACTGTGTAAAAAAACAAATAAAGATTGGAGATAGGTTCCATTAGCGTGCTTGGGTAGAATTTCCATCCAAATGCACTTTATAAAAAAATTATATGAAAAAAATTTCCCATGTAAAATCATCAAATTTTTGTTATCTATTATATAATTATGTACATATAATATAATATATATAAAACATATAATATAGCAGTATACTGGCCTGTACGGAATCTTAATACATATTTTTGTACCGTGTTAAAGTGGAAAAATTGTGTAAAAAAATAATCGGTTCTTCTTCCTTGAATCGTGTTATTTCAGAACCATGTAAAAAGAGAATTGGATGTATTACTAAATATGTATAATTTATATGTCCATTCATGTTTTTTTTCGTGTTTCATATAATTTTTAATAAAACTTATGTTGAACACTATTATTAATTAGTAAAGAATATCTCAAATATATTATTATATAAAGTTTCTTGTGAGTGGAGGAAATTTCAGTTGCCAATTTTCTTTGTAAGACCAGAATTATGATGAAAATCCATCTTTCGTTTTCTGGCGATTTTTTTGTTTAAAGTAATCAATTTTTTCTTTTTATTTAATTGAAATAAAAATAACCACTCTTGATATTTTCAAGACTATTTTTCTCTCAACTAAAAAGAAACTTAAACATTCAAAAACTCATTCCTAAATATGAATAGAAAATGAAGTTTGATCAAAAATTGTTTTCACAAATCTTCGAAATCTTCAAACTCAAGATAATATTTCGCCGAAGGAACAAAGGAAATTCCTATATATATTTTCAATTATGAATGCGTTTAATATTTATTCGATGCCCGCAAGTTTCTTGGATACAAGTTAAGAATCGCTACTTTAGATTATAATGTGATTATAAATGTACCTCGGACGTTGCTTGTTAGTTTTAAATATATTCTATACAGGAATGTATACGTGGAACATGTATTAAATATAATGTTTAAACTAAAATATGGAGAATATTTCACGGAATAAGCTTTTCATGTATACAGTGGTAGGATTAGAAAAGGATTCTGAGAATGTTGATTTAAATTAATTGAGCCACGGCTGTTGGGTTTGAAGGAAAATCCACACACAAACACTCGCTGGAAACAGATTATGCAAAATTTATTTCCACATAAAAACTAAAGCAATGGATTATTTAAATTTTAATCACGCATTATAAACAGAAAAAGCACATATCATCGAATCGCTCCGAATTTCCACCCTTACATAAAAACACAAAAGGAGCCATCCTCGCGGTTTTTATTCGTGCACCTTAAAATTCTTATATTTTCATTTCTCGTGCGGACAGAGCTTTTGCAAATTTCAAAAGATCCACCTTCCCCTCAACTTTCAGCACTCCTTTCGACCTGCCCAACTCGCTGACCGACATTTTTGCTCCCGGAACGAAAATTCGCCGCGACTTTTCCTCGGGTGCAAGTGAAGTCTTCACGGCCCGGCTTTAACGAGCCGGTGGTTATAACGATAGTTCATACATACAGCCAATATAATATAACATCGTAGAATCTTGCAGATGTAAGTGTTTGCGCGGTTAAACTTTAACGGGTTAATTTAAACCCGCGGGCGTTAATGAAAAGAAACGGCGTCTGTGTGCGGGGCCGTTCGAAGCGTCTTTAACTACGTTCTGCTGAATTTATTATCTGACACATCTGGTACACGATACTGTATAATATCTAGACTTTGGTTGTGTTTATTGCGCGTCTTAGCAAGGGATTGTGCAAGGATTTTCTCTTGATAGTGATTAAAGGATGCGCTTTTCCAAAGGCGAAACGAATATATCGATGCTTCACAAGTAAGTTTCTGTTTATTCTATAAATTTTTCAATTACACAGATATTTTTTGTTATAATCATTAAGATTTATTACAAAACAAGACCTTTTCTATATTATTGGAAGTATAATCTCCATTTGGAAAAGTACCTCTCACAAACAAAAATGATTAGATCATTTAGATCATCAAAAATATTGATTTTTATTTTTTTAAGATGTATTCATTTAACATAAAGAAATTCATATTCATAAAAGCCACAAATAATTTTTTTTTTTTCAAAATTCTTTGTTTAGTTTTGAGACTTTGCACCAACACGAAAAAAATGTATGTTCAGCAACATTATTTCAGGTCTTATATCGTACCTTTTGAAGGCCACAAAACTGAAAAAAATTACATATGTGATTTTATAAAGCTTGAATTTCATTTATATTGTATAAATAGTATAATATTTGAGAATAAAATAAGCAGCATTATATTCATAGTGATCTAATAATATTTGTTAATCGATGAATAATCGATAATTCGATGAATAATACATTTAACAAAGTTAAATCATTCTATAATATTGAATAAAACGTACAAAAAAAAATGTAATTCGTTTATAGCATTCCAAAGCTCTGATACATACATTCAATATCGTAAATTCGCATTGTTACGTGCGGAACGTAAAAGTCTGACACGTTGACTGCGAAAACCCCACGCACGCAGAACAAGATGGTCGTGAGGGAAAAGGGTGGCGATTAACGTCGGCTGTAAATTTGATCTGCACCAAAAAGGAAATTTGTCCAAAGTAACATAATTTACGGAGCTGTCTCGGTGAGGCCATATTTTTGCGAGATCGCGGATTTAACGTTCCATAAAGGAATGTTGATAGAACTTTAAGGGCGCCTTGGAAGTGTGGGCCGGAAGACGGATCGACGAAGAAATTAAATAAAGGAGAAAGCGTATTTTAAAGTTCACCTGTCCCTTAAGTCCGATATGAGCTCGGATTCGATGCGATGTGATCAGATTTAGTGTGGTATCGTGCGAAAGAGAATTTCGCACGTATAAATTGAGTTAACGCGCCGTATCATTAGTGAAAGTTCGGAAAAGTTGGGTGAATAACGAAAAAAGTACATTAATAAATTATGATGGATGAAGTGGGGAAAGTTATTTCGGTAAAATGAGCTTTTATCATACCGAACGAAATCACAATTAATGCTGTGTTTGTGCAGCTGTGCGAGATTGTTTAACACCTGTAAAAAGTTAATAAATTTCAATGAAATTTATTCAGTTATATTGTAGGGTATCAAAAGTAAATATTTTATTGAAATTTTATTGTATATCAATAAGTTCTTCTGTTCCAGAAATATATAATAAATATTAATTTGAAATTAAATACGATTTTGCAATTTTCTTTACAAAGATAACAAATACATATTTAAAATAAAATCGGTTCATTGATTTTTCACGAAGTAGTGTTCGTTGAAAATAGTTTTGACCATATACATATAGAGAGTACGATGTTATGTGAAGCGTGTTCTTTGTGAAGTATCTGGATGTGAAATTTCAATTTGGTTTCTTTCTATTCGAAAGGCAATCTAACTCATGGTGCAATAATCGTAAATGAGACCATAGAATTCGTTAAAGTCATATACTTTTTCACTATCGAATTGACTAGGAATTTATTATGATTCATAAAAGGAAAAAATAATATTTTATCTTAATTTACTTTACTGCTCCAATAATAGTCATCATTATTTAAAAAAACGATGATTAATACCTTAATACTGAATGTACAGTAATCATGAACCTATTACACACCATAATTTAATGTTATGTCGAAACCAGCCGAGTAATCAATTTAGAAACCTTATTTTACGTATAGACAAGCCTTTAATAAAACCAAATTTATAGAACCACCATAAATAAATAATCCATAATTTGAATTCGAATAAATAACCAACACCAGTTGAAGCACCCCATTATAATGTGTGTTCGGAAGACCACGAACTGATACGCCGAAGCGTTAACCTTTTACATCGGAGTTAATATTATTTGGTATTGATTTTTCGCAATATTTAACGGCCTTCGGTTTCGTTTTATGTATATGACGAAGCTTTCACTGCTTCTGCTGTCTATTTCTGAGCCGATTTTTACTGGTAGAAAATAGGTCGTGGTCACCTTCACCCGGGCGAACAGTTGCACGGGCGAAAGGAGTTCTAAAACTTTAGCCGCTATTTAACCTCCTTAACTTTCAGCAAGACTAAATTTCCGGATCCGTAAAGTGCCAGCACGGGTAACGAACGGCTTGTGTACGTTTCTGAAAAAAAAAAAAAAGAATTACGTAGTCGTGATTTTTTCGGTTGTAACAACGGCGCTTTTTTTGGGGCCGCCAGATAAGTATCGGTCGCGTTCGAAGTGAAAATCGACATGATTAAATATTTACGCGTGTGTGAAAATGAAAAAAAAAATCATGTACGCAGCAGGCCGATATAAACGACATTTTTCAACTGTCAAAACGTATAAAAAAATAAATGTGTTTTCGTACGCGAACTGCGAAAAAAATAGTTTCATTGTACTCCCAAACATCGGATTCAAAGTTCCATCATATGAAATTAAATAAATTGAATATGGACATTAAAAACGATTTAAATATTATATGTAAGTTTGAATTTTTGAAAAATATTCAGTTTTCAGGTCATCTTGATAAAGCCATGTTTTTTTTTGTTCCGCTTATACAAAATCGGAAATATCTGGCAACGAAGCAAATACAGAACACAAAGTTCGACACCCCGCGTATATGGTGCGCAATAAAAATAAACGTTACGTAAACGTTAACGGAGGACGTTTACGAACTCGAGCCCAAATCGGATGAGGGAATAAATCAAATGATCGATCCTTACATGTTCACGGTTCGAGTAGTTCCTCTTCTTGCTCGAACTCCGGCTCCTCTCCGAGGCCCAGTTTCCGGGTAAGTTCTCTCTCTCGCATAAAAGTTGTTATTTTCCTCTCGCAGCCACGTAGGAAAATCTCCTCGGCTTTTATTCTCGCCACCACCACCACCATCACCACCGAAGACGACACGGAAGTACGAAGCGAGGTGGCGCTCCTCGGGAGTTGCCGTTGTCTCGTTTTTCCTGAGAGAAACACTTCAAATTGAGCGCATTTCACGTGCAAGCGAGCTCTCGTCTATGAATTAGATATTTCCGCTGCGAAATTGTTTCCACTGTTTCGTATAGAGACGGAGCGTTCTGTTTTCGCAATGTAATAGGCGATTACGTTTAACTCCCAAGTGGGGCGTTATGAACTCCGTCGGATGGTAAAAAATGAAATTTTCATTAAATGAAAAAATATTATTTTATAGAGTTGGATTAAATTAGGATTTTTTTACTGTGGTAATTGTTGAATGATGTTGGGATTTTATTGTAGGAAGATTATGAATAATTTGCAGAAGCGATGATTTATGCTTTGATTATCAGAAGGTGAAAGTTTCATTTTTGAAAAGCAGCGTGGCATGAGTTTGTATATGGAGGCACTCGAGATGAGCTGCGAAGCACTCGAGCTTGGCTGCGAAGACACTTGAGGCACCACAAAGGACTCAACTTGCGGTGTCATTGTCCTAAAATTTATTATTCTCTCCGTTTTTAATTAAATCCATCCTGGAAATTTAATAAAAAATAGGTTAAATACTTTTAAAGCTCAAGTACGACTATTTTCTGAACGAGCTTGCACTTGAAAATTGAATAAAATTATTTTAAATTTTAAGGAAAAATTAAAACCATGTCTGATCAAAGATCTATGTAAATTAATGTGGGATTTATAAATGCAAGTTCTGGTGAATATTGTGTTTCCTATTATATGAAGAATATTTTCATTTCAAATTGCGTATTTGAAAAATAAAACTGAATTTCGTTTTAAAAATAATAATCAAATGACGTAAGCAATATTTATATTTGTAATGTCGAATTTTATAAATTTCATAAATATTTGCACGAAAAACCATCGAAATACGCTATTTTTATGAACATTTCGCCCATGGCGAAATGCTGATCTGTCAAAATGTAGAATAGACAACGCGTACTGCAACGTCGAAATAAATTCAAAAAATTTACATTTTCAAAATATGAAAATACGATCCTCCTGGAGTAAAATTTACGTATTTTCACAGATGAAAATCGTCAAAACGGCACGCAGCTAATTGTAAATATTTATATTATATTATACTGTTTCAATTCATTACCACAAGCAAACAGTGAATCCAATTTAATCATCATATCCGCATCACGTTAATCTCATAATCAGATCATCGTTATCTGAATAATTAAACCCCATACAACAACGCACCAAATAAAACGAACACCATCAACCTGCCGTCGCACATTTTCCGCGACGGATCAAACACGCGCTACTGAAAACGCAGCTTCATTACCTTAAAACCAACCACCCACCCCCAACATTGAAAATTTCGACTTAACACATCCATAGTTTCGCATCGAGGAAATTAACCATTATATTAACCGCGGTACGTTTCGGTCGATCGGCTTAATGCGTTCGACGGGTGATTTTCTTTATCGCGTGCGCTCCGAGTCGGTTTTCGCCGTTCCGGAGAGGCGAATTATTATTTTATACTTGTATTATTACATATACACGTGGGGGTACTTTGCCTAATGTGGCCGTGCTCTTTCAGCATTGGCCGTCGAGTCCAAAGGCCGTGCTCCGGTTTGGAGTGGCCCCACGTAAACGTCCCCTGCACGAGTGGTCTGCATGCAAGTGCAGTTTGATTCAACCTTTTTCGATGGTTTGGGGATGTGTTTTCGGGGTGGTGATGGTGATGATTTGTTTGAGATGATTTGAAGAGATGGTTGCTGATTTTTCGGATTGGATTGAGTGATTTTTGTATTGAATATGTTTTTATTAACGAATTGGATGGTGGATTTTTCTTCGATCAAATTTGTTATTGACATTAGCAGAAAGTAATTATTTTGAATGATTTAAATAATTGTTGAAAATTGGTTTTGTGCAGATTTTATATGTATATTGTCATTTATCGTTATTGTTAATATGTATAATATATGCAACTAACTTGATGTTGATTGAAGAAGATCTTTTTATATCATTAGAAATTTAAGCATTTTTTTGATATGTCATGTATCTACTTTACAGTAAAAATGATAGTTTATTTTTAAAAAGCTGATTATTAAAAATAATTCAAATTTCAGGTAAGCCATATGTTTTTGCAATATTGATCTATATAATAACCAAGCATATGAACATAACCTTTTGATATTGCTAAACTATTGATTAATAACATGCAAAAAAACTATATTTTAGTATTTAGCAACTAAACAGTTTATTCATTTTTATTTTTTCAAGTATTATATTTTATACAAAATTATTTATATGAATGATACTATGAAGAAATGAAAAAATAAAATGAAACGTAGTAATCAAACCCAATTTAGGGAAAATGACTATTATTCATACTAGATCATATCGGCGTTATCAATAAGAAATAATATTTGTAGTCGTAAATTTTCTCGAAATATTCCTCGAAAAAAATACGAGTAAAAAAAATCAATAGAAAAACATATTTTCTTAGAGGTCACATATAAAAGGTCGACCATTAGTCGAACTATCATTAGACACAACTTCGTTACAATTTTTTTAAATGGCAATTTCTTACATTCCATCAACCGAAAAAAACTCCACTTACAAAAAAAACCCAAAACTTCTCCGACACTAACGAATGCATTCGAAAACCGAAACCATCCAAATTGATCGATCGCACCCCAAGGTTCGCGACGACTGGTCGAAAAAGTGCAGCCAGCCAGGGGCTGAAAAGAACGGCCAGACGTGAAGGGGGAGGGGTGAGGGCAGGATCCCCGTGTCGAAAGCGGGGGCGGAGCGCTAGGGCGAGGGCCTGCGGGTCACGCTCGTGTGGGGGCCCTCTTAGCATCGAGGGAATGTCGATCGTTTCAGGGTTTACTCGCCTTTTGTAGAGGAATTTTTCGAGAAGTTTCGTTTGTAGGTGGTTGTAAGTTTGAGGGAAATTTTGCAGTGAAAGAATTTATTTGATGGTGGTTTTTGTTTAGGTTTGTTTTGAATTGTTTTAAAAGCTAACGCTTGATCGATTGCTCAATCATTGGGAAAATGTTAAATAACTGAAAGTTGTTATTTGTATTTATATTTTGGGTGAGGGTGAAAAACGTGATCGGATTAATATCAACAAAGAGTTTGAATGACAATGGGCTGATCATGTGGCGAAGCGGATGAATCGTAAATGGACACGTGAGGTGCTAAATTGGTGTCGGAGGAATTGAAGAACAAAATAGAAGAAGTTAAGTGAATGATAGACGGATGAAATTAAAAAAAGAGACGTTTCTAGTGAATAGGATAAGAGTTGCTCAATATTGACAGAGATGAAAGTGGATTATAAAGAATACATATTACATAATTAAAATTATTTTTCAATTCATCCAAAATATACAACCAATCGATATACGTACAAAGTTCGAAAGCTTCCGATTTCGAAAAAAAAAAAAAGAACAAACCGTCGGAAAAACACCATTCGAGAATCAAAGAACAGCAATAAGAACAAGATTTACTTTTACAAAACTTTCAACGACGATCACAATAAAAATCACAAACACGCTCTTTTATGTGCGAAACACAACACCGACCTCCCATATACATAGTTCTCGTATCGAGAACAGTTAGTTCGAAACAAGGGCGACGCGACAACAACAAAACTGTCGCCAACTTCCATCCGATTCAAACGGCGCCATTCCATACGAACCCCTTCGCCGCCCCAATTTGTTCCGGCTTAATTATTTTTTTGAAAAATTAAAACCGCTTGTCTATCATCCGGCCGCGCACCGGCGTATCGATTTAGGCCAAACGGCCACGATCCGCGGCCAGTGCTTCGCCGACGACAAGCGAGAGTGGTCGGTCCGGATGAGGGGGAGGTATTAATTTTTCAAAAAGCGCGCGCTTTACGTCGTGCGTGTGCCGGCGCTGATATAACCTCGAACGGGTTGTTGAAAAGTATGAATCGCATAAACGATTTGGGGATACGTTCGAAATTCAGTTTGGGTGGAAAGTTCGTAGGTGTGAAAGTCGTAAATTAGTGTTTATGGCCGAAACCGATTTGGCGCCAAATCTGACATTCGCTTTCGACGGTGCAATATTATTTTTTTACGCAAATGGCTATTTTGATGTATCGGCATGAAAAATCTGGCTATATTTTTTATTTGAGTGACATTTTATTAGAACTTAGCATAAAACGATTGACATTTTTCATTTGACGTATATAGTAAATTTAATACGATAGTGCTTCAATTTCACATTTTCCCCCCGCATCGAATATTGATACCTGTCGCGCGTAACGGACATGTTTTCGAACATATTTTTAGATACGAATTTGAATAACCGGCGGCAACGTCGTAGCGACTATAAAAGTCTGAAAAATCCATTACGAAAATTTACAGCCACCGTTTCTAGTTGTGCAATAGTGCCTTAGTGCCGTCGCATAGATATCTCCGTTTATGCTACAAGTATAAAAGTACCATAAAACGCGTATTCCCGCAACTGCCTTCAACTTTTTTCTTTCTTCATTCGAAGTGCTTCTTTCGGGACTCCTTAAATTCAAACGTACGCGAAAAAGATGAAGTGTATCCTCGATGGTCTTCTCGTCCCTTATCTAGATTGTTATGATAGGGAGAGGTGTATTTTGACGTTCAGATGAATTATTTGGTGCACTTTAACCACATCAGACTGGTGTTGAATTATTCAACCTCTTTCACGTCGTTCACCCGCGACTCATCCACCCACACCATCATTGGGCAAACTCCACAACTCGGCCGTAATACATTTTCATTAAATTTGATGCGTCGAAATTTGTTTAGTGCCGAAAGAAAGGCGGCAATGGAAGCGAGGTCTTAACGAGTTCGCTGTTATTGCACCTACAAGACGTTCTGATTTAACGGATGGCTGCATAAAGTGCCCGTCCAGACAGAGTCGTTAAAAGTCTAGCGTTATATTGCGAATTCCAGATGTTAACGAGGTTGTTTTAAAATGCTACGATGGAAAAAAATCAGTACCATGGGGGTAGTTTTGGGGTCTGAAACGCATTCGTTTTCCGACGCGTGCATTTTTAACGCTACAGGTCACGGTCGTCAAGGATCGATTTTTTGTGTGTTTCTTCCTTCCTATCGCACTCTTTTTTTCGATTTTCATTTTAAGGATCGTAAGTCTCGGGCTATTTCGGTTCGGGGATCATATCGGTGAATTTGGACCCTCGTACCTTTTTATTGTACGAGTCTCGTGGGGTCTCGGTACGACCGAGCTGGGATGGCGAGCACTGAAATTTTCAATTTTGAATTTGACGCTATTCGGGATGTCCTTTTTTTATTGGTAGTGTACATGATTGAACGAAATAAACGTTTAATAATATCGATTGTATATTCGTTCTAAAAAAATTAATATTTAATATTTTTTTCCACAAGACAAAGTTTGTTTTATACACGTTCGTATATTAGTATACGTCCATATTCTTGTTTCTCAACTTGTTCGAGTTAAAGTCTCGAAAAGCGAAAAGTTTTCATAACTTTTTTGAATATTAATTACGTTCGAGACTAGAAGAAATTTCACGCAATGAAAATGCCATCACGAATTCTGCAAAAATCGTATGTAAAACGAAAACAACTTTCCCGTACTAAATTAGTCGTCGTGACTGAAAACGAACTGTAATTATATTTCTATACGTGACAATTATTCACCACGAAAATCTCGTTTCTGAAAATTAAATTTCCACAAGGAAATATACTAAATAGGCAACAAAAATCTAAATCACAAATCAAAAAAATAAATCGTTCACACACATCGAAAACAACCAAACCTTCAGCCCCAGACGGATCCATTAACAAAAATGCACATCAAAAATTCATCAGACAAACGAAAATCCACACCCAAAAAAACCGCACTCCCAATCCAAGAAACTGAAAACCATTTTTCCGAAGCACTCAACCCGCAAAGGAGGGGCCCGCGATAATTGAATGACACTTAACGGGCCGTTTCGCGCTCGGATGTTTCAGCGATTACTGAAATCCGACCGCTGGAGGGGCGCAGCCCCACATTAGCAGCCGGGGGGCCCCCGTGGCCCCCATCGCAGATTGTTGGCGGCAATTCGCGAGCGCGAGATAACCGCGCGCTCAAAGGGTTAAGAAGTTAACGCGCGCGACGCATTAACGGGGGATTTGCGCTCGTCGCCGTCTGATTTCTCCGATTTCGTCGGTTTGTTGGATGTTTGTTCGATTCCGTTTCTTGAGATTGTAGGGCTGATTAGAAGATTGGTTGCATGATTGCGGAATCGTGTTACGTTTAAAAAAAAATAATGATTCAATATATGTATATTTTTTGGATGAAATGTTGCGTTGTCAATGTATTCGTATATTGATCGCTTAATTTGAAAGAAATGTGTTAGATAAAACTAATCCATTAAGTAAATTGATGTAGATCTCACAATTTTGGTTAGAATAATCTTGCTTTTCTTCTTTGCTCTAAAATTTTCTCTAAAGAAGAAACTAAATAATTCATCTTTTGATCCAAGAAAGGCTTTTGAATCTTTTCAAGTTTCTTTATGGTCAAAATAGTGCATGCTATAGTAAAGAATTTTCATATTATATTTCGTAAAAATTTATATGCAGTCGCTCGTCTTTCACTGTTGAAAACCTCTTAAATCCTCTTACATTCCTGTCAATCTCGAGTAACTCTCATCTAATGTACTTCACATATCTTTTTGATCTCATCCTTTCATCTTTCGCTCGATCTCCCCTGTCTTTCATTAACAATATTCCAATTTTTATCACTCAAAAAGTTAAGCATATTAGTCCCGAAACGTACGATTATATAATAATCAATAAATTTCTAATAAAACATTGAAAAATATACATTTTTTTTCGTTCCATATGTTTACACGAGCATTATCAAAAGCTCCACGATTGACGCATCAAGTTCAAGATCAACCCAAACACCGTCCAAAAACCCAACAAAATAAAAAAAACAAAAATATTTTCAAACGAACGAGCGCGCCAAACAAATCAAAAACAGACAAAGAAACGCCGGAAACGCCCGAACTTGGCCGAAACGCGCCGAACACCGCCCCGAGCCCAAAATCCGAATTTTTGAAACCGGCGTCCCGTTTAATTAATTTCGCCGCCCACCGATGATTGGGAGTGTCAGCGAAATCCCGCCGACCCGCGGGTCCGAGGGCGGAGTGCTTTCGAAAGTTGGCCAGGGGCCGGTGGGCGGGCCAGGGCGGGGCTGAGGGCCCTCTCGGAAAGAAAGACTTTCAAGGTGAGAGATAACTTCGGCCGGCGGTGGAGTTTCTCGTGATAAGTCTGAATTATCAGTTTATTCGGAGCGGAAGGTGCTTGATCGACGTTGCCGCCCTTCCCACTGGCCGTGCGCCCTGCGATGCCTTCGTGCTGAACTGTTGGATCTTAGTGCTGGGCTCGTTTCTCTTTTATCGCTCCGAGCACGAGTGTCCAACTTTGCGGTGGAGGAATTGCGATTATGTAATCGGGAAATTGGGTTTTTGAATTTTTTTGGAAAAAAATTTAGATTTTGGGAGGGAGGTGATGAAAAAATGTTTTGAATCGATGCAATTTTTGTTCAATAGTTTTGTTGAATAGGGTTTTTTGGAGTGATCACTATTTTGGTCCGACATCGAAGTATTTGCTCCGGTTTTGCTCTATGCTCCGATTAAGTAATCGGGAAATTGGGTTTTTGATTTTTTTCGGGAAAATTTTTAGATTTTGTGAGTGAGGGTGATGAAATGTTTTGAATCGATGGAATTTTTGTTCAATAGTTTTGTTGAACAAGGCTTTAAAGCGATCACTTTTTTGAGTTGTTTTGCTCTGGTATCAAAGTACTTGCTCCGGCTCCGCTTCACGTTCTGATTAAATTAAATTAATTATCAAAATATCTAATAAATACACAAATAATATAATTATATCACTATGAAATGGGTGAAAATGGTGATAAAATCAATACAATCTAATTAAAAATTAGATTGATGCCAAATTATTTTTTCCAATTTTATAATTGAAATCGGAGTAGCGTAGCACTATAAATTTTTGTGCTCCGGGCAAATATCCGTTTGCTCCACCTGCTCCGTACTTCTACTCCTGCACCTGCTCTGTTCCAAAGCCCCGAGTGAGGGTGATGAAAAAATATTTTGAATCGATGGAATTTTCGTTCAATAGTTTAATCTTGTTGAACGCTAGTGATTATTTAAATTAACTAGTAAAACGTACGAAAATATAATAAATATTTAGCTCAAATTAATACCATTAATTATAGAATGTTTTTGCAAGGATTTCCATTAATTAGTAAAAGCCCCTTTCGATGAATTCACCTTGAATAATAAACAATTCTAGAAAAAGTCCGTAGAGATTTGCACGATTCGAAGAAAGTATAAGCCCAAAATCAATATAAAGAAAAAATAAGAGACAAATCAACGTATACCTAATGGAAAAACGAATAGAAAGAAAAACGGAATTAGATAAGTAAAAGCGAAAAAAAATATCAATCCTACTGAATAAAAAATGAACCTAAATAATCCATAAGTATTGTGAAAGTATCGATAACCTTGCATTTCATCGTCCCCATGGGCCCGCGGGCGCAAAGTTGAGCACCTATGATTTAACCCCTTCGAGACGCCTTTGCCGTTAAGATCGCGGAGCGTGGATGAATTATGGGGCTGAGGATTATATACTTTATGTGCCGATCGTGTTATATATTATATGTTTTTTTCCAGCTCAGGGGTGGTTGCGCTTTTGCGGAAAAACGATCGGTGGTGTACTTAGTGGGCTGATGCCTAGATTTATGGATGGGAAAATTCGATACGTTGACGCTTCTAATTGATTTTGTGTCAGATATTTTATATTTATAATGGTCGTGTTGAGTAAATAGGTTGTTGATTTAGTAGGAACTGTGAATGAATATATCAAAAATTAAATAATTTTTAGTGGTAGTAATTTTTCAGTTTATAACCGTATAAATATCTTTACGATCTTGAGAAATTTTGGACCATTATGCTTTACATATCTTTTAATTTCATCCATCCGTCCTTCATTCAATACCCCTTTTCAACTTTTATGACCTTTTATATTTTTTTTATTCACTTTATACATTTATTATTCATACTTCTTGTCACTTATGTCCAGTCTATTGCCATTTCAATTCCTTCACCTTCCAATTTTCATCGCTTCGATTATGTATACCTTTCCCACATTTTTTGTTCATTTCTAAGATATATCTTTAGATAATTTTTCATAAATAACAAATTTTTTGCATTCAAAATACACATTTTTCAACTATAACTCATTACAGTTAAGACACATTAATCAAAAGCTTTCTTTTTCAAACGTGTACGAACATCAACTTTAAAATTACATTCGTTCTTGTAAAAGGACTTGGCCGTTATTTTTTTACATTGTATTATACAAAATTGTGATTTAAAAAATGTGATTTTGACATAAATAGTGTTATATAAATTAAAAAATAATAATATGATATTTTAAATTGAAAAAATTAGAAGTCATCTTTTGAAATCTTGTATTTTATAAATTTCCACCAAAGAAATATTATATTTATTTTTCAAATTTCAAATTCGAATTCAAATTCAAATTTCAAAACCATTGCATCCGTTTTTTTTTGTCTTAAAATTTTTTTTTTTTAATATTCGGAATATGTTGTAAATTAACGCCTTACATCATATTATTCCAAACGGTCCACATATAAAAATTCAAACTTACACAACACACTCAAATCGACAAAAACGCCCCACCCCTCCACCCACATTCACAAAAAAAACACACCCAGCCCCCCAAAAAACCTAGACAAACCCCCCCAACTACAAAAAAAACACACACACACCCATCAATCTCGCGCTCAAAAATAAAATTGAAACTCACCAATTTCGACCGGCACATGAGCGATAAACGCGCACACCTCCCGAGACGATAAAAAATAAAATATGCAACGCGTGTGCGGGCCCCACGGCCATACACACCCCATGGCCCACGGGCCATACCCACGGGCCATACCCCATGGGTAGCAGCACACACACAGCACCCCCAGAGCCTTCGAAGGGTTCTCGCAACAATTTCGTTGTCAGTTGGCGACGGGCGCTCTCGACGGCCGGTCGCGCTCGACGACGCCACCCAGAACGCGGACGACGCCGATAAACGTCATTTTTTTGGAATTATGTAAATTTTCGAATCGTATTTTTGGATTTGGGGTGTGTTCTGGGCTTTGGGGTGCGTTTTTCGATGTGTTTTGGGGTCGTTTTTGGGGGCGCGTTCGGCTTTCCCGCGTCCGATCGCAACGTCAAAATTCGCATTTGTTTAAATCACGTAAGGTTTTTTTATGTGTTTTTATGAATATTATGGATTTTTTAGTGTCGTTTGTTTTGTGTTTGATTCGTTATGTATGATGCATTTTCGATCAGGATATTGCGATATTCGCTTTTAATTATGCAATGATAATTATACGTGAGGTCGTTGTTGAATTTTTTATGTTGATAAACATGACAATGTCACTAGTTTGAATATTGCAATAGTTGATTCGATTGATAGTGTTGAATTATTGATTCAATTGATATATCTGCTCATATATTCAATTTATTTATGCATGCACAAAACCGATAGTTACATAAAAATGAGTGGATAGTTCATTTATTTTTAAACAATTTAAATAAGTTTCAATCAGAAATTTGTTAAATTTTCTGTATTAAAAGTTGTTTTATGTATATTTCGATGATGTCCATTTTTAATCTGATTATAATCAAGGAAATTAAGCTCACTTATTAAAATGAATAATTCAACGCCACTGCAAAAAAAATCACGGAAAGCTCCCATATTTAAAAAATGAGAGTTTCCGTCGCTCGTTCGTATCACTTTGGATTTTAATTGAAGTTATCAACATACCAATTTATTTTGGTATAAATGCGGAATACACCTGGGTTGCCTAGGGTGAGACACAAATTCGCTGAAATATGTTTTATTATAAATATTCATACGTTTTAATTGCGAATGGGCGGCAAAGTTTTGCGTGTACATTGCTGAATTAGAGTTGTAAGCTTGCTGCTGCGAGCAAAAAGTAATAAATATTAATGTGGCTTATGGAATTTTGACTTTGACTTAATATTCGAGCCGACGAAATTAATAGATTTTTAATTGCTCGCATCTATAATATATAATAACATCCTATTTTTTATGATCGAAAAAATTACGTATTATTTTTCAGCGGCGGCCAAGTTTCGCAATAAAACGTTTATGATGCAACTCGAGGGCGGCTTTTCGCTTTCGAGTCTTCCCGTCGAATTATTCTTTTATATTAGTTTCTCCGGTTAGTTTTTCCACGGAGAAAAGCCATAAAACCTTTGTTCACACTTCGAAAGGCGATCGGTTCGATTTCGTCGAACGACCGCCCCATAATATTGCGATTTCGCGCGAATTGCGAAATTTGAAATTAATCAAATCTATCGTCGCGCCGACGCGTGCAAATACAGAATGGAAATTTATGGTTAAACGATCGAGCTCGTTTTGCAACAAGTGGTTAATTATTGCATAAATGTTTGGTGAATAGTTGATGAAACATTTCCATACATTAGATAATTTACTCGCTATTTGCACGCACGCGTCTCCCACAATAAACAGAATCTTCGCATATTGATTGACAATTTGTTCGGTATTCCGGCTGCGTGTATTTATTTATTTTTTATTCTTGTCGCAAAACGAGAGGCCGGGATGTGATTGAGCATTTGCGATTTTCAACAAATTTAAATTTTCTCTCGGGGCCGCGTATTTTTTTTTCCGCCGCCCGAAAGGGGAGTCCCTGAAAAGGAGAATTCGGAGAAAGCGAAAACTCTTTCTATCAATCTCTCGCGGAATTGGAATAATGCCGGTCCTGCCGGAAATTGGAAAAGGAGAGATTTTTTTTGATAAAAATAAATGACATTGAAAAATCGTTACGATTAATTGCTGGGCCGGTTGTCCGAGAAAAAAATACGAGAAACGCAGATTCCGGGTAATTGTTCATTATTTCTTTTGTAAAATATACCCCTTTTATAAAAAAGAAATGCCTTTTCTTTTGCGAAGATTTTTTAATTCAATTTGCTCAATATACATTTAAATTATTGTTTCAATGTTTTTTTTTTTACTTCGGAACGTACTTTATTTATTTTAAATACAATTCCGTTACGTATTCCAGTACCGTGAACATTTTATAAAAACGATTCCACTATTATTTTTTTCTATCGAAATATTACAGTCAATTAGCATATAAACGGATTTTATTGTGTTTATTATTGATCATCAAACGACGTATAAAAGTAATACTCTTGCAATAAAAATGAAACGAGCTTTCATGCAACATTAAAATCGAGTTATAGATTTTTATATGTGAAACAACAGAATGTATTATGAGAACGATCGATAATATGTAGTAATATTGAATGAACATAATAGAGTCGCGTGCAAATTTTAGCCACTTGAAAACTCGCTCCGGATTTATTTATATTCTCGACAGCATTGAGTGGATTACGAATTTTCCCTCGTGGAAAACCAATAGGTTTTTTTTCGGGTGTGTATTTTCAGAGCCGGGGATAATTGCTGAGGACGAATAAGAGGCGAAGCTTTCGCGTACAAATAAAGACACCCTATTAAATGGATATTTCAGAAACGAAAACCGACCGATTCGAGTTGGCCATTGTTGTTGTGCCAACAATGGCCGGGCCCTCTCGTCCAAATGGCCTTTTAATTCGCGTTATTCGCCGTTCGGGTCGATCTGAAAAAAATCCTCACGTATTTATTCGCAAAAAGAGGGAAAATGTATGCAAGATGGGTAAACGGCCAGGTGACGAAGGGCGGCACAATGCGTCGGAAAATTCCATCGCTTTTCTCGTCCCCTTTCTTTTTTACAAAGATACCGGTGTAGGGATCGTTGTAATTATTCTGATTCCGTTTTGTTATTTTAATTGATGTTGCGATCGGGGTATCGAGGGAATTTAATGTACTGTTTAATCGAGTAATAAATTTTTGATTCGTTTCACAGAATGCCATTACGATTATGCATATCATTTAAAAGTAGTATTAAAATGAATTAGATAAAATTATATGATGTAAAAAAAAAAGTGAATTATACGCAACGATGATGCAAAACGCCATAGCCGAACTTTTAATATGGCGCTACAAATTAAAAATCAACACATATCTATTATAAATTTAAGAATAATATAAAAATATATATATGAAAAAATATTTTCTTATACAAAAAAATCTACATATACACGAAAAACCGAGAGTGTCACGAATTAAATGAGTTTTACAAAAAATGGAGGTAGGACTGGCGCAAACACTGTGAACTGTTATGTCGCCGAAAATACAGCCGCCGCATCGAACTACAACAACAACAAACACGCCCATATCCCGACCAACAGCAGACAATGCCTCCACCTCAGATAGCACAGAAGAGGAGCACGTGTGTCCGAAGCGCGTGACCGATGAAGACGGATATGGCCGTTCGCGGGCCGCGCTTCGGCCGCGATCCGTCAACGTCCCGCTGCTGCTGCTGCTGCTGCTGTTGGCCATCCTGAGCGCCGAAAATGGCGGCCGGGTGGCGGCCAGCGAGTTTCCGGAGCGCGAGTGCTGCGACCCGATATATCCGGTCACAACAACGACGACGGCGCACCCGCCGTCGGCCATTACCGTCCCGCCCGGAAAGGCAGGTCAGTGTTGCCGCATGTTGATTTTTTGTTATTGGATGTGGATGAATTGGGTATTTCGGTTTTGGTAAAGGTGAAGTTGAGCGTCGTTAACTATTTAAGTTGGCGGCCCTGTTTCATGCGAGGAGTTTCGTAGTCTCTTTGTATCGCGTGCATGTACTTTAAATCAAATGTTAAACTACGAATGAGTATGCGTAGGTGCATGTATGCGATGTAGGGCGCCAACTTAAATAGTTTATGTCGCTCAACTTCACCTTTATCAATATTTTTAATGTAAAGTTAAGTTGTAAAGATTTAGTTAAAGCTCTACGTTGAGCGTGAGCGTAAGAGTGTCATGAGATACGCTAACGCTTAAGTTTGCTATGGAGCTTTAATCTGATTTTTTTTGAAAATTTTCTGGTTGCTTTTGATTTTTTGTATAAAAATTGTATGCAAAAATTTAGAAAGTTATATAATTATGTTTGGTTGTGTTTATGTTAGTGTTCAATAAATTTTATTAGGTCATGCAAGTTTATTTAGTCAGAGAACATTGAAGATGTATTTTTAGAATAACCTATTATTGTAATTTTCCGCTATTTGTGTACTTTGTTATATGAAACAAAAATACAAAGTTTTGAAAATTAATAGGAAAAGTTTGTATTAAACCACTGATACTGATAGTATAATAAATTTAATTCAAAATTTATAACATGATCGATTCATTCATAAAAACAAAATTAAACATTCTAGAACTTTTTAAATTAACGCAGAAAAAAAAATCGACAACATTTTCGATAATAATCATACCACTCTTATTGTTAGTTGCGGGGTTTTTTGTCGAAAATGAAAAGCTTTTATACGAAATTTCAATCTTTGTCGTATAATTTTCCAAAGCGAAAGTTACTTATTGTTCGTCAACGCGTTGCCATGCTCACACATTATATACACATGAGAAATCTCATCGGAAATACGTGCCACATATAATAAAATGTAATATCGAATAAGTGTAATAATAATGCAATATAATAAGCGAACGCGTATGAAATATATGACGAATCTTTAGCAAAGATACTGGTTTTTCGTATCAGTTTGTTATTCTATTAAGGGCTTGTCATGAAGATGGATGAGGCCACGCGCAGGAAAAAGGCACCGACATCCCTTAATGCTTTCTTTAATTAATCATCACATTTCTTTGCAAGATTTACACAATACAAAATATAAATAATATTTTTATGACGTATCAAATACTGTATACAAATTTTCGCAGAAGAAAAGTTTGCTTTTAAATATACAGAATGGAATCCTTGTATAATTTTATTACGCCTTTCGACTATTTTACATTAAAGTGATCTGAAAGTTTTTTTTAAGTAGCTTTAAAACTTAAGTACGACCGCGTTGAGTCAATTTGAGAGCTTTTCATTTAATTTTTTTCTCGTTAGCATTTAATGATTAACAAAACCTAGGTAAAATTTAATGAAAATTCAAGTATGCTTTGGTTCATTTATATATTAAAAAGGATTATAATTTATATATTAAATACAATTTTAGAAATAAAATTTGTATAGAAAATCAAAAGGTCCACATTTTAAAGGACACGTTCAACTATATATCTTTTGAAATTCTGCATGAAAATTATGAAAGTAGACATGTCAAAAGCGAACTTTTCCATAATTCAAAAATACTTTCTATTTTAAAAGCTCCCCATTTTTAATTTGAGCCGTCTCTTTGAATAATTCAAACGCGATCGATAGTCGGCCAAAACTTTGCACATTATGCAACGATCCGCTGAAAATCCACCGAATCGGCGCTTTCACGCCAATACCGGTCTCGAATTAGTTCCGAGTCCGGATTTGAATCCGATCGACAATTCGGTTTTTGCGCCAATGGCCACGATCATCCTTGTGCTTTTCGATTCGGTTCAGATGCAACTAGGAATGGCGATTTTGCTGAATTAAATTAACAGTTGGGTCATAACCGATTTTCTCTCCGTTGCTGAAATTAAATTGCAGGTACCTGTTGAGGTTTTCAATTTAAAAATACCTGTGTACGGTTTTATATGTGATTAACGATTCTGTTAATTAAAATAACTGATTAATATGTGAAATGACTTTGAGTTATGAAGCATTATATTTTAGTTAACGAAACAGGTGTAGTTTTATATATATAATTACTGTTGTTTTAATTAATATGATTGTGTCAATATTAAAACATATATGGCATATTATTTATATACTGAATTGGTAAAGCGTGATTGCGATAAATTAAATTTAAATATCATCACTATATTATAATAGTTTATTTAATATACTCACATTATGAGACTTTTTGATTTTTAAATTGAAATAATTGAAAACTGTAAATATTAGAAATCATCCCTTACTAATAATTTTAGATCAAGGACCCTAAGGATCAGATTCATTTATCGTTTAACTTCAATGATTGACAAAATCGTAAGATTAAAACAGAACAAAATTATTATTCACATTAAAGTATCCGTGTATATTTGCACTATCAAAGTCAAAATATGTTACTGCCCCATAAATTATCCATGGATCCGCAACCCTTATTTGCAGTCCGCCGTTTTCGTACCGTGCATTAGTCGTATATGTACGGTGTGCAATTAGGTGGGCCAAAGGCCGGGCCCGCGGTCGATACTTGACCCGTTTGTGGGCCGCGTCATTGACGACCTCTGACGTCACCGGCTCCTTGCACTCGCCGCCTTTCAATTATTCAAAAACGGACGGTTGGCTTATTTGCCCATACGTGTGTTGGTCGATACGGATGCTGTTTCGACCCCCTAGTTTGGCGCTTCTGTACCATTTCGCCGCTTTGACTATCAAAGTCGGCGGTCGAAAGCACAATTAATCGCATATACAAATATATATTCATGGTTATATTATCATGGTTTTTAATTTAAACCAATATTTGTGATACATTGAATACTGACAATGAGTCAAAGAATAATATTATATATATTTTTTAATTGTGAATGTTTTTTTTATTAGTTTTAAGATGCGTAAAAGGGATTCTATAATTACTATCATGTATAATGGTGTTACTAAAATAATTTTTATAATTAATTAAAAATTGTTTCAATTCAGGTTGTAGACTAAAAAAAAAATTTGCCGTTACTAAATCGACTTATCTAAAGTTCAACAATATTTATTGATGATTTTTAAAAATCAATTAAGTCATAAGCAATCGATAATTTATTACATATTACCGGTAAAACCAAAAGTAAAATCTTACCAAATTACTGATAATCCAGGTATAAAAAATTTCTTATAATTAGTCAAAATTCACGCAATATTTTTTCAACTTTGGCTACCTTTATTAATGAGATTTAATTGTCAATATAAAAATGTATCATTGATTATTTTTTTAATACAATAACATACTTATGATCCGATTTAAATACGCGATTATTATTGTTTGGATCAAAGGTTTCGTTGAGCACCGTTGTTCAAAGCCCGCAGGCCATCAATTTATAGTGCCTGATCGTTCGTGGAGCGTGATTGAGCCGGTTCGTCCCAGCTGGTTATTTTGTGCGGGATCGTGGAAGTTTCGGGACAGCTTTCCCGAATTTAATACTTATGATTATATATGGATGGTATAGGAAGCGCAGAATTGTATATTGAAATGTTGTGTTGATTTAAAATTAAGCGGAAAAGTTTTAATATATGTAAAATTTATAATCCGAAAGTGCGAAAGCATCTCGCGTCTCGCTAATGCTGGTGTTTTAATCGGTGATTTTTTATTTCGACGCGAATTAGTGCCGAAAATAATTTATCCTCGTTAAGCCTCATTAGGTAATTATAAAAGTTTGTCCGATTGTAAATAGTTTCATATTTATCATTGTTATAAAATCATATTAAGACATATTTCACAACTTGCGGATCGCACACCCCGGGGAGTCTCTAATGTGCTCGATATTAATGTCTTCAAAACAAATTAAAACTTTTTTGAATAAGTACAACTCGGAATATTTCTGATAAATATTTTTCATAAAAAAACATTTTGAATATAATTCTATATTGTAAACAATGAATTCTAATTATTTCGTAAATCAATCAATCATTTTCGTAATATCCACATTTTCATATCTAATCGAAATCTCGTTTTTAAAATTTTGACATAAATTTATATCAAACAAATTTATAAATCTCCTCTAGATACTTTAAAGCATCACGCTATTCATAAATAAATAGTCTTTTCGAAACTACACCGTAAATCTTTCACGTCATACTAGTATACAAAGTTAGAATCAAGTACGATACAAATTCATAGAATTTTTACAAGTACACCAAATATAAACATGCTTCAAATTTATTTAAAAAATATGATATAAATTTAAAAATCCTAAAAAAAAATCTCAAAAAAATCAACACAAACCCAAAACATCTCAAACCCAAATCTCAACGATGTATCGAAATTCGACACGATTTTGATCCGCGGTTAGCTGCGTACGTGATTAAACGCACCACCAGCAATCTGGCCTACGTGAGAAGGTCCCAGTTGGCCTCATGGCCCGGCATTTTCCGGGCCCGACACCCCCAAGGACGATATAAACTTACTTAGTCAAAGTAATTAAGGGTTGCAACACCCCGGGGCCGTATCGCGAGCTGCCGCTGTTTCGGGGTACGTTCTGGTCCTTTTCGCGGCCCGTAATCGCCTACTTGTTGAACGCTTTTTCGCCAGAGATGTTTTATTTCGTTTCATATTGCTGGTTTGTCTGTGGTCGGATGAGGAGTTTGGTGTGATGGGTTGATGGTTCTTTTGGTGTATTTTTGTTAGAGGGAAGATTTGGGTCGAGTGTTCTATTGCGTTGAGCTCTAATTTAGAATGTAAGTGTTGAATGGAGTAAGATTGTTTTTTGATGAATTAGATAGTATGAGGAAGAGTAGTCATTAAATTTATATTTATTGTATAAAAAGTTCTGAGATAATATATTTTTTTATGGTTTTATATAAAATAATAAAGGGCCTCTGATTGTATAATATAAAGAATTTTTAATGTGTAAACATATGAAACGATGAAGTATTGAATTACAAAATGCACGGTTTGACTAAAGTTTTTTTATTTGAATTCAAATTAATAAATATTTCATATACTTTTACGAGAAAAATGCTTGGTGCATTGAAAAGGCTTATAGAATTTTTTGTGCAACGGGATTGAATGCAATCAAATAATGCCTGCTCTATCTACGCAATGACGATGAATCGGAAGTGTAAGTACATATAATATGTACCTATAAATATCATTAGGTTTTGAAATATCGATTTTTTAATTGCATGATAAATTATTTTGAGAAATAATTGAGGTCAATTAAAAAAATAGTAATATGAAATTTGAAAAATATCTGATACACTGGTATTTTTTTTATTTGTAAAAAGGTTTTTACAAATTTATTTAAAATCATAGATGTTCGTTCCGCAATATGCGAAGGTGTCGCATAGAAAATGTATTATGTAATTTACACGTATTTTAAAGCCGAAAAAAATGTATGAAAAACGGAGAGAAAAGGGAAAAACGTCGTTGTTACAATTTCAAGGGGGAAATCCTCTGTCAAGGAGTTGTCGCTATGATATGAACGAAATATGAGACGAAAATTTCAACGGGGGATCTTTACGAGATGACACATATGTCAAAACATACCTACGATAGTCACGAGCTTGCCATGTCAAAATTTACTCCCCATCCCTCTTCTACCCGCGAATTCCCACCCATCTTTTGTACCACCTTCTTTCCTCGATAATATGATAAAATAAAAATGGAATTACATTATTCCGCGAACGCCGCCTCCGCGATTTTTTCCTATTTTGGTAAAGTGTCAAACGGCCGAGAATCCGCCACTTAATATCATATTCCCGGGAGACGTGTCGAAAGTGGCGTTAAAAAAACTTCCTCGGCGAGGTGGAATTACGGAATATGATCCCCTCATTTTTTGCTTTTTGGATTCTTTTTCGCACAGGTCTTCGGCGGTCGTGGAACGGGGGCCATCGGTAGTCCGATCAGAGTTTGTGTGAAAAATGGCTAATGAAAGTAGGCGCAACTCATACTGCTTTCGTTTTGTGTTCATCATTCATAGCGTTTCGGTCGTGAGGAAATTGGAATAGGCGTTCGTGATCTTCAGATTCTCGTGTTTTATATAAATTCAGCTATTATATTGTTATTTGAACGATACCTCATATCTAGAATCGATTACGTGACGAAAGCACCGTTTATTGAAGCTAAATGACATTGGATTTGATCGATATCTCAATGGTTATGTAACTAACTATGAATAATATCTTATTTTTAGTATAATCAGAAAAAAATAGAAAATTTCTATATTTAATCTTAATGTGAATATAATGAAAATTTCATGTAATGATAAAAGGTTTATCTCATTAGTTATTCAAATATAAATCGATCGAAATAATATAATTAAAAATAACAAAACCGAAAAATCCTTACTAGATCCCTTCTCGAACTTCACAGATAGCCAAAAAAAAAAGCGGTTTTACCCTGAAGAATATGGTATTTCCGCGGTCGTTCCCTCCCCGAGCCGTCATCAATCAATTTTTATGGTGGGCAATACGTGCCAGACGTGGCCCCCACAGCCCACTACCCATAACCTACCACCTCTTTGTGTGTGCTATGGTGTTTCGAGGCTGTATAGGGGCCGAAACTCGGGGCCTATTTGTTCTCATTGGCGGGTCTAGTGAGGCCCCTCAAGAGGATACCGCCAAGAGAAATAATAAACGTAAAATATACGTATTATAACGGTTAAGAAAGCCCTCACGTATGCGCGTCCATAAACATATTTTGTTCGAGCCGAGGAAAATATATATTTTTTTATTATTATTTATTTTATTTATCCGCTCGTCTGTCGAGTTTTCAATGTTTGGGCGTTTGCGGGGTGGTTTGTTTGTGTCGTTTTCTATGTCAGAATTGGATTTTGTGTTATTGAAAAAAATAATTGCGTATGAAAATATTATTTTTATCAGAAATCTCAATCGATTCTACGATGAAAGTTTATTTTGATAGTAAAAAGTCGTGCTATTTCTATTTCTGCGAAATTTTTCCTCTCGTGGCATAATTTTTCAGTCTCGGGCTGGTAATGGTCAATCAGAGGCTACGGCGAACGAGTCAACTGATATTGCGATTGCTTTTTCCGAGGCCTACACAATTTTATATTTATACATGCCGTAGGAATAGGCCATTTCACAATAATATCGATGCGAATAAACGGAAAAAGCAAACAGAGTCGGTGTTCATTCGCGAATGAAACAAACGAGTGCGCCGCGAATGCAAATAAAACTCGGAATGAGGAAAGCTCGCTATCTATATCGCAAACACCGTGTTTCAAAAGTCATTATGATTTGTAAATAATTCCTATGTATAAAATGTTTTTGATGAAAGATAAAATTTCAAGTATGGGGAATTTATTGTAATTTCGCAGAATAATTAATGTTGTTTAAATTGTTAAGCAAAATTAAATGAATGTTTCAAAGTTTATAATATAATTTTCAAAATATATACCAGTATTGAAAAAGTAATATTTCGAAAGTTAACACATCGAATACAACTGTCGTACTTTGGTTTATTCCAAACATAAGCAAAAGGGATCGTCTTGGGATTACGGTTTTACCAAAACTCAAGCAAACTCGTTCAAATCGTCAGTTAGTTTGACTTTTTCGTCGCAAAGCGTATTATGTGTTGAAAAAATATAATACAATACGAATTTTCAGATTATTACTCGCCGTAAAATTTCAAGATCTGCCGCTTCGCTTAATATTTCATTTCTTGACACTTGCATATTTAATGGTGCTTTTATGAACGAAACGATGAGATGTGATTACGTGCACGGCGGTCGTTCAAAAAAGAGGAAAAAAGGGTTTTTCTCGTATTTAGATCGCGGTTTTTTTTTGACGCAAAGCATAAAAACATTTTACAAGCTATATCCCTTAAAACGTACTCCGGTGAAATATTAATGCTTTCATATAAAGAAAGCAATGAAATCTTTATCGTCCGTTCGGCTTCAATCTGATCCTTCGCGAGGTTTCGCATCATGAATTATTAAATGAGTCAGTCTGCCGAAAAAAAAATCTTATCCTTTTCAAAAAGAGGACCTTACAACAGAGTTATTTGCTAGCCGCGACACTTATCGCCTGTACACAGTGTACTCGTTTAAAATGAACCTACGTACTAACATCGAGAACGAAACGTACAAACGAAAAAAAAAATACACATAGAAAAAAAAGGAAAACGTCTTTGCCTCCTTCTCGAAATTGATGTCGTTTTATATGAAAATTCTAAAGAAAACAACCGGCATCTTGGCCGTGTGTCTTTTTTATTATTCGCCGTTACCCGCGTCGTTTTTTCCACGACTTTTTAGAAAAGGACTCGAAAAATTTCGGCGACGAGACGCGAACAAAGTGAAACGTGCCCCGTGCACACACGTACGTGTTTTCCCTCATTTCTACATACGGATTCGACTTATGTACATGTAATGCATATGCGTACATAATGCGAGTGCGCACCGTTTCGCTCCCTAATCAAATTCGAAACGTATCGGGTTCGCCGAAGTCGGGTAGGGATTCGAAATTCGCAAAAGGCGCGAAAAACGTCTCGGTTCGTTATTCGCGAAATTTCGCGTCGAAAATAAAATTTTTTCATTAAAATAAAAACACGATAAGGGAAAGAATAGGCCGGAACGGTTGCGATTTCGCGAACGCGCTGTTCCAAAAGCGAAAAGCGCCCGAGACAAATGGCCGACGTCGCGTTGTAAATCTCTAATGGCGAATTCGATTCGACGTTTCTAATAATTCAATGCGAGCCTATTGTTCGGCGATGATATTAGATTTGTTTATTCAATTTATCGATTTTTTCTTTTTGTGCTTTGTTCTTTATGGGAGCGTTATGTATTGGGTAGCATCGAGCAGTCTTTTTGCAGTGTTTTCGTATTAATTTTCAATTTCGATATATTTGTTAAGGAAATATTTTTGTTTTTTTCCCTTAAATGCGTTTTCATGTAGATGTTGTTATTGACCTATATTTTAATCAGTGATTTAAAAAGTAGGGTGCGTGCACTTTACGAGGTACACATGACGATTCATGAGGTGCGTGACTGTTCTAGATATTAAAAAATTATGCAATCAAATTATTTTCATTAAGATATCCTTCATTTTAATATAATAATTTAATCCTAACATCTTTTTTTCGACTTTCATAAAAAAAATTATTCATCAAATTATATATATAAAATATATTTATATATAAATTTAGTCTTTTCATCAACAATATTCGACGATTCCGAAACTGCTTTACGAAACATTGTTCATCACCGCGCCATTAATACACACGAGAAGACGACGTCTCCGGGAAAATTTCCCCCATAAATAACTGGCGCGACTTTCCCGAATTTTCACGCCCGCGGAAAAGTCCCGAACGGAAACAAAACAGGCATTATTCCGCGACGCATAATTGACAATTAAAACGAAACGCTCTTCGACACGGTTGACGTTTCGCATTCTGGCCATAACGCGAACAAACACGGCTAGCGTGTCGCGCGCGTAAAATATTCGCGTTGCCTTTTAATAGATTAAATCTGAAGGTCTTGTCCTATAAATTTGAAATATGAACGGAACCTCTTATTTTCGCGCAAAAAGAAAATGCCCCGAAGAAGTGAAATATTGCCCGCTTATTCGGCCCGGGGTGGCCTACACTATCTCGCGGTTAAATTGCGCTGTACGATAATATTGCTTGAGGCTTTTGGGATCAAAATTCGCAATTTAAATTTGGGATTATATGATTTTTTTTTCTTTGAAATAAAAGGAAAATTATGTGAATTTTTCAACTGATAACATGGTATGAATTATTTTGGTATACTTAAAACATCATATAATAATATTTGATTTTCTAGTTATAACATGGAAATTATAGTTTTCAATAAGTTGTTATATTTTTATTTTCAACTTCATATATTATGTATTATATACATATATTACAAATAAAAAAAAAAGTTCAGTATGCGAAAAGTTTAACAATGTTTCAATATTAAACATTATTGAAAAATATAATTATAATTTCGATTTCTATGTAAAACTTAGGATTTCAAAAATATTTATTCATACTAGAAATTCAATCAAATAGTTTTTATTATAAACAAAATCAAACATTATATAAATATACAATACCCATGCTCCAGCTTCAAATTTTCAATCTCGAGAAACTATTGTGTAGGAAACTTAATTTTAATAGAAACTGTGAATTTCGATTCTATAGACCTCATATTATAATGCCGTGCTGTGAGGGTTTTCAGGTCTGGAAAAAGGGCTCTCTTTGGAGCGAAAATCGAATTTCAGATTGTTTCATACGTCGCTCGTAATTTACAGCGACGCCTAACGACCGCAAATTGATATAAACGAGTCGGGAAATTTTTCAGCAACGGGCGAATTATCGTGTGTGTGAGTGTTATTTGTGCCTGAAAAAAATTGTATGCATACACCGCTGTGTGGCTGTAAATTTGCACGTAACGGGTTATTCGGGTCGTCCGCTTAGTATGCAATTTAAAATTTAATTTATTATTTTTGCGTATATGTGCCCTGGACACGTATGCGAAAAATGGACTTTTTTCGAGATGAATATTTTTTTGTTCGTTTGAAATTGTTGTTTGGCGGTAAATTTAACTTTATATTGTTTGGGTAAATACATATGTCAGGAAACAATAATGGGGAAAATTATTATATTTTTAGTATAATATATAAACACATCCTTTAGTTTATAACTGAATCATAATAAGTAAATGATAATTCTTTAGATTTTTGAAGGAAAAATATGAAATTTTTAAAATAATTTGTGCTGCAAAAATAAATTGACAAATTATCAAAAATTATTCTTTATGAACATTTATTTAATCACTGAAATTATAAAAATAGAAATAAAAGCAATGTAATAAATAACACCATTATTACAAAAGCACACCCGAAAATGCTCCAATATTCACAACAATCTTAGAGCACCCACACAAGAATACTTGATGCATTGTATCCATCCGCCCGAATATATTTTTAAATAAAGAAGGTCTTGAATCAAACGTAAAAATAAACGAAAACACGCCGAAAGTGCAAAAAGAAAATTCTCTCATCTCGAAAGAGAAAAAAAGCGGGGAAACCCCCTTTGAACTTTTCCCCGTTTGACCCGCTGCGTTGGCGCGAAACACTTTCCCGTTACGACGCAGCGCAGAGCATATAAATAAATGAGCAGCGGGCACACTTCTTCCCTTCGAACAATATTAAAATTCGAGCCGGGGCTGAGCCCCCGTGGGGGCGTAGCCCCTCCAGATGGGGACGTCTGTCTTCGCCCCCTGTGCAAACTTATTTCGCGTATGTATACTGATTTCGCGCTTGACGACGCTCTCTTTATACACTTGACAAGTTGACACGTGAATATTTATACGCTTTTGTGTGCTGGTTGCGCTTTTTTTTGTTTGAAATATTTCTTGTGGTTGTGATGGATCAATTTTTTTGGGGTATGCGATGTTGAGTTTTGATAATCGGTCGTTTGGTAGGTTATCGATGTCGGGTGTGCTTGTTTATTCTCCGTCTGTCAAAGTGTTTTATTCTTTGTGAAGTTGTAAGTGAATTTGTCGGATGGAATAAAATCTTTCGGTCTTTGATGTCTGTATGGAAATGAAATGTTCGATATTTCCATATATTATAATTTTTTATTGATGGCTGTAATTTTCTTTTATATTTTATACATGATCAAATATAATTGGTAGATAAATTCTTAATAATATAAATATTAATTTCTAAATTATAGTGTTTTTTCAAATTGATCTGAAATACAAAAAATAAAATACTTCCAATCAATAGAATTTTTTTCAAACTCACATATACTAAAGAACGATCAACAACGACCGCTAAAAACCCACTTCCTCCGAGATTTTTTCTTTATAATATTATCGGAGTGGCACTCGAAAGCGCTTAAAATTACGCCATTATTAGAGGCCATTACCACTTGAAGGGACGGTGGTAATTTGACGGCAGACTTCAATCATGACAGCTAATTTTTTTTGACCCGACGTTCATTAATCCAACCGTCAGATACCATCGCCTCTCTTCGACCGCTTTTCCCGCCTTTTCTTGCGCCGCTTTTATTTTTATCGAGGTGTAAGAATTCGCGAAAACGTATTACATTTTAATCTATATGTCGGACTTTAATGAATTTTCGCCAACTTTGAATTCAGCCCAGATTACCATCGGAGGAACTCGCCTATGTACGATGAACAATGCGTTTATTATTAATCGATATTTTTTTGAAAAATTCTGATCAATTCTTGTGCACTCGGACTGTCAATGCTTCAACATCGTATTGAATGTCCATCAATCCGTTATCCTTTATTTAAACCTTGAACTGGATGACATATCGTAACAGAACCATCCATCATATACAATCTATTTCTCATTTGTACAACTATCCACTAAAGTTGCTGCATTCGATTCGTATTCGATCAAATGTTCACAAGAATATTTCCAAAAGAAAATATAAAAAATTGAAAATTTAGTCGACGGTCTAGCATTATTAGACGTAATGGTTTTTATTTATCTTTAAAGTTAAGCGAGATGTGGTGCAATTAGTGAATGTATAGATAACTCATTTTAAGACCATTTACCTAGAGATTGTTTTATAATAGTTTACTTGCAAATTTTTAAAACTTTCTCGTAAGTGTTATAACAATAATGATGGTATAAAATAAAATTTATAACGAGTATAGCAATTAAATCATTCTGAAGATTATTTTGAGAGGTTTATTTTAGGTATTTCGAATAATAAAACTATCCAATTTATATATTAGTACAAGAACTGAAAACATATCGAACAATCGCCATATTGAAGAGCACATTGCCAATTCGCGAAATGGCGCCGAAAACGCAACGGGTCACACTCGCTCGAGCCGAGAGTCCATAAAATAATTAATTAAAGACTCGTGTCATGG
Source organism: Hydropsyche tenuis (assembly GCA_009617725.1). Lineage (NCBI taxonomy): Eukaryota > Metazoa > Arthropoda > Insecta > Trichoptera > Hydropsychidae > Hydropsyche > Hydropsyche tenuis. Next base: position 2,225,803 of record VTON01000008.1, read on the forward strand.
CTCGTCGTAAAAGCATGGCAGTAGAACGGGGGCCTCAGGTGTTATTTTTCCCCCGAGAAGGCTTTGTATAGTACGTGTAATATGTGTGCACGAAGTTGATGTGTCACTGACAGCTGCCGTCATCGACGATGTTAAATGTCAGACGTGTGTCGTACAATAATGTTACGGTTATGGGGTCGTTTTAATTTGTGTACAATGGACAGTCTGGTCGATGGTGATTTAATTGGATTCGGTTGATTATTGAATTTAATTTTAATTGTATTTATGTTTGATGTCAAATGATGATTAAATGATTTGTAGGTTAATTGGTTCGTGTTTCTTTGACATGTTATAGATTGCGTTATATCATATTCTATAATGGATAGAATTGATGAAAATGTATGTTGCAATTGTTGAAGATATGTTTTTTTTTAATTAAATAGATTTTTGTTGCGTACGTGTTTATATGCGCTTTGATTGCAAATGTCAATATTGCTCCGCATTAATTCATTGTCAAGCGAAAGTCATTTCGGAGGTACTCATGATTTCAAAATTACGTCGTTAAGGAGGGTCTGTTGTTGACCTCGGTTAATTTAAATGTGATGTTCAGTGAACATTCATAGGCATATATAACATACCTTTATGTTAATGTATGAGGAAATTGTCGGAATGACATTTAAAATTTGAATGAACGTAAATTTAATTGTTTTAATGAAGTGTTGTATGAAAGCGAATCGTTAAAAAAATTATATTGCGAAACGAGTTCCAATTATTTTCATTTTCATTTATACGAAATCTTACACAATGTTCACTAACTGGATCGAAAAAACAGAGCGTTTTTATAATAGATGATTAAATTTCTGGATTGCAAACATGAGAAATAAGGAAAAAGCAATAGGATAAACAAAACGGAAAAGCAGTTAAAGCTCGAACAAACCGAGGGAGAGTTAAAGTGAAAACGAGAAAAACAACAGTAACAATCGTAAAGACGGTCCACGCTCACTACCAGCTATACGTATACAGCGGGAAAACGTTTCGTCCGTTATTTGCCCGTAATTAAGCCATTTTAAAAAATCCTTCCCAAGTCGTTAAGATAACGATCTTCAATCCTCGAACATAATCTTTTGCCTTTTTAGCATTTCCTTTTTTTTTGTTTAGTACCATCCGCTTCGGACATAACAATTTCGCTTCGATTTCTTCCGAATTTCACTCTTTCGCGTGCTTATCGATTTTTCAGATTATCGCATATTATATTCGTGTGTCTGAAATCTCGGTGTGCGATCTAGATTCGTGTGTGCCGGCTTTTTTTCGGGGAATTTTAAAAACCGGCATGCCGCGCATGGAAATGTTGCGTTTCGTGTCGGTCGTTCTTGAACGTAGTAATACTGCGGTGCAATAAATGCCGCTATTTTTCGAGCATATTTATGATGCATCGTTTTGAAATGTTAATTATTGTTTTTATGGGGTTGTTCGCTTGCATAACGCGCACTGTGAGTTTTTCATTAAAGTTTTTTTTTCGTACGGTGTAATAATAGTCTGTATTTTATGTTCATTGCTTTGTAATGCCACAGTTTTCATTATCATATTTGTGGAATTTGTAATTTTTTTTTTCAGATTGAAACAAGTGGGTCATATATTTTGAGTATGCGTTATTGCAAATTATGCTATGGACTTTGGAATGGTATATATTTCAAAATGAAAATTCATAATATTACATAAATAATTTATTCTGTATTTAAAAAGAATTGTTACCAATATGGAAATGTTCAAATGTTTTCAATTTCAACATTGTGAATATTTTGGCTTATAAATTAATTAGAAAATAAACTATGTATATAAAAGTGTTGAATACTTTACTATCAAATCCAGATTATCTATTCGTTTATCATACTTCAACAGCCGACCATCACGAACGCCAAATTTTCACGTACCTTCAAACAGTACGAAATTTAAACGAAATTATACGAGAACATTGACGGTATGCAAACCTCTTGTAATTGGCCCGGTCGATAAATAAGCCAAAGAAAATCGTTGGGTAAAAGTTGCACGATCTTTCCCTTGGTTTTATTTACGACGACCACGCCGTGGTGTGGTGTTCGTGTTGACTTTGCTTTTGTGCAGTTTTCCAGACGAATGCACACTTTACATTTTTACTCGGCCGAACACGCCAATTACCGGTCGTAAAGCCTTCTTTGCCGACCGCAAAATTAATTATTGAAAATCGTTTCTCGGTCGGCGAGTCACTGTGTTTATTCAATTTTCGCTTTATAATTTTTTTTCGGCGTGGGTTCCGTCCGAAATTTACGGCGGGAATGTGGGTCGGTTGTAGTGATTTTATCGTTTTAATATTTGAATTTTGTGCGGCGAGGGGAAGTTTTTGAATCGGGCGTCTGGTGCGCGTTTTTGCGAAATAAGCAACAGATTACCTGTTGCCTTCGGTCGGACTGAGACTTGTAAATTAATTGGTCACTTGGTAATTAGTTTCAAATGAAATAATTGGATTACATAATTAAACAGAAAAAAGTATTTTTTTTTCAGTTATTTTTCCATTCTTCGATATAAGAAAAACTGAATTTCCTTCTGAATATTATCTATTATTAGTGCTATAAATAAAAAGCTTTTATTATATTTATGACCAGATCGCCTTTGAATAAAATTCCTATTCAGGCCGTTGGCAGAACATAAGTCTTCCAAAACATATTTATTTCCAAATTTTTTCAAAGAAAACGATCCAAATTTGCACTCATCTATCATAGTCTGTATTCGAAACCTTTTTTTTATACGGACTTTTTTTTCTAATACCCTCGGGTGCAATTCGCGCCGTTTCCTTTCGACCATCGACTGACCGTCGTCGTCTTCGGAAACATTTACCATTTTAACCCTGAAACGTTTTATCGCACAAGTCCAACCCTAGATTAAATTTCGGGGTGGTACGACCTCTTTTTTCAACCCTTTTCAACAAATTAAATGCGTGTTTTGGCGCTACGGCTAATTGTTGCCGTTTGACACGCAAAAGTAAAGACACATTAGCCCGAAACTTCCTAATGAACCGATTTTCATAACACCGTATAATTTTTTTGTTGAATTTAATTATTATATATAATTTTAATTGGAATAACATCTCAGTATTTGTAGTTGATTTGATTTAATAATTATCTCGGATATGTTTGGTAAATCGATGTGAAAATGGAAAATTGTGGTATATATTTTTAATGGTCATGATTTAATTAACACAATAATTCGTTGTGCGTATTAATAGGTTGTCACGGTCCAATTTGTACACGGTTAAGGCCTATTAGTTGCGGGCGTTACCCGTGTTAACCTGACGTCAGTGTGTTTATCCTTAATTAACCCGCTAAATGGACAAGCGATGGCGAATGCAACCGGTACGAAGCTATAATGAAATCGATTTGCATAACTGAAGCTTTTGCGATCGAATCACTATTTCAGTTTATTAATATGCGGGTGGATGGCTGCGAGTACGCAGCAAAATCTACGATTTGTTCGGATTGCGTTCGGGGAATTCGTTCGATTGTATATTGTTCGATTTTGATAAAAAAAATCAAATACATTTCAATGAATCAGAATTGTGTTTGATTTCAAATAGTACTTTGAATCAATATATGTAATCACTGCTGAATAAAGTTTTTTTTTAATATTATCTATTCTTGTCAATCTTGAATAAATTTCATTAGGTGAAATTTCAACTTTTTTTTCATTAATTCATTATCTACTCAGGTTTTCTATCTTCTTTTATAATATTATATCTCGGATTTAAATTTAGTTGTCTTACTTTACTATAATATTCAATGTTATTTCGATTTTTGTATTTATAATATCTGTTACTCTGGACATATAATAGTTTTTAGTTTTGAATGGTATCGTGTATATTTATTGCTTCAATAGTTAAATTTAATCATTGTGTTTCAAATAAGATATTTTCGTACCAAAGTGCAAAATGATGTAATTTTCCATTCAATGGACAAATTTAGCCGCTTTTAAACGCGCGAATCACTTCGATCGCCGCATACAATAATCCAAACACAATTTCGCTAATGACAAGTTTCTTTCCGCGAAACGCACAACGTCCCTTTTTAAACACAAAATAGCTCGGCATGAATGGATTTTGTGAGTCATTACAAGCCTTTTTTATTGGCCTTTTCTGGCAATTTTTCGGCGAAATCGGCGCGGGGCACGCACTCGATTCAAACAACGACCATCTGGGCGGATTTTCCGAGTTTTCCCGAAATGGACGCGCTTTGATCGGACTTTTTTATTGGCGGAATCGTCGGGTGTGTTGCCGCCATAATGGAGACTGATAGAGGTCATTAATCACCCATTATCGACGCCATGGCGACACAATGGCACCCGGTTCGACCACAATGGCCGACGCCGACGCCGACGCTGACTGACACGGCCATTGTCGACGCCGACGACCGAAAAACCGAAAAATAAAATAGAAAATATATACAGCCAAGTGTCGGCGTGCGTATTCGCGTTGTTGCGTGTATGCGTGCACGGAAAAAAGGCGGGAAAAAAGAAAATAATAATGAAAAATTGCGTTCGTCCGAGAGGCGACCTCTGACCGATTCAATCGCCGGATACAGTCAACGTCGGATATAAAGTTTTATGTGAAAGGCATCGATCCGCGAAATGTTAAAGGCGATCGAAGTTTTTACTACTTTGGTGAAAATAAGATAGCCAATCATTGTTATTTTCAATAGGTTCTTTTATAATTTTTTAAGTTATTCAAATGAATAACTTTTTTACAAAATTTCGCTACACGAAAATAATTTATTATGAAAAATTTATATATGCCTTGAAAAAAGAGCGGTAATATATTCAATATTCGTATACGACTTTATATATGTATGTTCGTCCCATTTTTCGAATGCGGAAAATGTTTGGGGGTCGCTGCAGGTCGTAAATCGTTTTATGAACGCTTTTCATAGTGTCGTCGATTGATTCAAAGTGAGGCTTTCTGTGTTTTTTTTTCGATATTCTAGTAACCCCATTTTTTATGAACATTTGTGTTTGCCTATAGGGGTGACATTATTTTATGGGGTCGTTTGTGAAAAAGTACAAAAGTTCTTAGGCGGACGAAATGAAAGTTTTTTTTCAATACGGGTGAACAATTCGTCGTCATTTCCATATTTTGAATAGTTTCAATTTGACATATATGTATGTCGTCTCAAATTTAACTTTTTTCTACCGTTCAACTTTTTTTCATTTGTGAATATTGATGAATGATTTTTTTAAAAATATTTTTCAATATGTGCATAATAATTTATTAAGTCACTTAATGGTAATTAATTGTATTATCAAATTGATTTCTAAAGATCATTCAAGTTAAATGATAAGTGTTATGATTGATAGATAGATTTAATCATGATTTTTTAATTTAAAACTTGCCAAAAAAGATCTTTTAATATTTAAATTCTTTAAAAGTTAATTTCGTAAGTATTTCATCAGGGAAAATTTATGGATGTTTAATAACATCGGAAAAGCATTATTTTGAATTTCGCATTATATAGACTGCATATAATATTGATGATATTATGTAATAAATATTCAAGTCGTTAAATTTTTATTATTTTATTATTCAAACTATAGCAGAAACTATTACAGAATTCATATATTATTCATAAAAAAATATATATTATATAAAATTTAATTTTAAATAAAAAATTTTTAACGAAAACATTCTTTAATATCACTAATACATTTTGAGAACATCTGGACAATCCAAGCATTACACAGTCGACAATTTGCCATGGTGATACACCAAGAGAGCTAGTTCGGCAAACGGAATTTCGCAGCGTGACGGACGGTCTCGATTTACGGCTTTCGCGGTTCCGGGACTCCCGTTGATTCCCGGCTCCCGGGACTGGGGATCTCAATTCCCGATTCCCGGGATCCCGATTCCGTGACGATTGCCCCCTCGCCGATTCGGCTGATGCGACCCCGGGGACCGGAGCTAAATAAAATGAAAAAATACAAAGTAAAACGCCGTACGGTAATACGTGTGAAAGTTAAGGCTAGCGATATTAAAGTGGATCGTCGCGTGTGATATACCATTATTATAGATTTTTTTAGCGTTTATATTTTAATTCGTTTCGTTTTTCGTTCGATTTGTAGATAAGGGTGCGTTTGGGAAATTTGTTCTCTCGGAGCGTTTCGGAATTGTTGATATTTAATTGTTGCCATCTATGAATTTTGCTTATAACTAAAATATTTTGCTTTGTTTTGTTATTAAATTTTATTTATTTGTTTGGGTTGTTCATTGAAAAAAATAAATAAGTTAAATAATTATTTGAATGATCGTGTCTATCATATCGATATTTATTCTATAATTTTTTTATTTTTGCGATTTTTTTTTCATTATACAATATGTAGTGAAAATTGATGATATTATATTTATTTTTGAAAAGGATTCAATTATTCATATATTTAGTTATGAAATATTCAAAAAATGACCCAATTTTATAACTTTCAATATTGCGATCAACTAGAAATTTCCATACCGAAAATATTTATTATTATAATTACGAAAATGCGGTATATAATTCTATCCGAATATATTTATTGTAACAACCGACCAGTACCATTTCCATACATTATTCGAACCGTCATCCCATCATGCATTTTCTCAACAAATAACACACCCACGCAACCGACCATTCCAGCTCCCATACATTTCCCATAAAAAAAACCAACAATACGAACGCGCACATTACGACTCAGCCACGAAAAACCATTTCCTATAGAAAAATTACACGTTTCCTCCTCAACCACGCACTCGACCGCCTTCATACAACGAATCGTCGCGCGTCGATTCGTACAAAAAGCCGGTGATCCGGCGTCGAGATTAACAACTCGCTTAAACCGCCATAATATATTATATATAATACGATATTACATACACACCGATATGAAAAACTGAGCTGGGAAAGAGCGTGCTCGGACCCACACCATCGGACCGACCGCGTGTCCATTGTTGGAGCCGGCCCTTATCGGGGCTCAGATCGGGAGCTTTCCACCCACTTTTCCACCCGTTTTTCCACCCGGGCATGGCGGGTAGGTCCAGTGGGTGGTGTGTGTATCGGCCTCGATAAAAATAATGCATTATCGTTACGCAATATTACACCCGGAGTGGTGCTTAATTTACCTGCGCGCGTGCACGCAACGGCCATTACAATGGCCGCGCGGCACGAATCTTCACAAGTCGTTGGTGTCGTCGTCGTTTGACTTCTTAAATGGTTGTTAATGGTGTCTGCAAATATTGAATGCTTTCTGGAAAGTTGTGTTTCGACAGTAATTTTTAATATTTTTGGTGTGAATGTAAATATTGGTTTTGTTGTTTTGGGGTATTATTTTATTTGTAAGATACGAATAGGTGTAGGGAAAAATGTAAATGTCGGTTCTATTTTGAAAATGTTTGTTTTAGTATGTTATGTTAGTAGATGCAAGCTCGATGGCGGTTTGGGCGTGTTGATTTGCATGAGCACACCAATTGCTTACTTTATGGCGGATGTCTATTGTCTGCTGGGAGTTTCGGTATTGGGATTGAAATATCGTCTAGTGATTTTAATAGAAAATTATAGCTTTCATAAATTTATTTATTTTATCAATATAAAATTATATTCATTTACTATCATCAAGTGTATACAGAAAATAAAATATACTAGTAAATGTAATATGCCTCACCTCTAAAAAAAGCTTTGACAGTAAAATAATTTCATGATGCTTAAATGTCAAGATTTTTTTATGACAGACATCCAAATTATTATCTGTACATGTATATTTTCAGTAGAAAATAATAAAATCTATAAATAGCTTTGACGTTTCGAAAACGTGATATTATATACGAAGATTGATAACTTACACATAAATCACATTCAATGTACTCAATTCCGTGTATATTAAGTTAACTTAATTAAAGGGATATCCAACGAGCAAATTTGATCAATCCCATTTATTCATTACCATGCTCTATTCGTATCAATATGGAATTAAATTATTCAATATGTAGGCGTGTATTGGAAACGATTATAAGACTAATATTTAGATTATATTAGATTTTCCCACTGATTGACACGGATCACGTCATCCTGAATATCCATAAAATGTATTTATATATTAAAATCATGGTTATATTAGATTATTTCAACAAATATGCTTTCAAATATGATATATATATATATAAGTCAACGAATTCCTAAAAACTTTTTCCAATGATATATTTTTGTATCCATTGAAACAAAAACATATGCACGAAACAAGCGATCCGCGATAAAAGCGCGGTGATTTCTCTTTCGGGAACAAACAAAAAAGCTCGGATGAAAGTTTGCAAAGAGGAAAAAAACAACGTGACATACCCCGAAGCACCTCTCTCGGACAAAAAAGGGATTGCATTACATTTTTTTAGTGCATTCGCGATCCATAAAGTCGCATGTGACATATATGCGAAATTTGTATCCGCTGACGTTTTACATTTTTCTCCCGCGCCCTCAATTTTTCAAAAAAGGTCGTGCTAGTTTTTCACGATGCGCTAGTGCGACCGCACATTAGGAAAAAAATGTGTTTACGTAATATATAGGAGGCATATTTCATTCGAAATCGCATCTATAGATTCTATCTCGGGCTCATAATACGGTGGGTTTTATGAAGTTTGTTCATATTCATGTCGTATCGATTCAATGATATGAGTGTGCTTTCATGTTCTTTTTATTTTCATATTCGAGATTCGTACGATTAAATATTATTGAATGTATGTGAAAATATTATGTCGATTGAATGAATATTGATTTTTTTTAAAGTATGATGTATTCAAAAGAAGCTGGAAATTGAAGGATTTTATTTATTTATCAAGGGATTTTTATTATTTTTAATTATTTGAGTACTAAGATTATTTTGTGAAAATACTTCTTAATTATTAAATTGATTAGTTCCTATAGAGACCTTTCCTTTGTAAGGGAAAATTTTTAAGCTTTCAATGGAATAAAAAACGCTTTGTCCTACAGTATATATCATATAGATTGCATATGATGATAATGACGATTAAATATAAATAAAAGTATTTTTTCAATTGAGTGATAAAGTTCAAATAAAAAATATGATGTATCTAAAGATCCGATAGCTTTCAAGTGTACTATATTCCACCAATACCTAACGCTAAACGAAAGTTAGCACGTTCAATGGATAAATTCGAATGAGTGCTATCGGTCTGAAATAGTTTCAATATTCAACACTTTGAAAGTTAAATTTCCCTCACTTCATATGGAAAAATTCCCGAACTTTTGAAAGTATGGTAAAAGCTTCATCATATAATAGACATATATAAGTTGTATAATATTTATGAAGAATGAATACAAAAAAAATTCAATTCCCATTTTTCACATAATAAAAAAAATATATAAAATATATGTATTTATATATACATATATGTATATGTATTATATCATCATTATCAACATAGACATCCAATGCAGGATGAAGTCTTATCAACTGACGTTGACAGTTTGGGCGGTACCTTATCACGTGTGCCCACCACGCTTCGATAAAGGGATGTATTATATATATATATATATATATATATATATATATATATATATATATATATATATATATATATGTGTATTTATATATGTATTTATAAAATAAACAAAACAAATCACTTAACTTTCTGTCAAAAAACGCATTCAATTCACTCAAAAAACAATAAAAAGATAAACTTCCCAACACGGAAAGCTTTCATAAACCGTCACCGTTATCACTTCGAGGACGCGCGCTTTTAAAAACACGCGCTTTTGACAGCTCCAGATTACGCACCCTTCTACGAGAGCGAGCGAGACGCACTCCCACGCGCGACAGAGACGCACATACAAACACGATACCGTAACCATGGCGACCGGCTGAAAATGGCGACGCGACGCACGCCACCGCTGCCAAACACCTTTATCAAATTACTCGCAATATTACTTTTCCGCCTTTTTTTCCGCCGAATTTTTTCGGGTGAACACATGGCCGTACTGTACGTGTGATGCGACTAAGCAAACGCAATTGCGCGGCGCGAATAATAATTCGAAATAGGACGCGCGATAAATTCGAATTAGACGGGCGTTGGTCGTTATAACGATGCGAATTATCTTCAACGTTTAATTTTGCGCGGAAACGTATTCGAGGGGATGTGTATGAGCTTTCGAGTGAGTCTTGATTCGATTAGTCGACTACTTCGCTGTCTCGGCGTATATTTACCGCCTTCAATCTCGCGTAATGTGATTAAATTTATAAAATTAATTCGTTCTTCTGAGCGTCATACGGAGTTTCGTCTAGATTGGGTACGGGTTGTTTTATTAATTGTGTACGTTGTGGGGGTGTGTAATTTATGATTGTGGGTGAGTGTGTTTTTGGTGCATCGCTTCGTCCTTGTCTTTGGCCGAATGTGCTATCTTGTTCGTAGTTGTATAGAAACTCAAATGCAGCTAGACCTGATGCTCTGTGTGATTCTTAGGATTTGTCCACGTTATATCGCGATATTAATTTTAAATAATTTTTTTGTTAAAAAAATATTTTGTGTGTTGAGTGCAATATATTTTTTTCGATTTTTCATTTAATTTTTTCGTGCATTCAATATTTTTTTTATTAATGAAATGATTTGGAGATAATTAAATTCCTATATAATTTGATTGTATATCTTCAATTTATATCATATTCATTGAAATAAACATTTTTTTTTAGAATATTCTCATTTTTTTTATAATTATAAGTATTTACATGTGCAATGATGGATCAAAAAATTATTTCTCAATTTATTTTCAAAGTCATAAATCTCTAAAATTATTAAATCGGAGTTTACGGTTTGTGCGATGTGAACGTACTACTAGATTATACGCATACCGTAATCCGAACTGCGCATGCTCCCGACGATGCTGCGATACCAAAAAATTTGTTTTGTCATTATCCAAAACTCGCCGCCCGTTCGCGATCCGTCTCGAGCTCTCTCCACATAAAACACCACCGAAAGACCATCGAAACACCACACAGACCATACACTCGGACCAGGAGCCTCCTGTGGCCCAGCAGCCCTCGAAGCGACCCTCCTCGTCGGACCCAACCTCAAATCTCGTCCCGGAATCCCGGGATTCGATCAGAACTCTCCGAACCCGTTTCCCGCCATGTCGTCGGACGTAGGTGAGTCGATTGATTGACTCGTTTGTTGCATTTTAATTTTTTCGACGGTACGTCGTGTGCACGTGTCAGTTTTGTATGTGTGTGTGTCTGTGACCCCTGTATACGTGCACGTGGGTTTTCCGTAGCGCGCGCTCGTGTAGTGGTAAATGCCGCAGTATCTCTTTTTCTTTGGTAGGCTTTCGCGCACGTGTTTGTGTGCGAGTCTTGAGAGCTTGGTATTGTGATTTTAGGGTGTGTGTGTGCGAGAAAATCTTTAAGTTTATTGCCATAGGAAAATTATGTTTGTGTTCTTGATTGTTTCGGGTGTATGGAGGTTTTTTGTGTTGTGAGAGAGTCGGGTTGGTGTGTGTGAGCGTTGAAGTTTATTTGCGGAAAAATGTCATGAAATATTGAACGTATTCGGGCTTAGGGTCACATCTGTAACTTGTTTGATTCACGATTTTTTACATTATTTATTGTCGGTGGTGAATATAATGTTTCATGTAAAATATTTTACAATTTTAAATTTGTACATTAGAATCCATTCATGTGTATTTTTTTACTTATTCATATTGAAAAAAATATAATTTTTCATTCATAATTATTTTCCTTGAAATTCTGAAACAATTGACCTATTTCGCAATACCAATATCACTCTTATAAATAAGTATCATAAAGATCAAATTTGTACAAATACATATATGTAAATTCAACAATATAATATCACTATTCAATAAACGAATTAGTATACCTGTTGACACGCCTTAACATTGAGACTAACTTCTAAACACGTAGTGGATCGATAACCTCAAATCACCAATGTCAAACTAAAACTTTGACACGCGAAATCCTAAATCCACCAAAGTCAATTTATAATTAGAACCCCATTCGTTATATAGCCGACATAATTCGCATTGTATAACTATATGCGAGAATAAATTACCATACACTTTATGCCACGATTCCAATTTTCCCGAACGACTTTTGTGCAAATGAAACCCATGAAAAAAAACACGTATTTCAACACCAAACGTATCGAATACTAATAAACTGGACTGAAAAGAAAGTGAACGTTAACGATTGCAGTTAACTTTAACAATACGGTCGGGTTGCATGTTGCGATAACGGCCAACGGAAATACTGCAATTGCTGCAGTGAAGATTTCGATACGGCTACGTGCCGTTATTATTTTTCGTTAGCTGGGGAATTTTGTGTTCTCGTTTCAAATTTACACAATTAGAGACTCTGTAGTACGATGAAAAAAAAATGAGCTGAAATAAGCTCCCATCTGGCGCATTGTTCTCATTTAGGTAGAGCTTTTTGCTCCGCTTATATAGTTTGTTCAAAAGAAAAACGTTTCACTTTCCTGCTATCGCGTTGATGTATTAATCGTTTGATATGCTTTGTAAAAATGTAATATGATAATCGGAGCCGTTATGTGTCCTTGTTAAAAAGGTTGTTGCGAAAACGAATGGGCAAAATAAATATTCGGTCCAATAAAATTCGTTTTTATTGCGGCGTGCCGTAAATTAGGGCGCGTATTCGAGCCTTGTTTTGTATTCGTACAATGTGATGTTTTAAGGGTTGTGCTAAGTACTATTTGATGGATTTCGATTGTTGAATTAGTAATTTTTTCACGTACTACAACTACTACTGCTGCTACTACTACTACTACTACTACTACTACTACTCACGAGCGTTTGTTTTATGCGTTTTCGTGTAATTCAACAACTTGCTCGTTGCTGAAAAGAATATCTTATTTTTAGAGTCTAATATTGTTCATTGTTTTTTTTATGATTATTTTTATATTAAACATTTTTCGTGTCGTAAACATAAATTCTTTCATTTAATTGCAGCAAAATATAAATTTATAACACAAAAATGCAAACAAGTAAGCCGTTGAAAATAATTGTTAGAAACATTTCATATTTATGGGAACTGAAATTTTTTTTTTCATGAAAGGTGCTAATATAAATCTAGATTGTATCGATGATTACTATACGCGGCTTGCATGTATGAAACGCATGTAAATATGACATTTATTACGACAGAATCTAAAGGGCTATCCATCAGAACGATTACGAACGCCACTTTAGCGCCGTTATTAAAAACGACTCTGTAATTATCACCAATTACAGATCGTAAAACTTCAACCATGCGATACATTTTTCACAATAAATTGATCATGAGCACACCAGCCAGTTCAAACAAAGACGACACGGTAACGAAGTTGAACTGCGCGACCTGAACACTTTACCGATTTCATCCAATTTCCTTCGAATTGTCCGAGATTTTCCGATGTGAGAGTCCAAAAAAAAAAGCCCTTGCAATTTACGGACCTCGGAAGAAAACTGCTCGTTGTTTGTAACGATCGTAAAAAGGCCAGTTTGTCCGGGCGAACTGCAGATGCAACTTTCGAATGCATTCCTTGCACGTGTGTGCATCGCCCGTTTCGGTTCGACGGTGTGTACTTTATCATATCGATATGTGGGCGAATGTGAAACTACCGTATGAAACTTTTGCGAATTCGTAAAATGCTAAATTGCCAGTTTTCGCCCGGAGCGAATCGTCCAATCGAAAAGTTGGTCCTCCGTGTTATATTGGGCGTACATTATCCTTTGTCCCTTTTGGCGGAACGATAGTGTGTGTGTTTTATTATGTTTTTATTTTGTTTTATTTTAAGCATGTTCTTTCTTTTTGTACGTCCTTTGTATTTTCTGGTCGGATGGAAGCCTGAACGTCGGTGAGATTTCTTTTATAAAATTGAATTGAATTACATTTTGAATTTCGTTGTAAAATCCATGTATTGTTGGTTATTTCAAATAGAAAAGCCATTTAAAAAATTTTGACCGAAAACATACTCGAAATTGTGCCCTTTTGGACAAGTTTATCGATTGAATCAATCAATTCTCTATATATTGAAATAAAATCCATAGGTTGTCAAATGGCGCACGAAACTCGTCCATTATTGTCTTTCACAAGGACATCAGTCTGAAGCACGGTTCACTTTTATCACATGTATTTTCCGTATCTCAATCAACTCTGTGTCAAATTTGACAAATATTTTACACCAACTATCATTTCTAATATAACACATACACATTCATGACGTCAAACAACATTTGTCGTTTCGCAAACAGAGTTAGGTTAGTGGTCGTGCACGGGCGCCGTTACCGTCAAAAATCGATGACCGTGTCGACTATTGATTCGTTCGCCACCTTCGAGCCCTGCGAATCCCTCGGAGACGGAAGTTGACCTGATGTGCCTCCAAGATATCGGGATTGTCTGCGTAAAGCCTTGAAAATATGTCGACCCTCTGGAAATTTATAGAAACGACGATATTGTGTATTGTATTGTATGTAAGTTTTTTGTATGGAATAATTTTAATCGGATTCGATTGAAAATATGGTAATTTGGATCGCTATTATGATCTGGAATACAAATACGTACTCCATTATGCGACGGTACAATCGAAAACGTATCGAGCAAGTCTTGTGAAGCGCAACCCATGTTTTGCGAAAGGTCAAGTTTTCGCGCGTGCAAATATATCGCCTTTCCCATTCGGGTTCTGCTGTTATTTATTTTTTAATGTCACATGCCAAAGGTTAAGGTGGCTCCGATCTATTTCACCAAACAGTATAGTTTACTTATAATATAATATTCTTTACGTGCTATTTCTATATATGAATAATTTAATAAGATACATTTATGATTGACATATTTTTTTATATTATATATGTATATGAGTACTATCAAAGCATTTTTTCGATTATATGTGTATTAACCTCAATTTTGTTTAAGGTGAAATAACATAAAATAATATTTTTTTAGTAAATTTAACGAGAAAAAATGTCGAAAAAATTGTGTAATAATAATCTCGTTTACATATCGTTACTGGAGGCGCCATGCGCGTACGTCCCACTTAAATACATATTTTTTCCATGTCGCAGATTTATAAGGACAAGTTCATAAAAAGGAATATAATGTGTACACCTTTTAAGGATTCCTCGCGAACACGGTTTATTTCCCGGGCGAGTGTTTCCGCGTAATTTCCGAATTTTCCTTTTGTTTCGCCGCCACGCCGACCCCCGGATATTCCACTTTCATATCAGGTATGTTGTATTGTGCGTATGTAGACTGTATTGTATTTATACTCTCGTACGAGGGGGTTCCTCGGCTCTAATGGATTCTGCGAAAAATCCTAAAAATATTATTTTTGAATATGAAATGCGAGATTATGCTTATCTTGTCCTTTTGGCGATACGTCGGCAAAAACTGCGATGGACCGGTTTTTTATCAGTTCGAAAGTTTAACTTAACGAGATGAGTGTTCATGCAAAGAGTATTGTGTGTGTTTATTCTAGTCGAGTTTTATTAAAATTATAAAAAGCTTTGAAAGGTTAAGCTTAATGGATGGATTTTTTACAATAGAGAAGTTTCAATGGAAAAATGATTTTATTATTACCGTTTTGCGTTTATGGCCGTTCATTCGGACAATGCAATTCCGCTTTGTTGCTTCACTACGTTGGAAAAACAATTTAAGTTTTCAATATGGACGAACATATAAATTACGATGCACACACATTCGCGGCGTCCATTCGGAATTTATTGATTAAATTCGACAAACAATGGACGAAGTATATCGCGAAATCAGCGTTGGAGGGCGAAATCGACGAAGATCACACTTGAACGCCTACAATCCATTTTTCAAGACGAGATTTTCCGTCAACAGCATCTGAGATAGCCTGGGGCGCTTTTCCGCCTTTCGCGATCGCGATTTTCGTATATATACGTAAATTTTGTATTTCATCATTATTGCGTTTTTTTTGCGTTGTTGTCGGTGCTTTTATCCGTATTTTCGACGGACGATGAAAATTCGCCGGTAATTATTCGGCGTCCCAACGGTACGCCGCCTTCGCGTTCTTTATTTTTTATAATTTTCGCCGACGTTTTGTTTTTTCGGAAAATACTGCCTCATAAAAAATGCAATACGTCCTCGTTGCCGTAACAAATATTTATACACGCTTTCCCGACAACGGGCCCGGGATAAAGTTATGTTTTATCGCCGTCGCACAAGGATTCTCGCAGTTGTACACACTCACTACTCTCAGGTACTTCGAGTGTGAATATCTCCTTCTGGAATCCCGTTCAAACACGGCGATTCTTATTTTTCCCTTCTCTGAGAACCTTTATCTCTCTCTTTTCCCTTGTAGTCTTTGCACTCTTTTTAATGACTTTTCTCCCTTGGAATATTTTCGCGATTTTTCTGCGCTAACGTTTGAAACGTCTGGAAGAGTTTATCGGAAAGCGGCTTAAGAGTTTGTTCTTCAAGTGCTTCAGGATAAGGCTGGCCGATGTGTAAACGTTTGCGTTGATCTATGGCAATCTCGACTTAATACTACGCACAAAAAGATTCGGCTTTAAAATCGAAGTCGTATCGTTTGATTCGAGATATTTTCTTTTTTTTTTAAAGCTAACCCCATTATAACATTTATTATCGCTTATACAGCCTTTATGATTTCAATATTATAACGAATATCTATTTAATATGTACTATCAAATGTTTTAAATTGGAACAAATTCGTAATTGAAACATAATTTACTTAATTGTTTCACAATCACGTATTTTACTCACGTATGTATTTACTTAATTGTTTTACGATGATAAGCGATCCGGTCATTTGTTCATTAACCTGATTCACACATTGTTTTACTCAGTAATCTTTGAAAATGATTATGATAATAAAGTTATTTAAAATTGAAAATTCTTAATTGACAGTTTAAATTATTAAAATACAGCGATTCGTTGAATAATTTTTGCATACGGTATAGTTAGGTATTGCCCTTTATTTCGTTCAGTGCATCGGCGCATAGGCTAAATCGTTTCGGAAACAAAGATTACTTCACTCGAAATGTATCGTAGCGTGAAAATAATAACGACAAAACAAAAACGGAACATAATTGACAAAAGGAAATTCAGGCGGAAATCATACGAGTGGAAGACGACGTGTGTCCGTTACGTTATAGCAGAAAAGTACTTGGCCGAGCGGAAAAGCTTCACACAAGAGCCTGCGATTATATTTATATATATGTATAACACACATGATGTGAAGTGCGTTATAAATATAATAAACACGGGCACAGATACGGGATCTAACTATGATATAATAACAGGGGTTTCAGGGGCTTGGTGTGGCGAAAAAGGAAACTTTTTTCCCCGCTTCCAGAAACAGACTGAAGCGGCTCCTCTTCGTTATATTATGAATTGTTTACGTACGAGTTCACGAGCTTAAGTGCTTAACTTTGGTTTTATGCTCTCCGATATTCCGGCCGAACATAAATCCGAGCACAAATTACTAATTCAAGTGCGGAATTTTCACGTGAACCGGTAAAACTGTTAATCGGCACGGGCCCATACGAAGTTTCACAAAAATGGCGGGAAAAGTCCTTCGATGTGCCAGTGCGTAAATTTATTTTAATCCATATGAGATCGAAATCGTATTATGTTTTTGGATATTTTGTGTTTATTTTCAGGAATTATTATACTACCGTGAAAGCGTAGTAACGTATCGTTTCTTAAATTGGTGTTGGCACATATGATTTTTCGCTTTATCGCGAAATATGTTCGCGGGATTTTTCCGCGAAAAAAATCTGGGAATCTAACGTTTTTCCGATTCGGCTAACAGTCGAATCGACATTGAAGAACACGTCAAAATATTTGTTCGAGCTCGAGTGTAATTCCACGTGGAATTGATTCGAACGTGCACCGTTTTTTTTTCTTCCGGAGACGTACCAGTCGATAATACAAAATAAGAAAACGTTTCAACATTTTTTTTATTTATTCATATATTTTGCCATTTCGTTTACATTGACATATAAATATTCATCGAATAAATACATTTTTCCAAATAGGAATCTGCATATACAATATGTGTTTTTAAATCCGTTCTCGTTAAAATTATCATATTATTTTTTTAACAATGAATGTTTTCAATGTTCAGATTTCATGAAAACTCAGTTTTTGTTTCATATTATGTATTCAACATTATATTTGATGTTTTAAATGGAAATAAACTATATTTGTTGCTTATACATTCATGATATTGTATAGACGCATCAAAAAATTAAAAATACAACTTTTATCTATATTTTTTAACCGTAAGCATTCAAAAATATTTGAAAAAAGTTACAGATCCTCATTTTGAAACGATAAAACGTGAGGCGGCGTCGACGCGACGTCGTAAAGGGCTCATTTCACGTTTCGCGCCCCGGTTTATTATTTAAATACGTGAGGGATAGGGCTCTTGCCGATATAGCGAGCACTCGTTTAAAACAGAATTGCCTTTCTATTACATTAGAAAAACCATTTTGCAAATTGCCGCCCCTGGGCCACGCGAAAGGGATGTACCTGCGAGAGCGACGAGAACGATCCCGACATTACATAGATTGTAAAAACGCGCCGGCGATTCAATTTTTGCCCTTTTATTTCGCTCTAATTTTCGTTCACGTGTTATTTTATGCAGATATCGAAGCGTTTTAGTGCAAATGAAATGATAACAAATCCGCAAAATTTTTATGTGTTGTAATGTGCAATGTTTTATGTCGCGTTCGTGTCGTGTACGTAAATGTTGTGAGCGTGTATAAGATGTGCACTTATGTATATGTATTTTTAATTCACTAATGGCTTGTATATGAATATGACTTGTTTAGTGATTCTCTCACGCTTTTGAAGCAAGCGAATTTGCGTGTTTGTTACATTTTTAATTGACAAATCGTTGTGCAGTTTCTAACATGATTCGAACGAATCGTAATTTTTTGCGGTCGATCCTTAAATGGAAGAATTAATATATATAATTTATGTACCTTGAGGCTTAAGTATCTCATACTTGCAGAGGAACCTCCTCTCCTCCATAATGCCGGAATAAATGGAAAACTTTATCCACTCGGCTAGAATAATGAAAAAACTTCGCCCTCTACATCCACACTTTTGTGTTTGTACACGCAGAATTTTTTTTCCTTTTCGTACGCTCGGCATAAACACGTATATTTAAGACTCGATTATCCATCGTTAAATAAAAAAATACGCGAAACAAACTGAACCGTTCCCGTCCCCGGGGGATGGGTACATAAATAAATTATAAAACGACAATTTGCGCGCCTCGAAGCAATGTCATCGAATTTTTTGCGCGGCTCGCGAAAAATTGTGGGTTAAAAGGCGGAATATAAAGTTGGGCTGGCTCATTCGTGTAATGGAACAGTTACGATGTGACTTCTTTTAGTAGGCTTAGAAACTCGGCTTTCATAAAAAAACAATATAAAAGTTTGTTTGAAGTATTATCGCAATCAAGTGTTGTATAAACGAGATTGTGCTCTGTCTCTTTCTCATCTCTTTGAGTGGATCGAAACGACGATCATTTTTTATTATGCAATGAAAATATTTGTGAATTTATGAAGAAAAAACTTGAAATACGTAATTTACGAATCCATGTCGAGTTGTAATTTGTGAAAGTTTTAAATATGTATGCCTTAGTAATGCTTGTTGTAATTGCTTTCTTTTATGGATTCTTTCGAACGATATGTATTATATTATATATGATACGCTTGACTTAATTAACCGTAACTTGTATGAGAACATTTATTAGCTATTATTTAACGAAATCGATATCGAAATAATCTTTTAATAAGAAACGTATCAAGATAAACACACCACGACATTTATTAAGAAACCTTCATGTTATTTAGTTAAATAAAATAAACAACACGGAGATATTCTTTATTATGAAACCAAAACTCGTATAAAAACAGCACTGTAATGCGATAGCGACGTCACGTATGATATTCCATATTCTTATGGAAGCACATGTTTCACGGTCGCCCAAAATCCACAGCGACAGTAGGCTCACGACTTCCTCCGCTCCCGCACACAAGAAAATACAAATGGACACACATAACAACAACAATAAAGCTCTATATATCTTGTGAGCCGAAGCCGGAAAACCGCGGCGAGAAAAACGGCTCTAAATCCACTGTTTTATCTCGTTTAAGGTTAGTGGAACCGTTTAGCCGGAGCGGCCCGTAACTCAATTGTGACACGGTTCACCCTCCGAGTTGTTCTGGCTGCTTCTTCCTTTTCACCCTCGCAGTGGGCTCTACCTTCGGTTTCCTTGTGTAAAACTTGAAGGTCGATGGAAAAGTACCGGCGGAAGAAGGTACCGTTCGAAGGTAAATGCTGTTAGGATGGTACTTGTGCGCAGGTACTGGGGTATTAGGGCAGTGGGTTTGTCGGCGGGGATGTAATGTGTCGCTTTGGGGTAAATGCGTTTTTCCCCTTAAGGAAAATTAATGTGGGAAACGCATTCGATTCTCAGAAGGGGAAGTCTTGCTTTTGTGGAAAAGGGGCTTTGTTCGTGTATGGTGAATTTTATGTTGAATTTTTTGTTGTATGATCGTTTGAATTTTTTTACGTATATTCAATTTATGTAATGTAAATGTATTTTAACTGAAAAAAATAAAATTATACTTCAGTCAGTTGTATTCTTAAATGTAAAAATATATTAAAAAATAAAAATAACTTTTAAATAGAGAAACTTCTTTTATATACTCGTACAGTGAAAAAGTCGCTCTTGCTTCCCTCGCTGCGATCTCATTACAAAGTTCCGCACCTCAATTACACTTATTAAACGAACTTTTATTATTTATCGTTGAATTGCCGAACGCCCTGAGCGTACTCAAAAAAGGCACACAAGAAACAAAATTTAATTGAAAACAACTTTTGCGGCAACGAATACGTGAATTCATGTCCAGGACTTTCTTTACGAACGCTGATATATTAAATAATTTGGCTAGCCGAAAACATATCAGGAAAAATGAGAAATATTCGAATCGTCTTCGGATACCTTCCAATAATGAGAGTTTTAGTTTGCCCACACCTCCACAATCTCACGAGCCGATATAACCAATAAATCTCGTATAAACCCGACGTTCTTTTCTATTCCGGCTCACATCTACCTCTTCGTCATCCCACAGCTCTTTCTTTTATCTCTAACCCCTTAAACTCCCTTCCGCCTTCTGCTTGGGTGTTAGAGTTTAGGTATGAGGTTTGTAAGGTGTGTGTAAGCATGAGGATTTTCAGGCGTCTGAAACGTCCATTATAGAATAAAAGAGAATGTGTTCTGGTATGCTCGACTCCACCTAGAGTTGTGCGGAAGTAGCCTTTGAATAACTTTTGTGACGTCACAATGGTATCAAAATAATCTGATCAAGTTAGATTTTTGTCCATTTTATTAAATATTTTTTCGTCGATTGAAGTTTCTTTATTGGTTGATATAAGAAGGCTTTCATAGATCAGAAAATTTAAGCTATTTTTATATTTATTGTATAATCACTTAAAAAATAGTAGATCCATAAATCACTTTTACGTTGTGAGAAGAAATGTTTACGA
Source organism: Hydropsyche tenuis (assembly GCA_009617725.1). NCBI lineage: Eukaryota > Metazoa > Arthropoda > Insecta > Trichoptera > Hydropsychidae > Hydropsyche > Hydropsyche tenuis. The sequence continues at coordinate 2,247,394 of VTON01000008.1, forward strand.
GTGCTACAACTTTATATTTCCCTTTCTAGGGGAACGATATCGAATATTCGCAGGGAGTAGATAAATTTTTGGAGCGTATTGCATAATATTACATATGAAATATTTCAAAGCAAATCCATCGCCGTGTTTCGTATAAAGCTCGAACAACACTCTTTTGAATTTGAATAGCCGCCGTATTGTTTTATGAAGAAGATTTTCCAGCGCGCACGACGACAGACTCCCATTTCCTTTTAAAGGATTTATATGCGAGAAAATTCACGCACACACACAAAACTTACACACATTCACGAAACTTTGATATTCGTAATAAAACGGCGTACTTTTGGGGCCGATTTTATTTATTCTATATTGTTTTTTATGTGATATTTCGTCGGTTTGTTCGCTCTCCAAAAGTATAAGGTTAACGCCGCAGACGACGCTGCCGTGTTTGGATTGTGGGATTCTAGCATAATATTTTAGCATGAACGTAAGCCGGAAAAGGGGCAGTGCTTGAAAGAAAAAATATAAGATGGTCCTATCTTTCCCCATGGATATATGTGGAAATATACGTCCGCCGGTTTTTTGCTCCGTTCCGTGCTCCGAGCGCTTCTCTAAAAATGTAATAACGATATATTGTATGCGAGGAAAATCTGCGATACTGATATTTTATTAGAAAATATTTTATCAGCAATCGATGAGGGCTGAGAAGGGTCAGTTTGTTGGTTTTCCTCGGGCGAGAAGAAATCGTTTATCGGAATAACGGTGCGATTTGTAGCAATCATATTCGGTACGTGTTTTTTGTCGGCAATTCAAAATAGCTTCAATTCAGAAAATTAAACATATTTCATAAGGCAACCCACTAAATCTTGTTAGTTTATATATCAATATTTTATTTTTATTTATATAATATACATTTTCTTACTACGATCTCGATTTACGAACAGTTTCATATTTCACAACGCAGTCGAACATTTTTATTAAACTTGACAAACAGAGTTTTAAATTTCAAGAAGATTTTTCTGAACGTAACAACTCCATTGTTGCATTTTCAAACCAAACTTAAGTCTTCTTGACTTATTTTGAAACTTTTCCATACAACAAAGAACATAAAGAAACATTCTCGCATGCAAAACACGACCCACTCGAACTCATAAACACCACTCAAACACCTTACACTAAGAAGCATGTGACATTTGAGTCCACCCTTTAAAACGCCAATACCCAAAATTCGATCACGCCCTAGACCGTATTTCATCCCCGTGCGAAACACGAAGCCAACCCTACTTCGGCGGTCTACGAAAGAATCCAGGAAGGTCCAGGAAGGTCCAAAGTGAAGAGGTCCACCACAGAAGGGTGGAAATCTTCGCCAATTAACGCAGCCGACCCTCGTCAAAATACGATCGCCACTCCTCGAGTTGGCGCCTCGGACTTCTTCAGCGACACGCTGGCTTAATTGCTTCAACCCTTCTGCGTTCTAATTTTATTGTTCGAGTGGAGGAGTCATGGGTGGGGCTGTTAATGTGTGTGTGGGTATTTGTTTGAATTGTTAATAATATGTTCGATATAAAAAAGTTGTTGATTACAACCTCGTAATTATATATTAATTGCGTTAAGTAATTTATAGTATATACGTTGTTCAAAAAAAAAACTGCTGCTACCCACGAAATTTCTATTGTTAGGATACATTACGTAATTGCGATAAAGAAGCTTAATTAATCATTTTACGTTTGTGTACGTATCATTCAGGCCGTTAAACAATCACGGAATCCGCCTACACAATAGATCCAATGTTTACGTTGCAGTTTCGGTCCGATACGTACACGTTCACACAATCCGTCGTACAATTTAGCCCATTGAAAACTTTGTTGTTGAAAGCGTGTCGAACAATTGTCCTGTTTGCATCCCCTTCGAAGAAACTTCGCCGCCCTCTAGTTTCTGTTTAAATTTTGGATGCGACTCGCATTCGCTCTTACATTTAGAGCGGAGCAATGTATTTAGCGTATGTATATATTTCGAGTGTGTCATATTTTGATTATGCGTGAAATTCGAATTTTATGTGCGGCATCAGGCCGCAAACGAATATTGGGCTGTGTGCGCGTGCGAATCATCATTCGTCGAAGTTTCGAATTTCACAATTCCGGCGTTTTCAATTAGCGTTTAATTTAGCGATATTATGTTGCATCGATTCAATTAGAAATCAGTGTTAATTTAATTAGAAACTCGTTAACGTTGGTTCTCTCATTTTTCAACGAAAACTTATATATTTTCGCAAACAAGTCATATTTTTTCGTATTAAAATATCCGGTCGTATATTTCGTCACTCCGACGACGACGCACTAAAGTCACTCTTGAGCGACGTTCATAGCCACTCGGTCTTGACCCGCTGACTTTATTTATTTATTTATTTACTTAGTCCGCTTGCGAAGTCCTTTTCCTGTATATTTTCCGGGAAAACGTGCACAAAAGGTTCCGTCCTCCGCACATGAACCGTCTCCGTCCCACAGGACCTCGTTATTCGTCCATTATTGATGAGCCACTGACATACCTAACAAAATTTATATCTAATTTAATCGGAGGCGTTACATCGTCTGGTACCTAAGTATCTTTTTTAATATAGAAAAAGTTTGTCCTGATGTGTTCTCGCGTTTCGGCGTTAATCTATCGCGTTCGGGTTGGTTACTTTCGCAAAGTTCGACCTCGTTTAGATGTACGTGTACGCTCCGATATAATCCTTCTCGTCCTCGGAGTGAATGCAAAAAATATCATATATACGATTCGAAGAAATAAAAGTATTTTTTTTTCATATTTCCTTCGAAAGCTAAGTCTTATAATCCCTCGCTGGCGAAAGAAAAGTGCGTGTTGGCGTTTTAATTTCGCTTTCATGAAAGCAGCTTTCATATATACTCAATCAATAAAACGAATTGTAATATTCCATGAATACATTTATATAATAAATTTTATTAATACTTTATACTAGGATTACTTTAAAATTTAAATAAACCTAGTGAAAGCTCTGTCGAGTCCGGGCGCTGAAATTACCGGAAAGTGAAATGCATTAAAATTAATTGAAACGGCTAGGCTGTTATGAAAGAAAACTCCAAAGGCATTGTGTATGGAAAACCCTTCTTCCATCCCTCGTTGTTCTGGGACACACGGTCTCCATAAACTTGTGCGTTACATAAATGAACATAAACTTTATCCGGCGAATGATAAAGGTACACGTGTACGCGAGAGCCTCGTGCACGAATTATGTATCGCAAACACAACGAGATACTCTGTTGGTACATTCTTCTTGCGAACGTCGTTTTGTTGCAAAATTTTCGTATATGGAAACTCTCAGAGATGGTAGATCCTTTGCTCAACTTTTGAATGATAACGCGATTCGATACGCATTTATAAGATGTTTGATTCAAACGCCGCGTCTTGTATTATATATTATGTTTCACCGTTGAAAGCATTTAATTTATTACTAGTATACAATCTCGTGATGGTTTCTTTGATATATGAAATATTTCATTTATTGATCAAGGGAATATCAAATAGTTGTTTTTGAAATCGCGAGATTATTATTACTCAATTTCTTAGTGATAGTTTTTTTCGTGCACACCAAAAATTATTATTATTGTTATTATTTACAATTTTAATATATGAAAAAACATTTATTTAAAATACACTTACTTCTGCTTTGATTAATTTTAGACCCTTAGAATTACAACATAAAATTCAAGTATCGTTCTTGACATTTAACATACAAAATATATAACCTCTACTAAACTCCAACCCAAAATCGATCAAGAATCGACATCTTACCCAACAACCTAAACGACCGTTGTTTGCCATATACCATTGCGTAGGGCGATACCTCCTCCGAAGTCTTAGCAAACTGTTATATTTTAATTCCGCCCGGCCTGTACGTGACACCGTTTTGCATTCAGGGGTCGACCCTCGACCACCCATCCACCCACCCACCCACCCACAACCCACAGGCTGACGACCCTCGTCTCGGACCATCTTCGGGCTCACGCGACATCACTCTTTTCATTGTACCACCTCGTTGTTCAAAGACAATCGCTGCCGTCGTCTACTTTTCAACTAGTTCGCGTACGTGCTGCTCTCGTAGGTATTCCTCTCTCGTATGAAGATCTGCTTTTTTGCCTGCTTTTTGTTTTTCCAGGCTCTTTTCACTCCTCCGGAGGCATTTCATCGCCAGGAAAAACGTGCTTATCGAGCCGTGTGCGACTTTCCGATTTCGCACGCTACTCTATGACGATCCGATTCGTTTTTGTTCCTTGTTTTTTCGAAAGGATGAAACGTGTCGTGTTTGTCCCGTTCGGAAAATCATGTACGTTCACGATTTTCACTTTCGATCGCTGGAAATATTTTTATTTATTGTTTTATATATGGTAATTAAAACAAGAAGCATTTATAAATTATGATGTTTTTTTCAATTTGATTACCAGCAGTATTGTTTTTGGGTGCGAAACAATAAAAATTTAAATAAAATTTCACGGATTTAGTTTTTTGGGTTTTGATGTATTATCAGTATTTTTTTTATCTTATATGTATTATTAGAAAGGAAAATTATATGATATTTGACGTGCCATGAAATATTTAAATCCCTAGGTGACTTGGGGACACCTATATAAATCTATAATAAGTTTTAGCTGTGAGCGTTTATGATAAATAATTTAGTAATAAGTGTACGATAAAATAAAATAATATTTCGAATTGCCCATTCAAGTCAGGTAATCCTATTAAATATTTGAGAACATAAATTTGATTTTATTTTACAGTTATGTAGTTTAATAGTGAATGGTGTAATCTACAGTGAAATCTAAGACTTATAATGTGATTATTTTTAAAATTTATAACCTTAAAATTTTTCATATTTTCATTTCATTCAACTTCATTATGAATTCAAAACAAAACTCGATTTTAGTTAATTTTCTACATAATTTTTTTTGCAAAAAATTCAATACACATTTGATTAAATTATTTTATAGTCTTTTTGGTACATACTAACAAATATAAAAATATTATTCATAATTCGCTTAAAAATTCTTAAATTCCCCAATACACAATCCAACACCGATAATACCTCAAAATTAATCACATAAAACAGCCAACGACCACCCATCACCATAAGAAAACCCCACCTGTCCCACGTCGGCAATACAGCCTCCGACACGAAACCGTCTGGTCGAAGGCGAAAGTGGTGCGGCACGTTATTCCCGCGCGACAATCGTAAAAATAAGGAAAACCCCATCAAATCGACGGGACCCCGTGGGATCCCACGGGAACCTCGGCCTCGTCCCGTCCCGCGCTCCTCGTGGGCCGCCAGGGTACAATTGCGATCGTAGCGTTTTCATTGCCTTTTTTCAAAACGCTCGAGCGCCACATAAAAGTCTATGAGCACCGGCTTAGGGGTGGCCCGCCAGGGGTGGGTTCAGTTTCAGTTTCTTCGGCAAATTGGTTGTAAAACATGCCCGTGTCGATCGGCGGGATGTCTGAGGGCGGTGTCACGTACCGTTGCGAATTGCGAATTTCGCGCTTTCATTTTGTGTTTTTTCGTTTTCGTTTTCGTGATGTGTTTTTTTTTGTTCGCTTTCCGTTGTCGTGAGGGAAGATGGTGTCTCTTTTGTCTTGCGGCCGATCGGATCGAATCAATCTCGCGACGTGACTGTTTCGTTCCGTTTGGCGGCCGAATAAATTTGTGTATGGGTGTGGTTTTTATGATTATTCATTTGAATTTCGACTTGTTTATTCGCAAAGATATTGATTTTTTATTATGTGGAAAAAATCTTATACGTTCACTGTGTATTTTATTATGCAAATTGAAGCAAATTTCTATCGGCATGATCCATTTCATTGCATTGTATTTTTGAATTTCATACTATTGGAATTCGAATGCGAAACAAGAAAAATTTAATCTAGAGCCATATAACGCGCATTATGTTCACAAAAAGCAGCACTGAAACACGCCGAAAAGATCAAAATCGAACGTTTCATGCCGCGCATGAAAACGTGCATTGAAGCCATTAAATCACGTTCGCGTACGACACGTACATACGTAGCCAAACCGAAAAAGATAACATCACAGTAACCCTCGAGTGACCTTTCACATATTTCAATTATTAAATAATAATACAAAAAAAGTTCACCTCCAGCGACACTTGTGCGAGCGAATCTTCCGGAGTCATTGACGTCGATTTTCATAACCTTAGCCGAAAGGCGCGCTTCGCCTACAATTTATTTTACAATAGTTGGTTCGCGCCTAATTTACGATCGCGTTAAACTTTCTCGCTCACGTTCTCGCAAAGGTTGTCGACCACTGTCGTAAATTTTTACGTGCTCAACGGGGGGGTGGTCCGTGGCGGATCGGCACGCGAAGAGTCGAAATGGTAAAACGGCACGCTTCAGTTGCTGAAAGAACCTTCTTCGTGTTTAATTTTCTTACGTTCTTGTGTGTGGATGTGTAATTTTTCCTCTTTTTTTCTGAGGTCCCTCGTGCATTCGATGTCCGTTATGTTATTCGGCGCCGCGATGATAGCCTGCATTACGACCCCGCCTTTTCCCTTTCGTATAAATTTTTATGAAGTGCATTATTCACTTGATGTGTTTAAGTACCTATAAATAATCGTTCAGGTGAATGAACGGGATATTTGAATTTATAGAATCATAGATAAAGAGTCAATGAATGTCATGGAAATCCATTTTAAGCTAATTAAATCGATTATACATAATTATATATAAAAAATATTGAAAATAATTATTTATTACTTTTTATATGAAAAAAAATATAATTCAGATTATTTTGTATAGGTGATGTAACTTATTGACGTATTAAAATTTAAAATAAAGCTTTTTAAAGACGCACAGTGCTCAATTTATACGGCGCAGTATCGATTTTTCGCCTCGTCGAACGTCGCAACATCGCAAGTCCTTTGTCCTTTGACATAAGTTTGTCCTATATGCCAGCTTGTTTACAATGCGAGTCCGGAAAAACACGTAAAAGATATTAACGAGCCGTTCGTAAAAGTTCTTGTGTCACCTTTACAAAAGTTTCGAGCAATAGTACGCCTATACAGAAAGAGCGTCTACCTGCTTTCAAATGAACTCTTTCCCTCGATGAAAAGTTATGAAATCGTCTGCGGGACAAACTTTCCATATTAATTGCTTTTCGAATGATAAATTGTATCATGTTTAACAATTGTATAAAAGCGATTGAACGAAACGTTTCTTTGAAAATAAGCCTTGCGGCGTTTTACACTACGTTCGTTCGGAAACACTCGGAAATTTCGGAAATTTAAATTCGCTACAAATAAACGGTCGAGTTTATGAAACTGTTATACAATAGTTTCACGATAACACTGAAATTAATAACACGTTATGGATTCGTTAATTATTAACTCGAAACACACAAAACAAACATTTGCGACACAAGCTCGCTCTCGTGTCGTTTGTGGTTATTGAACAATTCGAACAAGCGACATTTCGCAATATGCAAATTATCGCATGAACATCCAAATTCGAATATTCTTCCCGAAAGAAAAACCGTTTTAAAACCACGTTATCGTCCAATTTCGGTGGATAAAATAAAAATTGGGCAATTTGCGAGAGATTCGCGTTCAGACCTCCACTCCGAACCGAACGAAGTATGGAAAACCCGAAGAAGAAATATTTTATTAAGCTTATCTGATTTGATGTTTTCTCGTTCGTCTGAGAGTTCCATCGGCCAGATAAGGCCGGGTAGGCGAAAGTAGAAGGGCCGAGGGCTACCCACACCTGAGGAGTTGGAAGAGATACCCAAGCAACTTCCCATTTGACTTCTCTCGCATTTTATCAAAAGCGGAGATCCCTCCGCCGAAGAGGCCCATATTTCAAAAACATTTTTCCACCTTTATCTGCGCGATTTCCGTTCCCGCCGAGGCTTCGAATTTCGAGGTTTCTTCTTCTCATTCCGCTGGACGGAATCTGCCGGTCGGATCTGCGGGTTTGGAAAATTCCCATTTTATTATTTAAAGCGTCGTCCGTTTGCTCTAATGGCGAAATTTGCGTTCGGTCTGAATGGGGTTTGCGTTCGAATTTTGCGCGGTCGGAGGAAACGCGTCCGATTTATATGGGAAAAGGGAAAATCGCCGTGGGAAAAGTGGAAAAAGGTTAACGCATTACACTAAAGAATAAAAATCGTTTTTATGAATTTATTTTTATCGCGAAAATTGGAAGTCATCGGATGCAAATTTGAAAATAATAGTCCACCGACAGTTTACAAATCCGCTATAGGCTAGCTCGGAATTTAGCGGTTTGATCCTAACAGGAGTCTACCTGGCAAGTATTATAAATTCCCGCGAATTTCATCAAGATTGAAATATAAATAAATATTTATAATTTAAAGTTAGTCTCGAGTATCACTTCTGGGAAATCCGGCTCGGCGGTGAAATCTTAGCGTTATGAAAACAAATTGGTTGTAACGCGCGCGAGTGAGAACTCTACAGTTTCGTCCCTTTTCAACATCTTTGTTTTCCGTATTGGTGCGAGGGAGATGCATTGTATAATCTTGAGGGCCTGAAAAGGTGGGATGTTTACGCGCGACGATGATGATATTTTTTATTAGTCGCGCGTACAACTCAATTTGCGCCATTTTCGAATGAAAAATTTACGCACTCTCTCGCCCCGGCGTGTAAATGTAGCCTTTTCGAATGAATTTATATCTCACCTGGAAAAAAGTTCGAAAAATATCTGCATCTTTGCGGAGTATTTTTGTAAAAATTTGACTCAGATGTTCTCGTTTGTTGTTGTTAGGCTATTACAATAAATTCATTTGCTATGTGAATTTTCGAATATTTTTCATCAACGTATAACTATTTTTGACTTTTACTATTATATGTAGCCTATCTTGTCTATTTTAAAATAAAACTTTTCCAATTCTATATAAAATTTGACCGTTTCTTCTGATCATGTGTACCAATTATGTTGCAATAAGGAGAATATAACTCTCAATAAACTAAACATTAACTGTACCCATTCATTTACTAACTCAACTATAACGTTACTTAACTTCAATTATCGACGAGAACAAATACGTTCAACACAAATAACCCTTTGAAACAGCATTTTCTATAGATCAAAATAATTCAATACATAACCCAATAGTATCAAACACCAAACAAAAACTAAATTACAAACCCTCTCCAATACACAGAAACAAAACCATTTTAATCATGCGCATTTCTAATTACGATATTTTAATACGTAACGCTTTTGAGTCGGTCCCAATGATATGTTTGCGGTTCAATGTCAATTACGGCGGTTAGCTTTGTGGTTCTTAACTCGTGGGTCGCGACCCAGATTCAGGTGGGTCTGTTGTTTCTGAATGGCGTACGTTGGGTTTATTTCGCGATAATTAAAAAATATTAAATTCAAAAGCCTTTTCTTTCATAAAGCGGCGGGGCGCCCGCTCGAAATGCGCCCACCGAAAAGGAGCTTTGGCCTGTCAAATTTTAGAGTTTCGTTAATTAATTTCATTAAAAGTTCACGAACCTTTAAAAATAAAGTGTCTATTTTGAGGAATGTTGCGTGAAAATTTGTTCGGTCTGAAATCCGGAGGATCCGATCCGGGATGTGAATCCGATCCTTATACAGAGTTATGAAATTTCCTCATTGAACAGTATATAAATTTTAATGTATTTTCTTTATGTTTTTAAAATAATTTCAATAGAATAAAATATTTTAGTTTTATTTAATGTTTTATTAATTGCCATTGATTGACGAAGTTAGCGATAAATACCTAACACGTTTGGTACGTGACTATGATTATACATATACTATTATTTTGATTTTTTTTTCATTTCAAATTTATTAATTATTTTGCAATAAGTACACATGGTAAATAAATGATTGATAGTATTGGAACAACTTTGTTCTTATATAGGCTGCATATAATTACGATAATGATATTAAAAAACCAAAAATTTTCTTTATACACGAATTATCCTATTATCATACAATATCCACGGGAAAACCCTCAAACATCAAACCCAACTAACAAAAGCCAACCCCACAAACTACACATACACGAATTCCCCATCCACAAAAAAGCACACAATCTGCACCGGTCGAGTGTTATCACTAAGTAATTCTCACAGCGAAAACCCGAAAGATTATTTAGCTCGTCTAACGCGACTATTAACCTCCCAAACGGGCCGGACGGGCGTATTATTTGTACACAAACACGACGGCGGCCATATTGCGAGCGGCCATGTTATACGGACGCGGCGTCGCCATTAAACGGCTCGCGTCTGAGTGTGCCCAAAACGTTCCACAAACCCCAATTACACAAATCGGCCCCAAAATCCCCACAAAGTCCATAACTTTTACGCCCCGACGGCCCGTTGTGGGTTGCCATTAGTGCAAGAAAAAGTAGGGGTTGTAATTTTTGTGTTTGGGGCCATATTGGAAATCTGAGGATTGTTTGATTTTTTTTTCGTGTGAGTTTGGTTTTAGTGCGGGTTGAGGTGGAGTGTTTTACCTGGGAAATTTTATTCGGTGGAGAATTATTTATTTGTGATTTATTTCGGGTCTTATGTCTGATTTATATTGTATCAATGTGTAATAAAATAGAGTGTATATTGAATAATATGACCTTAAGAGAATATTTTATGAAAAAGAATATTATTATGATGAAATTGATATTTCATTATTTTGTAATCCGATATACTAAAATGTATTTTTGTTTTTGTTTCAGGTAAGAATACTTAGCTGTAAATTGATTTTATCATCAAAGAAAATCGTAAATATTTACTATTTATTATATTCGTATGGACGTAATATTCGATATGTTTTGTTTAATTTATACGATACAATCGATGTATAATATTAATTATTTCCATTATACTCATACAAATATTCTTTCATACGAAACCTATAATTTTCAAGCTTAAATTCTAATCACATCTTAACCGCTCGTTTATAACAATTTCTAGACTTCAAAATGGGAACTCAAAAACAAAATACGATCAAAATTCAAAGGCGAAACCGTAACGCGAAATAAACCGAACTATATTGGAAGGAAAGCGAAGAACGAGCGTTGGAAAAACAAACACGCTAATCGACAAACAAACAAAAGCGCAAACCCACAAAAAGAAAAACCGCGAAAATTCGATATATAATATATAAGAAGCATACAATCAAAACTCACAACTCGAGTCTAAAGCCAATTCACGAGAAATCGCTTCAAAATTGTATATTTTTATTTGACTTGAACAACTTTAACGGGTATATTGAGAACGATCGTTCCCGAAATAAAATGCAAATTTTTTTTTTTTTTAATATAAAAAAGTCATTCTTTACGATCAAAAAATAATAAAATATCAATTTTGATTCTGAATAATAATTCGAAATCATTACTCAATTAATATTTTTGATGAAATCAAACTTCATCTTAAAACGATTCTTCTTAGAAAAAAAAAATCAATTTTCTTCAACCTTCGATTCCGAACCTCTGAAGCAATCCTATCCTAAAAAAACTTCAATTTGCGCGATAGGCACACGTACTCGCTTCCATTGTTTATCTGAGCAATAACACGATAATATACCTATTTAACATACAGTAATGTATGTACGTGACCCGACCGCGACGCGTAATTTATTCAAACAGATCGAAGCTCCGCTCGCTCAGCTCCGCTAAGACGCTAATTCCACAAAGCGGAATGGTTAAGTTGAACATCCACTTTTGCGAAAGAGGTTTTATGTCATAATCCCGGCGCGAAGGGTCCAAGGAGGACGCTATTTTTCGTCCAGACTTCGGATCCGGCGATGATGTGCTCATCAATGATGCACGTCCATATCTCGGGGGCGCTCCGCCCCCCGGAAGGGCCCCCAAATTGGATTCGCAGCTCAAAAACCCGGCCCCGGGGACCGAAAGGGATTAACTTTAACTATTCACAATGCGACTGCGGTAATCGTCTCGAATCCCCGAGCCGGCTCTGGCCCAATGTTCTCTCTCTTGCCGAGTGTCGGTATACAATATTATTATCGTTATCGAATAAATTCGTCGTCGGAGGAGGCCGTAGCGTCTAGGCGACGAGATTTGTCGAGGAAGGCTCTACGGCCCGGTGGGTGTGGGTCGGAATATTTAATGCTGATTAAAGTTGCCTCTAGTGAATTTGAGCGCAGAGATTAAGGAATTCTCTGGTTAATTTCGGCGACGAGGACGCTTTTTAATCGTGCTCGTGTAAAAATTGAATGAATAAATCTACTAGTTGGGCTTAATGGGATAAAGAGTACGGGTCTTTTTAAACGAATTAGGTAATTCATGTTTTTTTACTTTATTTTTTCCAAAATTACAAAGTATTTTTTTGTAGTATAAAATGAACTGAAATCTTGTCGATTGCACAGTGTTGTTGGTGTTTAACAATACGTGACGCAATAAATAAATTTAACACAAAATTTTCTATAAAAGATAGTATTATTATTAAAGTTCATAAAAAATTCCTTTCATTTATCATGGCATAAAGAAAAATATTTACAATTTCACAATTCATATGGTATCAAAAAACTTCATCTTATAACTGACAGAATATGGGTTACAAATGATAACGATGTAAAAAGATTTTTTCAAACTCACTTTATGTATAATATAATATTATAGTATGAAAATATTCTTTACGAGCATAAAATTTGAAGTATAATATAATAAATTCTCAGACAAAAATTATAAAGAACAATAAAATGCGTAAAAGTTCTTTCTCGAATAAAAAATGTCTCATCGAGATTCTGTTTAACTTGTTGAACTCTTTAATTAATAAAATCATATGAAACAACGCTACAGAACAAACAAAAGAGAGAGAACGATCCCATTTAACAACGAGCGCAATATTATTCTTTGAAATCTTTACACCTGAAAAATTGCGAAAGCGTTTCTCGCAAAGTTACAAAAAAAAAACGAAATAATTTTCAAAGAAGAGCGACTCCTTTCTCAACTTCCTCCCATTCAATTGTATATTTTTTTTTCAAAAAAAAAAAGAAAATACACAGTTTCTTTCTTTCGTCATAACTTCATCGGAAAAATTCACAACGCGGCGCCTTTCCCTTGTGCAAATTAACTGGCCGAATTATTTCTCGAACGCCCATTGATCCGCGAGATTGGTCCCGTCGAGATGGGCCGTTCTCTATCCACGTTAAAGAATTAATTAGGTCGGAGGAGAAATTAGAAGAAATTGGCCGGCGGTACCTTCTCCGGCAAATATATAATACAATTCGGGGGGTCGGTTGTTAAGGGCGCGAAACTCCATCCCCTTCGGCGGGCGCGCGCCATACATTTCGCGCGAGTAATTTATTATAACTGTGAAAAGCGCGTCGGAAAAACCGCTGTCGGCCAAATTCGAGCATTTTTCCGTTTAGGATTCAGAAATGTGGTCTTTCGCTAGCGGTGAATGCTAAGAATTTATTGTTATTGCGAAATGCGCCTAAGAACGATAGGTCTTTATTAAAAAAAAATATTTTCTTCCGTTTCGTAATTTCGTTTGATTATATTTTCATATAAAATTGTGCAATAAATTATCAAACAATTAAAAAATGTTTAATGAAAGTTTTAAAAATATATGTATTTTAATTTAGTTTTTGTAACGTTGCGCTATTTACAATGTGAGACCATTTTCTAAGAAAAATGTAGCGCAATATCACAACGCTGCCGTGACATCTGTAAAATATACGCACGTTTTTTTAAATAATATTTTTTTTGAATAAGCATAATTTTGATTCGAATTTCGACCGTCAGACGCGTGGAAGCGAAAATGAAAAATGTTTATGCAAAAATATATAAAAACAGAGCGTAAACGCAAAAAGGCAAGAAACAAACAAGAAATGTTCCGAAATTTTCTTCTCGTGGGAGCGTGCTGAAATATTTCTCGTGTTTCAAAGTGTATTTTTCACGCACATCATATAAATCATGGCGTTTAAAAAAAACGTATACACTCATGTTTGTTTTTGTTGGAAATTACGTCGAAACGTTCTTGATTGTGTCAATATTGCGATTAATGTAAATACAAAATTCTACATAACCCTTTATGCTCGGGCGGTTTCAATTTGGGCCGTCGTTTATGTGAAAGCTTTTTAACTAATTATTCAAAAGTATGGACTGTGAATGTTTATGAGTGATGAAATATTTTACCTTTTTTGATTATTTCAATTTATTAATATGTACTGTATTTAAGCATGTGAAAGAATATTTAAGTAATGAAAATTTATATAATAATTTTCTGTTTCCAGAAATTTTCATTTCGATATAAACAGTTTGCCTCTATTTAGTCCATGATAAAATTATTTTAATATTAAAGATCGAAACTATTTTGGATAAAGTAATTTTATGTTATTTTTTTTTAATTATAAGTATAAACAAATAAATAAAGTTATGAGAAAATGAATATAAAATACAAAAATTTTCTTATGATATACATAAGTATTATATTATAATATACTTACTAAAAATGGTATTATATTATAGAATAAATATTTTTATTACTTTGTAACATTGCATTATAGGAAATTTATATTATTTAATAATATTCACATATAATATGTCATGTGACATTAATATGTCATTTCGAGTTATAAAAAAAGCTTGAAAAAGACATGCTTTCTGAAATTATATTACCGTATTAACATTTTGAGTGAGGTATTATAATATATAACGATATGACGTAGCAGAAAATTTAATATTCACTCCATCTGATTTATTTATTTTTATTTTTCAGACAATACAAAAAACCACCATATTACACAAATCAATAAAATATTACAAATAACGAAAATCAAACCTAACCTAACTTACAAACAAACCATAAACTTGCAACCACGACCATGCCCGCATTTTGACAGTTCAAATTGGCGCGTTTGCGAACACACGACCGCGCACCTCACGCTCGCGAACTTGCCAACGGGTGCTCGCGAACAAGGGGTAGTATGGGCCGTAGAGGGTAGGGGTCGCGCGCACCGTGTTTACCTGTCTAGGTGCGCCTCCACCCCTGCGCCGGGGCCCCCTGCCCCCCTTTTCCTCGCCCCTCGCCTCGGCCTCAGCCCCTCCGGATCAATAATACAACCACGGCGAGTTGTACTCGCGCTACGATGTCGACCCAATCAGGGGTACGAAACCTTTTTTATAAAAATTAAATTGATTGATTTTTTTATTTTAATTTATTTAAATTTAAATTATTTTGTGGTTTTTTTTAAATATGTAGAGAATTTATGGGGTGCAGTATATAAATTTATTCCATATAATAAATATGACTAATTAAAAATTATTAATTTTTTTACTGTCTTCTTTGTAGCTTCCATAATGTTTAAGCTTTTTGATAAGCCGATGAAAATTTAGAAATTTTTATTTTATCCATTATGTAATGGTAAATGGAAAGCAGCCTTTAAGTAGTTTAAATATTAAAAATCATCCCTTTCAAAGTGCCTCATGTCAACTTTATTTTATTTGATTTATTAATAACTTTTACGGTTAATGGAAGTCAATGGGTTTGATCAAGCTGAATCATCAATTTCTACATAAATGCAACTTGAAAAAATTCTAAAAATGAAAAAGGTTGACTATAGATGCGTAACGTGGTCGTAACCTCGTAGTTCTCGACCAGACTTGGCCTACACCGTGTAGCCTTCGGTTGCCACTAACTACACACCCGTCCAACAAATCCAGGCCTCTACTTTAACACAATTACACACACATACATGCGACACCACACACACGCAAATAATATTAAGCCTGCGCCTACACACGACCGTGGTGTATAACAGCTTTACTTCAACGTGGTGGCGGCCCAGCGCCGATTTTTATAGGTCAAGAATTCCCCGGTACATAAGACGATCGATCTCGAACCTGAGATGCTTCTCGCAAAATTGCATTGCCCATGCACCGAAGATGCAATATGTGTTTCTGCATGTACATTGCACTTGAGGCGTACATGTATCAAGAGGGCAATTCACTTGCTTGAAGTACAAGAAGTAACTCAGTAAAGCCAAATGTTAATACTACAAAAAACCTTCGGTTATTATTAAAATTTTCTTTGAATTTTCCTTATAATTCATGTCTAATAAAAATATATATGTATCTAAAGAAGTTTGAATAATTAAAATCAATGATATGTAGTTTTATGATTATAAAATGGTATGGTTTGAAATTTAACATCGATCCTCAATAGAAAATGATACACTCCACAAAACTATACGATTGAAAATTAAATTATAATTTATACACACAAATTATCGATTCGAATATAATAAAATCGGGACGGATTAATTAATTATTCATCATCATATACCGAATTACCCGATTAAAATATTAACGCGCTTCAATTAGCGCAAACCCATCGATAAGTTTATGGCGCGGTTCGAATCAGTCATAAACTGCAGCACATAACCGAGCCACGGCTTTGGAACTATTAAAGTGTTGAGGAATTCGTAAAGTGGCGGGTAAGAGGTGAAAATAGTGGTCGCGAGGGGTTGAAATTGTGTCGTTTGTAAGCAGGCGTCGCGGGGGGTGGTGGTTTTTAGCGTTTCGTCGGGTTAAATAATTATCGTTGTCGAGAGAAAAACGATAGCGCAGTTCGTTCGAAATAATTGCATCGAGGATTTACAAAAGCGTTGCGGCTATTTTAATTAAAACTACGCGAATATTATTTGCATAAAATCCCGCTATGCGCTCGGAAAAACTGAGATTTTTTTTATATAAAAAAAATGATCAAAACGACAAAAAAACTTCCGATGTTAATTATCGTTGTGTGCTGAAAAGATTTTTTCCTTATTTTATTTTAATGCAAATGCTTCGTAATGAACCATTCTTTTTCGGAAATAGCATTAATAGCGAAAACATCGATTTATACTCCGTCGACCCGCCGGATCATTACACTCCGATTCGAATGTACCCACGCACGAATCCGCGCACTAAAATAAACACGCTTCGAACGAAAAAGGCTTCGTTTCTTTGAAAAAGTGACGATTGTGTCGCGCAAGTGCGCGCATGTATCATTTCAGACAATTGCGCACGCCCGCGTTCTAAACTGAATATTTAATGATACCAAAAATTCGCGCGTATTCTTATCGGGTTATTCTTATATACAAAATGTATGGCTATGTATTCTAGTGGTGATAAGTATACGTTTTGTTGTATTTTATTATTTATTGTTTATTTTAAAATTATTTGGTAATTAGAGATTTTTCATTATCAGAATTTTAAAAAGTTACTGTACTATTATTGCCATATGGAAAATATAATATACGCGATTACGAAAAAGTCTGAATTTGAGCTTATTTGAGACAAAATTTTTAAATTTTCAATCTACAAATTCACATACATATCTTTTCATTGATAATTTATTATTTATATCTTTGATGATTTATTCTCATTTTGCATTATAATGAAAATATATTTTACAATCTAACAAACATAGAAACCATTCCTTACTAACAATAAAACAGTTTCTGGTCAACAATTTGCAATCGCATCCACATACTAACCGCCCCATAAATCGTTCAACTTCCATGATCGATGAAACCATT
Organism: Hydropsyche tenuis; assembly: GCA_009617725.1. Taxonomy (NCBI): domain Eukaryota; kingdom Metazoa; phylum Arthropoda; class Insecta; order Trichoptera; family Hydropsychidae; genus Hydropsyche; species Hydropsyche tenuis. Next base: position 2,264,929 of record VTON01000008.1, read on the forward strand.
GCTTTCAACATTGCCAAACCATCGATATAACACATACGAACCGAAGACAAGTTTTCGATCGAAACCACACCGCACACCAACACAATACTCATCCGTGGGAAATTGTGGAAAATTAGGAAAACTCTTGCGAATACTTAGGACCTGTAGAGTGTGTACTCTTTTATATTATTATATAATATATTGCTTGTGTTTGTTCGTCTCTTTTTTCGGTTCTGTAGTCGGCGACGCACGTCTCACGCAAAATGGGGCATTTAATGCCCGCAAAGTTTGCGGCTTTTGCCCGACGCCTCTCTTCTTGGCCGATTTCCCGGCACGTTTTTCCTCCGCCTTTTTTTTTTCGTCGCGCTCTCCTTTTTATTTTGCAATCCTTTTATGCGTATTTGCTGTTGACCTTGGGGCTATTTTATTTTTATTTTCGCTGTTTATTTTATTCGCGCGTTCGCGTACCAGTGATATTTCGGAAAGTCGTATGCGAAACTAGGTTCGGGCCTCCATAAAGTTGTTATCTTCGTCGTAAAGCGAAACAAGATTGTTTAATAAGATTTGACATGTTCTATAGATTAAATCAATTGCTTTTTGAGACAATTTTCACTTATTTATTAAAAAAAATAAAATAAAACATATTCGTTATTATTTTTAATGTATAAAAATACAATTTTTTAATTTTACTACATACATTCAATGGCTCTTATTTTTTTCCCGATAATTTTCAGAAGATCAAAGATTTCTATTTCGTAACACAATTCAATTAAATTTAAATCGACAAATAATACAAAGCTTTTGAGATATTTGAAATTTACTAATGATCAATCCATATACATATTATACTATACATATTTTGTTTTTACTACATTTCATTTTCTGACATATTATATGTTTGCTGAAAATTTGTTAGAACGTTGTTAAACAAATCATTATTTTATTGAAGCTCGGTATAAATTTGTAAAATTTTAAATTATCACCACATCAAAGGCAAAAAAGGCATTTTCGTGAACAAACGCATTCAACATTCGAATGCTTAGTGACTATTGTGTATAGATCGCGTGTTGAGACTCGTTAATAATCTGACACGTAAACGCAAATACACGATAACATATGTTGTAAAAATATGAAATAAATATAAATAAAAGTACATAACAAGTCGACCTCGTTAACGTCGCGAGCATTGCAAAAAAAAATGTAACGTTCACTAAATAATATTACACCAACGTGTTAAACGAGTCAAATCGTTAAATTCTCTATAACAAACTATCCCAAATTTTCCTCTAGAACCTCCACTTAGACGCACCACTAGTTCCGGAGAACCATATTTGCTTAGTGGGGGATGGGTAACAATTCAGAGTTGTCCCGCATTTGCGTGTTTGCCTTCCGCTTGATTTGATATATGCGCGTATTAATTGGTGTGTTAATCCAGTGCTCCACAAGGACCTGTTGATCCAGGAAATTCTTGTTTATCTCTATATATTATTGCACGTATACAAACACGTATATGTTGTGTATATTACGCACCCTCCGAGGAGTGTTTGGAGAGACATCCTTTAAGCTAGAACATCAGATAAAACGAATCAATTAATGTGCAAATTCGACGTAAACGTGCGAAAACTCTCACAACTTTAGCTTTACAATTTATAGTTGGAATTTCGTTTGAGAACTTGTCCTTTGATCACGCATAAAAATTCACAGTCGGAAAGTTAGACAGTTTACTTTTCGACTCGAGTTAGTTCACACTTAACGCCCACGTACCTGCGTACACATTTAATCTCTGTCGAATTTCGTATTTAGCTGAGAAAATCGTCACTACACAAACGCGTTTATTCATTATTCATACGATGGGTAGCTTTAAAACTCGTTCACCAAGCAATGATGATTATAGTTGTTTCACTTTAATTTATTCATCGAGTTTTCGAAGAAGCGGCGACGACGTCTTGTGAGAAAATTACGCGAACACGCGAAACTCTCGTCCTTTGTAAAGTATCGTGTTTTGCAAATTATTTAAATATCAAAAGACTTTCGCCTTCAAGCACCTATACATAATATTTTCGCTTACGCTCGATTGATTTCTGATAGGAATTTTCTCGATTTTTTTTGCCAAATTACCCCCGACATCAATCTACTATGACGTTTCAAAAGACCGTATCCTTTTTGTTTGCTCTCGGCCTTTATTCGACCGTTTCGACCCGTCATATAATTAAAGTTTTGCACATATACACACGCACAGATTAAGGGACTTTGTCCTTTCTGATTTATGTTTGGCCCTTGGCCCCCGTGTGACCGAAGGGACCTCATAATTGACTGGTGTTTGTTCCTTTTGTGCCACAAAAACGCTCTGTTCGCACTGAAACTTCACTATTATCATAACGTTTCGTCTCTACTGTATTGCTGCTAGGTTGGGTAAAGTTACTTTGTATCTCAATAATAATTAGATGAAAGTACTTAATTATTTTCTATTTTAATTAAAACATAATATTTTAGTATGACGAAGTTAATTATGGTTTAATGTTCCAGATAATTTTTTATATACATATATAATAAAAGATTGATTTTTTCATTCAAATAACGCATAATCTATACAATTAAAATTGAGTACAAGATTGAAATATCAAAAGGATTGAGTGTGCTTCCAATTTCGATTATTCCAATATTTTTCCAGGACGCATTGTTAGCCGAACAAAGCCTCCAATATAATATATATCGGAAAGCGCACGCGGCTGCTTACCAACAAAAGAATCGGGAGACGTACAAAACTCATCCATATCCGTTTTCCCTTACAATTTTATTTTTTCAGCGGTTCGGCTCCTTCGAATCCTCGCGCACCCATTGTGAACCTCAAAGTCAAACAACAACAATGCGCCGTTCGTTCGACGCGAAAGGCGAACACTTGTGGATTTGATGGTGGGATGGCGATTATGGTTCAAGTTGAGGTTCGCCGAATCCCAGACCACCAATCTGGTAAGGCTGCCCAGGAAAATGGAGCTCTTTTTCGTGGACGCAACAGCCACAACGACAACAACAATGCCCCCCTTTGTTTGATCCAATTTGTCTGGCCCGCTCGGCTTTTGTTGGATACTCCGCCAGAGTTCACTGTGCCAGGTTAATAATCTGGCAAGAGTGTGCCTTTGTATTTATCAGTTAACGCTTTTTATCTTGGGATTTTTCGGTTTGTTTGACAAAGGTAGGTAATTTCGGTCCGTGCGTGTTCGTTGAGTTTTCGTATGCATACGTTGTTGCTTTTGTTGGGTTTCGTCAAATGTTGTGACAGAGGTGTTATCTTCTTGTTTCGTATGCAATTTTCGTGATGTGTTGTTTGGATATGTTGTGTGATAAAGGAAATGATGTTTTGGCTTCGTACTGTCCTTAATAAATACGAATATTTTCTGTCTTATTATAGAAATAATTTTTTTTTTAAATATATTATAGAGCGAAATTGCTTATTGAAAATTTTTAAATTGTGCTTTTTATACTATAATATTTGATAAAATATAACTAAAGAGTAGTGATGTTATTTCTAAATCCATGAATACATATTTTCATTAATTTTTCTTGTAAAAAATGTGCTAACAGTGTCTGACAAATTTATGAATCGTTTTGAGAGTGACAAAAAATTTTCGCAATATAAACCTTCATGGAATTATTTATGGTCGGATGGTGCTTTGCTCAGTTGACAGAACGACCATTAATTGGAAGCATGTAAAAAAGGACGTGATTTTATTTCAAAATATTAAAACCTCATCTTAGAAATATGTTTTCACCCATTCGCAATATATCTGAAATTGTGAAATTGATTAGTGATTTAACAATTTTAATTTGAAGTGAAACCAAACGTATTTACTATTCAACTAGTCAACAAGTAAAAGCCATTTTTTATAGCAATATTAAAATTAAGAAATATTTCATAACGGCTTCCTAAGAAAAATAAAAATTACAAGATTTGATTAACATAAAATACAAAAATTTACAAAAACGCACCGCTGTGATTATATCCCGAATTTCGTCGCCGAGCAAAAAAAAAGTAGACCGTCGAAAAGCGACAAAAACCCAAACTGAAAAAAAAGAGTTAAAAGAAAACGACAAACGAGAAATTTTAATTTAATTTCCACTTTATTTCGGGCACAACGAAAAAAGCAGAACACAACACAGAAATTACTCCATTTTTTCCGACGGCCGAACAATATAATTCGGTGAAACGTCCGCGTTTTCGAATTAAGCGTTCGCGCGCTTTGTCCGCTGAATTAAAGATGGCCGGGATAAAGACGAGAGAGATAACCCTTAATTACTTAAGAATAAAATAATTTTCGAAGCTTTCGCAGTGCTTTCTGGGCCACGTCTTGCAGTTATCTGATTTTGCGGCGTTCTGTGGGCCGGTCGTTATTTAGAACGTGTCGACACCCTTTCAGACCAGAACACCTTTGATTAAGTCGTATTAAGTTCGTTAATTAATTTGAGACTTGATTCGTGTTGTTTGATTTATTAGTCGGTGGTGTCTGCTTTTCGAAAGATTATCTGATTTTATAATGTAATAAAGTTTGAAAAAGTTCGTGTGTATATGTTATAATTTTTTTAAGCGTGTTTCATGTATTTTAGATTAACATTGAAAATTGGGGTTGTTTAATATTTTTTGTCAAATTTTTCAACATTCAAAATTACTCATATTACGTAATAACTTTTAACACCATCGTCTACGATCGAGGAATTAATCCCATTAAATTCGAATTAATCACATTTTAACACCGACATCAAGCTCCAAGACGTAGCCCAACACGCCTTAATGCAAAATTTATTATCAGACCCGCCAGCTAATAAATAGAATTTCAAAATCGTTATCGCGATCCTTCAAGGATTAAACGCGGTCCGGTCGCGCTTTGAAAACTTTCAACCTTAAGACCTCCGCGTCTCGGAGAGATTACATCTTTCAAAAGTGAAAAGCGACCCCATCTCGTCATCCTTCGAGGATTTAATCAAGAAAATCCCCGTAACTCGCGTCCCTTAATAATTCGGCTTCGTCCGTCTGTCGGTCCGCACAAAAGCTTATGATTATGATTACTCGGCTGTGTACAATGGCCGTGCGAGTTCTTCGCGCTTCCTCTTCTTGTTCTTGTCGTTGTTGGTTGTTGTTCTTGTTGTGCTTGTTACTTCTTCTCGCGTCCCTTTCGCATCCGTTTCAAACTGCGATTACTTTGTATCCACGATCTCTTTGAGCTATTCATCATCGTCTCTTCGCATTATATTTGCTACGGAAACTTGCTTCAGAACGAATATGTCTACGTGCGAACACTCGACTTTGTTGTGTGATGTATTGAAATGTTCGCTGTAATTAAATACGTTGTTCAGACAGTGGACTAATGCTGTGGTCTATTAATCTTTGTGAAAATATATTCTCGTTTAGCGGAAAGGTCATCGTTTATATAATCGTATAGTTTTTTTTAAATATAATATTATATTTCACTAAAAAATACTAGAGTTTATAAACTAACGTAAAAAACTATTTCAAAATATTCAATGATAGAATTTTATTATGGTTCATCGATTTTTTATTTTCATATAGATTTATATTAAAAAAAGAGTTGAAATAGCATCTTTTATAATATGAAATAGAAAAAAATCAATATCCACCATCAAAAAGCATAAAATAAAAATATTTTCGACAAAATTCAAAAGCATCGTTCCGAACAAAAACCAAAGCAACGTACAGCCTCGCATACGAAAATCGAGCACAATCAGGCCGCACATACACACGCGTCCATTTCAACGGTTCATCCCGGATAGGATATGCATTTGTATTCGACGTGGTTGAAACAACGGAGCTTGATTTCAAAGCGACGTTCGAAACGTAGCCATTACGTTTCAGAGTTGCCGTCGCGGACAAAGCGCGCCAAATTCAAAAGCGTAAGTTAAAGTGAGACACTACACAGGACGGGCAACGAGGTGCATTAACGAGCCGTTTGTAAGACATGCAATAATTAGCATCCATTACTAGGTGTTCCGCTTTGTGTCGTGATTGGTTCTTTTTAATTGGATTTCGTGCATTGAATTGATAGGTTTCAATGGTTGAATAGTGTGATTTTTTTTAATGGTCAATGATTTTTTTTATAGTCATCAAAAGCTTTTTGGTATCGTTTGATGTTTTTTTTTATCGTTGTTTTTATGTGTGATAAGGAAAATATAATTTTTAATGAATTAAATACTAGTGAAAATAGAAATAACATTCATCAAATATAAGTACATTCACCCAATCCTCTTTTTACACGGTTCAAAGAAGGAGAACTGATTATTTTTTCGATAGGATTTTTTCACTTTAACAAAGTATAAAAATAAAAATATATATTTATTATTATGCCACGATGGTAAGATTCGGTACAAGTTAGTATTCAATTATAGTTATTAAAAAAAAAACGATGTTTTTCGATGATTTCAAATGACAAAAATTTTTCACATCACATATTGTTTATAAAGTATATTTAGATTAAAGTTCCATTCAAATATACTGATAGAAACTATCTCCAATTTTTATATGATCACCATATTTTTAACACTGTAGTCTCTGAAACGTGTAAAAAAAAGATTGAGTGTACCCAAAAAAATAAAAATTTAATAAATATCGAATCTTAATAACGAAACCCTGCTTTCTCACAAATCACATAATTTATTTCTCTTTGATGCCATCATAAACATTTTCAAAAATTATTTCATCCATAAAACGTGTCAATACCCGATCCTCGCATCACACACGAATCGAGCAAACGTTCAAACGTTCCGCTTGCGTTAATTCAATCGCGCACTCGTACATAATTTTGAAAGCGCGTCGTCGTCTCGCGTTTCCCGCCTAATTTGAATATCGTCCCAACGCGGAATATCCTCGTCCCACGCCCTCACAAAGGTGGCTTTGATTAAGTTTCAATAATTCAAAATTCATATCCGCGTGTGTGCCTAGACCCAGACACGTCGTCTTTCTTACCGCGTAATCCATCCCCTTCGTGAGCTCGGATCATAATGTAAGATAGATAAGGAGTGCCCTTGTCCCTAAATGCTGGCATCCATCCAGCGTGTTATTATTGTATGCATGAATTTATGCGGATCCGAATTTGATTTGTTCTCGCTTAGTGCGAAAGGTTTTTAATGCGGTCGTCGCGTTTGCGGCGGAAAATTTAAATAAAATATTGCTCGCGTGTGTGTATGGGGTGTATATTTTAAAAGTTGTGCGTCGCCGTTGTGGAAAAGCGCGAAAACTCATTTGATAAGCTATTGTGTTGCGTTCTTGGAACTAAGCTCGGAACGAAACAAAAGTTATAAATTTCGCTAGCATTGAAGAGTCGTTTATTTTTTGCAGATGTGTGCCGTCTTTGAAAAAATAAAATTCAAATGTGAAACGATATTCAGGGTGTTTGATGTTTTGAAAGTCAAATCATTATAATAATTTATAATATAATTTAGATTCATTTATTTCAAGGAATTCAACGGAAACATGAATATTTTTGTGAAATTTCTAAGAATCGTTAAAATTTCGATTTCAATGAAATGTGTTATTTTTACGTAGATAGTGAGCGATAATTAATTTCGGAAAAGTGCATTTTTGAATTTGTGAAAGCTTGAAGTTTTCCCTCACTTATCACTGCCGAAAAATTCACGTTTTCTTGGAATAGAATTTTTGTGCAAATGTTGCCGCTTCACATTACACGCTAGAATCGCTGCAATTTTCCGCGACGTGTACCAACTACTAGAGAGACGTAGCAAAGATGCAGCAATCACACGGCTCCTTGGATAAGTGGTACGTCGCTTTAAATTAAAGCCTTCAACACTCACGTGATGCAATAGACTAGCACCGATAAACAGTATATAGTGTGAAACTTCTTAATTAATTTGTACGTAATTGACACGATATTTTGGAATGTGGTTATTGAACGTCCCTTTTTTGACGTATGCTCATCGTGTTTTCGTTTTTGTACGGATTTGGAAATATTTCTGAGAAATCAACGCGAGAAAATCGGAAAATTAAACAGGAAAAATCGGGGAAAATCTCTGGAAGAGTGGAGACGAACGTGGCGCCCCGGGCAAGTGCTCCAAATTGGCGTGCAATATTAACTCGCGCTGATTAAGCGAGCGAACGAGGGTTCTCAAATATTTGCACACGACTAATGTCAAACTGCTGGGTCGGAAATATTCAAGCGTCTTCCATATTTTACCGTTTTTTCTTCATAATTCCCGGCTGTAAAGAATCTAAGACTACTGAATCCATTATAAGTCGTCTTAAAATTTTCACAGTTCCGACGTTATTTAAACATTTTGATCACTAATTTTTTTTTTCTAAAACATATTAGAAATAAAATCATGAAACATTTGAGTACATTTCAAACACTACCGTGTATAATATGTGAAATTTAAAATCAAATAAACGGATTTGCTTTTAAATTTCGACTGATTGAATCCAATTATCACCGTCATATCGAAACGTTATCGAATCACGTTTCAATCGTGCGAAAATTTCATGCACACACACAAAACACGTCAAATTTTCGCAAAGGGTAAATATTAAAATTTTGTATATACATACATCCGTGTCCCTGAGACGAACGAGAACATTGTTATAAATCTGGTACGAAATCGCATTATATAAGTAATGTTATATTCATGCGTTATGAGACGCTCTCGTGCCGCAGTACGAACGCTCGGGAATTGAATCTGGAACAATCATATTGAAATCGCATATGAAAGTCGCTCGCCTGTATCGTTACTCGGTTTTTCCTGCGGAAAATGGGAAAATTATTTGAATTTCACTAGCTCATAGACACCCTCGTATATACGCTCGCTCGCTAATAATTTCGGCTTAATAATACGCCACGTCATTTCGGATAATACGAGTCTCGACAGAATGATTTTGACGTTTCGTACGGTACGTGTTTTGTACGTAGGTATGCGTATTATAATATTAATATTTTGGAAATTCGGTACTCTGGCCTTCGAGTTCTTTAATGGCTGTAAAAATTAACGGCTAGCGTATTTATCTGAGAACGACATCTCAAAAGGAACGCTTAAGCCGAGCGAAACTCGCTATTTATAACGGTCGATTGAAATTATTCAAATTTTATTAAACTATGTCAAAATTTTAATTATGTCCCATTGTTATTTTATTGAAGGACAAATTGTAACACCGTATTATGCGTCAAATATGCGCTAACGTACAAGTTAACGCTTTTAAAAATTAATTACACCAGAATCTAAATATTTACAATTGCGTGAAGCGTTCGCGGTCGATTTCATTGTCTTTTTCGCAAATCACGGGCTATGTTCTCGTTTTGGCAAATTCGCTTCGGATTACAATAGTTCAGGGACGTCGTCGGTGTTGTCGTTTGATTGCCACGTTGATCCAGAGGCGCCTTGTGGCAATTTTTCATCCGCAATCTTGATTCGCCACTTTTGGCTGTGCTGTGGCGGTCTTCTTTGCTTGCCCGAAATCCTGAAGGATAAGCCAGCGTGATGAATGTAATCTCTTCGCGGTGGCGACGTCACGTTTCGCCAACATTTTCGACGAAAATCGGATTCGACACCCTTTTTTTTCATTATTTTCTGGAAAAGTTGCGAGCCGAGTTCTGTTGATGGAAAATTCAAATGTATTCGATTCGGTGACAAAAAGATTGATTGCATTCCTATTGGCGATGTTGTGGTGACAAAATGTTGTAATGAAAATTTTAGTTGGAGAAATTAATTTATTTCATGGTCTCGCTTTCATATTTTATTTTAATAGATGTAATTAGTTTTATGCAAAGTTCAACTCTGTATTATATTTTGTCTAGAGAGAGCATAAAATATGAGATAATTTAATTTAATTTAATTTCACACAAAGAGAGAAATGTACTATTTTACTCATTCTATTTTTAATTTTATTTAGTTAAATTCTGCAACAGTTTAATAAAATCGAATAAAACTTAAATAATTATTTACGAATTCACAAAAAATATTTAAATCTAATTGGTTTCTCGATGTTAAATATTGGAAGAAGCTTTCATCAATGTGGAAAAAAATGTCATCGAGAGTATATCAAACCATAATCAAATACATTTATTTAATTTATAGTTTTAATTTCAAAAATACTATCAATATTTTCCGAATATGGAAAATTCTCAAATTCCCAATTGTATCAAAACTAATGAAAATCTTACTGAAATATTAAAATTATGCTTCTATAGAATCAAACGTCACCACAAAAATAGCTTGCTACAAAAATTATTACAAACATAAATCTGTCACAATTACAATACAATATATGAAAAACAAGATAGTACGATATTCTCTTTCACTCTACAATAGTTTATCAGATAGAAACCGTCTAAAACGGAAAACACACCACCGAAAGCCAACTGCACTCGACATCAACATCGGCGGCAAGTGCATCCGATCCGTGCCACCATTAAAATGTGGTCGTCGTTGTAATTATATGCCTGGCGGGAGCACGTGCGGAAACCGCGCGTACGGTCGGCTAACCGCAGCGTACAGTCAACCGAAGCAAATGGCGCGACAGCCTGGCACACGTGTGCAAAAGCACGTGTGGGTGTGTCCTGTGACCGAATCGGTCAAAACGATTGTCGCCGTTTCGCTTTATTAAATCTGGATGGCTGAATTGTGGTTTCGAATATAATGTCGTGTGGAAAAATCGTTTGTGCGCGTTCGGGGTTGGTGTGTTTGTATGGTGATTGTTTGGGTTATGTGTTGCGCGGATGCATTATGAAAATCGTGATCAGGTTTACTAATTTTCGGGCTTCTGTTCGGTTTGTTGTCGGCGTATGCTGCTTTTATAATGTTCGTTGTGGGATAATGTGTTCGGTGTTATTGGTAATTTTAGATAGTTTTAGATGAATTTGTGTACTGATCAAAGCTAATTATTGATTGAGCGTTGAGTACTAAAAACTTTTATTGACAAATTATTTCAGATCAGCCGTACATAATCGCTTCAACTACCTACCTATCTATCTATTGATCAAAAACGAATTAACTTTTACAATCAATTTAAACCTGTGTCTTTTATTACTAAATTGTTAGTTTTTCGCCATTGTTTTGATTTATAAAAAAACAACGGTTAATTTTAATTTTCTCGTTGATAAGTGCGATTACTTTTTGATATGATTTTTCTTTTATAAAATAGTTATTTCATCTTAATTTGAACGATATAGTTGTATAATTTTATAAATTTCAACAGTTTAAAGTTATGTCCTGCATTATAAAATATCCACTGCTCCTAACCATGAGCTGTGCACTTAAAGGGTTAAGTGTTACATACTAAAAGCGTATGTGCCGTTTTTACGAGTACCGCACACACATTGTCAACATTGTTTCAGTCGGGATTAAACTAGACGTTCCAAAACTGCTTTTTCGTTTTTCGTTCTACTTTCCGCATTTTTTTCTCATCCAACGCTCGAAAGAAGCAAAAGCAAATGCACAAGTTTTTTCTTCAAGTAGTAAAATTCGGTAATGAAATCACTATTTCGTCGAAACTGGCTCTCGTAAAAGCTGCACCGCTTCAGTAAAAATGCTTTCAGCGTGCACTTTTAGTAGCTTTTAATATGGTTGTAAATTGTACGATGTTTTCCAGTATAAATTAAAGCTTATCTGCGCTTATGTTTCATTGCCTGATATACAAAATGCATGCACATTTTTAAAATATCACGATTTGTATACGCAAACATAAATATTTAATGCGCAAATATATCAGAATAAATTTTAATGTTTATTTTACATTTTTTCACGATCGAGCATCATACATCAGGATTTTAAAACGTTAACTAATACAATGTTTTGAACTTTGCACACATCGCCTAACCTTCATGCATTATATCATAAGAAAGCAAGCTGCGCATAAAAGTTTCAATATTATTTCAATATCTAATCCAATCAATACAGAAGTGGAACGTGTTTGCTCTGCTCTTCTTCAAAGAACGTCGACAAAATCGATGCGAAATAATAAAAAAAGCTATCGATATGAAAAAATATGTTTTTTTTATCTCGTGCACAAGAAATGAAACTTATAATAGAACGTGTATCCATAACGACTGTTTTTATATTACAGAAGGTCTCAATAAATATGCTTCTGTTCGTGATTTGGAAAGTCAAATTTGCGTATCGTGTCATCCTCTTTGTTCTGATATGTTAAAATTTCACAATAAATGCAAGCGAATATACGAAAAACATTATTTGGTGTATTCATCTATTATAATACAATATTTAAAAAATTTCATATGAAATAATATTGTATTGTTTATATGATTATTGTGTATACTTTGAGTTTTGCGTGCTGAATCACATTTATATATTCGACTTGTATTAATTGAAAAATTTGATGTGAATTGAAATTGTATAAATGAATTCTTTGTTTGTTCATGATTATATACTTTGATTATTGATAGTAAAATTATTCTGTCTGCACGTCATGTATTTATTTTAATAATATTTATCATACATTATTTCTATTTTATTATTTTGGATATCCAATTATTTAAATATTTACTGCACTACAATTATTCAAAAAAAATTTCATCTTATTAAAATTAACTTTTTTCTTGTAATTTATTGTCAACTGCTTAATTTTGTCTAACGTAAAAATATTAACGAAATTAAATGACATATCAAATGATAAGTAGATTTGAATTTATGAGCCGAGGCTATATGACAAGGATTAGTTTCAATACTTAGCTGCTTGAATATATTTTTTTTGTATAGTTTTAAGCCCTAATTGTTAGGTACAAGGCTCAAATACAATATTATCTCTTATTTTCGAAAAAAAACAAGTACGAATACAAAAAACACATAAAATAGTGCCTTTTCTTGCAATTGAAATTATATAAGCTCCTTATAAAAATTACAATTTTGTTTTAAAATATTGCAATTTCTCCTTGAAAAGAATTAGAATGGCTTAAACAAAGTATTTCTTCATTAAATATTCAAATACTATATAAAAATCGGATAAAATACAAAAAATATATAAATCACCATAAAATATACGTGTACAAGAATGACATTGAACTCGATCGAAACAAAAATCATAAACAGCACATAAACACACATCCCATAATCTAATGTCAACTTTCTCCACGCGCGCGTTACTCGAGTGTCTTCGAACCGCGGTTCATCACGCGATCAAGGCTGCAAACCGAGCCTAGGCTTCTCAAACTTTTCCACGTGGAAAAAAAAAATAACCCGTCACGTCTCATAAATAATTTGACGAGGTTGAGCTTGTACGTGCGCGGATATTAAGCGCGTCCATCCATTATGCACCCGTGGGCGGTTTTACCACCGCACAAAGGGCCAGAAGAAAACCCCTTAAAACCGCCGTCTGCCCGGTAATGGATATGTAAACCTCGTAAACCGGTGAAATTATATCGCGAAAAATAAAAGTTGGCGAAGCGCAAACGAGATTGTTAATAAATTATCGCGATAATTTTCGCGAAGTGTTTGCGCGCTCGGTTACCGAGGGTGATGGCTCTTTTTCGGTGTTGAGGTTTGGCCGAGGTGGATTTTGTAATATTCGATAATGCTTATTAATATTTGATTTATAATTTTATAAGAATATCAATACTTTATTTATTGATCCATCGAAATATTTTTGAATATTTAAATTAATGAATATATGTAACGAAATGATTATATGATATCTGATAAAATTGTAGATTCACACTTAACAATTGTCATAAATCTAACAAAGCATGATTTAATATCGCTACATTTTCATAATCATATAGAATTATCGTTTCTCCTTATATAATTTGAGTGGAACAATGTATCATTACGGACGATAAAAAATCGATTACTGAGTACAAGCAACCAACGAAGAGAAACACGAGCACGTGAAACAGAGTTTTCCGGCGATTTTCCAGGCTAATATCGGTCTCGTATACGGGAAAATGCCCGAAAGCAACACTTTATCTGCAGGACAAAATAATGACTATTTTCGAACGCTCGCCCGGTTATATATCATCGGCATAAAACGTGTAATTAACGCAGAGGGTTTTCCACCGACGTAGGCGGGCACTGGCCACTCGGACGTACCTATTTTATTGCTTTATGGGAGTTTTAATTCCGAGTTTTCCGCGAAATATAAAAAATGTATACGGATTCTAAATAAAATGTAGTGATTTTATTTTTATATTTTTCGCGGTAAGAAACTTGCGTCATCGGCCGTGCTTGACGGGTCAATTCGTCACCGTGAGGCCGGATCAATGGAGCTTTTTCACGAACGGGTCAAAATTAAAAAGTACACGTATCCGATATAATGCGAGGTCGATTTTTTCGGTGCGTTTCTAGAATCTAGGCTCCGAAATTGAGCCTTCGGTGGAAATTCGGTCGATTAGCAAGAGGGCGATGGGTGACTTTGATCGATGACAAACGTGGTTGGTTTCAATTTTTGGCCCGTATTGCCGGATCGGCTGCAAAAATAAATTGTATTTTTGTATGTGTGTGGGCTCTCGTCATTTTTTTTATTTTCGCTTTGGTGGTCGGTTGTTTCTTGGAAATTAATAAATGGTCGCACGTCCGAAATCGCGATAGCGTTTCTTGAAAATCGCCTTATCGTCGCTTATGAGGAGAGGTTGAATAATAAAAAGGAAAAGAGGTTGTTAAATATAATGTGTTGTAATTGTGGAAGTTTCGGCGATGTGTAAATGAATTTTCAGACGATTTTCATTATGTAAGGAGGTTCTGTATAATATTCACATTATGTCTTATGCGTACGTTACTATAGTTTGAACGTTAATATGATTAATATTTAATTTCATTTTTTTATAAATTATTTCATATATATTTTATTTAAGTATTCATACTTTTTCTTTATGTAATTTCTTTTGACATTAATATGAAAGACGTCTGCGCTTTTTCTTTTGACGCATTATGCGAAAAAGATTTCAGACATATTTCGAAAGATTTCTCAATTTGATGTAGTGTGCATTAAATATGAAAGTATAAAAAAAACATATGAATACCAAAATTTCAGAATTTTTCTGCAATTAATAATCAAGCAAAATTTTTAATTTATTCACAATTTCATTAGAGTAAACCCCCACGAGAAATTTTAAAACGAATATGTTGACATTTCAAGGGCCTGAAATTAATTAATTCGTAATTGAATAAATAGCATATTAAAGTCGTATACAGCTTACGTTCTAGACTTGCGGCTAACAGCCGAGTCATGCATAATTCCAGAGTACGCTTTTAATTGCAAAGCTAGGGTGACCACAGGCTTTCGCGGCCGCGGCACTCTTTTATTTAAACTTAATCTTGGCTACACGAGTCCCAGTGATTTATCCGACGGATTTGAACCGAATGAATTATGCGTTATTTTACTCCGAGCAAATATAAATACAATATTTATCCAGTTCCGCTGTTTTGTTTTTGTTGTTTTTACGCATTTCCCCTTTTTTTTCGGAGGTCCGTTTTTTTGCCGGTCCCTCTCTTCCGTTCCGTTCGGGAATCCCTTTAATCCAATTTTGATCAATTATTCAGGACAACGTGCGTACCCTTTTTTTCTCAGACAACGTTTCATTCGAGACTCGGAGGACACTCGGCCCTATAATAGATACGACTTTTGCGCCGCGTCTGTTTTTCCTCTTTCGCCTCGCTTTTTTGTATGTGTCTTCGCTTCTCTTTCACAAATGGTAATTGCGGTCAAGCACCACTGCGACGGGTGATATTGGTGATTTTTATTTCTTTTTTAGAGTAGTGTTTGCGAAGAGTCTTACTCCGTTCGACAGGTTTATTGCGTTCCAGTTTCTCGGATGCTGGTCGTATTTTAGTTAAAGTGCATCGAATGAAAAATTTATTTGTCTATTACCAATGGAATATTGACCTATATTCTTTATTTTAGTGTTATTGTTGATCGTCAGTATAGATTGGTTGATGTTTATGTTATGTGTTTGCGTAATTAGCGAAATGCTAATTCGCATTTAAGCAGACCATGTTTACATAGATCTGAATTGTTTGCATCCGAGACTTTTGAAAGTAATTTGACACTGAAAACTTTTGGAAAATTTTCGTCAAGTTTGTTCCGCGAAGTCGCTATTCATTTTAAATCTGAAAATTTTCGTCAACACAAAGTTTAACGCTCCGCTTATTAAGTTGCGCTAGAGAAAAATTTTGATAAAAGCACCAATTTGAATGGAATTTTCCTCGACACTAACAAAAGTTACGGACGAACTTTTAAAATAATTCAATCCGCGCAGGGAATTTCTTATCTTTTGAATATATGAAAAAATTAAACCTAAACAACATGAATCAAAATATATTTTAAATTACTTTCGCGCGTTCGAATCCATCTAAACACCCCAAAATTCCCGATTTTATTTCATACAAAATTCCACATAAAAACGCGACTTTACCTTATATGATTCCATCAAACCAGAAACACCATCAAACCGAACGCATTCGAAAATCGACTCGATCATGCGCGAAATTACCCAAAATCGCATCGAATCAAACGAACATCGCGATAATCGCGATATTCGATACACACAACACGACTTCAATAGAAACTCGCACGACCCAAAGCACTTGTGAAATATTCATGCACATGTGTGTCCCGGTGCCACGCCGGGATCCTCGTGCCGTTGATTAATTCGCACAGAGGTCGCCATCGGGTCGCTCAAAGGTTAATGAGTGAAAAGCGAACGGCGCTCATTAAAAATTCAATGGAAATCTCCACATCAAAGCCGGCCCGGAGAAAAGTGTTTCGAGAATTTATCGGACCGGGGTTGGTGAGCTCTGGAGGCGCACTAGCGACGCCCCTCGTTAAGCTCGCGCACCAATGTGAAAGTGGTGGTTTTAGTGCTTTCGCGCATATCCAATGTGGGTTCGCGTTTTTTTTTTCGTTTGAATGTCTTAACGTCTTGTTTATTTCGGGCGGTTGTGTGAATGTATTGCGAAACGTAGATTTTTATCTTGGACTTTTAAATGAGGGTTGTTGCTTTTTAGCGGTTGATTAATTTGTCGGTGTAAGCTTTTGTGTGTGAATGTTCGGTTTTGATTGAGGTATGATTTGTTGATTGTGATTTTTAAATTAATATGAATATGGAACTTATAACAGCTTTTTCGGGTAGTTCGCCAATTGTAACCCGCTTATCGGTTACACGGTGATGCCGTTGCAAATCTCACTTGTAGATGGCCAGGTGTGAGGACAGGTAGATGATCTCAGAGGTTCCAGAAATGAAACCATGGGTTACTCGAGCCGATGACGTAGCTTTTATTATGCAACTTTTACATTTACAGGTGGATACAGAATAATGTTAAGCTAGGTTATGGTTACGTGGAATTTAATCTTCATACGATGATTAAGTGCGCGGGAGATGACGGGGTGCGAAAGTCTAGAGTAAGCTTAGAAAAGCAATTCTGAATAGATGAGCTAGGCGGGAGCTTTGCCCCAACAGCACAGTTCTCATCCACAGAATAATTCTATTGGTCCTGATAGGCGGGAGCTTTGCCCCAACAGCACAGTCATAACAAGAGAATTTACTCTTGAGACAGTCACACGATGTCTTTGCGGGGCGACGGTATGCGAAAATCTAGAGCAAGCTTAGAAAAGCAATTCTGAATAGATGAGCTAGGCGGGAGCTTTGCCCCAACAGCACAGTTCTCATCCACAGAATAATTCTATTGGTCCTGATAGGCGGGAGCTTTGCCCCAACAGCACAGTCATAACCAGAGAATTTACTCTTGAGACAGTCACACGATGTCTGCCGATGTTCGGAGATGGTCCCGTTTATATGGCCGAGCGCTGTGCCCCTTCCTTTCGGATTTTCTTGCACGTGTCGATAATTGCCCTTTGTCTTCGACGGAAACAAAGGAGACCTTCAAGATGGTTGATGAACTTTGGGCGTCCTTTTCTATGACCTGGTCCCGAATATTTGGTGTCCCTATTCGGGATCGACGACCGAATGGCGCGGATTGTTGTATTTTAATCTAAACAGGAGATGTAGATGACATCTCTTTTATACACGATCATACATGGTGTTTTTAAATATGATGTCTCTGTTCCACGTCAAATGGTTGAATGTGTGCTGATCTCGTATGGGACCCGAAACTAATGATGTTGATGACTTTCTTCGGCTTTTGGGTGATAAAACTATGTTTTATATACGACGCCGAGGAGACCGTCGCTGGGCCGGGCGCGCTCGCATTTAATAGCTTTGTCGTAAAGCGTATGCGCGTTGGGTCTCGGATCGAACTTTCGATCGATGATTTCGATTTTGCGATTGCGAAAAATTTGCGACGTTACAAACTGAATTTAATTTTGGATTATAAAAATTTTTCAAAGTTCATCATCGATAGCAGTAGTTTTTTTAATGTACTATTTCCTCAAAAATCTGTAGATGAGATTATGTAACACGATTTTATTATGATTATGTTTAATATTCTAACTTTTTATTTCTTACCATTTTTCAGTAATAACGAAAAATTTCTTAAATTTTTAATGGTGTCGAAAAGGTTTTGTTATACGACAGAAGTTACATGGGTTGAAAATTATGTTGATCTTGTAATCTTGTAACAAAACAAAGCTTTTTCGATACAATCGAAAACTTGAGAGTTTTTATTTATCATGTTATTCTCGCATAGTTGAATATTGAAATCATCTTTCTCTAAATGTCTCTATGTAGATTAGTTTCAGTGTTTATATTTATTGAAGGCTAATATATTCCAAAATACCGAATAAATTTTGATTAAAAAATCAATATTACATAACAAAATGAATATATTAATTAACAACACGAAACCGCTTCAAAATATCAAATTCATAATAAAACATGAATATTAAACGAACATAAATATAATCCAGTTGTTTATTGCTAGCAAAACTCAATCTTATAAACGAAAACGAAAATAAGAGTCGTTCATATTTATGAAACGTTTTCCATAGATAAAAATCAGCATACACTTTTTTCTAAGATATATTCGAAATATTGAAAAAAGGTCCGATATTATAATGCGTATACGTGTCGACGGTTTACAAAAGCCGGATCGCAATATAAAGAGATGGAGCGAGGGGGTACGAGAGGTGGAAAAAAAAAGCGCGCGCATTTGTATACGTTCGAATTTAGCGAAAGGAATTCGCCAAAGAACGAATATCGACAGTCTAAATGGTACTCTCGAGGATGGTAGATTTCCATGAGATTTGTGAAGAGCGTGAGTCTGCATTATTATTAGATACCTACACACTTTATGCCGGGGCGGGAGTGGAAAAGAGGCTTTTCTATAAACACCACTTTAACGGTCCCATGGAAATAAATGTTCGAACGTTAAAAGTCATCGCTCTTGCGAGCTTCCATATTTTAGCTTATGAAAGTAGTAGGCTTTTATCGTTCGCGCACAATAAAATTGGTTTCCGCGCTTGTTTGCGAGGGTGTTTTGTGTTTCTTTCCGAGATGGGGAAATTTGTGCTTGCTCTTTGATGTTTTAATGTGTCGTTTGTGTCATGTATCAATTTTAGATTTTTTTTTGATGAAAGAAAGTTTTTATATTGGATATGTATGACTTTTATCTAATAATAAACATTTCGCAAAAAAACGATATTCTTTTATATTAAATGATTTTGTATTGCTATCGTTACAAAAAACGTACCAGTTAATATTCAATTTGAATGAATTTCAATTGTGCAAAAAATATATGTTGAAAATTGTAATGTTGGATTTACTGACAATTCAATTTTATGACACGAGCCATATTCCATCGCAAATGGAATATTTTTAGTTTTATTTTTTCCATTCCATAACTCATATCGCGTATTTGATACAATTTATAAAATAAAGAAACATTTTTCAATTTGATTAAATTAAATTAAACGAAAACTCTCGAAAAAAATCTTCAAAGTAGCACACATTGCATACATTCGCTTCGATAATAGAGCGATTGATTCGAATCTGATTGTCGGCGCTTTCGGCTAAGTATAAGGCACAAAAAAATTACTACTATTTTTATTGTTATTTTTTGTGCACGAAATTCGCTGAATTTCAAATGTAACATTACAGCTGAAATTTAGGCCATAGTAATTTCGTGTAATTGAGTTAATGAAAACCTTTACGTATAATAACACAATGTTGGAACGTAATGTAATTACCCGATAGTAGTACAACACGTTTCCGCTACGTAACGAACACTTCGTAAATATACTGTAAAGCTCGAGCTTTCATCCTATATAAATATGTGCATTTAAATCCCGGATCGCCTTTTGGATTAAAAGCTCACTCGTTTCTCCTTGGACAGTTGATAAAATGCACTCTTAGCGAAATTGCAGAGTCTTGCGTGTGTGTTGTGCTCATAACGTATCGAAGGATCGAAGATCTTCCGATTGAAAAGTAATGAAAAAAAGGAAAAGATAGTAAAAAAGTAGCTTGATTATAAAAGGTTCGAACGTTTTCGAAAAGGCTGTACTGATTGAAAGGAATGGATAAAACACATATTTCAATTCGGACTTGAGTATAAAAGTTGAAGGTTTTTCAATAAATACAAATGAATTATTAATATATGATAGATTGCGAACACATTTTTCATACAGTATACATATGTATTAATGTATGATACATTTCGAATGATTTATTCGATGTACATTGTACATCGAATAGTTCGTTCGAAATTAGTGATGGTTAAATAAAAAATACAATAATTTAAGCCGAGACATAATTATAGCAATTGATTCTTTATTATACCCTATATTAATCTTTGCAATTATTATTTGATCGTCGAACGATATAATTATACACATTTATAAAATAGCACAATTTCCATGCTAACCTACTGATCCATTTCCCCGAATCCGCCTCTATATTTACGAGCTTTTCGCGGTAAAAGTACGAAAATTTTCGACGCACAATATTTTCATGAAATATACGACCCATTTATTTCTTATTCGAACCTTTGCGAACTATGAAAAAAGCATATTCGAACCGCGGGATAGTCCATTCAAAATTTCACAATAGAGCCTCGGCTTATCGCTCTCACATTATCGCACCGTCCACAAAGGTCAACGCAATGAAGATGAAAAATTACGGGAGCGAAATTCGATTTCGGCGATTTTTTAATACGAAACAATAAACGAGGGAAAATAATAAAACGACCGGGTAGACGTGGAAAATGACTACTATAAGCCTATGGAAAAAAATTATACAACGAGGGGTACAGTATCAAAATTCTTCATAGAAAAAAAATGACATTTTTTATTGTGAGATTTATTTGATTTTTTTTTTTAATATTGTGCTTTTTATAACTAAAAATAGAACTTATTTAATTAATTTTCTCGGAAAAAGAGTTTATATTCAATTGATTCTAATTATTTTTGAATTTTCTTTGAAATCTATTGTCGTATCATGATGTCATGTTATATTATATTACAAATTCTTCTTCATTTCTACACAATATTAAACAAATTTCATTCAAATACTTTGAATATTAATATAAAATATAAAAAATTACAAATCCTAAATATTAAAAGGGAATTTTCTTCCTAAAACCCCTAACATAATACACACAAAAGAAAAAAAAAACGTACGAGGAGGGCGTCGCGTGCGTCCGATAATAATAAATCACCAGTCGTGTTGATGTGAAATGGTAATGCTGCTCCGAAGGGTGGGTCTTTCAGGGTAACGTGGTCACCCTGAACGACCCTCGACTACGATAATGACGAAGGGACACTCGAGACGATAAACGCCCTGATGACGATTGCCCCGTCTAGACGGCTGAAATGATCTGTGACATGAATGTTTCAGACGTGCGTTTGGCATGTCGTGCGATATATGGGGGTGTTTGCGATGATGGTTTTTTTATCGCGAGGGTTTTCAGTTAAGTGAGATTGGATGATTGTTATCGGTAATTGATGACTGTTATGTCGATGATTATGATTTAATGGGTATTTTTGTGTCGAATGCGATGTGATATGAATGAATTTATTTTGAGAAAGTTAATTTTATGTCTGAATTTATTTTTGTATATGCGTGGGTGGTTTATTTTGTATCAATGAATAAAGTAACCTTTTCTTATTATATTGTGAGGATAATATAATAGAAAGTATTATGTTTTGTATAAAAACGCTGTTCATTTTAATTTACAAACGTTTTCAAAGATCAACACCGACAACAACCCTCAAAAGAAGCAAACAAATTTAAGTCCTATAAGACTTCTACGAAACTTCCAAACAAACACCACACCGAGAAAGGAAATCAACACGAAAAGACCACTCGTTCGACAAAGCAAAATCAACTACCACTCATCCATCCGCCATCGCACACAACGTAACCACGCGATTTGCACACAGCCACTGAAATCGTACCCGTCAACAGCGAAAGCGTTAAACTTCACCTCAAGAGAGACACCCTTCATAACGGGAAACGTCGTCTCAAGTCGCGGCGATGACAATCTTCAAAGTCGAATTTAATCAACTAAAACCCCGTTCGACACGATAACGAATTATCAGAATCGGTAACGACGCGAACGCACTCAACGTAATGAATCGTCTTTGCCGATCGCTGTGAGTTGCCCATCATCGGCGGAAAGCTCCTTTCGAGTTCAAAAGCAATATTTATTTTATGGACGAGTTTGTTTAGCATATTTCCCGAACAAGCGACGCTGTATTTATCTTGGACCGGGTAAACGAAACGTACCTAAGACACAACTGGAGAGTCCTCACTGCAATGCGATTCTCAAACGATGTGATTATCATTAATTTTGTTTTATAATGTAATCAAATTTCGTATTGCCAATCTCGATCCGAAAAATATTGAAGCTTATTGTATGTGCGGTATAAAGCAAAAAGGGGTTCATGCGGCCGTAAAAGTAGTCTAAACGTACCGGTTGGAAACGGAGACGAGACTCTATCTTCGCAGTATCAACTTTATGGGATGTAAAGGTTGTAATTCGCCGGTACTTTTTTCCATGGAGCCTGAAAAACACCATAATTTCATGCACGTAAAAATATGTCGGCGGGTGCGCGCGCTCGAGATCGCCACCGCGTTTTTCGCGCGAC
The DNA here is from genome assembly GCA_009617725.1 of Hydropsyche tenuis. Classification (NCBI taxonomy): domain Eukaryota; kingdom Metazoa; phylum Arthropoda; class Insecta; order Trichoptera; family Hydropsychidae; genus Hydropsyche; species Hydropsyche tenuis. The sequence goes on from VTON01000008.1 coordinate 2,287,904, forward strand.
AAGACTTTTTACGAGTACGAACTGCACTAAAAATAAATTTTAGTGTATTGAAGTATAAAAATATTTAATTTAAAATATGCTGATGTTACGAGACGCGGTACGAATACGAAGGGTGAAGTCGACTCGTCAGCTTTTCCGTTCAAAGTTCACGTGTGCGGTGGTTGAACTTTCGTTATGCAGAAAATTGCTTAATCCACTTTTTCACACAATTTTCTTATACAATCAAAAGAATTTTATTTAAATTTAGACTGTTTTTAATTCCAAGTATCAAAATATTTTAATCGATGTGCTGAATTTGCGTAATCAACACGTTTTTTTACGGAACATAATATTCGGCTAAGGCCTCTATATTTATCGTGTTCTGTTATTTAAAATGTTCCTGTAATAATGGTTTTTTTGCTACAAAGGTGTTTTGTGATTTTTCCTTTTTAACAAACTCGAACTACACGCGCGTATGTTTTCCTTTGATGATTCGTATCACAAAACTCGCTTATATTTGCATAGCAGTAAATTATATTCGACGCGGCACATTCTGAAGAAAAGCTTCATTATTACGCCAATTCGTCAGTGTCGAACGATATGACAAGTTCACGCCCTTTAACGGCAATTTTTTTCATGAGAGAAAATAAAGGAAAATTCGACATTATATTATAGAAAAGTCTCGTTTTTTTTTTCACACGGAGCTGGTAAAATGAAGAAAAAAAAATTCACGTAATTTTCGCTCAAGAGAAAATTTTTATAGGCGCACTTATATAAAACAATACGATGCGATTCATATTTTATTCAAGTAATAAAAGTGACTTATACACTCGGGTGTAATAATATTAAAACGGAGATGAAAAATAAATTATGAAATATTTTTGAGTTTATGTCTTGTTTAAATGCGAATTTGAGCCCGATGCGAATTTAATTTGGAACCTTAATATTATGTAGCAATAGACGAGCCGTTAATAAAACGTCACTTATAAAAATGTTATTTGAAGGCTAAACGTCTTTATTAGGTAAAACAACTCAATTTTCCTTATAAAATTTATTCTTTCAATATTTGATATTACTATGAAGGGATCATAAAATTCTTTTCGATATTTTCCATCTTATATTATAAAAAAATGACGTTTTCTTAGATTTTATTGACTTGAAAAAATAACGTAACAGACTCAATAGCAAATTTCACAAAGGTCCCAGAATTCCAATTCAAATTTTTATTACACTCCATTAAACCCATCCGATATGAAAACACCCGCCTTTGCTAAGATAGCAGACCCGAGATTTTATTGCGAAAGTTTCGAAGCGTCCCGCGCGCGCTCCTCGCCCGAATTTTCCAGAATTTTTCCCACCCATTTCCCGATACCTCGTTCGATTTTTCCACTGGTGGCCATCGGCCAATGTTCCGGCGCAGCGACGTATAATTTTCACCGGATCGTTGGTCTGTCGTTTACCGAGAAAAAGGCGTTTCGTGTGCAAGAGAGCGTATGGCGCACGTGTGCGTGATGGCTAATGGCGCTTGCGCGATCGCGCCTTTTGATAAATACCACGCGATTTATGAACGAGGCTATTTTCGGCGGTCGCTTTTCACGTGAAACAATTGAAAAATCAACCGAGGGACTGGCCGGCGGTGAATGTGAAAAAAAATTGCGTCAGACCGAATAAAAGTCGTGTAGGAAATAATAGGTAACGGTTATTTGACGCTTTTATTGCGTCCTAGATAATATTGTCGTGAAATAATATAAAAATGTGATTGTGTAACCAATTTTGATGTCTTTCCGACAGTCATATTGTTTGTGCAATTCGCGTACGACATGTAGCACGTTTCGAACTGGTAATATGCAATTTTACGGTTCCGAAGCGAATTTCAGCCAAATAGCACAATACTTACACATATGGAGAAGTAAAAGCTCAAAATGCGCTTTCGAGAAAAACGAACCGGCGAACCGGAATGACGAATGGCTTTGAAACCGGAACGACAAGAAAATAGAAACTTCAAACAGAAACTCGGGCCAAATTGAAAAATATACTTCTTCCACATGTACAGACATTAACTGTTTGCGAATATCTTAAATTGTTCGCGTTGTATATATATTTTTTTATTAATGTGATTGAGAAATCGGGAACTTGTCGATAGGGATCCCTTATACGACTTTCGAAAGAAAATTAACTTCCGACCGGACGTTTTTGTTCAGTGAAAGCATTCCCTTGTAAGGTTCCATCTATCTTGCACGATGTTGGTGACGACATATAAAAACCATGAAAAAAATTTCTCGTGTTCTTCGAAAAACAAAAAAAAAGCACCACTCGTGTCCACTTGCTCGGCGACGCGGCGTAAATAAATAAGTCGCACATTTTTCTTATGGAACTCAAATTACGTACGAGACGAAAATAACAGAAAATTGCACTTAGACCGGTCGTAAATCGATATAAGCGAAAATTTCATAATAATAGAAAACACGCTCCCACCGTCATCACATATACCGGTACAATACGCACGAACGTTCTGATTAATTTATGAGAAACATAAAAAAAATCGCGAATTCGGATGAAAAAAAATTCAAAGCGAATTCGCTCAAATTTAAAATACGCTCTTCATCAATCATTCAAAAGGATTTGCTGGTCGTTTTTTGTTTTTCTCATCCCGCTTTGATTCCGCTTGTTCGATATTCGCCGCATTTTTCCATCGTCTCATAATCCCTTCATTGAAATTCACCTTCATCGAATTTTTCATCAGACTTAATTTTATACTATTTGTAATTTGACCCTGATCCTGATTTTTTCGCGCCGTTAAATTTAAATAATCAATTGCAAAGATACCGTATCTACTAAACGATACGTTAATTTAAAAGGGTTTTCCTTATTTAAATTCGTTAACTGATCATTAATATTCATGCTCTTTTGTTTTAATTGTGTTCTGTGTTTAATGCAATTAAAATTATAGCGCCTATCGTTTCGATGAATAAATTCATTAGATTTTCATAATTTTCACAATAAATTGCCACTTGAAACTCAATTACTTATTATATTTATGAATATTAAAGAGTAACAAGAAAAATCACTTATTTATTTATGAATCATTTCTAGATTTTTTCAAATATCAACCAGCATCACGAAAAATCATCTATTTATTAATGAATCCTGTCTAGATTTTATTTGAGTTCAATTTTTTTCAAATATTAACCAATTCAAACTAGCAACATTTTATAGAACCAAAATCAAATAAAACCGCTCTCCGCCGTTCTGCTGAACCCTCCCCTTCACCCACAAAACTAGACTCCCCTAAAAAGGAAGGAGAAGGCCGTAATTTATGACAGGACACCTACCAGTGGAGGGCTCTCCGGTAATTAGGTGTCGGTCGGATCGATCGCGAACGGGGTCGTTAATGGCCCGACTGGGCTTCGAAGAAGTTTCGCCTCATCAACATGTGCCGGGAAGGCTTCGTGGGGTGCTGCAAACATCGGCACGTGATGTTGTAGCGAACAAATAATAAGTGGTGTAAGGTGGTTGTGTTGGATAGGGGATGCTGGGTTGATTTTGCGGTTGAATTTTGTATTCGTTTTTTTGGGTTGTTTGCGTGTTTGTTTGATTTTTTTGTCGTTGAGGAAGTTATCGATTGGTGTAGCTGAAAATGTTTCATGTAAATAACTCAATTTGTTCTGTACATGTTTTTTTTAATAGAATGTATATTTTTTTTTTTTGTCGTTCATTTGATTTATTGAGGAAAACATATTAGGAATTTTGTTTACAAATATACTCGTGTAGGAATATCAATAAATTTAGAAAAAATTATAATACTCGTATTATAAAATTTCTTGAAATATACATTAAAATTTTCAATTTTTACGTTTATCCTATTATTAAAAAACACAATTTGAATTAATATCATTAAATAATACGATTTCTAAAAATAGCAATAAATTGTATATTCAGAATAAATTTAAGCTTCCAGAATAATTTATTTATTCGTTAGTATTTCTTTATGATTAATAATATTGTATATTTTTGTTAGATGCTTTTCATAAATTTTCTTTACCTTACCACATAATATATATTTTTCATAATTTTAAATGGTATTGAAACTTCTTTTCTATCAAATCAACATGTAGTGGATATTATAATAAAGTCACATTTGATAATGATATTTTTACATTAAAAAAACATAATATGTTAAATAAAAATATCTCTAATTAAAAAGAACGTAATATTATTTACATTCTATAAAAACAACTCATATTCCAACATTATTTCCACAAACATTAAATCACACACTTTTCACATCACAGCACCAAAACTAGTCACTTTCCCCCCAAAAAAATCATCTCCAACTCCCCCAAATTCACCCATCCACCCCTAAAACGAACATACGCGTAGATTTCTACGGGCTTCCTCTTTATCGACAAAGTTTAAGCTGTTCGTTAAGATAGCGAGAAGACGTTAAGTCGCGTCTAGTCGTACGTGAGCGCGAGCGTTATAAGATGTGCGCAAGGCCTGTCTTCGCTTTTATGTCGTACGTTATATCATCGGGTCGTGGCCCCGTTCAGGATGTCGTATCTGATATTCTGGAAGGCTTCTGTGAGGTTCGGTGGTGCTGGGCTGTGGGGTGGTTTGGTGCTTTGGGGATGTCGGTCGAATGGCGGTTGTAGCTTGGATTGGGGTGGTTTTGTGGATGGTTTCATCGAGCGGGTTATTTGGTTCTTTGGTTCATCAGATGTGTGAATGTTCAAGATTCGAAAATATCATGAGGAGAAGATGGGATTTAAATATTGAAAAAAAATGGTAAAAATCAAACAATTTTTTTTCTAATTTCATTTTAATAATTGGCGCATTATATCAACATTGAAATTTGGGTATTTAACGCTTTTCTTATAAATCGGATTGAATATTTAAAGTTTTGAGCTCGAATGTCGATACATTATGATGGTGTGTCAAAATTTATGATTTAATTTCATGTGTCTGTAGGAATTTGAATGTTGATCGTATCATATACATATTTGTCAGGAATCAAAGCAGTATATGAAATTTTATTATTGTAAGATATTTCGTTACTTGTATATTTTTACGTGATTGAAATAAAATCGGTATCAAAGGCTAGTTTATTGAAAAGGGTAACGGTTATATCCTTTTTATGCGTCATAGTAAAACGATGAGTAGCGAAAAATCAATCTAGATTTTTTTATCGTCCAATATACCTTTTATTGCTCAATATTTTATTATAAATTTGTGCCGTAAATATAATACATTATTGGAAAATGATTTAAGCCTATTTCAAATTTGATTTCTTCTTCAAATTAATATTTTTACCATCGAAATACGCAAACAATTTTCGTATTGTACAACATTTTTCAACTACTCACCATAAATTAAAACCATACAAAATTCAAACTCACTTATTAAAATTTCAACATCTACACAAGAACGTGATATAATAAAACGAACCTTCGACTACCCACCGAAAAACAACCATCGTTTGTACATATCCAACATTTAACGAACAACACAAAACCATTCAACCCATCACTATCAAACTTCAATTAAAAAATTACATCCCATCAGAAAATAGGCGTGGAAAATCGCGAAAACGGGTGACGGGCGCGTCCGCTAATCACCCAATTTCCCATGCCCGTTAATTGCTCGATAAGCTGTCACACACGTGCTAAATCGGCAGATAATTGAAATAGTTAACGGCGCCGTTAACAGCGTTAACGGCGACGATGACGAGGTCGCTCCTCTGTCAAATCATCGGATCGATCGTCATATGACCGAGTGATTCGTGGATCGCGTGTCGCATGTATGAAAAAAAAGGCATATATTTATTTTCAGGTGATTTTTCATCGGTGTTAAAATGGTGAATTTCGTGGTTTCTCCGTATTAATTTTCTTCATAATTGTTGTGCAATTTTCGGGTATGTCTTTGAGGGCGTTGCGACGGTAATTCCACACTTGGTAATTGTTCATCTGAATAAGTAATTGTTTAATTTACGGAGGCATTTTACGGACACGTACAGTCTATTGAATATAATGTTACAATACGACCTTTGAAATGAGGCGTTTATGTATAGTGTTTGCCTTTCGCGCTTCTGGCCTGCCTTTCAGACGCCAACTAACTTTCAGACTCGTTTCTGAGTCGTAATTTATTCAAGGATATCGTGGCGAGAATGATTTGTTCAATCGCAACATTTTAAAATATTTATTGCTATTATGTGATTAAAAATTATTACATAATAGTTTGGAATCAATGAAATATGGAATTTATATGAAAATATTGAACACAACTTGTTTTGATTTATACAATAAGCTTTTCAAAAAAAAATTTAAATTATTTATTTGTATAATATATTATTTTTTTTTAAATAGTGAATAATAATATTATTCACAATTAAAAAAAAAATAATAATATATTATACAAATAATTATATGTATGTATATATAAATAAATATTAATATATAATAAATAAATATAGATATTATATAAATAATATATTATATTTAAGAACACCTATTATTAAATTATTAAAATTGAAGAAATTTTTTTTTTAAAAACAAATTAAAAAAATAATTTAGCATACTTTTTAAAAATTTTAAGTATTAACAACATCAAAATAATACTATTCATTCGATTCAAATAATAAAATTTCGGAAAAACCATTTTAAAATTGGAAAAACTCCGGAAAACCCTCGGCGGTTACGCAACACGAATCGACATCGGACATAAATCAATTCGTTCCAATCCCCACTATCTAAACAGCGCGTAAACAACCAAAAATTAAAAGAAAAACACGTTCACGAATTTCACCTTTTCATATTTCATATTTCGTAGCGCTCTCTCGCAACAAGGTGGTTACAACAACGTAATGCGCACTTTAACTTAATAACGCACTCGGCCGTTTATGGATCGGGAACACGCGAAGTTTACCCCACTCATTACACACGTACAAGCAGTATACGAGAACACTCTGCGGAGAGAAAGGCTTTCGTCCTTAATCACCATCGGCATAAGGCCTATATGGGGGGAAACCCGCGAAAACAGACCCTAGCAGTTCCGGTGAAACGGGCCGCTTTCACGTGCGACTTCGAATCGATTTTTTCCCGCCTTTACATTATGTGTATGTACGTAGAAAATAATGCCCGACGATTTGGAGGCTTTTCGTACGTGTGTGTGATTTTTTGTGTGGGAAAATTCGTGTGGGTGTGTGAGATTTTTAATTTTATCGGCGGAAAAATTCGGGACAGCGTGCACGCCAGCTCCACACACAATGACCCACTTGAACTTTATTGTGTGAGTTATTATCGAGTTAACAATAGTTGTCGCATTATTGTTATTGCGTTTATAGTTAACGCCGTCGCTGGTTCGAAATATCAACTGTCCAATTAATGTTACTTTCACGATGGCAGTCGAAAGGGTCGGAAAGTTTCGTAATCGAGCGATGTTTTTGAGGACAAATTTTAGTTGTTTAGTTTTCGTGTGGATTTTATAGGATTTTGAATAATTGATCATGGAATTGTCACCACATACTGGTATTCTTTTCGAGTATAAAGATTTTTCTTATTTGTTGAAAAAGTATTTTTTTGATTAAATTTGTCAACGTGTACACTTATTTATATTTATGATTCGACATCTTCATATTCTCGGCAAAGTTTAATCAAAGGAACCGAATAAACTCGAAAATGAAACGGAATAAAAAAGTCAACGAAAAACGGCAAACTTTGATGATTGATGTTCCCAAAATTGACAAATAAGCGTCACTGATTGACACGCATATAACACCCGCGAACAGATTTTTTTCCAAAATATCATAATAATAACTTATATATATACTTTATTCAGACCGAATCGAAACGAAATAAATAACCGAGAACGCGTTCCGACCCATTTTTATTATATTATACTACACACAGCATATTTTCGCTTTTACAATTTCATTTTTTATTCTCATAACTTCCGAGAATTTCATTACTCATTTTCTAGCCATTACAAGCGTTTTTATATTTATGGAATAATTGACTATAATATTTTTAAGTGAGTTTACACGTAGTTCAAAGGTGAAATCATCTACAGTTCAGTTGAATGAAAAAATAATTTTATGATTTGTTAAAAAACATCTCAATAGAAATAGGTATAATATAAGTTCATTATTTTTTTTTTAAATATACATTGATGGTACTAATAATTATATGAGATTTTTCCTTTTTTGTATTCTTCGTAATATTATCATATCTTCAAAGAAAAGCAAAAAAAACCCATTCATTACCATTATTACTCGAACCGAAAGATTAAGAATAAACCAAGCATCGAACAACGAACCCATCTTTTATACGTTTCCCAATCTAAAAATACCCTCACCATTATTTTCCTTTCATACACATATCAGCGTTCATACACCGATAAGATCAAACCGCAAAATTTATTCCCGCATTTAAATATTTCATTATTTATTTCCCGGAGTAATAACATCATACAAATCGCAATCGCATACACAATTGACCCCTCGCCCGCCCCTGAATAATTGTTTCACTTATGCACGTAATACAGGGTTGGGTGACCATAAATCGGGGCCGCCGATAAAAGTACACGTTGGGCGCAAAGTTCGTCGTCGGCTCGAAATTACAGGGTGTTCCGACTTTGTGATTTACGCCCGCGAAAGTGTGTTTGTACGTATTTATTATGTATGCATGAGGGTGGAGGTGCGAGAATTGAATGTCGCCGTATGAAATCGGAAATGAGAGTCATTTTTGCGAAATACGTTCTTGCTCTCGACAATGTGTCGGCGTTTTCGGTTTGAGGAATGTTCGTGAATTTTTTTTTATATTTAAATTTTTGGGAATGTAATGAGTAAATGATTGGTGAAGCTTATTTTTGTTGTGAAATCGAATATTAATGAATATGGTGCCATCATCGTCGTGTATAATCGGTTCGTTGCAGGACAAAGCTTTTTTGATGTTATCGGAAGTTCGGAATTTTTTTTGTTGTATGATAGTGAATGGTAACTATAAATTAGTTAAATATTGAAACTATCATTTGCTTGAGTCTCAAACAAATAATTTTTGGTCTCAATTATTATATCTTCTGACTGTTCTAAGTATCGCTTATAAATAGAAACCAGAATATTCAACAATGCTATATTAATAACTTAACAGTAAATATTTTGATTATTTCATCTTGAAAATAATATTTTTTTCATTTTTATTACACAAAAAATTCATTGAAAAAAATCACAATCAATATAAACCTGCATGTTTACCACTTCTGAAATAAAACAATATACATTATATAAATAAAACTCATATTACTATTAATAAAATTTCGCGACCACTCACCCGAACAGAAATCAACCGTATTACGCGCCCGATAAAATAGTGAATTTTAGTCAAACGATTTCAGTTTAGAGAAGTCGCCTTCACAATGGCGCCCATTAATTCGATCGGTTTTCATTGTTACGTTTCGAAATTCAATTCGTTTGTACTCTATTGGGACAATAAGTACCTGGTCGTGAAAACTACGCCGCCATTGCCATCGATAAAAAAAACGCGCGTATTTTTAAATAAGCGACGTGTGCGCCAGTCGCTTCGAATTTCGCAGGCCATTATGTTATCGAGCTGCCATGTTTAATAATCATTAATTTTGCTCTATCAATTGAATCAAATGAATTTTCAATTTTTTTCTCGAATCGATACTTTTGTTCAAATACCGTGAATGATCATTATGAAAATATTGCGAAGCGCAATATATTTTATTTCGTTTTCAAAGCAAATTTTTCATATTCAACCATCGAACAATAAACAACGTTTACATGCTATCATCATTCCACCCCCGCAACCCCTATCACGTTTTATTAATTACAATTATCGATACGATCAGCTTTATATTCTGATTCGATTACGCATCGAAGCCGACACCGTTTTGACACGCTCGTTAAAAATTAACGGAAAAACCGACTCCGTTTTCCGTCGAATTTCTAATATTTACAGTCATTAATAACGCATTACGACCGCCCCGTCCCGCAGGGCGGCCAACGTTAGGTTCACAAAAATATTACATTACAAAGCTGGTGTATTAAAATAAATTCGCCCGTAGGACTCCTCCGGGAGTGGCGCATAAATAAATATTCGGCGGGGGGTAATTAAAACGTTATGCTAACCGGTCGTAAAAACGCGCCTTTTGATCGAGTGATCTTTTCGCTTTATTGCTGCCCCTGTTTTTTTTTATTATGGCTGAAATTTGCGGTCTTTCGTTTGATGATCAACAAATTAGCGGCGCGCGTCATTCGAGCGCGTTTTCAATCTATGCTCGTACAAGGTGTGTCAAAAGTTTGTGATGGGTTTTTAATTGTAGTTCAAAACGGTGTTGGTGATCAATTCAGTGCTATTATTTTTTTTAAATGTTGTTTTTTGTATGATATATTTGGTATTTCAGTTCAGTTAGTATTTCAGTCTGGTGGTGAAATGTATTTTTGTTTGAAATGTACAATATTATTTTCTATCGTTTTCTTCGAACTGCACTTTGGTTCTATATGGAGCCTCAACAGAGCTAAGAGCTTTTTATATATATTATAATATACATTGAAATATTATAGTTAGTCTATTCTTTCAGGTGGATAAAGTATAATTTCTGAAAAGGAAAATATTTCCACGTAACAGTGAAATGTCTTTCACCTTCCTTCGAACAATATTCCACAGTATAATAACACACTGTTCTGTAATACTGGCTATTAATTTAATATGCTTTCACAAAAATTATCTAGATAGAAATGGAAATATTTTCTAAATGAATTTTTATTAATTTTGAATTTAACAACAAGAGTAAAATCGAAATTGCCTTTCTTGCAAACACCTTTGTATTTTCAGTATCAGTAACCTTTCTATCACTATTCAAATACTTTATATGTATATTACATTACTAAAATATTATAATTTTTTATTTCAAACAACACAAAAAAACATAAACAGCATAACATAATGACGACCATCACAATTTTCACAACCCATATCCGATTTCAATCGGACCTTCGTTCTCTTCAAAAAAAATCATCGAACATTTCCGACGCTCCCTATCGCAATATTACATTATTGCCGGGATATATTCCGCGTATATCGCAAGCACCTAACCTAACCTTTTTCGACCCTTTGAAGGATTTTATCGTGTGTATGTGTGTTTACCTTTAAAACCGCGCAAACAAATGTGCGCGCACCAGATTCCGATCTTTTTCCCGGCGAGATCTCTTAATCATTATTTACCCCGAACGCGCAACCCTTCCGTCCGCAATGTTTATTTTAATTCGGGTCAAGTGCGTGATTTTTAGGGTTGTTTTATTTTTTTAGGCCGTGTTTTCGTGGGGGTTGGCTGTGTGCGTTGACACGTATTGGCGCTTGACAGGGTTTTTTGTCGTGAATTTTAACGGTTATAAATTCGTTGCGTATTTAATGGGGGCGGGTTTATGTGTAAAATAAACTGTTCGCATTAATCACTCTTCTAGTGTATGTGGATTGCTGTGATATAATTTGTCAATCAATGTTTTGAAATTTGGTATATAATGTTGTGCTAAGTAGAGGGTTTCTTCTTATTCTACGAAATGATCGCCAAAGTTAAGTTAACATATAAGATGGATAGTAGATCAATATGATTTCAATTTATTGATTTCAGCATAAACTAACTATACACACAAAGTAAAAAAAATAATTTTCAGTTTCGAAAAAGCTTTTGAATATTACTTCTGTGAATAATATAAGCTGTATGTGATGATGATGATTTATATTTATTTTTCAAGTGAAACATATTCAATATCAATAAAAAATAATGTACGGTAAATTTTTTTAACAAATAACATTGATATAATATTCTTATAATGGTTTTACATCAAATGAAACATAAAAATCGATCATAAAGTAGCTCATAGCTCTTATTTTATAAATTTCTTTGAAAAAACAACCTTCAGCACAGACTTTCGAACATAGTTTGATTACAACAAAATCATACACACACCCTTCATTACGTAATTTCTAAGCATAAAATCAGGCATACACTTTAATCGTATACATGTAAATATAAAGAAAATCGTGTGTTACGTACGCACGAAAAAATCTGATTTACATTCATGCGTTAATACGCCGCCATGTGACGTATAAACGGCACCTAGCTCGACAATTTTTTTCCCTCGACTCGATTTTTTTATTATATTTTTCAACACACTTTTCCACGCTGGGGCGGAAAATAAAAAAGCCTCGAAGGAGCAAAATGAGCGGGTGGAGAAGAGTGGGCACTCGACTTCCACCACACCACTGTTCGGTTGACCACAATGGCCTCGCACGCCATCCGCGAAAATACAATATAATATAGAAATTCACGCAATTAAATAACACAAAGCGAAATGGTGGAATCGGAGGAAAAAATGCTCGAAGGAAAACGGTTGGGCGTCGCTGCGCTCGCGTATTGCCGAGGATAAGATCTGTAGCGTTTTAATCTTGTTTAGTCTGTTTTGTGCGCTGTTCTCGATGTAGGGTAGTTTCTGGTCGTTATATGTTCAAATTGGTTAATTCTAATCTGAAAAGGTGTACGCTTTCGCGGTTAAGTGGTTGCGGATTGTTTAATTTATCGGGTGACCTTCAAATTTTGTCTAACTCCAACTGAAACTATGGATTTTGTGCGAAATTTGTTTCGAGTTTAATTTTATTCTAGTATTCCAAATAACTTTTGATTTATAACATAAAAATATTATATAAAAGTAAACCACTAGACATTATTTATTTACCATATGAGTACTCAATTATTAATATGAATATTTATTAGCAAAGATAAGCTTCATATTTGAAATTTTAATCTAAAACATTAACCCTAGTTTTACAAAAGCTCATATAACTTATGGCTACATTCGCTGTAATAAGGGGCGTATTAATTTAACATTCATCTAAATATAACATAAAACTATGCATATATAATACGAAAATTTCAATGCCATGAACAAATATTACGTAAAACCATAGTTTTATTACATAATACATTCAATTTGATGAATCACAACTAAAACAAATTATTATATTATTTTATTTTTTATTTTTTAATAGAGACTAGTTTTATTAAGTAGTTATTATTACAATATAACATACATGAATATATGATAAAATCATAAAATATATTCTGAAAATTCAAATATTATTTTCCTGTCGTATTAAATATATCGAAAGACAATACAAAAAAAGTAAAAAAAATCCAAACAACCACTAAACAGAAAACGTCGATTTGTCAAAAACACACACAAATACCAAAATAAATATAAAAAATACCTTAAAAAAAAAACGAGCAACGATACGTGCAAAGGTACAAATGTACGTGCGCACGCTACGCGAAGGCTTAACGGCGTCGGTCCGGCGTTCACGTGTTAAGTTTATCAACTGCCTCCATTGGCGGGGCGCTCGTAAAAAGAAAATTACCCGCGGCCGATATCAGCTCTCAGAATCGCCACCCGCTGAATTTCGACCCCTTTGGACACGTAGGCCTCCCTATGGCCCTCACCCTGTCGGGAAACACCCTTTTCTTGCCACCGATGGGCCCACTTTCCGCCCGCTTTGTGCCTCTTGTCGGTTGCTTACTGTCCGCTTCGGTCAACCCTTTCGGTTATGTGGAGTGGAAATTTGGTGTGTTAATTGAATGTGTCTTGTGTGCATTTTGATTGGGTCGATTTGGAGTTTTAATGTCGGAGGGAGTTAATGGTTTTGGTGTTTTTGAGGTCATTGATTTTTTTTTTTTATTAAATTCTTTCGTGCTTGATTCGAATATTTCAAAGGTGTTGTTTCTCTGTTGTCATTATTTTCGTACGATCTACGCTCAATTTATGGATTACTTGATAATTGAGCTATATAAATTTAAAAAAATACACGATACAATTTTTAATGACAAAATAATGGCTGTATTTTTCACAACATCAAGTACTTTATAACCTATTTACCATAAAAAAAATCAATATAATCTTCATACAATAATCGAAAAGCATACAAAGAACAACATTTTCTTCGACACCATCGACACACCATAGACCGTTAAGACTCAAGAGACCGCCGACGGACCGAATCGCGTCCCTCAACTTCCCCTCGCGAAATGAAAAACATTTTCAGTGCGTCCGTCCTCGCCGGCAAATCCCATGAATAAAAAAGAAGAAAATTGTTTTGCTCGCGATAAATCAATATTGCAAGCACATACGAGGCCCGTGGCGGGACCTCGACCCTTTTCAATATTTAACTTTGAAACGGCTCAGGGGCATAAGAAAAATAATAACCCTCAAACTCGAGCGTCGATTCGTGCGCGCAAGCTTCGGAGTATTGGGAATATGAAAATGTATGGCAAAAAGCCTCCGTGCTAAAAAATGTTCGCGAGAAATCGCAGGCTTATGCCCTCCGTAACACCTTTTTCCTTTGTGAAATGTGGGTTTTTCTTATGGAGGCGTGTGTTGAGTGTTTATTGGGAATTACGGATATAAAATTTTGTTTAATGTAGTTTAAATTTTTATCTATTTAAATATCCACCCGATAAACCTTGTGGTCAATATCAATAAAAACTAAAGTTAATTGTTGAAACTCGAGCCTTGATTGAAAAGTCTCGCTTAAATAATGTATAGTCGGATCAACATTTCAGTTGGTCGTCGAAAAAAGTCGACGACGAATTAAAATCGACATCGCATCCGACACCAGAATCGAATTTTAAATATTTATTAACCCTTCCGAGAGGATTTTCAGTTTGAATTTCGCTAGGCGTAACGGTGTGTGAATCGATCGCGAATGCAATAAACAAACGGCAAATCCCACGGCCAATTTACGAAATTCGAATCGATTTAATATCAACACAAGCGCCCTTTTCGACACCGGAGCCGATGACACGTGAAACGCGTTTTCGAAATGCCACTTTTTATTATAGCCACTGTAAAGTTTGCAAATTGATAAATCATCAGAATATATTTTTTTTAGCTTAAAAATCATAGTGCTTCGAACAATTCTTTTAAGTTTCTTAAGTGTCTACTTAATCTTAAGGCATGACAAATATAATATGAAAGCTCGCTATCATACATAGCCAAGCTTGTCAAGTGGGCTTTTTCATTTTGAAAAAGATCGTTCACATTTTCGGCGACAGACGGCGCTAATGTAGCGTCAGTTTTTTCGCTTTTCCCGCCAGCCGTTATGCGGCGCGCGATAAATAAAATATCGCTCGTAAAAGTTTTTCCACTCATTTTTTTTTCTTGAAGTTGTCCAACTTTTTAATGGTCCGCGGGACATTCGGCGAATTTTCAAGTTCAAAGTTGGCCGGATGAAACTACTGTGCTGTCGCTCGTTTGCGAACTTTCTTTTTCCACTCCGCTTTTTATGGGCGATAATCTTCTGAATTTATTTAATCACTTTGTCAAATTAATTATTAATAAAAACTGCTTGAGAGCGTTAATAATTTTTTCTACGAATTTGTTTTAATTTCTTTAATTGGACACTTTAATATTGTATAATAATTTCTTTATTTTCATACGTCGCGCACGCAAATAAAAACTACCCGCATATTAAATATGTTCCAATTACAAAATTTAATCCACGTAATGTATGCTAATGGTTCGTTGACTCTCATCATTTTGTTTGTACAATCTGTTTATTTCCAAAGCCATATTTACATGTAAATTTTCATTATATTTCAATGCATCGCAAATTTCGGCAAAATAATTGTCTATACAGATTCAAATGCTATCCAATATTTACAATTGGTAATTTGCAGCCAAACTACACTATTATATATTCCTTTTATTTTCC
This sequence comes from Hydropsyche tenuis, assembly GCA_009617725.1. Lineage (NCBI taxonomy): Eukaryota > Metazoa > Arthropoda > Insecta > Trichoptera > Hydropsychidae > Hydropsyche > Hydropsyche tenuis. Next base: position 2,303,662 of record VTON01000008.1, read on the forward strand.
TATAAATTATAAAAATCTTATGTAACCAGAAAACGCGGAATTTTGTGACAAATTAAAACCCTACACACAAAAACGAAAACAAGAAGGAAATTCAAAAAAACCAGCAACTGGGGGGCTGAGAGGATCCGAGCTTAAAGCTCTCGGGCCGTAAGCTCTCGCTTAAGACTTGCGCGCGAAATTCAAAAGGGTGCATAACGGCTCGCTAACGACTTGTGACGGCGCCTTAACGACGGCAACAACCGTTACAAACGGAAGGACGACGTCCGTATAATTTTTCCTGAGTTTTTTTCCTTTCTTTGCCAAGACCGTATTTTTTCTCCTCTTTAAGCGAACGTACAGCTCCCTGTATGTAAGCTAAAACTGTACGTAACAAATCCAAGCTGAAATTTAGCGTGGTTTCTCTAAAAACATTTAAATATATATATTTTTTTGTCAAAAATTTTTATACAAAATGAAATGGTTGTTTTGATAAAATATTCTCACTTTTCTATTTCTAAATTGGCATTGATTGATTAATTTTTCTAATTTATCAATATTTTAACACATATATCCGATTCAATTAATAAAAAAACCATCCACATGCATTATTCACAATTCTAAACGTGGCAAAAGTGACCCGGGACTTTTTAAAATTTGAATATTTGAGATTTCGCGCGTGGCGCACCGGCGCAATTCTCACTCGCCGAATCGGCGTCCGAATGCAGATAAATTCCAATTTTATTTTCCGACGGACTCGCGAATAAAAGGTTAGTCTTTTTTTTATAGCAGTAATGAATAATTCAACGGTTGGATATAACGCGTCAATTATCCGACTTTTATTCGCGGTACGCGCGGGGAATTCGCGCGGCCACATACGAAATCCATACGTAATGTACACCGAATCCCCTCTAATATTAAAAGTATAAAGAATGTAGGCTCTAGATAATGGAAGTAATTGCATTTTGAAGAAGTTACATTTTGAATAAAATCTTTTTCAGAATATCGTTTTTATATATAATATCATCATCATCATCATCAATAAAGAAGGTTATTTCAAGAAAATGAATATTCAAACTATCAATTTGCAAATGCTCTCAGGCTGATACATGTGTTGCTTAACTTTGATAAGTTGAACCGATGCGTTCGACAAGACTTAATTGTTGTTACACAGAATATATATTGTACACATTGACAAGTTCATTTATTGATTAAAATTTTGTTTGTTTCAGGGTTCAATGTTAAAACTTCCATAACAATCCTGAACTGCTTGTTGGCAAGACAACTCTGCTTCGAAGACGCCTCCTGCTCTGCCATCTTGGAGATTATACCCAGAGTTTGCGGATCCGAACTTGGTGAGTTGCCTTCGTTGGTTTTTGAATTTTCAAAGCGATGCACATTTCGCATAAGATGCATAATAATGGAATGAAATTTTGAAATGTTGAGCGTCGCCGCGAATAAATTTCGAGAGAAAGACGGATAAAAACTAGAATTTAATTGCGTAACTATTTCATTATTCACGTGCCGTTAAAAGTTACCGGAAAGTTTTCTATATGGAACGAACGGTTTGAAAGTTTGTTTTATTGCAACGGATGCAATAAAGTTGCAATATTTTTACACTGTGCAAGTTAACTGACAAAATAGTTATTACACTTTTTAATTGTCTTTTATATGGGATTGCTTGTTTTTATTTCTGTCATTACTTAAAATCACTGACAATGTTATTATGACAATTTGAAAAAAAATATGTTACTACAAATTTTATATGAATAAAAAAAATCTCAAATATATTTTATCATCTTATAAATATTCATCGAAAATCTCTTTTTAAATAGAACATCCGCCCACCTCCAACTTAAAACCCCACAAAACTAAAAGACAACTCAGTCTAAACAGATACAAACTCATTTCCAAGATAAAACCACGACCCATAATATTCGGCCTAAAGCAAGCACACCAAAAGGATTATGAACCGCTTCAGAAATATCGACACCAGCGAAAAAAGGCCGAAAGTCCAAGAAGTGTTAGACACCGACGGAAACAACAAACCCTCGGGGTCCTAAGCTGCCAACTTTTCCAATTTGGGCCCGGCCCTCGTTCACTTTTTAATAATTAATATGCGGTTCGAGTGCGCACAGGCCAGCCTCTCCTGTAGGGCCTTATGTACACCCTTCTGGGTTGTCTCCTCCCTTAGATGGCTCCCTTATACGTGCTCTATGTATAAACTTGGGTTATGTTCGCTATCTATTGTGGATTGAATCCGTAAACCGGGATATCGACCTATTCGTGTCTCTGTATGCGTTTGGTTACTTGTATGTACTAGCTTAAGAAATAATATGGATATTGTGTGTATTTATATATTTTTTTAATGTTATTTATATACATATGTCAAGTTGAAATGGAATAACTGTTGAAATTTTAATGATTAAAAAAATATTTTTTAAGTTAATATAATATATCATAGTAAAATTTAAGATAAATTGTTGAACAAAACTTCGCCATACTATAATAACTCAAAATCTTGAATAATAAACGCGTTGCAATCGCATTGTTCTATTCGTGTATATGTAAAATAATGGCGTCTGGCGCAAACTACAATCCAAAATAGCCTTAATTTAAAATTGATGTTCAAACCTTGCATACACATATAGTGTGAATTACAAAGTAGACACGAACAAGTTTCGATTCGAAACACAATAGGGTGGAGAGGCATCCTTTCGAAAGCTTTCTTCCGGTGCTTTCATGCACAAAGATGGCGTTTGATTTTCCGCCATATTGCCACTGAAGAGTCTCATCCCTATCTCATCCGGTATATCCCCTTTTAATTGCGACTTTCACAACGGTACGATTTTTTTCCATGATATTCAGCATATCAATTACCATCGTCGTCGTGATATTATAGCCGTTTTGGTCAAATTATACCGATTTGTATTGATGCTAATTGGCTCGTTTCGTTCGCGTTGTTGAGTGCGCTCGAAATGTGCTTTTGAAAAGAACGAATTCGATAATAACTCTAAATTCGGGTATTTTTTAATACATAATGATCCGTTATTCACGATTGATTCAATTTGAAACTTTTTTTTATATGTTTCGCTGAAAATAATTTTTGTGTTAACGAAGCAGAATACGTGCTTCAGTCGCTCTATAAAAAATTCAATATTACGCAAATTCATCGAAAACAATATCGAAGTTCACAACATCTTATAACAAATTCCTTCAATGGTTCATCAAGAAAAAACCGCATCAATTTCGCGAATCGATACAAAATTCATTTAAGACTAAAAATACAAGGCTACTCGCCATTATTTACCTTGACATCGCTACTTATTACGCCGACTTGCTCAATTTGAATAATTATTTTGTGTTCGGAGTGTTGAACAAGAGGTGTCAGAACAAACACTCGCGCCTTAATCCGGCACACCGTCAACCGTCACTGGCGACGACAATTTCGACTTTCCACCTCTGCGTTTTTCGCTCAAGCAAATTCTCATTTGCGAGTTCGCCCTAAATGAACAGCGGGGGGAGGGAGTCGGCAATTTCACGCAAGGGAAAATTAACAAACAATTAATTGTGCCCGGGAAGACGGCGAATCGAATTAAAATTGTGTTTTTAATTAGCGCAATTGCGATTAACGCGAGCGAATTAATTTTGCAAAAATCGATCGGGTTCGAATCGGCGTTGCGCTCAAATTAATTTTTCGAAGGGAAATAAAAGTGAAGTGGGTTCTAAGATTGTTTATAGTTTGGTAGTTAATATAATTTTTGTTTTTATTTTGTGGTTTTGAATAAAAATGTTGGTTGTACCATTTGTATTGTTCTTGTGCATCGGTCTTGCTTTGTGTCTACAGGACACCCGAGTGAAACAAAAGTTATGTACGGTTATTACCGTCGGTCGACACTTCTCATCTTTCATCTGTGTTGCTTTTGCTTTATTCTAAAAATTTAAGAAACCCTTTGAGATTCGTTTATTAAATGACACGAAAAGAATGAAAATTTTCGTTGCTTTATTTTTTATTTTCAATGAACCCTTTGCGTTATTTTTTCCTACTCATAAACTGCGTAAACAACCGAAAATTCGTCAACTAATTGCGTCATTTTTATACGTTTAAATATAAACTTATTTTGTATACACGAATACATATACATATATACGGTGAATCATAAAATCACTGAAATAGTAAAGCTGAATAAAGAGTTTATTTAATTTTAGCCAAATTTTGTTTGTTCGAAGTTATTCCCTTGAGGCGTGCGACAACCCGATTTTACTTCGACGAAAAGGGGCCATTGCGCAAAAATCGAATAAAATAGTTTACGGTCTCTATATATAGAAACCTATATAAAGGTATTAACGATAACAGCTTAAATAGCCATTTTCGCGACAACAACAACTTATTTTCCGTTCCTTCTCTCGGCCGGAGGAAACGTACGTGAGAATGCAAGAAAATAGCAAAAGTTTTCTCGCGCCCGACCACGGACGAAACAAAAATAATAATAATAAAAAAAAAACCCCACTGGAAAAAATATATACGAAACGCGACAAATTTCTTCTACGAGCATAATACACCTCCGAGGTAGTGTACGTACCCGTGATATACAATGTATAGGGAACACGACATGGAGGAAGAAAACGGATTAAAGAGGCACGCGGGCAGTTTTAGAACGGAGGAGGACTTTCTCCAAAAGGCTGAAACGAGGAGAAAGTTCGGCAGAGATTACCGGGCGCGCGTTGAGCTGATGAAATTAGAAGAGAGTTGCAAAAAAAAGAGCGAAATTGTATCGCGACAAGGATGGGGGAAGACGACCGGGTAAATTAGACGAATGACATTTACGCGAAAATGAAAATGTGCGACGGCCACCGTGATTTCTGGATGAAAATTGCGTATGGTTTCAGGAAATGCGCTTATTGGGAATTTTCTGTTTGTATATTTTATTTTTGTACAAGTGCGATATTTTGAATTTGTTCTATATATAAATTATTCAATGTACCAATATAAATATTATATAATAATTCAATCACATTGTATATTACATATGTACATATTAAATTTCATTTCTGTCTATAATAAACTGAGTCTCAAATTATTTCACCTTCAATAGCTAATAATAACTAATAACAATAACATATTATATATAACAACAAGACAAATATTATATTATATAATTCACATATACTGTAAATATATTAATCATTCTATTTTTTAAATTAAATTATAATTTAAAAAAAATACTTACACTCAAACACTTTTTTTAAACGCTCCAATTATTTTAAGTTAAATTTAAATTTACATCTTACTTTAACGTTTAATAATTTATATTTGATTTAAAAATAGATCATACCCTAATCAAACAATAATTTAAATAAAAATGAAATATTTTTTGCAGTTGCCTGCTCCACTGTGACCGTGACGAAATGCCAAGCTGCGCTGCGCACCCTCCAAGCTTTTCCGTTCTTCAAGCCAACCTGTCTATGTAGGGAGCCGAACGTCGATCCTGAATGTAATTCGTTCAGGGACTTCCTGTTCGACCATCCCTGCGTCTTCGTCCTCAAAAAGGGTAAGGGACTTCGCTCTTCTTTTTTGTGTCCTCTCTTTTCGGGTCGTCCGCTCCTACTTAATATTTTCCCGGGGAAAACTTCATCAGAAAAGATATCGGAGGCTCGATAACCCCATTATGCAGAATATTCGTTTCGGGTAGAATCAACCGTAATGATTTTTTCGTGGTCGCACCACATAAATATGAAAAATATAATTTTTATAATGAAAACGTTCATTTTTATATTTCGAGCGATCGCAAACCACTTCTCGATCGCATATGAACAACATATTAGTTTTTTACAAATGGGTTTGTGCAAATGACATCCCGCTTGTAATTTCATATGTATTCGATTCGAATTGAAAAATAGACTTTTACGCATTTGTTCGTTGAAAATTGTGTTGTTCAGTGAACTCGACAAACTGTATCGTTGCACTGACTGATCACCATATCGATTAATTTGAACGCGAGTTCAATTTAACTACATTTTCGTTACAATGTTCACTGTATATAACACACGACAACATGACGCGTTGAATATTTCTTTTATTCACAATGTAAATTCACTATTTTAAAATTCATTTCTGCACGAGTAAATACATTTTCATAGAAAGTTTAAAAACGCCGTACTCTGTAAAACGTAAAATTCAATTTAATTAATATTTCATACGAAGCAATCGCTCATATAATTCCGCATCAAATATTTAACGTCGTTGAATTATTAACAATATAATTATAAATCACTTGTGCCGAAAACGTGTGGGTGCCCTCGCAACGCCCACATCTCGAGTTTTCCACGTGCGCGCGCCCATACAAACACCACAAACTACAATATATTATTCATACCTTTAAATAGCGTCAAATTTTCCCACGAATTCGTCAACCGCGGCACAATGGCCTCATTCGAAAGCCAACTCTCACTAAATCCGACACTACACAAATCACTCGACTAAGCGCCTAACCGAAAACACTCTCGACGATCCAAAAGGGCGCCCTTCGGGGCCTCGTTATCCGCGGAAAATTCACGGAAAAGCGCCACGTATTAGGGACAAATTGTCGAAATCCTCCGGTTAATACAGCCGTATTAACCGCCATCCGAATCGAGCCGCTGCCACGGGAGGCGTTCAATTTAGTCAAAAGTGTCAGGCCGACAACTTGACAGGTGCCACGTTTTATGCTAATCCAGGGTACGCGGGTTCGAGTCGAGGTCCTGTGACGGGCACTCTAAATTAAAAAGGATCTGTCGTTGCTCGTGTTTGCGCTTAGGAAAAATATTTGCACGCATCTACCGATAGCGATGGGAAAATCCTTCTCGAATTTCCTTGTCAGTATAACGCTAGAGACGTGGATGCGTCAAATTAGAAAGGCATTTGTTTTATATTAAATTTCATTTGGACACTGTTTATATATTATATATAAAAAAACAACAAATTTTATGAAATCGGTATTCATATTTTATCGTCTTAAAAACGATCGTTTTAAATATATTTTAATCGTGTTAAAATTCTACCTCTGTCCGTGGGAAAAAACTGATCGTTTATCTGTAACAACGTGTTCCGAAACGGCGCCTCGGGCGCTGTACGTTAATCCGAAAAACGAATTATCTCTTGTTAAACGGGTCTCTTCGTCCAGAATTTTAACATGAAAAACATCGCAGATTTCGAAAATAGAAAAATACTTCAACCTTTTCCAGAGAAAGATCCGTACCCCGTGGAAGCCCTTCCGACTTGCAACTACGCCTTGAGTGTGTGCCATGGTGAAGCTTCGTGCTCTGCTCTGTTCGACAAATTCAAAGCGGCTTGCAGGACTCGAGATGGCGACTGCAGGATGGAAGACAGGTATAAAAAAAACTACAAAATTATTTTTATTTTTATCCGAAAATGAAAAAAGCATGAATACCGCCTCCTTTTTCGGGTTTATCTCGCGTCTAATAGAGATGCGGCTCGACATATGTAACTCGCGTATGTTACGACTCTGCTCCTCGGAATATATCCACTTTATATGCTAAATGTTCCGCATACGTGTAATGCGTGTTTCCTTTGTGTGTATGCGTATTTTATTTGTATGTATTTAGATATGTGTGTACGCGGTGGGAAATTTTAAATTCGCCCGCCGAAAATTTTCTCTTGAGTCTAGCAAAGTGGATCGCGCTTTTGTGTATGGAAATCTCGCTTCGGAAAGCGATGGTGAAAAATTACTTTTTTTCGATCTAAATTAGAATTTAGTTTATACTTTTATCTTCAATATTACTTAAGCGGAAAATTTTATAGTTTTCAAAAGTTCATCAAATCTTCATTATACACAAAAAAAATATATATTTTTTAAAATGATTTAAGGAAAACTAATTAACATATCAACCGTGGTTAATAGTCAACGTTATTATAGTATAAAATAACAAAGAATCATTATTTTAGTTTAATAAAAATGATAATTTCGCTTAGTGAAAATTTCCATAATTTTCTTGAATAAAATTTTAATATTTAAGCAATATATTTAACCAAGCATTCGCAATCATTATATTTGTAGACTTTTTACGCATAAGAGGCATTAAGGGGTTGTATTTTTTTATTCGAGCCCATCCGAGTCCTACCACCTATGAAAGCTCGAAGAGATGGCCAATTTTAAGGCCGCCCTCGGCTCGGATATTCGCCATTTTTTGTACACGTGATCGGCCTGAGAAAGTTCCAAAAAAGGGAGAGGGGACGGGTCGGCCGCCTACCTCCCCAGGGCGGCAATTTTCCTAATTTGTTTTGTTTCAAAAGTCGTTTTTCTCCGCAATGAAAACGCTCTCTAAAGTTTCCGCGTGACCGCTAAATAGGCCCGGCTGTTTTATGTCGGCCGGTAATTTGGTGTATGACGCGAAGTGGACTCTTTTTTCCGTTTCGAATTATGCGAGTTATGCAATTATGGTAGATGTCGTGTGTTTGTAATGTCGGGTTTGGTGGTGCGGGGCTGCGGTTCAATTTGCCTTGTCTGTTTATGCTTGACGTCATTTCCATTGATGCAAATTCGTCGTATAATATAATATGGAATGTGTTTGAGATTTACGGTGAAACGATGGTATTATCTGTAGATATTATCGTGTGCGTTCTATAATATACAATGTCCATTTCAAGACAAAGATCTATAGTGACTATCGGGAATTTGGGAGTTCTTCTTTGTGTATGCTTATCATACATGCAACTATTATATAAAATATGCTGGGTGTAAAAGAATAATATTATAATTTTCAAAAAGTTTGAATATTAGAAAATATCTTTTACTAAATACTTTCAAGTGATGCGTTAATCTATTAATATAGCTGTTTTTTTAACAACTTTATTTAATTATTCATCAACTTCATTTTCAACCTGTATAATTCTTCATAAGTACTAAAATCATCAATGACTCTACTATACCTAAATTCATCGGTAGTCATTAAAAAAATATATTTAATGATTTGTAAAAATACTCACCTATGAAAAAAAATCCGGAATAAATTCTTTAACACGTATATATAATATTATACGTCCACCTTGAAGAGGGCCGGCTATAATGCGTACATTACGATATGTTCACGATTTTTTTCTTCCTTTTTTTCCTCGCTCGGGTATAAAACTGGTTTTTGCCGCCATTTGAATTTCAAATTTGTCATAAATCCTCAGTCAAGCGGGTCGGTTTTAATAGCGAGTGCGCCCCCGTACAAATACAATATGTATGCACGACTTTTCGCACACCCTATATACACACGCCACTGGGCCCAAGGAGCCTTCGCCCCGACGAGCATAAATCGCGTCAGATTTTCATTTTTATTTTTTTATATTTCACTTTTTATTTTATTTTATTTCGAGACACGCGTCTCGTCGATCCGGACGGTTTTTCGGACTCGGGATCCTTTTTGGACCTTTCGAGAGTCCTCAGAGGTGTTTATTTATGCGTTTTTTTTCTCGTTCAAAAATATGAAAGAGTGATTTTTTGCGCACGTAGGGAGGTTTTAATTTCGCGAAGGAAATTGTGTGTCGGCAGGACACCTCGTGTAAATGGCGCGATTTAATTTGCAATTCCATATTAAATCGCGTGAATAATTGCGACATTACGTCTCGCGCGCCGGGATAATGAATTTACTCGGCGAAAACGCATAAATTGCGCACAAAATTGAATTATTTATTTAATTCGCGAGATTGAATATCACGTGTTTGGCGCCAATTAACGCGACGGTACGTTTTCGTTTTTCAGCAGAAGTTTGTAGTGAAAAGTTAAATCTTGTCGTAAACTTACTATTCAACGCTAAACAACCTTAATTTTCTATCAAAGCGTCGTATATTTTTTATAGCGTATTTAAATCAAAACGTTTCTTCATTAGGATCTAATTGAATGTAATTAGAGTACACTCAGTATTATATATATGTATATTTCATAACAAGCTTGATGCTTGTGATTCGTTGCAAGTGCAAACAATCGTAGCTCATTTCGATTCGTATTTCAAATTTTATTTACATTTCATTTTCGTATGGATATGAAAACTAAAAGCAACATGGTTGCTTTGCACTCTGAAAACGGAAACATTTCGGAGTAATTTAATTTAGTGGAGTTGTACTGTAACACATGACGCGTGTGTTGCTACTAAAACTGCAAGTCTAACTTATAATAATTTTCGTACACTCCCTTTCTGACGTATACAATTCATATTTATCATTTTCACCTTCGTGAAAATTTCCTATAAAATTATGTTTTATTTTTCGACTCATTGGACGAAAATAATTTAATAGGCCTTCAATGTCATTGTCAGTCACAGTTTAATAACTAAAACCGTTTTGTATTTTTCCTTATTTTTTTCATCCATTTTATAAAAGGCTCAAAGCTAATTAATGAACAAATTAAAAACACTTTATTTTATTTTTAAATGTCTCTTTGAACAAACACAGGTCTCTCAAAGCGATAAAACTGACTCTGGAAAAACCGTAATCGATACGAATCTTGAATAAATTAAAAAAAACATTTCCATTTAAAATTCTTTGTTTATAGTGAAAATTAATTATATTTTATTTATAAATAAACTTTATAGAACTGAATGATATTTATTGTGATAACGATGCAATTAACATTGTTCTCTGCAGTGAACAATTATGCTTCAACATCACACGTAATATTGTCATTGCATGAAAGGTTTATTTTATTTTATTTATAAACGTATTAATTTCTAATCATTTAATCATCGATTGTTTTGTATATCAAGATTAATACATAATCGAAAAAAAATCAAATATTCGAAAGCAGATCGTATTTCGTAGTATCAAATGGCTCAAAAAAATAAATCATATATTGTACTTTAATTCCAAATCTATATGAAATACATTCTGGTAATATAAACAAAGATAATTCCAAAATAAAATTGCCATGTCCAGGGAGCAGTGCCGCGAAGCTTGGTCCAGCCTGCGAATGTCCCCACTCTTCGGCTGCATTTGTCCCAACAACCACATGAAGAAACGCTGCGACCGCATCTTCTCCGTCGTCAACCACAACCCGTGCATCGGTAAGCCCCACCCGAAAACCACCCACCACCGATATACCACCCACCCGTCGAACCACTCGAACAACCACAGAACGACCACTCGCGAGCCCCATATATAAGAGACAACCACCACTAGGAACCACCAGCAATCGCCACCATCCACACGCCGCGACGCCCGACTGACCATCCGAATTGAAAAAGCTCCACATTTCGATCGTCATTAATTTTTTAGTATAAATTCGGCGATATCGCATTCGTTTATTTATAGAAAGAAATGTTTGTTGCATTTTAATGTTGGGTCTTTGCGTTTTTCTCTAAATAAACCGCTCGCCGGTGATTGCGATATTGGATATCAAGCAGATGTGTGGATCCTTTTCGGTTTCGGTACTGAAATGTCGCAGTCTGAATAAAATATGAGAGTGCTTCGGTCAGACGGGCGTCTGGCTGCTCTCTATCTCTCTCTGTGACATGTCACCCGGTAGAACATGAAGCAGCGGAATATGTGATATGAAATTGTTTAGCAAATGGACATGGGAGGCGTGGTCGTGAAATTTTCAGTACTCTAATGCTTCGCAATCATGAATATTTATAGGAATGCGCGGAACCAGTGTCCATTTGGTAAATAATGCGTTTGCCAACTTTCACGATGTTCTACTGTCCCCTGAAAAACCCCAACCCTGAAAAACCTTCACACTTTTAGCTTTGATGCGCTCACGACACTCGGGGTGTACATGAAGCAACGGTGAACCGTAAATGTTAATTTCGCATTCTGAAAGTGTACGGTGTGATTTAAATTTATATTTCGAAAATGTATATTCACATGGAATACACGATTTTAATTTCTTTTCGTATTAAAAACCTCTCCAGGACATGTATTTAATTTGCGACATTCATATGAGATTTTTTTAACAAATTATACGATGCTCTCAAAGCTCACATTTCGTATTAAAAATATTGGCTTCAAAGTTTTGATTTATAAATTCGAATCACACTGTATAACGATTCAATGTTTTTCACTGGAACTTTAGTCACTTTTGCTTAATTGACATCTGAATTGTTATGGTATGCTCCTTACAAGCATTTCTACTTCTTAGTCAACACACACACAGAGCACAATACACTTAGTCGCTTTGGACATTTTTGGCATTTTTCATTCAATTCAATTCAATTTAATCAACTTTATAATATTCAATATGCCGAAAGTGTTCAAAGATCAAATGAAAATGTGTAGTTAAATATTAACTCTAGACATAATGCTTCTCACTAACTGACCTATCCGCTATCTCTACTATATTATATGTTAAAACAACTTCCACTCAAAAAGGTAATAAAACACATTTATACAACCATATTCTCAAAAAAAAAATTACTTTACATATTATATATTGTTAATGTATTTATGATAATTCTTTATATTTGAAGATTCTCATATGATTATTACTTTTTATTTGTACTTTGGTTCGAGCGAGTGTGAGTTAGATAGCGTGAATGACGAAAAGAAAGGCACGAATCGAATTTGTATAAGTGGCTTTTCGTGTAAAAAAAACTACCACGACAGCAACAATAATAGTACCGAAATATTTTTAGAGTCGATTGAATAAAAATTGTAACGGCACTAAAACACGAGATAGTCGTTTCTCATTTCATATTTACATTTAGTGTCAAGTTCATGTTAATGTCAAACCAGGTATGTGTTCGTCCTGCACACATATTTATAAATTAATCGCTTTCCTATTTCATAATTAGTCAAAGTACATCTGTGGATATTTTGCGAGAAAATTCAAATAGTATTGGCATCGTTGCGGAAATGAATACTCCGAATAGGCCTCCGATCGAGTTTTCCATTTGAATAATTTCACATTTGCCAGAAACATTTAATCAATTTCGACCTACACAACGATTTGATTATCAAATATTTTTTAAACGAAGCGTTAAAACTCACAACTCCAAAACGAAAATCTTACAAAATACGACCAAAATCCTTCCCAAATAACGAAACAAGATACACAAAACCGAACCGCACCCCCATAATATACGCCCACAGCAAACACAGATTCCTCGCAAAGCGATCGCGCGAACTTTCGTCCGATGGGTATTATCAAGTTTTCGCGAACAAACACCTCGACGCGGTCGTATAATGCACCGAAAACTTGCGAAAACCACTCCAACGTTAGCCCCCCAATTATCAGCATATTTGCAAATATTTGTTGCCCCCATGGGGGCGCGAGAGCAGTTTTCCCGCGAATTTTCCGAGCGCGCGCGTCTTCCCGTCCCTCTGGAGATCAAATAAATTTCGCGCATAATGAGATTTTCCCGGCCGGATGGGCGTATGATGAACAGGGATTTAATAGTCGAGATTTTATTACGGCGTCAAACAGCGGGACTCGAACGACTAATTTGTTTTTGGCAGAGCACTTTGCTCCGGGCTGCGATGCGACAAAGCGACGAGACCCTGCGTGTGTACTTTAAGGCTTTTGTTGGAGCTTAATGGCGGAATTGTGAGAAAAATTATATAATTGAGGTCATTTGATTGTTTTAATGAGGTTTTGTTTAATCGTTTATAGTCTAATGCAATTTGAATGCGGGGTTCTATTCTGTTTTGTTACGATGTAAAGATTGTTTTGAAATTTTGGGCATTGAATTAATTTGTAATTTAATCGTTCGACGAGTGAATTTTGTATGGAACATGTAAAGAAAATGGTTCTTAACATTTTCTGCGAAGCGTATTCATTGAAAAAATTAACATTTGTTTCGTCTTGTTACGATAACGGAAACATTTACATGAATTCGTTAAAATTTACGATGCCGTCGTTTTTTTCGATGATACTTTAAAAGATTTTTTTATACGATAAAACACGATTTTTTTTTAGCGAGTCAGCACAACGCTTGAGAAAATACCAAAATATAACGTGATAAATTAGATGAAAAGTTTGATCAATATTTTACGAGATGAAATATGTTATTGCTTCGACATTAATGCGGAAAATTCAAGACGTAATAATAGACGAATTTTACATTAATTCAAATTAATTGGCCAATATTTACGAAATATTGCTTGAATCGCAATTCACAGGATATCGAATTAAATTGGATATAGGCTAACACTAATTCAACCGAAAACTCGATCGAATATAATAAACGCGAACAGGTTAACAGATTCAATCGAATTTCATTAAATTCGATTCAATTGACACTTCGGCCAATAAATTAAAGTTGGAATGAATATTTTTTTGTATTGAAAAGTTTGAAAGTAGTATGTGTGTTTTTTTATGATTTATTTTCATTTTAAATATGAGAAAAAATTAAAAAAAAAAGAAGAAGACGATGAAAATCTTAATAAAACCAATGGAATCAAACCAACATATATAAAAAAATATAAAAATGGAATAGAGGAAAAATCGGGATTCGACGAACACGACCTGTTCCTGACGCATTGGCAGAAGCTGAGGCACGTCCCCAAAAGGCCCACGTCTCCTCCGCCCTCGAGCAGACACCCGGACAGATTCAACCTGCACCCGAACCGCCTCCCCAACCAAAAGCAGCCCCACTCGGGGACGAGGCCCCACATCCACCTGCCCAAAGACGTATCGCTGGAGTACAAGTCGAACGTGACCAGCTACGTGGCGAAGGGCTCCATACTCCTCGTGACCGAGAACGGCACGCAGGTGATAACGGACGCGAGGGGCGGGGACATCCTGAAGGCCGTCATGAAGGCCATGGGGTGGCAGAAGAAGTCCACGTCGTCCTCGAGTACCTCGTCTTCGGGCAGGAGGCATCCGAACGCGACCAGGTCTCGCAGCAACACCGGTGAGAGTCCACGGCGTGCGCTGGGTCGCGCGTGCGTCGTTGTCCGTCTTTCTGTTATTATATCGTTATGTATTACAGTTTATTCATTGTGTATTTTGTTATATTGGCATATACATATATTTCGATTTTTATATATGTGTATATGTGTTCGGTGTTTTTTTTTTATTTGATTTTTGACGGTGTCGATTTTTTTGTATTGGGAATGGGGGAGGTGCGTTTGAAGTGGGCAATTTTTTTGTGTCGGATGCTGGTAACTATTTTTAATTTGGGGTTTTTGTTTGTAATTGAGGGTTATTATATCGATTTTTTTAAATGTAATATTATTCTATAATTGACTTTTTATATTCGAAGCTTTCGCTGATCATTTAAATTCATTTACGTCTTTATGAAGGGATTTACGGATGTGTATCTTTTTAAATGACAAAATGTAATAGTTAAAAAAAATTCAAATGTTTGCTTTATAATAACAACAAATATATTTCATGCCCATGTAACTTGACCTATGTTAACAATGTACTTCTTCGTGTTACGCTATGGTATGTATGATTTTCTAAGATTTCAGTTACCAGTATTTAAGACATCGAAATAGTTTAAATTTATAAAACTTTGGTAAAAATGTGTAGCTGCAACTAACGCTTGTTTTATTTAATTGTTTGATCATAAAAACGAACACATTTCATCTTATTTTTAATTTTGACCAAAATTTATTCATATTAAATTGACGACTGTGAGAAATTTCAATGAAAATGAAATCTCTTGAGCGTTTGTCGCGAGTGAAAATCAGTTGCAGTTACAGACAGACATAATTAAGTACATGTTCAGTACTCTCAACAAATCAATATAGACAAAATAATTCAAAACAGCAACATCTACAGTCGCCGGAGAGCCTACGACCCAAATAATAAGATAGTGTAAGTAGCATTTTTGAATTGAACACTGGCACCTATATTATATTATATATTATATATATGAGATATGTTTGAAACACTTTAGCATTATAATAGATATATTGAAATAGGGATTGATTGTTATGGAATATCACCACACACCACTCACAACATCTCAGTACACTTGTCACTTATCACTATGTGTTATTAGATCTCTGACTCTGTCTTCCACTGCAGCTTTTGTTCTCTCGCTGGACTATATATATATATATATATATATGATATGGTTTGTCTACCACAAGATATCGTGTGATTTGACGTGTGTCCGCTGCTACTACTATATAGAATTTTATTGTCCACTTCAAATTGTGTCTTCACCACTTTCAATCTGCTGTGGCAGTATGTGACGCGTCTGCCAACGAAGCTTTCGATGTTCCATTGTATGTGTTAAGAATTAGTGTCGTTCGATGTACCTCTTTACGTTAATCAAATGTATCTTGATGTTGTGTGGTGAAAGACATGCTTTCAAGGCAATCTTAAAACCAATCTAATTAGTATTTCCTTCTTATTAGCCTATTTACGAATCGAAACAGTTTTTAGTATTGAATATTTCGTTTTACAATACTATGCTCCAGTTTAGTGTGAGAGGAAAATTTTATGGTTCATACATGAAATTTTCAATTTAAAATTTTACTCTTACATTTGCTGATAATTATATTTAAAAAAAAATAATACTAAAAGCTGTCAGATAATTTGAGAAAAATTTTCATCTCATATGTGCATGCTGCATGTGCTTGATATAAAATTATTGCATTGATGTTTTTCGTTGCATGATTTGAGCAACTGCATCTTACTTTCCTTACTGTAAATAAATATGTGTTTACTTAATAAATTTTTTTAATTCGTTTTAAAATATGAATTGCAAATCAAATTTCATAAACTTAAAGCAAATAAATAATATAATAATAAGTTTTCTGTACCATATAATATTATATTTCGATTTTTATGAGAATTACATAAAAATTACGAAATGAATACGCTTATGTTACATGTGTTATAATAAATAAATAATGATCTTCCTTTATCGCTATAGTCATATTAATTTTAATCTTGAAAAAAATTGAGAACCAAATATTTTCGAATTGAGTTAACGAACGAAATAGAATTGTTTTATTATTCGCCAATATGATACAATAAATGTAAGTGTATGACGACTATGGGGAGCGTAGCTTATAGGGATAGTAATTTAATATGAAGATGATGTATTGCCGCTAAGAAGCTTTCGGGGGAAATTAATCTTCTCATTATTAATGTGCCGAATCTTTTGGAGATTAGGTGAAACTCTTCATTTCCTTTCATCTGTCGCCCCCTTTCTCAGCCCCCACCGTCGTCGCTAAGGGTTTTCCTCATTTAACACGACGACCACATAATGTTACATAGCTTATCTCTTTCTCTTCACTTTCTCTCTTTCTATCTCTGTTCGCAAAATAAACAGTATTATTTGAATTACTGAAGACTTTTCAGATTAATTTTAAAATCATTTGTTGTTATAATTGTTGTATCTTCTGTATTTATCATACTATTTTAATTTATTATTTTGTAGCTGACCAAATTCACTTTTACTTATTATAAGGATACATTTCATAATAATTGTTCATATGAATTTGAATTTACACTTAAAATAATCCACTTTATCACCATATTCAAATGCAACTCATCAAATTAAGTAATTTTTTAATTATCAACAGTCAAATGATTATTACAAAATTTTTCACAAATACACAAAACAACGTTAGCACAGTCATATGCACTTTTTAAATATCAAAATCAATGCAATAAATTGAGAAATGTGTATCAATCGAATAAAATTTTAACAATACTATTACGAAAATAATAAATCAAATGATTTTTCAATCACATCAATCGGTCAATTCTCAAAAAAAATGTTGCACACTCTACTACTACTACTACTACTACTACTACTATGACTATTACTACTACTTGCTTTTGGCTTTTCTTGTGCTTTTGGTGTTTCTAAATTTTCGAAATGTGATTATACATATGTATACATAAATATTTATACATATGTATACATACACACATAGATTTATACTATGGCGTAGAACTGAAAAGCAAAAAACTAGCTATTTATTTAATTTATTGTGAAATCGATGTTTTGATCTATTTGTTAGGTGTGTTTTATTTTTCAGTACTTTTCATCTTGAGAATGATTGTACTTGAATATTCTTTCGATTTTTCTTACACTTTTGAAAAGTAAAACACACCAAAATTTCTATACGTGTCTTTTTTTAAATAGATTTCATTTAATTAATTATATATAGATGATAGATTTGTTTAAATTTTAATTTATATTCTTTTAAATAATTCTGGTGGACTTTTGAACTTTTTAATTAAATATCAATGATATCCTTAATATATAATATGTTAATTTAAATATTAAAAATCTATAACTTTCGAACTCATCATATAAAATCTGTGATAATCAAAACATTTAACAAAATATTTCTTTCTTTTAAAAATAGGTAAGTATTTTTCAAAAAGAATATTTTATTTAAATACTGAATACAAAATTTGATATTCAAAACGAGTGAGTAAAATAATTTTTTTCGTCATGTAAAAGTTTCCATATCAATTTAAATTTAGTTTTCACAATTGGAAAGTGTTCGATATTCATTAGTTTGCAAAATATTTGAAAATAAAACTTCCCCAATTGATGCTCCACATTGCTGATGCAAAGCTTCATGGAAAGTTTGGCAAAATTTCAGCCAATGTTGTATCTCCTGACGGCAAGAGAATCATGCCTAATAAAACTGCCACATCAACATCGGATGAATATGTTTCTGGAAGAGATTTGAACCCTGATGACACTTTGGAGATAGATGAGAATCACATCAGTGCACATATAATGGAAGATGGTCACCGTAGACTGTATGGTAGACCACCAAGACGCAAAGGCGGAACTACATCCAAGTCCTACAATGGAAAAGGACATAATGGATACAGTACGTATAAAAATAATAATTGTGATTATTAGATTTTGTGTCAAATTCAGAATGTTCCTGTACATATTTTTTAAAATATTAAATTGCATGATTTTTGATAAAATTTGTGTATTTATATGTATGTTATTTACATTCTTTTAGTGAAAAAATTTATCTAATTTCTTTTTATTTTGGATATTCTTAATTTTTATTTTTTTTTAATGATCGATTCAAATTTCTAAAATTTATATGTGCAGGAACTTTCTTATGGAATTTGAAAAGTAAAATTTCAATCTTATTGTCAGTGAAAAGAAATGATTTATTTCAAAAAATCTGCCATATTTAATAGAATAATTGAATCAAAATAAAATAGGATAGTGACATATAATTTATGAAGATATATGAAAAAAATAAAAACTGTCTCTTAAACAAACACGTTGATTAAAATAATTTTAAAAAATCTATATTGTAATTAGTTAAGTTTAATTTATATGTGAAAGTAAGGGTTATTTCAATCTTTAACGGAACTAAAGTATTGGAAAAATTGTTCCCATAAAAATTTTGGTGAACTCTTACTTCAAAAACAAAAACATGTACATTAAATTATTAAGATTAGGAAGAAATATCATAGTAATCTATAATATTTCAATTCTCTCGATTCCAATAAATTAGAAAACGTACTGTTGCAACTTTATCGTCAATTTGAAGTTCAACCATACAAAAATTAAAGATAACAATAATGAAAATAATAAACAAAGATAGTATGATAAATATGTTTGAATTTTGCAAAAGATTTTATTTTATTTACATTTATAACACTAAAAATAGTTGATGCACCAGTTCTATTCGAGTTTTTGAAAAAATATTGAAAAACATACAAAAAATGTGATGTTGTTTGTGCATATACGCGTTATAATATTTTATGTATAGGCAGTGCTTTTTTATGAGAATCGTTTTAAAACATAGATATACTATTTTTATAAATTAATGAAATGAAATACATTAACAATTGGAATACATACTTAAGAAAGCACTGCAAATGTACATTTGTCCTATGAGTATGGTTTGTGCATTCAAATTTAAATTACCCCACAATTTGGTTATGGATTGTCACCTATTTGAATATTTTGTGTTAGATTTTCATTTTCATTTAATGTATGTGTCATATTTTATTATACATACATTAATCAAACACATGAGTGTTTATTACTTTGCATTTCATGATACTATAATAGTAGTTAAGTTTTAAAGGAAAGTTTTTTAGATAAAGTATATTCCAATAATTAGTAGATAGCTTTGAATTATACTTCAGAGTTCAAAAGACTTTATTTGAACTAAGAATAATTTTAAACATTTTAATTTTATTCATATAAATGCTTTTGAAGTTTTCATGCAAAGTTTTGCTTTTTTTAGTCAGTAGTTCTTTTAGATTTATCAATATGACCCCGTTGTTTCCATTTTGAATATAAGTTTTGTAATGTTTGAATTTACAGCATGAATTTCACATTGACAGCTTGGCAGTTGCAATGCGGTTTGATTCCCTCTTTTTGAACGATTCGTCCTTTAACTTTTGCATATTTTTGTGTAATAAAAATGTATTGCCACTTGAAATAAAAATTGTATGAAATATTTTTATCAAAATGTGAATGGAATACGTAAGTGTTCGGTTAATTATCTTTTAAATAATTTTCAATATACTTGGAAAATCGTACATTTTACAGTGCTTGTGTATTCCATACATATTGACAATTTGACAAAAAATAAATTTATAAGCACAGGTATGCAAAGGACATCTATAGGTAATTGGTGAGTGTTACAATCCACGTTAATAAATAAATATAGGAAGTTTGATAATCGAGTAGAGCACAGGTTAGTAAGCACAGCACAGGTGGCCTTTAGCTTTAGATCATCATGACCTACAAGATCATGATAGCTGCATTTCATCATTCATCATCACAGTTAATATTTACTGTCGAATATAAATGATTTTTCTACAGAAAAATACCAAGAAATTATCTCATTAAATTGAAAATTCATTGAAAATTTCATTAAAAGAAGATGATCAATGTTCTGAAAATAATTCTTTAAGAAACAATTTTATTCCATTTCAGATTATATTTAAAATTTTCTTCATATTTTGAAAAATGATATAGTTTTAGAATACCAACAATAGAGTACTCTCACTCAAATTAAAATATTACTCAATTGGTTGTTTGTTATAATATATTTTCACAATACATACTTTAAATTATTACTGGATTTCATGAAAAAGATTTTTCAGCTGTTTATCTTTTTAATTCATATAATCATAATGCATACATAATTTAAACGAATGTACAAAAGTGGTTGTTGAATAAGATGAAACGTTATATTCAAAATAAAATACAGATGTCTCTTAAAGAAAGTTCGACAAAAATATGTACGAATTTCAATAAACAATTGGAATTACAAATATTATCAAAAATGGGACATGTGTATATAGCTTCAAATCTATTACCTTAATTTTTTAATTTAAAATTATCTATTTGTAATTTTCTCAACATCAAAATCATGCTAAATCAATGTTTTTTTTTCTGAAAATTTCATGTCAACAAAATGATAATTTTGTGTTTTCTTTGTAATTATATATTTGAATCACTATGTGAAAATATAAATTAGATTTTTATATTTCCTAAAAAAATGTATTCAAAAAATAATTATGTAACTCTAAGATTTACCATATAATTAAAATTATATGAAGTGAAATTTTGTCTAAATTTGTACAAAGTGAAAGGACAGTTTTTATTTTTTTATTTTGCCAATCGTATTTTTACAATTGATATGATATAAATATTTTGAAATAACAGAAAGAATTGGATCTGGAGAAGGATATGGAGATAGTGAAGGTGAAGTGACAAAAATCAGTCTCCATAGCACCTGCCATTTAGCTTTGGACCGTTGCATCAAAGATAAATTATGCACCCACACTCTGACTCCCATTTTACAAGCGTGTGATATTTCAAGGTATGAAAATTAAAAATAAACACACTTCTAGAAACCTCAAAATTTAATAATATTTATCTATATTTTCAGCTGCGAACGAAATAATTGCATGGATGCTTTGAGAAACTTTTATCAAACGCCGAATGTTCAATGGAATTTGGAAATTGCATTTTGCCTCTGCAAGTAAGAAAATCATGATATTTTCATATGTTTTATAATAATATTCAGGACTAAATCTCATTTTCAATTAACCAAAGGAAAACTGACAACAAAGATGATCCATGTATGAATGCGCAAGAAAAACTTCACCCTGTTTGTGCTCAACGTGAGCCTGGTCATTCTTTACCTGCTTGCCATGTTTTAGCTCAATCTTGTCGTGAACAACCTGAATGCCGGTATTTATAATTCTGTGTATATTTAATTCAGAATGTATATGTTTCTGAAATAAAAATTTATCTATTATTTTTATAGAACCCGTTTAGAATTATATGAACAGTCTTGTGCTGTTGATTCAATGACAAAAAAATGTGCAGGATCTCCTGAAGCTTGCAGGACTGCTGTATTGGATATGCTTGGAACTGAATTAAGAACTGCTTGTGCTTGTAAAGGTACAGACTACACTCAACTTTATGATTGCCTTGGCTGGCAACGATTACTATGGCTCAATCCCTGTGTTGGTAAGCTAACGCCTTAAATACATTCCTAACAAACTTTAATTGATCAAATATTATTTTATCATTTTCACTATATAATTTTTTCAGTTGAATCCCAAAGCGATTTTCACATTAAAACATATGGTTCAGGATCAACTCCTTCCATGCCTGACAATGTGATAAAAACTGTCTATGAATCTTCTCCAGAAATTATACATCACCGTCACACAACAGCTGTTTACAAACCTCATCCAACTTTACCTACATCAGCAACGATAATGATTCCTGCAGATAAAAATCATAAATTTTCTGGAATACAGGTCAATCCTGATATCAACAACGGAAGAAACATTGAAGTTGAAATACAAGGAGGCAAAGCTTTGATACCAGCTCCAACTATTAAGATAATCCCTGAAACTACTACTACTGAAAAATATATAGAACCAGAAACTACTACCACTACAATAGCTACAACAGTCACCGAAGAAGAAACAACAACTACATCAACAACTACTTCGACCACTCCAGAGCCTATTAAATATTGTGTAGTGCAAAGACCTGAACTGGATGATCAATATGTACAAAAAGGACACACTAGACGAGTATGTGTAGAACAAAAACAATTCATAAAATACCTTTGAAACTCAAAGTAATATATTTTATTCATCTATTATAGCTTTACCGTGATACTGAATTGGATTGTTCAGAACTCTGCCACTGTGATGGTCAATTATCAGTCTCTTGTCATGCAGTTTGTGTGCAACATGCTCCGTGCAAAACAGCTTTAGCTTTTTATAGTCATGCAGCTCCTGCTTATCAAGCTTATCGAGGACGGTGCTATTGTTATAGCGGTAATTTCATATGTATGCGTCCTAATCCAGGTAAAATTATTTCAGATATTTTTAAATTTCAATATTCACAACATATTACTCATATTTGCCCGTTTTTATTTTACAGGTGAATATAGCTTAGCCCCTGGTGTTTATTTACTTCTTGGCTTTAGTTCACAAGACGAAGCGCTGTTGAGACCTCATACAAGACTTGGTCTTGAAGATGCTGTGAGGATTTTGCAAGAGTATATGGTTTCACTAGCTGAAGATGGGGTAATATATACAATTATATTTAATCAGTTATTTGTTTTATTAAATTTGTCAATTTTATTAAGATAAATGAATTCGTAATTATATATCTTTTCAGACAAACTGCACATTAACACTATTCAATGTAACAAATGAGAATATGATCATATCAGCCGGTATTTCAGCCACACAAAGAGAAAGAAGCACCAATCCATTGACTCTCCTTGATATTGACAAGGTTATTGATCTTAAACATTGTGATAATCCATTTCAAGCAGACTTATACACAGAATATTATTTAATTTGATTTTAGGTTGAGTGTATAGGCTTATTGGAGACTATAAAAAGTAAAATTAATGATCAGCATTATGATATTGCGTCACACCTATTACTGTCAATTTTCAAAATTGCTGAAGTGGATGTAGTTTATCCACCACCATCAGGGGCTCCAAAAGGTCCTGAAATAACCATAACTCTGTTGTGGTGTGCCGCCTTGCTGCCGACCCTTCTCGACTGTAACTTAGTTTTAAGAACTTCTAAATACATAATCCGTAAGTCGATGTTAGCCATCATCGTTGCTCACTTTTTATACTCTATTACTATATATTTAATATTATTATCATTGCATATTTTGAAAGATGCTTTTTCTATGTGCGTTATCAAAACAACATATGAAAAAATATGCTTTCTACTCACATTATCGATAAGACATTATTCTAAGACCTACCAAAAACATATCAAATCAGCTGTGAAATTCACATATTCTGTATTTTTAAGTGTTAAAAATAATTTTAAAATGGCCGTGCAGTGTGTTATTCCCACTCACGATCTCGTGGTCAATTTGGCAAGATTAGCTTTTATTACTAGACCGAAGACTGATGTTTTCATATTATTTTATAAGCCAGATGGTTCACCTGTTGTTCTATTTTGGAGTGCTTTGTGGGCCTACCCAAAAGTATTAGGGTATAGCACTCCCAACGTTCTCGATCACAATCGCTTCCTTGCTCTGGCCACGCACTCGTCACCTCTTGGTGAACCGACAATTAGGCCTCCATTTCACTTGTTCATTAGATAATCATAAGAAGCTTTAAAATGGCTGTAGCTAGTGTCTTGTATGTTAAGCTAGATTATAGTTTAGAAAGTTTTTGTGTAGTTTTTATTCTTTTTTGTTTTGAAATCTTTAGATGAAATTTACACATTGTCGTTTTTACAGTGTAATTGAGAAATATTGTTATATATTTCACAAATGAGACTATTTACACATTTAAATTTTACATACTTACACTTTTGGTTAAAATTTTTTTATCATTATAATAAAACAGGTTGAAATTTTTTGAATAAAGACAAATTGAAGCAATATAATCTGAAATAATAAAAAGGTTGAAAAATTATGTGAGTTTCATGCTTTGAAAAATTTAAATATTCATATACTAAAAAACAATCCTAATTCGTTCTAAATTCAAATTGTATAACGATTTTTATTATGACTTTTAAGATCATTTATCTTTGTGTAAATTAATTAATTTACAAATTAAAAAATAAAACATATCCCATTACAAATTAGAAAGCACAAAACTATATTTCTTTAAAAGAAACATTATAAAACACAAATTAAAATATTATACAAAAATTGAGTATATATTTACTTGAAAAAATGATGTTGATACTTTGATGATTTTTAAAAGAAAATATTTATAGCTTAATTATATATTAGACAATCCTTCATTTTCGTAAATATTAATGATTCAGTCAAAGTAAAGTGATTTGTTGAACATTAAATTATTCATTGATACTTTTGCCTTATGTTTTTTCAAATATACAACCTTTTGAACAAACATTGATTGATTAAAAATGTTATTTTGTTATTACTATTCTATATCATAATGTTAAGGAACTTGAACATATCAACTTGACTTTCACGTGCAAATACATATCTAAAATAATTCATAGTTGTAATTCACTCGATCACAAAAAAAAAACATTATACATACACCATACATTACATATAAAACACATACAATTAAATATATTTATTTACCTGCACCTGAAATGAAATTCACAATTCAATTAATAATTCGATATAAGCGAATGTTTTAGGGTGTTATGAAAGTATAAGTATAATGTATTGTAATCATATTAAAATTAATTAATGTTACGATTGTAAGCGATTTACAGTTGAGTGATTGTAGAGTAGAGATTAATGTGAATGTTAAATATAGTAAATGATTTTCAGCATCGCTATTGTGTATCTAAAATGAGGGGAATCACAGTAGTATAAAACTAAATTCTATTCCAACTGTGAAGATCAAAATGTGAACCCTGTTGATCTGTAATTATTTTATTATTGTTTCATAATGATTGTTCATTTATTTGTAACGAGCCCATATTGGGTATATGTATTAAATGGTTAAAGAATCGTCAAAAATATTTAGATTGTTATATATCCTAAAAAATCGTATTAGAATATTTACATATTAAATATTTGTTTCTTTTTCATAGAAAGTTAGCTATTATATTTTTTCATTTATTATGATATGAAATTAAACTAAAATTATTATAATTCCTTTCGAAAGACTTGAATTTTAATTCCTTTTTTTATAAGCCATAATTCAAATTACTAGAGTTTAAATTAAATGGTGAAAATTGAATTTCCTTTTCTTATGGTATTTTGCAAATATTTATTTAATAATATTTGATGGAAATACACTCTACAAGTATGTATGAAAAAAATTGAATGTATCTTATTGATTTAAAAATTTGCTGTATTGTTTTTTATAAGTTTATTTCAATCATTTTGGATTGAAATGGAGTCACAAGGTTTATGCTCCGAAACGATGATAAATATATTCTAGATAAATTATTTGAAATTGAATGTTTATATAACTAGCGTCATCTGTGATTTTCAAAAAAAAGAAGTAAAATTAAGAGCTTTATCTGAACCATATCTTTCACCATTGTGTGGAGCTTTAGAAGTTTAAAATAAACTTCACAAAAGCATATCACTATATACATATCATTAATATACTATTATAAATGTAATTTTTTGTATATTTTATGGAATTAAGTATATATAGTGAAGATGTAAACTGTTACTTTAAAAAAATGTTTTAGTGTACAAATTCGTAGATGAATTTTTAAAATCTCAATTTCACCTTGAAGTTCACATAAGTCTCATAAATTTATTTTTAACGTTTGATTTTGAAAACTGAAACATTATGTCATGAAAATATTCAAAATTTCTTGAAAGAGTTGTTATCATATTTGCTATCTTGTTATTTTAAAATCTATTCAATTAGGATGGCTTAAGGGTTGGTTGAAAATATGAAATACATTGTTATCATTATGATTTTGATATTAAAGTCTTTGCACTAAAAATCTTTCGATGGAGTTTATATATTTTCAATCAAACAAAAACGTCTTTATATAATATTGCCAATATTTGACTTTGTGCATCACTCAAATGTATTGTGAATAACTGCATGATAAACATATCAATGAACATGTGGCCGTTGAATTAATGTAATAAATAAATCTGTCCATGTACAATTTTAGTTTTATTTAAATCAATTCTCTTTTCATAATTTTCATTTTATGTTTTAGAAAACTTGAAATAATGAAAATTTTAGTACATTTTCATGGAAAACATAAAATAATATTATCATATTTATATCAATTACAGAAACATTATTGCAAATGTAAATATCAATGCTTATCAAATATTTTTTGTTTAATTTTGATAAATGATACTTTTGTGAAATTACATAAATATTATATGAGAAAGTAATATAATGAAAGATTTAGATCCATCCTGATACATCTTTACCAGTTGCTTTCGATTTTCCTCTTGCCGTCTGAGAATGAATCACAATACTTGGAATTGGAACTTGATGCGACGTTTGATTATCCCCAGATTCATCACTTGATGATGAAGATTGAGATTCTAAATTATCATCTAGTTTTTCTGGTAAAGTGGTCGGTTTCCGTTGTTCGTCTTTTTCAACAGGACTAGCAGGTAGTGATGATGCCATTTGTGAACCTATAGATCCAGTTTCTGAAGGATCCCTCGACCAAGATTTCAATGGTCTTGTTAAAACTGAAGATGATCCTTCTGCTGAAGCATCTGAAAGAATTTGCTTATATTTTTATAGATTTATTCAAAATTTAAATTAAGAATTGTTAGAACTGAACACATATTATATATGATATATCATAAAATATTATATATTATATAATAGAAAAATATTTAATAATTTGATAAATCAGGGTTTTAGTATCAAATTATATTAAATATTAATCCTTTTAAGTATTCATAACTTAATTATTTTAATACCTTCCCTGTATAATATTTGACCATTTCAGTTTTAAAAACTCGTTTACATATGTAGTGTAATTAGATTTTACCATCATCTTGTTGAACAGCTTGAACATCGGCCCGAACTTCAAATCCGTGTGCATCAATTATATCAGATTCAAATTCCTCATCAGGAATTTCTTCAATGGGTGTTCTGACACGAAAACTTCTTTTATCGTCAGGTTCCATTTCAATCACATTGTCAAAATCTTTGAGATCATCTTTTGGTTTATTTTCTAATTCTTAAAATTTATTTGAAAATAGCATCTAATTATAAATGTATTTGAGAAATGTATACATACTTATATATTTCATTTCACAAAACCTGCTGAATCTTTCATTTCAGATATATCTTTTCTTTTTAATGGAAGAACAATCGGGACTATTATAGGTGAAGATTTTTCAAACACCTCATCTTCTAAAACTATTGATGCCGTTTCTGACTGAACTGAACTAAGACGGAGGCGTTCTTCACGAATTTTATAATCTGATTTAAATTTATTTTTCATAAACTTGGCATATGCTACTCTAGTTGTAGGAGTAACTTCAGACAATCGAGGATTATACTCTGAAATAATAGATATTTTTAAATTTCATAAAAAAAAATTTTGATTCAATTTTTATATTAATTTTTACCTAAGAGTTTATCAATGTCCATAGCATGACTATCCATATCTTGAATAATATGTTGACGTAATGATTGACGAGATCTTCTTAATAGGGCCTCAGCATTTTTTCCGATTGGATCTCCTCTAACAGTATTTTTGCGAACAAGAGCATTCCAATCTTTATTTTTACTATAAATTTAATTGAATTGATTATTAAAAGATCATGTTTTTATAATTCAAAATTCAATTATGTAGTGGTTTTTGACCTGCTTCCAGTGGAACGACCACCTATTGCTTTGGCAAGTTGGCTGAATAAATCTTTCGGTTCATGTTCACTACTAATAACATCTTGAACAATTCCTTCTACTATGCCTATTTGAAAATCTTTCAAAAGCCTTCTTTCCATAATACGACCCTTTTTACCAGGAACTAGAGCGAATTATGTATTAGGTATAAGTAAAACTAATTATGAAGTTTTCGGCAAGTAATTGTATACCTTGAGCTTCGTGTGGTTCCATGCGAGGTGTTTTCATGCCATTTTTATGAAGAATATCAATCAATTCAAACCTTAAAGTACTTATATCTTGTCGTATTTCCATTACATCGTCTTCGGTTATACCAAAATCATCTCGTTTACATTGTTCAGCTGTAACATATCTACGAATCAGTTGCCTCATAATACCTTCATGTCGCAACTGTGCTTTTTCTCTTGACTTTTTCTACAATATATTGTTCATTATAATATGATAATTTAAATGAAAATTCAATAATTTTCATTATAGTTTTTACCATAACCGACATTGTTGATCTTTTTGATTTACATTGTAATAATTTAAAGAATGTTTTAGGTGTAGGAAATAAATTAAATGGAGGTGGAACTGTGTCTCCTTCTTCAAAATAAGACATCCATAAATTAGTTCTTGCAAACTTCCATTCAGTGTCAGATCTTTCCTAAAGTAAAAATAAAAAATTAATTAAAATAGGATTTATCAATTTTCTATAACAAAGGTAATAAATAAGAAATACAGAGATTATCTGATATGAATTAGACATCATAGCAATGAGCATATTCAATAATACAATGATGTTGATAACTGAATATGATCCGAACATTAATAATGCCCAAAAACGAGTAAAACTTTTTATACCAGTGAGATCAAATGCTGTCAAATCAACAAGTCCAAAACTTGCCCAGAAAAGTGATTGCGAAGTTTCAAACAAGCTAAAAGTTAACAATATGACAATTTATCATAATAAGTTTTTAATTTAAAACATATATGCATTTGTTCATGAATTACTTGGCAAATCGTCTCCATATAGAACAAGCTTTTTCTTGATTATCAAAATCAGGCATGCCATTTGGAGAATGATAACATTTGTTTTTTTCCAAGTCAGCATAGTACCACATCAATTGATTCATTCCTAAAATAAAATGTGATTTTATACATCAAGTATAAAATTATGTTTCATAAATATAGTTTCAATTAAATTACCACATCCAAATGCAAATAAAACTAATGTGTATATGAAAAAGAATTTTATGATATCGATTATCATCCGACCCAATGATACTTGAAGTGGCCCAAGATGTGGATTTATAGAAAATATATGGACCAATTTAAGGAAACTAAATATCATTCCAGCTGCAAAAGCTCCTTCTGACAATAACATAGGATCATATGGATCCCATTTCTCTCGAGCATACCATGGATTATATCCAGCGGCAGCATCTCTCTATTGACAACAAAAATATAATAAAGAGTCAAAGTGATATGATTAAGTAACAAGAATATATAATATTATGTTAAATTATATACCTGAACGATGTACCATGATGTTGCTCTTAAACTTATCCAAGATAAATAAAATATATGTGTAATGAAATCGACAATATTCCACAAGTCATTTATGTAATCCAAAATTCCTCCAGACCATAGGGCTCGAATTTCACCCCAAATCAAACCTTTCGATTGAGTGTTAATATTTAGTAATAACTATATAATTAAATATGTTAAAGAAACATAAAATATTTTACTTACTAATTATATAAATAATCACGCAACATTCTATCAAACCAGGCAAAGATCCTCTTTCTCTTGATTTCCAATCTTCTAAAATAGAAAGCATCCAAGGTGTTCCAAACCATTCTATGACGACATATTCTGCTCTTTGTGATGCAAGACCCAGTAAAACTATAATTATGGTGATTGTTATAAGTTTTCAGTAATCGGGAATACATTTTATATTTCATCACTCACGTAAGAAAAATGCGTATGAGCTGCTATGACAAATAAATTTGACAAAAGGTTTCTTCATAAACTGTCCCATTTCCGTATTCGGAGCAAGCATATAAATGGTGCTATAAATTGGAAACATAGCACCAAGTTTTGCCACTTGAAACATTTGACCTACCATACTTTTTCGTCGAAATCCAGGCAGACCCTCATACCAAATAGCTGCTAATAATTGCTGAACGTTCGGGTGAGCAACAAACTGAAACATCCCATTAAATAATTACTCGATATTTTTAAGCAAATTCAAAATTTATTAAAAAAAATACCATTTTTTGTTTATATTTAATCGCCAATTTCAAACGATCTAATGTCTGTCGTTCTCCCGGATCCCAGATATCTACGTCCAAAGGATTGTAATTCAACATTACTTCCAATTCATTGGAGGTGCGGGCATGATCCAAAAGGGACGTAGCAAATTGCTGACACTGTGCTCTCAATTCCTTAAATAAATATCACCGCCTAATTAAATATTATTAAGGCATTTTTTCGACCGATAATCGAAAATAGTTGATTCAGCACAGTGTTAATTAACAATTACGAATACGTACATTGTATTCGGATCTGAATTCTGTTTCCATTCGACTCAATCTTCTGAGTTCCCAAGAAAGTTGAAATGCCGTTAAAAGAGGATCAGGAGACGAAAGAGCTATTAGAGAAGGAGATGTGAGGGCTCTATATGCATTTATACGAGCTTGAGAATGTCTCAAAGAATCTCGAGCACTGGATTCCACGCACTCGTCACATCCGCAGCTGAATTCATAATTTTGGATTAAATTATTTTAAAAAAATTATTGAAATAAATTAATATTTTTTACCGGACGTCGTGAGGAACCGGTAACGTAGCTCCTCGATCAAGAAGAATTTTCAAGATCTCATAATGATTTCGATGTGCTGCTAATATCAATGGTGTTATATCTGGTGTGAAAGTCGAACAAGATCTATTCACTGCTTCCCAACTCTAAAAAAAATTCTCAATGATTAAAAGTTTTTAAGTAGTGTGATTTATAATACTATAATATATGTGTAACTTACGTAAGGTTCTCCGGGCACATGGTTTTCTTCTTCCCATAGAAGCAACAATTCAACAGCTTCAACGTATTCTTCTTTGATCGAATGAAGAAGAGAATCCTTATGAAAATATAAAAATAATGTTTCATTCAAAAACGAAACTGTAACGAGACTTAATTATCATAATTTTAAAAAGGAAACTTCTTATGAATAAGGAATTGAGTTCCCACGACATAGCTGTTTTAGCATATTTCGCGAAGTCGACGCTGAACACTCTTAATGCGATTAAAAAATAATTTGTGGATTATTAATTTCTGTTTTGACGTAATTATTTTTCGTAATTTATTTCTTAGTAGGCGCAATTTACTGGCGGGAGATTGTCGAGACAACTCATTATGTTGAAATAGCCAATCTTTCGAATTTTCGGAGAAAAATTATTACCTTTACTTTGATGCCGGCGTCCAACAGCAATCTGATCAATTCAATATTTTCGTTTTCAATTGCAGCTATCAAAGCCGAACGATTGAGGGGATCGACACAATTTATATCTAAAATTTCCGGACGATCCGGATGATATTCTTCCAGCAACCTGAAAAGAAAAAGAAAATCATATAAATCACACATTTTCTTTTGAAAAAGAACATCATATTAGGGTACAATAAATGCGGGAAAAGCCGATAATGCGTTTATCTAACTAACGCGGTAACAAGCAGATCACCGAAACCTTTCAAGTTACATTTTACTATAAAGTTTTATGTTTTGAAAATGAAAAAAAAATGGATCATTTCTGGCATAAATTATAAATATGATTTTGTGAATACGTATTATATAATTATATAATAGGATTATATTTTTCTTGAAAAATAAATAAATACCTTCTGATTGTAGCACAATCACCTCTTTCGGCATGTAGTAAAAATTGTTTTTCTTCAGTTGTTAAAACATGTTCAGTATAATGTAAACTTTGCACATTTTCTTCGATTAAGCCTGCTTCCAATGTGTTTGTGCTACTTAGCAATTCTTCCTTCGATTGTGTTATAATCATTTTTCTATTTAAGAAAGACAAATTAAAAAGTAATAAAACCCTTTTTTTAATAAAAAAAGTTGGCTAACCTTCAAATGGGAATATCTTCTTTCAAAGCTTCTTTGCACATATTCAAAAAATATAAAAATTTATATCGGAACGAGTGCGCAGTAGTTTGTTCATTGTTAGGTAAAAGTACAATTTCAAATGATGGTCTGACGAACAATCCCGGCCGACGGATAATGACATTAGTTCGACGAATGCTGAAAACAGCGACTTCAGCGATACCTCTGTCATTTTTATCGGTTTCAGCATGGATTAGTAGGGTGACCTGTCAAACACAAAGAAAACATTATTAAAAAATATAAAAACGTCTCGAAAATAAATGCGATGAAATATCTGTACAAGTATTATAATAAAACAGGAGATAATAAGTCATTGATACAAAATCGATTCGAGGAAAATTTTTGTTGATAAAATAATATTTTATTTAGTAATAGTTTTATTTATATTTTATTTTTTTAATTGAAAATATTAGAATTATCAAATTTTTTTTTCTAGTTTACATGATTTTACATATTGAAACAAAGGAGAGTAGTAATATATGGTCACACCACGGGGAAAAGAAAACTTATAACTGCGTACTTGCCAATGGCATTCAATATACAGAGACGAATTTTCTAAAATATTTTGTGAATTATTATATTAAAATTTCTATATCCGTATTTATTGTTTTCTATTAACATTAAAACATAAACATAATAATATTTTAAATCTTTTATTACTGTACGGTATTTATTTAAAATTATTATTTCTAATTTTTATATGAAGAGATTATAAACTATACGAATACATAAAATTAAACTAAAACCAATCTTCAATTTTTTTTAAATCGTTTTCTAAAAATTTGGTGGTGAAAATCAAATTTTTTCAGAATATTTCCAGAACAGAAATTATTAATTTGGCACATAAGCAGAAAAAAGTAAATTGTTTACTTTTCATAATCCATCCTACTATAATCGCATTACAGAGCATAACCTCAACCTGTTACGACCGCTGAACACGTTTCTTTCGAGTCTCATTTCCCATGAGTTTTTCTGAACTTCAATTAAGCATATTGATATTCATCGTCTATCGATTTTATATAAAAGCAAAAAAAACCCTTCGTAACGAATTCACATAAGTGTCCGTGAACAGTTTCGCGGTCGTTTATCGAATGCTTATAAAACGTTACATTGGAGACATTTCAATACTATTTTGCATTTGATATTGTTGGAAATCGACGTTTTTACGATGTGAAGCTTTTCGAAAAGCTACTAAGAAAATCTTCGAGCTGTTCAGGATAAAATCTTTTACGTATTTTGTAAGCCGTTTCTTATCATATTGAGAAGTTTGCAAGTCATCGATCAGAACGAATCAAAGCATGTGTTATATGAAAGAATAATATTTTAATAAAATCAATGAGTCACTATAAATAGTCTTATGCTAATAAAATAAAATATAAACGAAAGTAGACAAAAATTAATTCTGGAATCTACTATATCCCGCACGTACGATATTATCGCGTTGCATTAATATCAAATAAACATCTGGAACAATGGCGCGCTTTATTGAGTCAGATTTCGATTTGAATGGTTATCTAAGCGTTTTCTAGTCCTTGAAATAATGAATAGACGATTCGCCAACGTCCTTAACAACACAAAAGAACATTCACGGACGTGTTCGTGCCATATTATGAACAAGAATCGAGAAATC
Source organism: Hydropsyche tenuis (assembly GCA_009617725.1). NCBI lineage: Eukaryota > Metazoa > Arthropoda > Insecta > Trichoptera > Hydropsychidae > Hydropsyche > Hydropsyche tenuis. The sequence goes on from VTON01000008.1 coordinate 2,338,110, forward strand.
TCATACGTGCACCACAGTTAAGCCACACCGTTAAGCGACAGCCACTTCCGCTTCCCAACATCCGCACGTGCAAGAACTAAAGCAGTCCTATTCAAGCTGAAGCCTACGTATCCGACACGTGCATTTCACGCTGAAAAACCACTGAAATATTTCAAAAAACGAGCAAATTCCACCGACTCTCAGAAGCGGATGATACGTTTGTTTTCGCGAAACGTTACATTTATTCGCAAATCACGCACGCGTACGCTTTATTTAGAATTAGTATGAAAAAATGCATGAATATTTATGCTATGGGATGATAAAATTTTGCTTTTTGTGATTGTTCGGATACGTCACGCTAATCCGCTGCCGGATAATCTGAGCGGGTGTGCGCTGAATATTTCATTGACAATTGTTTCGGGTTTGTAGTTTTTTTTGCTGGATTTTTAATGGTATCGGAAAATCAAAGTGTTATAGAATTGCTTTCGTGTAAAGTCGCTCGATGTTTTGTTTGGTGGGCGGGTTGTTGCGCAATTGAAAGTTCGGAGATTTGGTATTTGATCATTTCCTTGGTAAAAGGTCAAGATCGCGAAAACTTGTGCAAACAACGCGAGGTAAGAAAATTGTTATTTTCGACTCGAATTAAAAAAAACAACCGACAGCAAAACGGGTTATATAAAATATATGATATTATAATTATATTATATTATGAAAATATTATTGTCCAATATAATAAAAACTGAAATCTGGAGAGATTTTTTTTGTGACATAATGCCACACAGCTAATTAAATTATCTCATTTAAACATCCTATTGAATCTCAATCGTTTTTCCATGTAAATTTTCATTATTTTTTGGCATCACATAATAAAAGTTTTGTCTTGTAAATTTAAGATTTTTTCCCACGCAAAAATATATCATAAATTACACATTTAACACAGCGCAATTGCCCTTCTTCTGTACTTAATTTCTTCATCACCAAACTACGTAGAATTTTCCATTTACATACAAATTCACCCAGCCTTCGCCGGAGTAAAATTCTTTTATATTCCGCAAGGCATTTCAGCCACTCAACCGCATTTTTTCGTACGAATAATATTTTCGTTACTCAGCCGAAAGTGTTATTTCAGTTTGCGCAAGTGTCATGCCGCTCACCCATCGTTCGACGTCCTTGCAGCGAACGTTTCACGAAGATATCTGTTTAGAATCTAAGAAAACGAAACAAAATGGCAAATCGAAGTTGTGCCAAAACCTAAAATTAGAGTTATAGTATCAGTCTGTCTGGAGATCGGTGTTGCGTGGGCGTTATGGCGCCGCAACGTCTACGTCCGTCACAACCGCACTTTTAACTTTTATTTGTTCATCGCATTTGTCTATATGAGAATAATATCATATTTTTCTATGAAAATATAATAATAGAATTGTATCAGATTTATTTGAACTATATATCATAGAATGATTTCGAATATTTTTTTACTTATTGGTCCATTTGTCAAGTTCAGTTCGTATTATGTGAAATATTGAATGAAATACAATCGATGCGTATATTCAAAGAACTTCAGTTTTTTTTATATTCACAGTCTTTATTTGTTTGAGAAAAATTAAAACAAAAAAGTACTTCCCGTACCGGGAATCGAACCCGAGCCTCCTGGGTGAGAGCCAGGTATCCTAGCCACTAGACCATACGGGATATGTTGAATTGAGCTTTTATCAATTTTCACGTGGAAAATTCTATTATATTATGTTTTTAAGAGATTTAGAAAAATACATAACATTGTATTATTAAAGTGAATTTACGAAATTCGTTTGAAATTAACACAAGTATTTATACAAATCTTCAAATTTAAAATCGTAGATCTTTCAAATTCATTCACAATAGTTAAAATAAGAATAAATGCATTTCAACTGTATGATACACTGATAATAATTTCTGTTTTTAATCTCATTGTTAGTTTTTCTCGATTTATTTTTCATAAAAATTGTATTATCGAAAAATTTTATATAATGTGGTTTTCAGGATAATAATATCGATAAGAAATAAAGTTATCAATGGGAATATGAAAACAAAAAGTTCTTCCCGTACCGGGAATCGAACCCGAGCCTCCTGGGTGAAAGCCAGGTATCCTAGCCACTAGACCATACGGGATACAATACCAATTTGCATCATTAATATTGATTTAATTAAATAGCTCTACATGTATTTCAAAAATAAAACTATTCAATAAATAAAATAAAACTTAGAATATATTAAACATACAAATAGAATAATGTTATATAAACATGAATCGTGATTATAACGACATCTTAAGTCTTTTTTTATAAATTAATAAAGAATAAATAATCTCGCAAATGTTTTAAGATCGTCGAATCAATACTTAAACTTATCGACATTATATCCCGTATGGTCTAGTGGCTAGGATACCTGGCTTTCACCCAGGAGGCTCGGGTTCGATTCCCGGTACGGGAAAAACTTTTTTTAATCTCAAAATAGTGAAAATCAATAATCTAAAAAGAATTAATTAAAATTATATCGTGATTTACGATATAATACTCATCCATTTTTCAGATGATTGATTTCCACTGCCTTGAGAGTGAAAAAAGTTTTTCCCGTACCGGGAATCGAACCCGAGCCTCCTGGGTGAAAGCCAGGTATCCTAGCCACTAGACCATACGGGATATACTAATTTGTATTCGTGTTAATTTTCAGGAACGAAAATTTTTTTTTTTGAAAATTATACATAAACGTTAGGATATACTAGTAGAGAGGAATTATCAACAAATTAGCTAAATAAAAGCAATTTATCAGTTTATTCTATAAATATAATGAAATTGAAATTGCAAAATAGTTTATCATTAAAAAAATAGTTCGTTTTGTTATTAAAAAAAATTGTACAATTTACAATTGTATAATATGTTACAATTTGAACAATATATTGTTAGGGACTTGCATATTATTTTATATAAATACTTAGTTTCAATGCGATACTTTCTGAATTGTCACATGAATATTCAATAAGGAAATTATTAAAAAGTTTTCTCGTACCGGAAGTTGAATCAAGCCTCCTGGGTGAAAGCCAGGTATCGTAGTCACTAAAAACTAGATCATGTGAGATTTTCGAACTAAGAAAAGTACATATTTCTAAAAATAATTTTAATATCATTATTTTTAGCTGTATTTATGTATTTTCTTAACTAGGCCCAATCTATTATAGTTTATGTTTATCTTAAAATACATATGATTTTAATCCCTATTGAGCATTAGACTCAAAAAGTATATTTCTACAATGAAATAGCAAACAAAAGCCAACAAAAAGTTGTAGAAAACGTATTGAAAACTTGTTAAAAATATAAGGATATTGTATAATCTTTGTGCCACGCTCATTATAAGTTTGAAACAAGTATAAAACTTTATAGAATCAATGCAAACTTAGTGCACTTACGACGAAGTGCCAATTACGACAGAGTAACAGTCGCTTATTTACCATGCAACCTTTTTAATTAGTTGATTCCTTTGAAGATACATTAAAAAGAATAATAATCAATACAAATAAATTTTGAAATTGAACGCGACGCGGTAATCACTGTAACGTTCACAATTAAATTTTCAATACGTGCTCGATATGGAACTAATAATTAAATTTTGATCCTTGGATTATTGTCGACGACCTAAAAACCCTTTTCAATCATTCAATAAAACCGTATAGCTTTAATTTATTATCGATTGACAATTATTTCAGTCAACTGAAATGACTTTTTAATTGACTTGTATTGGTAAAATTATATTTAAAAATAATTGAAAGTATTTTCGCAATAGGAATTTGAAGCAAATTTTCATTATGTCCGAAAGTTTTAAATGACTATTTATTTTAAGTACATATGTATATCAAAAGACATAAATAAATTTGAAAAAGAGGAGCTTTGGATGTCTTTAACATTTATTTTCGGCATTTGAAAGGGAACTAGTCGGCTTGGCCTTTAGCTCAGTGTTTTAATCACGGTTTGTCCTCCCCGAGGCGGGTTTCGTTCATTGTTTGAAATCATCTTGTTGCATTCATTGTACACAACGAGTGAAGAGTCTTGGGAAATTTCAGAGAAACATATTAAAAACGATGAAACTCTATAAATAGCTGTAGCAGGTATTTGCATTAAAAGAAACTATTGTTCTCTTATTCTAGTCGCGCTTAATTTACCATGATCAAAAATATTAATTTATAAAAGCTTGAATTTAAGTTTTCAATAAAATATTTATTCAAAATACTTTTAATTTTATAGTTGTTTATTTATGTAAAATTAAAGTTATATGATTGTATATTTCAATGCGCCGTGAAAATTTTATATTTGAGCACCCGTATACCGAAATACAAGAGAAACTTTAAATTTCAGTACATTGATGAAATCTTCAAATTTCTTTATATTATTTGTATCCAAAAATTCTAATATTTAAAATTAACGACACATTTAAACCTTCTAATCAACTTAGCACATGTATCTATACTATTATAAGTATGAACTATTTATAAACACAAACAGTGCATTGATGAAAACCCATCACTAGCCAGACTAGCCTCCATCTCCACCCAGGCCATCCTAAACCCAAAGCACCATGCTTTCTCCAGATTGAGGCACACACACCATTTGAATAACAAAACGTCTCGTTTACTACCACCCCCCAAACCCCACAGAATCGGCGTCTCGCTGGCGGTACCACCATCTTCCGTATTTCGTCAACAAAAGCACGAAGAAGGACCCGCGAGTGTCCATTGTGACAAGACGGACACGCGAATTCGTCCATTTGTCCCTTCGGCGACAGGTCGTCGACGAGTGCGAGACCATTGTCGGCGATTTTATTTATTCGTTATTTATTATATATTTCTAGCACGTGGGCGTGTGGCCAGAGACGCCGCCTCTGCGTTATAAATCTGGATTATCTCCGTTTGTTGTGTGTGTACCGTGGTATTTATTTCCAGTGTTGCATTAGCCGGACGACGTCTGCATTATAACTCGGCTTGTAATCAGATTTGCGCGGGACGTTTGTCAAATTTTTGATATTATTCGAAGGAGAAAGGCGAGGGTAAGAAGGAAAGTGTGACGTCGGCTGAAAGGCTCTGCTTTCCCTTTGACGTTGAAATGATGATGGCTCCGGTCTAACAAGGAGCTGCGTATATGTTTTTTTTGTATAGTGTAAAAATGAGAATATGGTAATGTGAGGTGGTTTTATAAACGTGAGATAACCTAATTTTCAGGTTACGGCCTAGCCGCATCAGTGTATAAACTATTTTTAAAACTCGAAAATAAAGCAAATCGTCCGTGATGAAGATATGCTTTGAATGTATTTTTGGATGTTGAGTTAGGAGACCGTCACTGATTATGTTTTACTAACGAATGTTATAATTTTGAATGATAATGAATTTCTTACACGGGTGAATGGGAGCTGCAAATTATGAACTAAGCAAAATCGCAGATCAAAGGAAGGAGGAATAAGAAAAGCACAAAGGATTATAATTCGAATAATTGAATTTTCGGCCTTCTTCTGATCATTAATATAACCACAGCAATGGTCTTCAGGATGTATTTTATTAATTATCACGTCTAGGAAAATAATTTTCATTGAGCTTTTAAATTTAAAATTCATAATAATATCTCCATTCAGTTTTAAATATTGTCCTCTAAGAACCAGATAATTACGATTCTACAAATTATAATAGTTATTAGTCTACGCATTACAACAACAACATATTTTATGATAATGATTACGTCAAATATATTACCACCAAGAAAACAATTATGTATTTTTAACGAAAAAGGGCCTAACATCATATAAACAATGTGTGGGTGTACGCGAATCTAAATTCTCATAACCCATATATTAGATACGATAGAATTTTCCTGCTTGGAAAAGCCACTGGAACGCGTGGGCGTATCAAGATTGATCTCTTTACACAACGATTACGTCACGGAGAACCTTTAAAAAGCATTATGATGATTTTCTCCGATCCTCCAAAATTTTTTTGCATTAAATTCGCATATTTTCAATTGAAACAATGGCATTCAGCCGGCCGATAAACGAGATTATACGTAACAACTTGGGATTAATTCGAGTTTGGAATGTGTCGAAGTTATAACTCGAAATTCTCGGTGTTTTATTGAAACAATTTTCAAATTTGGAATTAAATTTTTGGCTTACATCCGCTTAAACCGCTGATATGTAACGTGATTGTTAAATACTTTGTATTCAACGTGGATGAGGTTAGGTTTATGGATATATGAAAAGCCATATGAATCGCCATAAAATTTTTCATTTGATAGTTACTAAATTTATCGTAAAACTCAATCGTAAGGCACGAAGATATTTGTAAAGTATCCGCTCAATCGAATTTACGCAAATCTAATTTTTCGTATGGATTTATCTTGAAAAGGGTCTAAAGAAAACTATCAAAAAAGATTATTCGAAAAAAGTTTGCGGTGCGTCAATTACAGAGGTAAATTTTTATTTCAAAGAATCAGATTTGATCAAAAATAAGTAAGTTTTCTTTAAAAAATTAATGTTTCACAAATTTTCTGATGCGAAATGTGAATTGTTCATTTGAAAAAATTCAATTCATTTATTTACCTTTGCGTCGAAAATGAAACCATTAGAAAAATGCGAAACTATCAAAACGCTGAATTTTGATTCAGAGTTCACCTTTATAATATTTTCCAGATTTAAAAATGAGCTTTGAATCGTTTTCGTAGAAATCTGTAACATATTGATATAAAACATGTACATATGTACGAAAGGATGAAATTCAGATAACGGATCGTACGATTTCCGTTTATTTTCATCGAGCGGAAATAATTTAGCCTTTCCGTATGCCAACTTTTACCTAAAATATTTTATGTCTCAGCACACATTGCATCAAATAATACGTTTATAAAAATACATTTTACATTTACTCTGTAACCGAAATAGTTGCATAACAGATTACGTGTTCAAGATGGTAAATGATTCTGCGAACGTTGATAAAACTCAATTATTATTACACAAATTTTCTGCAATTACATTCTTGTTGAAAGCCTTGACAATATTTTTTAATTAACGCAATTTAAAACTACACGTCGGTCTATGCCGAACTTACCAATCATATTACGTTTGTTTTGCCGTTCCACAAGGTCCCGAACAATAACTTACGTATGGTTTTACCTTTAATGGAAATTAATTACGACTTTGAATATAAATAGAATAAAAATTAATTAGTCAGTATGTCCTCAAAAATGTTTGAAGGTAATGTTAATTAATGTTGTTACTGAAATACGATCCATAAAGTCTTATGTACATTTATCTGATTCTTCATAAACGTACAAAAAAATGTATGTTATACAAATACATGTCACAATGAGATCAATAAAAATTTTTTATATGAAAAATTTCTAGGCACTTGATATATCTTCAGGATACGAAATATTTATTTTCAGAAATAAAAACATGTATAGCACAAATAAACACATTCAAAAGCTCATTTCCATTTTTATAAAATTCACAATTTTCCACATTCTGAAAAATAATATAATACGACTCTCATGAGTATTCAAGTACTTTAGATAAATCAGCGCATATAAATAAAATGGAAAACCTTTAATACAGCAATCTATTACGTAACTCAACACCGATTCATCCTCAGAAAATAGTTGGGACAACTTTTAAATCGAAAAAACCCTTTTCTACACCGCGAAAATTAACTAAGCGCAATAATTCCAAACTTTTACCATTTCACCATTTCAGAACGGCAGAAAATTCTTCAGCACTGTTATGCATTGAAGATGACCTCAGATACGACGGACGTAACTCAACCCTCGAAGGCGGCACCAGACTTCTGTGTTAAGGCCGCAATCGGACACCCGCTCTCCTCCACCTCCATTATTGTAAATCATAGCACACTTAACACATTAATTACCGTTTCCTTCGCCCACGACGGCCGTGTTTTCCTTATAAATCTCGGGGAGTCGCCGTGCCGATACTTTCAGCACGGTAATTATGTGCGATAAATATGAAAAACGAGATGTTAACAATGAAAGGCGATAGTGATTGGTGATCGATGGAGTTGTGCGTGATTATGGTCGAGGCTTCAATGTGATTGTCGTTTATAAATTGATATCTTAATGAGTGGATATTTTCATTTGAACTTTTGACTTTTTACGCTGTTGCTGAACTTGGAAATCTGCTGGGAGTGTTCGAGTCGAAACTATTTTATTGAGTTGTACTTTTGAAAATGTAAGGATTTATTAGCGTACTTCAAAAATTATTTTGTATTTTTAGCTACTATTGAAATTAATATTAAGATTGAAAGTATGTATTTACAATAAATTTCAATATTGTTTAGATTCGACGAATACATAAAAAATTTCATCATGAATTAATCAAAGTTTGAAATAACTAAATATTCACCACGAACAAGACATATTGTACCATAACACATCACAATATATGATCGATGCCAATTTCACCTGAACCCCATCAAAAGCCAAGCACAATTCAAAACCAGCTACACGCTCACATCAAAGCAAAATTTCGATCCATAATTATTCCACATAGCGATAAAGCCATCACTTCCCGACCGAACGGTCTGTCGGAACTTCCAGCAAGACTTCCGAGTGATAATTCATCCCCGATATGAACAACATCCTCGCGACTGCAACTTTTCCGTGGTGCAATTCTATTATAATTGCTCGGATGCAGTTTCGCAACGGCGCGTCTGATGCAGAACGGGAAGTCGCTTATCCGACCGCGACGATATTTATCGCAATTTTCCGCGACTTTCGAAATGCATGTCGTGTTGGGTTCTTTTCAGGTTTTTCGTGTTTTTTCGCTGTGTAATGGTGTTTGGTTGTGGCTAGAATGCATTGCAGCCTTCCGTGTTGTCTGTGTTGTACGATTTTCGGGAATAGAATGTATTTTTCAAAGTTACAATGGTATTTATTATTTGAAATTCTTTCGCTTTATTATTTAGATGTAATAAACAAAAAATATATATATACACGTGTATTAAGTATATACTGCGAAAAATTGAAATGCACCATTTGAGTTTTCATCCAATGAAATAATACAATGCTGTTTAATGAACATAAAATTATCATTAAATTCATATGTGGTTCAATTTTAACTCAAATCTAAAAAAATACTCAAACCAACATTTAAATTAAAATACTTTGGAAAAGTGAGAACAAATTTTATTTTGAGTTTTTCTTTTGAAGCTCGTCCTCGATATTTTTTATGTTTAAGCTGTTTTGTACCACCTACGCATTTTCAGATTTTTAGCTATGTACGTCCGGGTTCAACTATAACCTGCGACGGTTCGTCACAAAATAATACTTTGGTTTTACAGCATCACGTCTGCATTTTATTGCGTTCGAAACGATTTTTTTTTCAGCGTATTTAAATTTTTATTGTTTTATGGTTCATTGCGTTTAATAAGTCATCCGTGAATAAAAGATAATATAACGTGAACGCGTATCTTTGTTCTTAATTTAAATAAAAAAAACTTTTTATTATAAAGATTTCAACCTTTCAATAAAAATTTAATAAGATCAAAATATAAAAGCAATTAAATGTTTTATCGCACACTTCGTTCTTTTATTATATATAAATCTTTCTAAAATTTATACAATTTAGTTGACCATTTCTACTATGTCTTTTTTGCTGACCCACCTCATGAATCCAAATTGTTTTTTTTTAAAGCCATTTGTCCCTTTATTTTTTTTTCAGTATATATTCAGAAACCGCAATTACGTAGAAAAAGTCTAAGTAGGAAATTAAAACCATACATATTTCATATGAAAATAACTTCGGTGCAACGACAAGGATTAACTTTCCGCAATATTTTAAAACTACTTCAAGAAGGGAAATATACTTCGAGATAGTGAAACATTCTGTCTTGTCCAATGTAGGATTATTAAAATGCCATGCTATTTGGATTATCCCTTCAATCCCGCCAGCGATTATATCTACATATGTTCTGTTTGCCCCGGCAAGTAAATATTGAAATATATACATATGTATATGTATATTTGATGAGCGGAATATTGGATTTTTTTTTCATTGTCAATGTAACGCGAGTCATTTTGTAAAGGCATGTAAAACGAAAATACGCTCACATTGAACCGTCCCCGAATGTGAAAAGTCTCGTCTTTTGATGAAAATATTTTTTGGTTGTAATTAAAGAATAAAAAATATACATAATTTGCAAACTCATCGGACGCTTTCGGTGAAAGCAATTAAAACGTTAAGACATTTTTATAATGGAGCGAAAAACCATTTGTCTCAGTCCGATAAGGGAAAATCTCGATCGGTTTTATGTTGATTCTCAAATTATTGTCGATTCATTTGAACGCTTGAGAAAATTTAAAATTTGTATTCATATAAAAGAAGATTTATATTTCCCGAGTGAGTACTTAGTATTATTTTTTTTTAAATCAATAATATTTTTAAAACGTACTCATGTTAAATTTTGCGAAACGCGTCATCCTTTTTCGGATCCCTCGTCATAATTCAGCTTAATAAAAGTGTGGGTTGAAGAAATCTTTTAATACTAATGCATATAATATAACTAACGTTCTTTCGATATAAAAAACATACAAATTACACAAACTACCGAGGAATTGTATAAAAAGCTCTCATCTTTGAAATATGAATGTTGAATACATTTAAATAAAAATCGAGTTCTCGAAAAATATTTCATTATACAAATATAAAAATGTCAAATCAAAAGCCAAAGCTTACTATTGAAAGTTTAGTTATAATCAGTACGAAGAAAAAACAAGCATACTCATTTACAATATTTCTGACAAATAATATGATTTTTGAGGCTTTTGCGCCAAATTCGAGTCGGTAGCCCCAGGCCAATTACGATCCTTGAGCGAACTTTCCCTTTGGTTTCGCGACTTTACCGAACGGTGCCTTTCACCTGCGGACTGGAAGCGAGACGTGTTCTTTAACAGTTCGGATGCTTTCAGAGGTTAAATTAGCCGTCCCATTGCTAATTAGATAAACTAAGGTGTACATGCAATCATTTTGGAATCCACGAGTGCCTTTGAAACGGTACGCAATGATATTGTAAAATTAAACCGATGTGTTTGTTTTGTGTTTCTGGCATTTCACCTGTGTCGATTTCGTGGAATGATCACATTATCCAAAGGCAAAATCGTAAATAATATGCCACTTTTTGATATACCTCAATTCAACGTATATTGCGATTGAAAAAGGGATAGGTTTCGTTTTTCAGATGATAAATCGCATGGATCCTTTCTTTTAGCGATTAGTTAAAGAATTTTGTTTCTCAGTGTTTGTAATTGTATACAATTCTCAGTGTTATGTAATTGTATACAATTCTATATTTGTGAAAATGTCGATGTGACATTATTTTATTGTATAAGTTCCGTGCTATTTCATAAAAGTTCAAAAAAGTGCAGATTTCGAACAAATATTGCTGTTCAAATGCTTGTTTTAAAGTATTCAAATGTTCAAACGTAGTTGGCTAGTTGACCTATCGCGAGGTAAACAAGAACATTTTTCCGGAATGGCTTATTTTTGAAAAATATCTTCGGCATAAAGAACATCTAATTAACTGGAAAATTTTAAAGTTAACTCGATTATTTGTTTTTAAATGGTATAAAAATCTAGTTTTCTCTGCACAAACAAGCAAAAAGTGACTTTTAGAAAGCAAGCGCGATTCCAAAGGGATGTCAGATTAAATCCAGGCCGGATTATAACTTAGGTGAGCTTAATAAGCGTTCAACTTTGTCTTACAAAGAAGTTATATATGTTACGCAATCGATCGATAATCGATATGTGATTTTGTGGTCTTAACGGATTTGTTTCTTTAATAAAATCTGTCGTTTATGTTAATGACCCGAATTCGTTTTCACGGGGATAAAGCTCATATTGTACGAATGCAAATTATTAAGATCATCTTATGTGATTTATGGAAATGCTAATAGATTGTGCGTCTCTGTACTATAAATATATTCAGATTAATATTTCATTTAAAATCAGCGAACGAGCTCAGTAAACTCCTCCACTGTCCTTTAATCTATGAGCAGGGGTACGAAAGCTCTATCTGAGTGCTTTTGTCGATTGCTTCTTTTTTTATCTTTTGAATATTATTTAAACATTTTTTAACTGAGTGAACGTTGAAAACAATTATGTTAAGCTCATGGTGATTATTTTGCTATTACTCTATTTTCGTACATTCGTACTCTATTTTCGTACGAAAGTTGGTCTGATTCTATTATATAATATATAATTATTTGCTACGAATATTGAATTTCTTGAATTATAATATCTTTGATCTGTGGAAATTCGTCAAATTTACGTTTCCGCCGTTAAGATTATGCCATCAATAATTTTGAAAACTTGATTCGGGATAACTTAATAATGTTTGAAAATTAAATCGAAGCTAAGATACGATTATCAATAACAGAATAACTCAATATACAACATATTATTATTCAATTCAATACTCAAATCTAAAAATAATAAATTTTCCATTTCATAATTTTTCATTATTTGTACATGTAAAAAAGCAAACATAAAACTTTAAAGTACAATAACAGACAAAAAAAACACTGGATATGAAAATCTTAAAAATAATATACTCGTACGTATGTCGATTCGATGTACGTTTTAATACGATAATCGTAAAAGCATATACCTACATTAGGAAAAACAAAACAAATAGTCAATAAAATTCATATTTTTAGCTTTTCCGATACAAACAGAAGTTCGAAAATATATTTTTGTTATATGTTTCCTTAATATTATATATTTTACTTTCCGTCTCCATTACATTTTATACTAAACGTTTTATGAAAACCATCCTTTTCCAAATCACATAATTTATAACACAACTTTGACAATCGACAAAAAACAAAACACCCACCATACCTAAATCACAAATAAAAAAAATTTATTTCAAAAAATAAAACACCGAATAAGACCGCATGCGCTCGAAACCGGAATAAACGGTTGAGCACCCCAACGCAGCGCGTACAGGGCGTGCGAAGCTTTCGGGAGAGAACAACGCATAAAAGCTGTCTGCGAAAGCCACCCTGGACCATTCCAGCCCGGACCACTCGCCGAACCTCACCAGCCCTCTGAGCACCCTCAGAGGACCGTTCCGCGAAGTCAACTGCCCTCGGACCATGTAACTGAGGACACCTGCGACATCAGCAACCCTTGTCCTCGGAACCCGGAAGTGGTCGAGATTGGCCGCCCTTCGCGAAAGCTGCTCAACGGTGTCGGGTGTCGACTGCGCTGCAAGACCGACAATAAATTAACTGTGAGTACCCTCAATTTGTCGTACGCGGTGTTGCGTGTGCTGTAAGAGGGACGCAATGGGCGCTGTAAAATGATAGGGTCGGGATTTTTGCAGGTGCAAAAATGGAGGGATTCGCAAATAGGCCGTTTATTAATAGGTTCGGAGGTTTTTTTTTTACTGTGTGATCAATTTGTTTCGGTCGGATATGAATATAATGGGGGGTTAATGTGTTGTCGGCTTTGAGGGTTTTTTTATTGAATTTTTTTGGGGCTAGACGGGATTTTGCGAAATGTGATATTATTTTGGGGAAAAATACAATTAAAGAAAATTTAATGATCCGATGAAAAATATTCATTAATAATACGGTTTTTTTATGATTGGAATTATTTACTGATACAAAAATGTATAAAACGATTTTAAAATACGTACTATTATAAATATATTAAATATGCTGAAAGTTTTTAGAAATTATTACAATAAATTTGCATAGTGAAAAATTAAACAATGTTCTGATTGTATAAAGAAAAATTTCTTGGAAATCTGACTAACTGAAATGCTTAAAAGAGTCAACTTAATAAATATGCGTATCAATAAGGAAACGTTTCATGAAACGATGAATTGACATTTTTTATAACAAACGAAAAGGATGCAACAGACTCTAGGAAGTCAAGAGCTAAAGCATACTACGAAATTCGTTGTATGCAAATATTTTGAAAGTCCCGTTTTCCGAGCTTTATTATTCACAAGGAATGGCCCTTCAGCCTTTTAAAGTCTTTGTTACCGTTTTATACGTTTAAACTTCTTTTTCTTTCTTGAAGAAAAGGAAAACCCATCGTATTTTAATTGATTTTTTTAAAATATAAATTACTGTATTTTAAAATGATGTGAAATTATTTCTTTGTGATTTATCGTAATCTATTATGTTCTTCTGAACATAATAGAGATTTATAGCAGAAAACTTCCGCAGTATTTATGAGAAACATTTTCCGCGTTTAATATTTCTAATACAATGGGTACTGATTATTGTACGTCGCTTAGTTTTACGAGATTTCCACGTCAAATAATTCAAACTCTAGCTATACTTTATAAAAATATACACCATATAACCACAATGATTTCATTAACAAAAAATACATACATTCCACAAAAAAAATAAATTTTCCGAATTGGATTTAATTGAAAATTTGGATAAACAATCGCCGCAATTTTTTTCCAGCATGAAACAGCGGTTTAATTTATAGCTAAACAAATTTGTTCACCAAATTTTTCCGCCTTGGATCGAAATTATTTCCGACCCGAAAATGAAAATCGACAACCAACCTCTATTTTTATTATGAAAAGGGAAACTCTTTTTGATCGATAAGCCTAAAGATAGTTCTTGGAGAATTGCCATGGCCACCAATGTCATTGAGGACCTCAGAAGCGCAATGGCTTACGTAAATCGTATGCCATTTTCGAGATTTGTGTCAACTCGAATGCTTTCTATGCCATAGTCAATAACGACTGTTTCAGGAAGCCGTCCCAGAATAATTGTCGGCGCGATTGTTTGAACAGCCGTCGAACATGAGATTTGGTTTGCAATTAAATTTTGGCCGTGTGTGGTGAATTCTGTTGAAGACTTTATCGAGATTCGGTGAATGAGTCTGTGAAATAATCCGATGGGATGGCCTTTCGTCTTGTTTTAATCAAAAGTTTTTCGGTGAAGGGCGTGAAAAAGTTCTGATTTGCATGTGTTTTTTAATGGAACAAGTTAAGGGAGTATAGTTGAACAAACGACGTGAAAATTCAAATTTTAGTCTTCTTGTATAGAGTTTTTTAAAATAAAATTTTTTTTTTTTAATATTATTGAAATATACAAAAGTAGGCCACAAAAAAAAATAATTTAATCAATTTTTGAAACACAAAACTAACATATTTTTTTAAAATAGACTGACATCATCAAAAGATTCGAATCTTAAACCGAGACAAATACAAAGTTAGCGACTTTATATTCAATTTCCCAACGTATTTTAATTAAAATAAATTACACTTTTATTCCTCTTGAAATTACATACATTCTCTATCTTTCGAAATACACGTATAATATTTTTAGAACTCTGGCTAGGAAAGCATTAATTAAAGTTTACATGTGACAAAATTGAATGTAACAAATGCAGCCGTTAATGTGTAATGATTATAATTTAATAACTTTGGGTAAAAAGATTATTTTTAACAGTTGACTAATGAAAATGTTCGAAAGTTTCGAGTCGTATTAAAATAAAATATCATATACGAATAAACAGTTTAAAGACGAAAAGAAAATAAATATTACGGTTGATACAAAAAAATGCACATTACTTTTAATTGCAAGAGTAAGCCGCAAAAAAGTGGCACATGAAAAAAACAAGCGGAAAAGTCATCAGGTTTTTTTGTTCCTTTGTGAATTTTCTAAATTCAGTTTACTATATAGGTAATATAAAACTTTAAATAATATAAAACTTGTAATAAAATTTTCATCAACATTGAGTCTGTGTTGAAAATTAAACTGTTCATCAAGTTTTTCATATTACATAATTTCGTGTAAAATACTATCGCAATACAATACTATATTAACACAAAATAACAGCTATTCTTCTACCCAAAATATATTTAATTAAAGCCGTAAAAGTAATTGCAGTTTTTGAGTTGAGTCAGGAAAACGGAAAGTATCCTGCCTACATTATTATTCGAGAATACAAAAAGTGTTATGTTAAAAGTTTCGAAAATTACACAATAAGATGTCATTAATTACTTTGAAATTGAGTCGTGTTTTGAAAACATGTTGCTGTTTTTAATTGCGCTATTTAGAGACATTAACGAGGCATCATTAAATATTAAAAGCGGTAATCATAATTCGAAAAAGGTATTACAGACAAATGTACTTGAAAGAATTACAAAAAAAAGAAAACGGCTTTATTCTTATAACTCAGGTTCATTGGCAAAATTAGAGGAATATTTTTTAATAATTTACAAAGATAATATATTTGAAATAATTAATTTATTTTAGCAAAAATCATCTGGAAGTTGATATTTTCTATATATAATGAACTTATTTTTAGAAAATCGTTATATTCTAAATATGTACATATATTAAGTATAAACTATAAAAAGATATTGATTTTTTATAATAAGCTATTTTTTATTGGAAATTGTATGTATTTTCATATGAAAAATATCCATGAAATTCTTTAATTTCCATTTTCTGTATATTTTCGTTATTGAAAAATTTAAATTTTCAAATTTTAAACAAAACTAATTCCACTTAACGTCGCACTGCAAAAGCTCACTTTTTAAACGAATAATCGAATTTTTATTTAATTTGTATCTTTGTTATAGCACAACAAAGTGCACTGGTTACAAACATTTTAACTTTTCGTTAATTTCATAGTTAACTCTTATCAAAGTACGCAAGCATGCATACTATTAATTTGTGCACACATTGCAACGCTCTGTTTGTTAAAATCAAAGCATTTTTTGATCTTTTCAAATTTTTGTATTTCAAAGTACACGCTGCAAAAAGCAAAGCGACCAAAGCGAAAACGAGTTTGTGATAAAAAAAACTACATAATTTGATTTTTCTGAATATTACTTCGGTAAATTTCAGGATGAATTATTTCGTTAACTGTTTTTAAATCCTCCAAATGTAGTCGTTATTACTTTTGTTTTATTACACGAAATTCAAACCATTCACACAAAATCAAATTAAAATTTAATCAGGGAAACGTTTTTGGCTTCAGCTCACTTCGCATGGGATCGCAAAAACATTAATCCCATCGTCACAAATCTAAAATAAGTTCTTGAAACTTAGAGTTCAGGGACTGCTCTTCTATAGTTTTTAATAAGAAGGGTTAAAACACTAGTAGTTGAAATGCTGAAGGTTTATAGCCGACCAATCGGTTAATATGAATAAGAGCTTAAACTTTTCCTGTTAAGCCAAATTGAATCTCAGTTTTTAAAAAGGCCAAGCAGCAAACTTCTATTACCTATTAAAAACTGTTTGAAAAAGTTGAACGTAGTTTATACCGACTTATAGGCGATGAGTTGTGTAATTTTTTTTGTATATATTCAATGTCTTTCAATTATTTTTCCTTCAAATCGTAATTTATATAATTTGAAAAAAATTCCTAGAATATTAAAAGTTATTTACATACAGTATTAAAATGAGTATAAACGAAAATGACATGATTTAATATGAAAACTTTTGTCAACATCAAAGATTTGGCAATTTAATTTTTCGAGGAAGAAGTTCATCTTTTATACTGGAGAGAAAAAAAATTATGAAACTTTTGAATTTTAACCCATTCACGACACGCCAATTAATCTTTTAATTAAAAAAAAGAAGAAATTTTCTTCATAAACACAAGATTTCATCAAAGTGATTGATGTCACTTTTGATGACCTTTAAGTATTATATATAGGTATATATATGAAAAAAAAAATGTGTTTACTTTTATCCTTTTCAAGTATAATAGAGTTTTCAGTATGCGTGTCAATCGCGGGTGTTTTATTATGACACGTTCAATATTCACATCCGAAAGAAAAAAGGTATCGAAAAAAGAACAAACAAACAAACAAACTTTCCTAGCGTTTTTCACCTTTCAATTTAAACTTTTCACACTCGAATGCATATAAATTAGCCGATAAGCCAACCGAAAATATCGAAACGCTGAAGTATTGCACAGAAATAATATTAATAACGCAGGAAATAGGAGCTTTCGCATTCTAATTGCTCGCAATTAAGCGGTCGGCGATAAAACGTTTCGAACATTTGAACGTTAAACGCGCGTAATTCTCGTTTCCGTTTTTTTTTAAATTTAATATTCATGGAAATTCACTTCTCTGCTTCTACGAGTTTCAATGGGTGTGATGTAAGTGGTGTAAAAAAAAATTGTAAAACAAGCACGGTGGAAATGCTGCGAGTTTTTATACGGTTTCCAATTAGTGTAGTAGTAACATTTCTCGCTTAAAAAATCTGTTTTGTTCATGCCTATGAGTTAATTAAACGCATAATGTTTTAAAAATTCATGTCGTATAAAAAATTTTTGTTTATTCAAATGATTTGTTGAATGCACAATTTGATTTTCTGTTTCTCCTATTATGAATTAACATTTTAACAACTAAACTACCATAAAACAATGAAAAAATAAAAAAACATGAAACTGAAACGCATCGATGAGCACCACAAAAACTAGTGATTGTACGTGAAGTTCAACTTTCCTCAAAGGAATCTTTGCTTTTTATATGAAGAAATTTCAGAGGCATAAAAATAAATAAAAAACGCGATATCTTTAAGACACTCTAGGCGTTTTGTTTACTGGGTGAAAATTATGCGATGAAATATGGCGAGATTGCTGAAGCGCGATCGTGTCCCGCGTTCAAAACGTTCCTTAGCATATAACCGCATTAACCCTAAACTAAAACGAGTCAACCAATATGCGAAACGCGCAAGTCGTTGGAGGAGGTGTAAGAAACCCGTGTTCCTCGAATAAAATGTCTGGTTTTATTCTTTCTTGAATTTTCCTTGAGGCGTTGGCTTAAAGAAACGTGATTCTCTCAATTTATATGTAGTTATCTAAATTCGTGAACAAGACATTGTTTGTATAACAATTCACATTCACAATTTTTTGTCAATAGCCTGAATAATTAAATTTCTTAGCGACTAAATAAATGATTTGTCTATTTAAATAACGCTCGTTGATTTAGGAAAATGTGATGAGCTCGGTGTCTTTTTCGTGTACGATCTAATCTACTTAAGTGCATAAATGTGAAAACACACAAGTAGAATCATATTACTCATACTGAAGTCGATTCAACAAGCTTACAGAATAAAATTTTTGTTTGCATTTTAAACAATTACGCAGACGTAATAATATATTCATTCAAACAATTTCTAACAAAAAAAAACCTAGATCCAAACCTCAAAAAGGTTTCCTATTTCTATCATAAACATTAGATGACCCGATTTCTCAGAATATCTAACAATCAAATCAAAATAACAAATCATATGCGACTCATAGATCATGTGGAAGCACAATTAGCGTATCGGAATGACCTATTCACATTCACGCCACGTAACGATGATAAGTCGAGCTTTTGGACCACACATTAACACCATATATGTAATAAAATATATTCGCAAAATTTTCGCAGCGCTGACCAAACAACATAATATATACAGGACTGTGTAAATAAATGATGGTGGCGATGATGATGGCCTACCGCTGCGGGGCCCTTTGTCTCTCACTAAATACTGATCACTTGGTCAAATATTTGACTAATTATTATACAAAGACGTTGGCCGCAAACGGGCTTCGCAAAACAAGGGGCCGATTCGGGGTCGGTGGTGGAATTTTCTTTTTTCAAAGCAAATTAGATGCCTTCGAGAAAATCGGGTTGAAGGGGGCGTAAATTTTGGCTGTGTGGGATTCGCTTCAATTAATTTATTATGAAAATTTTAATTGTTGTGTGCTAATGTGAAGTTGTATTTAATTATAGAATGAAAATATTTGGATGTAGGGATGTTTTTGTTTGTCGTTTCAATACGAGTAAATTGCTGGTGAATTTTGCTTGTAATCATCAAGTATGATGGAATTAATTTTACAAATACAGGTTATGTTATATTAACGAGTATTTTATATTTTATTTTAAATTAAGTTCCATTCTATTATATTTTGTACACTATAATATTGCAATATTATACTATAATTTTGATGTTTGAATGACACGAATGAAAATCTATGTTTACTAAAAAAATATATCATACAATATTTTCACGAGCACTCCAAAACTTCCTAGTACGGAATACTATTTTTATTATATATATTTACGTAACAGTTCAAAATATATATATTTTTAATTTTGTATTTATATTCGACGATCACACATAAAATAGCTCCATAACAAATCAATGTTGAGGAAAAAATACTTTTTTTTGATTTACGATAAAATTTATCTAATACATTATTCAAAACAATTAGTCCCTCAATGGCACACGATCAAAAATAAATCTTTAAAAATCACTAGAAAATTCTATCAGCCCCTTCGCTCAATAATTCGACAAACACAATAGTGAAAAGCAACGCACATCTCGCGCGATTTCACGTGAACAACGAACCATAAATTATGCATTGTTAGTACAGAATAATACAAACAAGTTATTCGCAATGAATGCCGCACAAAAACGACGATAATAATACACCAATAAAGACGAATTGTTCGAACAGATTATGTAAGACCGTGAATGATACAAAAGGTCGAAACGGAGTATGGGAACGATTCCCTTTCGACTGTCCTATTACGGATAATAGACCGAAAGGGTGGCCTTTCGATATGAAATCGGACACTTAAATATTGTATGGGGTACGGACACGAAATAAATATATAAAAATACCGAAAAAAAGAAAGAGCTCGGCGGCACGCGTGTGTAATCGAATTCGAAAAACTATTTATCAAGCTGGAGGTGTTTCGAATCCATGATGAATTTTTCAGAGGTTTTGGCATTGGAAAACAATTTCATGTTTCGTTTAAAAAAAAAAAAAAAAACAGAATTGGTGAAGTCTACTTTTGTGATATCTATTATTGTGTCATTTTAATAATAAATATACAATAAAATTTCAAATACCTCGGTTTATTCATTCGTGAATGGAATATGTATTTATTTTGTTTTAATCTACTTAGGATCTAAAGGTTATGTATAATATAAACAATTCAAATCAACACCAAATTATGTGTTTGTTTATTTTTCGACCGCTTTTTACATTTATTATAATCCATTAACGTCGTTTAGCGGGTCCCGAATTAAGTTGCCGCATTTTACACGTGGTCGCACTCTTTCGTGTTCAGCCTTTTTATGCGTACGTATTTTTAGAAAAGCAAACATAGCAATATATTGGAAACGTTGTTAATTTTTGATTGTTTTTCGTTGTACTAAAAGCCTGTTTCAATAATTAAAACACGTCACGACTTGATCGAGTATCTCTCGATACAACTAATATCCATTATTGAAAACTGATAGATTTCTCAATTATTTTCTATATATAGGTATAATATATTTTTATGATACAAAACAGAATTAGTACAGATCTATCCAATTGGATGGTGAAATTTCATATAAATTTACGGTAACTTTGATAAACCGTAGTACTATGAAATTCAACGGTTACATAAATACTACCATTTTTCCCCCAAGTATCTGCAATTTTCAGCAAAACTTCGTAATGGAATTGGCATAGTTTCACCACGTCGCGACCGGGGTCAAGTTGGAAATTTAAAAATATTACACGATTATTCCCTTAGAAAAGGGAAGACCTATGGTCTGTCGACAAAGGATGAAAATTAATGTTGCAGAACGAAGAATGTGTGCTGTACGCCTAAACTCGCAGAATGCTTGCGGAAATTAAGAAAGGGTCAATACGCAATCGATCCACGGACAAATTGTTTCGATATTCGAATCGTAGCTAGTCCTTGGATACAACTTCGAAAATTGGATAATAGTAAAAAAAATCCATTTCTCTTAGTGCACGAACGAGAATGAAATGTGGGCGAAGTGATAAGTCAACGTATGAGAAAAGCGATCGTAAACAATTTTATTTCGACACAAAAACTGCAAACTGTTTTAAAAAGGGCAAGAACGTAAAACGCATCAGCGATAGATTCACATTTGTATGTATGAGCGCACTTTTCGCCACTCTTTCGAACGTTAACTTTTCGCATACATTTGTTTGGCTCACATCCAGTTCACTTTTCCGAACCTAAAAATAAACAAATTTTCCCTTAATGGAACTGGAATTTATATCCTGTTCTGCAACAGCGACATATTTTAATCAAAACCTATGTAACGTAAAATTAAATTTTGCAATATTTTCGCAGAACAATAAACTTTTTAATACAAAAACGAGCTTGCGCAGCAGCGATGAACGCGGAAAAATCTTTATAATTCGCCACTAAAACTCAAACGAGGACAAACCTCCATTGTCCAACGTGCAAAGCGAAATAAAAAAAAGCACAAAATAACGAGGAACGTCGTTTTTCGAAAGGGGAGAAATGTCGCCACGTATCAAATTGTCTGTCATCAGTTAGTATTGCGTTTCTGGGTCTTAACTTTTGCCGACATTGAAATGCGATTCCGGAGGAAACGAATCCGGTAGCATTCCGCAATACTTTAGAAGCGGAAAAACAAACGAATCAATCTCGAATAAGATAATATATTTATGGCGTAATGATGGTGCGTATCGAATTGGAAAAAATCGTGGATCGATTGAATTTCGAGGAATTCAATGCAATCCAATTTCGGTATATTTCAACGAACGATTCACTCTATTTTCGAATATTCGTTTATTTATGAATCGGATTACACAAAAATATTGAATTGCATCTCTTAATTGATATTCTGGGATGAAAAAATAAATGGATTTTCCACATTTATACCCGCAAATTCAAACTCATCTTCATTTACACATTGCTCCACCGCTGACCACAATATGTTCATCATACCCTTATTATTATGCGAAAATTTTCAAAAGCGGGGTCGAATGCGAAATTTTACAATTGGAACGAAATAATTCAACGACATCGCGAGTGGTGTTTATGGGTTGTTAGCGGTTGCTCATTATATTGCGACGGCCAACAGTCGGCAATATAAACTTTTATTGACTCCGACTTACCATGACAATAAAATCCGGTAGGAATTCAAATTTTTCATCGTTAAACTCGGTACCGATTTTCATGAGGTTTCCGCATAGTTTTGCATTTAATTGCATTGAAAATTTTTGCGGTACGGTTGTTCGAGATATGTGAAGCGCTTTGAAGTTTCTAGAATTTCTTGGGTCTTTGTGTTTATGTGTTGGGACAAATGTGTCGTGTTATTAATTTATTAGAAGCCTCGTATTTATCATTATTACTGTGACGTACATAACCACCAACATTATTTTCGCACTATCCTAAGGCATAGAACCCGCATCAAGTAATAAAAAACGGAGAAAATATTTTTCGTGTTGTATTACATCAAATAGGATTTAAAAATATAAAGATTTTTTTAGAATTATTTCTATCAAAATAGAAAAAGGAAGTTGAATTTCAACGAAAGTTATAATTTATGACTTTTGCTACTTTTGTTTCAAAAACCATATCTTTCCGTTCGAATGAAAAAAAAGTTAATTAAATCATAACTTCACGGTGAAGGTTAAAAAAATACTAACGATATAAAAGTATTTTCCGTGAATTATACCGAAGATTTTTTTATTTACGGATCAAAAATTTTAATGCAACAGTATCTTTCAAATACCTAGGTATATTTTTCTACAAGATGTCCAAACATAAAATTCGCAAACTCATCTCACATTTCCACAACAACAATTAAACATTTAAAAACACTACATCAAAGTGACGAAAAACAATTATTAAACGTCACCATTTACACCTCAACCGTCTCCCGAGACCATATAAATCAGCAACGTCCGCGTCCACCGGCGCGCACTATTTTCCATTATTTACGACGAAACGGAGATCAGATCGGCCCTCGTCCATATTAATCTTTCTCCTTTCGCCGATAAATTAATTCTTTCGTCCATCGATACTGTTGCGTGTCGCTCGTGGCTCGCCATCGCCATATCCTGGGTGCTGAAAACGCTCTGAAAGCCTATGGATCGCTAAGCCAAATTGGAAAAGCTACGACTCACAATACGATCGGGTGCATTCGGCTGAATGGTGATAAATATAGGTCGAGGGTCCGTTTGATAGATGGTAGGTTTCGTGTCTGACGTTGGTGTACGTGTTCGATTTTGTATTGTTTGTGATGCTGTGTGAATAGGTCAGTTCGACGACTTCGGATTATTGAAAGTTGTATGGATCGGTTCGGTGGGTATTTCGGTTTTAGAGATGTATGTAGAATAAAACGTATGGGTATTGAGGTTTGGTTATATTCATAATAGTGCGTATTATAAACCGTTTTCATACGTTAATTAAGTGCATGATTTATAGATAAAGTTTTACAAGGCTGAAGCGCTGCCCTAGTAATAATCACGTCCACATTAGTTTAACTACAAAATAATTTTTAGATTAAATATTTAAAATTTAAGAAAATTAAGTTTTGTAATTGAATAGGAGGTAAAATAATATTTTGTACGTCAACTTATGCGTATTTTATACATGGAATTATTACAAAAGTTTTTTAATTTTACTATAATCTCACTGAAGCGTGACTTTATTAGAATACAATAAGAAAACGTCTCCTCTATTACAGTTTTTATACTTCAAATTCGTCGTTTTACAAATCAAATTCGTCGTTTTATAAATCAAATTCGTCATTTTACAAATCAAAATCGTCACGTTGCTAATCTAATGAAACAATTTGATGTATTTTTTTAATATTCATTATATTATATGTATATGTACATATGTAATATGTATAGAGAACAAAAATAGAGAAAAAGAGAATATTTAATACAATATGTGTGTACACATGGAGAATATATTATATTATTTATAATTTATAAAGGCTCATTTTTAGAGTCCGTTCTGGACAGAAGCAATACTCAAATTGACATTTTTAAATTCTAAAATTTTCTTAGAAATATTTTTTAAAGTAATTGAAAGATTTTCTTCTACTATTTTTTCAATTTCATGTAATATCCCCGGAGTTATTTTAACATTTCTTTTTCCTCCGCGATTTTTTTGTATATACTCACCACCATTTTCTCTAAAGCTTTAATTATTGCTCTTGCAGTACTTTTTTTTATGCCTGCGATTTCTGCAGATTCACTTATTGTTTTTCCGACCTCGTAGCACTTTATCAAAATGTTTTTTTATCCTGACTGATTGTAAAAAAATGAATATTAAAAAAATACATCAAATTGTTTCATTAGATTAGCAACGTAACGATTTTGATTTGTAAAATGACGAATTTGATTTATAAAACGACGAATTTGATTTGTAAAACGACGAATTTGATTTATAAAACGACGAATTTGATTTGTAAAACGACGAATTTGAAGTATAAAAACTGTATCAAATGAAACATCCTACAGATTACTATTTAAATAGACAGATAATTTACATATCACATAAATCGAAAGAGCGTTTTATAATATTCACATCCTTAAGACAACATAATGAAAAACCATGAATAATAATTTCCTGGAAAATTTATATAGGACTATAAAATAAATATAATCTTATATATATTTTACGTAAATTTACCTTTATACGAAATTCTTCGTTTTAAAATTTTATGACTAGATTTCGACCAATATTATAAAAATGTACATAAAATTCAAAGACGTATGTATTTATAATGTGTTTACGCACATACAAAACTACTTCTCAGTCAACTATTATATTCTGTATATACGAAAAAGAATCTATTCGGTCGACGAGCTGAATACTAAAGCGATCCAAGCTTTTCAACTTGACTCAATCTCGGAGTGGAAAAATGAGATTTTGTGATTTGTCATAGCGTTGACTCATCACATTTACGAGATTAAATAAACCTAGAAAATATTTATATCGTTTGTGATTCGTACGAAAAATGTAATATTTGGCGACCGTATAAATCTTTACATTTGGATTTGGATAATACATTCGAATGAATTAGAGATAAAAATATCATCATCGATTTAAATTAATTTTCTCGTATATGGATTTATGTATATGTAAAAAAAATCCAATGATGTCGATACGTGTTGGGATTGTTCGCCCGCATTGGGTTTAGTGTCAATCAAGTTAACCATCAGTTCAAAACCTCCAATATGTTCTACAGATATAAGTTACTTTATGTTTTTTGTGTCAAAATCACATACTGGTATGAAAAAATAGGATTCGATTTTGTGCTGTTTCCCGTTGATTGCAAGAAACTCAAACAACCGTAATCAACTCAAATGTGGACATTCGTTTTTTTTTCGATAACAAAAAGACAAACAGTTCTTTTTATTCGATAAGCTTTTTCATTTCCTGATCTTAATCTTGCGATTTTATTTTAGCACGAAAAAAATTCTCAGTTAACCGAGATCGAACCTATCCATCTTAAAATGACTTCATTTAAATTACAGATTTTTTAATACATACAGTATACATTAATAATGTATCATAAGTGTCGTACAATATATCAAACGATTCAACAAATGCGAATCGCGTTATGTAAACGAAAAAACGAAATTTAGTCTGATACGACGAAACCGAGGACAGAGTGGATGATTAATCGTGCAGAAAAATAGAAGATCTTTTACTTTGGCTCTCTTATAACCGAAGTCTTCGACTAATGGCATTCGTCATGTCGTAAACACCAAAAAAATAAAACCAGGCCTTCTGCGTCGTCAAACCATTGTAAACAGATTAAAACGTCCCTCTTAGGCGAACAAAAAAGGGACTCATCAATTTAATCCGAGAGATGCTCGCATGATTCAGTACACTGAATTTAATTTCAGTTTCAGAAATCCTTACAGTACCGTAAACTTCAGTAATTAAGTACAGTGTTCTTATTATATTATATTAAATTTTGTGTTTGAATTGACGCGTCGCGTGTCAAATAGCTCACGTAGCGCAATTGCAAAATCTCAGACTTTGTAATCTTGTTTTTCAGATGTACGTGTTTTATTCAATAACTATTTAATTTGCTGGATATTATTTCTGTATGTAAAAAAGTTTATGGTCGTAATAAATCGAACGCGATAAAAGTAGGATTTAGTTTTCGACAATTTTCGGGTAAAGTTGGGGTAACTTTCATTTGACACATGGTGGGTATATAGCACAAATTAACTATTTTCTGTGTTGAACTTTCGACGTAGAATTTGTTAAAGAAAGTTTTTTTTTTCATGTAATACGGTTTTTCGGTATTCCCCAAATAAATTTATTCGAATCGGTGCGATCTGATCTAATTGTAAATGAAAAAATATTACAGATATTTCGCGTGTTCCCTTTAAAATTCGAAGCGAAAATTCGATTTTCTATTACCCCTTTCAATTCGAAAGCTAAAAATTGAATTTGTTTTGGTTGATCTGAAAAAAAATGTATCAAAATTTAAAGCCTACTATGGATGTTGAAAAAAAACCGCAATTCCTTTCAAAACAAATATGGGAATGATGAAAGGGGATCAATTATTACATTCACCATTTCACATGAATTTCAAAAGATTGAAATATGAATTTGACATTTTATACGAAAGAAAATTCTACATAAAATATAGATAGATCTTTCAGCTATAACAATGACATACAACGTACAATATTACATTATTACAGAGGTGAGTGTTCCTCGTATCGGTCATGAATATCACTTTCTTAAGAAGTGAGAAAAACGGCGATTTTCCCACAAGTTTCCACAGCATGAAAAATCCCTGCATAGACATAATAGGGATTGTTCTATTATTAATAAACCAAAGCTGCTTTCGATGAATATTAAAAACCAAAGCTTTTAATATTTTAACATAACGAACGACTGAATTTTAAAACATTAGCGTATTCGACTCCGGTGTTCGGGTAAGCGTGATGTTTTAAGCTTTTTTCGCAACGAAACGTTTTGATAATAACGATTCAAAGGCTCGAAGCTCAAAAGACGAAATTTTTGAAGTAGCTGTGATGAAATTTAATATACTATCAAAATAATTACTAAAATATGCGTGGAAATATTAGATGTGTGCGAGCGTGCCGTTCGAGCGATTAATTAATTATTCGAGCGGTGTTGTTTTTGAATTTTAAAACGCTGTTCAGCGATGTACTTTTAATCGAATTTATATATATATTTCAGGTTGTATATTTTTTGTGTGAAAGCATTGTAGAAGCGAGAATCGATATTAAATGACGAATTTTAGTCACGTTTTTTGCAACCGACAAATTTCATCCGGTTTTAACGAGAACGATTCCTATTTTTTTTTTCGGGTCACATATTATATAATGTAATGAATACAAACTTACCACTATGTATTTATATAATATTCATAATATTTTAGCACAAGGATTTTTGAAAATAAATTATAAATGGAAATCACGGTGATTTTAATGCACATAATTAATAATTTCAATATCAAAAAGGGTTGAAATGACCCATACAAAATGATGGAAATATAAATTCAATATTATTGAAAAATGACTTATTTAAAATTTAAATTTTCTTTTCGATGTATTCAGTTCTAAATAAACAGGGGTTTTATAAGTATTTGTGAATCATTCATTGATTGAAAATATCAATACACAAAGAGGTTGTTTATGTTTCCGCATGAAAACATCGATCACTTTCGACTCGCTTTAATCTTTAAATATGAATTTTTCAGATTTATCACTTAAAAATACCCAACCAACCACGAACATTTCGTTGCTCGTATGGAGGCCTTTTATGCGTAAAAAATGGAAATTCGACGAAAATTTATCTTTTAAATAAATACGCCCCGGTTCATTTTTTCCTTCGATTCGTTTTCGACCTTTTCCGAGGGGTTAACCCACGATCGTCCGAATTGAATTTACCGTATTATTTCTCGCGGAAAATTCGAGAAACTCGCTCGGAAAATACCGCGATTCGGTTGATGTTTATTGATGACAATCGTAATTGGCTACTTTCAGCGACTCGAGTTGCACTCATCTCTGAAAATTTGAAGAAGACCAAGAAAAACCGGAAATTCGAGCATCGAATTGAAGCACCCTTTTGTGATTTTTTCAAAGTATCTTTGAGTTGTATAAATATTTCGAAAGTGGTCCGTCAATTTCGGCCTTAAATAAACGCGTATCGTTCATAATTCATAAATATAGACACAAGGTAAAGGGAAACGTTTTATAAACAAGCTGAATTTTCGACTTCTTTCGGTGAACGAGTAACGGAAAGAAGCAAACGGGGCTTTTGAATATTTCATTCATATTTTGTTGCTTTTGAAGAATGCTTTTGATATGCGAAACGTACGATTACGACGCCGAAAACAAGCATATTTATAATTTAGTACGACGACGATTGCGGCTTGGGAAAATCTGAACATTCTGAAAAGTTGGCATGCATCATAAAACGAATGATTAATCGTTCCGAAGCGTGAATTCTTAATGAAACATTTGAAACGTTTTTGACTGATGGAAAACCAAAGTATTGTGACTCAAGAGGTCAACCGAGAGAAAACTGTTGTATGTATTCAATAACTTCACATTTTAAGACAAGGGTAAATTCAATTTAAATCGGTTATTTGAAATACGAGGGATGTAATCGAGATACCCTATTGATACTTATCGAGTTTTCAGGTTAAATTTCAATTTTATTTGTATGTTTTGTGATGGAACTTCGTAAAGTAAACGTAGTTATCATAAAAATGCCGTTTTATTTTTTTCCTGAGTAACTTACCAATATACAATATGTATATGTATTTTCAATATAAAACGTTACATTTAAATATAAAACATTTTAATTTTGATTCAATATTATAAAACAATTATTTTACTTTAAAATTAAACGAATGGTGATTTTATTCGATATATTATAAGTATTTTATACATGACCGAACTGTTACACAATTCAATATTCCCCCGATAAAAATAAATTTCTTTCAAAGAGTACTCAAAGTCTTAATCCTAATCGAAATTTCCTTTTCATACTCAATTAAACTTTCTTGAAATTCATTCTTGTATAAAATTAACCATTTGAATGCACCACGTCATGGAAGTAAACATAATATAACAAAGATCACGAAATGCATACCTAATCGACTGTTATAAATTGAATTTATCCTACGAACTCACGAATAATTAAGTTTTCAATACAAGTAAAATAAAAAACAGCATAGTAATAATAAAATGTTGCCATAAAAAATACTCTTACCCACAATAAAACAAGGCATTTTTATTGTTTTGACTTAAATATTTACACATTTCGAGACATTAAACGAAGAGATGATTTATTACTTGTACAAGAAATTCGCAATATTAATAAATACGAAACGTCGTTTGTTGGAAAAACGTTTAATATATCACATGAATATTTATGTGTTATTTACAAACGTTAAATCGCTTAAAAACATGATGTTCATTTAACTTTTCACAGGCAGTTAACTATCAAAAAAATTTTAAATGCTATGTGTACATAAGTACACATTTAATGTTATTTTCATTAAACGATATTTACACGTTTAGTGTTTTGACTTAATTATTAATTTTTCCCTCGTGGTTAAGTTCAACTTTAAAAAAACTCAGCGAGGAAAAATCTTCTCTGTAATATAAGAAAATATTCCCCTTTTATTTCACGGTCATCAAAACAATTAAAAATCCAAGATATTATTGTAATTTTTCACTTGTTTTTGTATTTCCTCGAGCGTCCTAAATAAATCTCTTGAAATAATTTCACAACTCCACGCTTATATTATATAATATCATAAATTAAATCTACAGGCAAGAAAAAAACCGATATGATTCGTGAATTATCAACGTTCGAAAACCCATGTATAAAATTACAATACAATATTAAGATCGCATTTTATAACATTTAGCCCGAGGTCCAAGAAGCATGTAACGAGAACCCGAAGAGGGTTTAATACATGAATGATACCGATTTGTTTCGAAAATAGATTTATTATTATTTTATTTATTTTTGAATCCTCGCCCTTTGCGACGATAACTATAAAGCGAAATTGCGCAACGTCTTTAGAAAATATCGCATTTTCTCTCGTAATATTCGCGGTGAACTATCGTTATCGTTTCGGCGGCGTGTGATTTAATGCACTTTGCATGCATCGAACAGCTTCCCGGCCCATAAAAGATAGTTTGAATTTTACATAGCAGTAAATTCGCATGTCGAACGAGACACGTCCTCAGATAAAATTCACCCAGGGCCGTCTATGTATGAATTTCGGTCTTAGACACGTTGCTGAACGAAGTTTTCGCGAGGTCTTTCTTAATAAAATTTAAATTCTTGCGGGCGCCCGCAACACACAGCAACAGTTAATTGTGTTTCGGCCACTGTCGAACAAGAACAAGAACCTTCGAGAAGCCTTCGTAGACGTCACCCTAGTTGGTTCTCGGTCCCCGTAACGCAATTACGACGCCAAAATGGTCGAGGTGAACTGGCTACAACGTTCCCGACCTACGAATTGTTAATTTTTCCTCAACGTATACTGAAAAGCTTTTCAGGCTTCTAAATAAGTCCGTTGGTGTCGGCAATGTAATCTAACAGGATCGGGCTTAGAGTCTTTAAGAATATGCGCGAATTTTGCGAGAGAATGCAATCTGGGTTACGGAATTGTGTTATACAATAGTCATGTAAACAGATATATAATTTAATATTGTACATCAATGTTTATATAATATTTAACCTCAATATTTATTTTCAGATCATCATGCGTCTAACTTTATTGATAGCTGCTATATTACCACTGGTGCTTGGCGCTAAAGAACTGCTCGGAGAAGAGTTGCCTTCGAAGAATCCACTTGAAGACGAACCTAGCAATAATTTAGGTGAAGAGAAAGACTTGAGCGATGATGACGCCACTTCTATGGTAAAGAGGTCCATCAGTGACATAGCGGCGAGAAGGAGGAGTGCCCTTGATAAAAATTTCATGAGGTTTGTATAATATTATAGAACCAACGAATTGCAAATACGATGTAGATTTTCAACATAGTCCCTTAAGAATAAAACAAAACATGTATAGATTTTTTTTGAAAATAAATCCCATGACACGTATACATATATTATCAATAATCAATGTGTGAAAAATTATACCATTGAGATTTGTTTTATGTTGTGTACAAAAGTTTGATATTACATTACATATTCGCAAAAAAATCTTATTACAGTATCACATTAATATATAATACTATGCGAATAAAGTAATCTAAATTTAATTATTTGAAATAATAGAAACCTTTTCGCAGAAATAAATCACACGATTTAAAAATAATGCCGATTTGCAATATGTACAAGTCTTTGAACCATAATTAGATTTACACTGGGAATATGACGCCTGTAATAGGATTGTCCTTTAACATCGTACTTACACGATTGCAGGTTCGGAAGGTCCGACCCAGCAATGAAGATAAACGGCGCAAACTTGATGAGACTCGGAAGGGCAAAGAACGACAACTTCATGAGGTTCGGAAGAGCGAAGAGCCAGAATGTTATGAGGTTCGGAAGGAGTCCGAGCAGCTTCATGAGATTCGGCAGAGGTGGAAACAATCTAATGAGGTTTGGAAGAGGTGGCAATAATCTTATGCGCTTCGGAAGAGGTGGCAACAACCTGATGAGATTCGGAAGAGGAGGTAACAATCTGATGAGGTTTGGAAGAGGCGGTAACAATCTGATGAGATTCGGAAGAGGAGGTAATAACTTGATGAGATTCGGCAGAGGCGGAAACAATCTTATGAGATTCGGAAGGTCTGATGAAGATTTTCTCAATTACGAAATGGATCCTTATGACGAAGATGACAATTCTGTAGAAGACTTAGATAAAGATAACGAAAACTATTCAAGATACGAAAGGTCTATAAACGACCAAGGCTATGTGGATGGAAAAAACGACAACTTTATGCGACTCGGCAGAGCATTGAACGACGCCAACGCTAGGAACAACCTGAACGACGAAGAACTCGAAATCTTATCATCGACCAACGGCCAAACAAGGAACTCGAACAAAAAGAACCCGATGTACTACGACGACCGTTTCATGCGGTTCGGCAGGATGACCACGGACAACCCGACGGACGGCCAGACCGACGACGGCACCTTCGAAATGCTCTTCCCCGAAGAAGAATCCCGCAGGAAGAGGTCGACAACCGACGAGGAGAAGCACCAGAACGCCGACAATGCTCCCCAACACGTCACAGACAACCCAGACGAGGATTCGAGCAGGAACGAATTCGAGAAGCCGGTGTCCTGTCATTCGTGAACATAAAATGCTTACAACACACGTTTCACCACGCATCATTGGTGCTTTCATCCACATAGACAGAATTATCTACGTTGCCGCATCATCTCCCACTCCGAAGAGTATTTTATCGATTCGTTGTTTTTATCTTGTATGTTTTATCGAATCAAATGTATTTAATGATATATTATATATGAAAGAGTTCTATTTATAAATTAATGTTATGTACGAGAAATACTTTAATATTGTGAATTTTTAAATCATGTATCGGTGTGTGAAATTGAAAAATGTTTAATTCCAATTTGACATTGCCGAAAGCTTAAATTATAATATGTATAAGATTGTTGTATATCTGAGTATTTATCATGAATTTCATTGTTTCAATTATGGAAAAATTAATTTTTGAAAAAAAATCTAAATACAGATATAATATAAATTGCTTGTTTTGTTTCAATGTGTCTAAATATATATAAAAAAATCAGAATTCATACAAAATATTCTAGTATTTCTTGTAAATATAAATCAATGTTAAGTATGATATATTTTATTCATAAATTGCTCTTTATTTTATATTCAACAAATATACAAAACCAAAAATTATTTTTATCAGATTTTAAAGAGCACACATATATTTTTTATTTATATTTTCGACTGTGATATTTTTAAACATTTAACATATTGATTTCCCCACGATTTGACTAAGGTGCCCCTCAGGATCGACACAGGGCCCGATCTGAACCGCACACGGGACACCTTAACGACTCTATCAAGATTGCAAAGAGATCTGAACCATAAATCCTTCCGATCTCCTCCATTATTGCATCCGGCCGACGCCTTTCATTAAACATTTAATAAACTCAATATAAGCGGAAAAACGAGTGTCCCGACGGGGAGCATACGCATATTACCATCATTATATAAATCTCAGAGCTCCTGCGAGGTTTCTACTAAGATATTCTCCTCGGGGACGCAATAACGTCTAGAATAAACCAATTTAATTAAACTCAATTTTGACACCGAAAATAACACTGTGTGTGGAATCCAACCGAGGTTTTCGTTCAATTGCACGCGAAATTGTTTCCGAGTTTTTGAATTTGGATCCGGAGCGTGTTTGGATGGGACCTTTCTGTTTTTCTACACGTTTATCGTCTCTCGAAGACAAATTGCGTACACTTGCGCGGTGAAAATTGCGCTACTGTGACGCAATAAGTGTTGAAGGCTCGAAAAGGAAAAAATATAAGGACGTAGCGGATATTGCACGCTTTAACACCCAAGGGCCAAAGTGTGTTTCGGTCGGGACAAAGGGCGAATTAGGGAAGTAATAAAAACGTGTAACGAGCCGGAGGAACCGCGTTTGCTTTCGCGGTGTGAAAGATGGGCGCCTTCGTTAAATCTCAATTGACTTTATGATTAACTTTCTGATTCGTTTTTTGAAATTATTTCGGTGTTTCAATATTTGAATCGGTTGATACGAGCCGACCCACCTCTCATCGATCATTCACACGTGACGTATTCTTGTTGATAAAATAAAAGCCTATCGAAGGATTTCTTTGTGTTTTTTAGCGTTGAAGTTGCCGTCGTTTACGATGCATTCTCAGTTTTATAGGATGAATTAATTTTTTTATTATTGGTGTCGAATTAAAGAGTGGCCACGTTAAGCGAATTTGGCTGGTTAAACTTGACGTGGTGACTTTTTACGATTCAAGTAATGTATGTATAATTTTTAAATTATAAGTGCATGGACGTTTAATGTATGTTTATAAATACGTACGTTTTTTTATTATAACTGTCCCTAGGAAAAAGGCCTTTCAACATAACCTTTTATCGCACAATAATCTTCAAACATCAGGTTTTACGTTATGACACGAATGTAAAAACTTTCGCATTTTATGTGCGTTATTTTTTTTTATCCCTTACCTTACACCTTTGTCAAATGAAAGATGTATAAAGTACGATTAATTAAGTAGGAAAACTTGAGAAGTTCATCATGTTGTAACTGTATATTTTTATATTGTCCATAATCTTTCGAGCACAATTAAAACCTTTGTACTTTTATCCTTGTATGAGAATTGTATAAATTGCTATGTTTGTAATTAATTTATAAGTTAATGCATGATGGAAATTGTGTATTTCTACATATTGGATACAGAAATGTGGTTTTATTATCTTAAATTAATTGAAGATAAATATCAATTATTGTATAGTATAATAATTAATTAATAAATGTATTGGGGCAATCATTGACCGATCGTGTTGTTTCATTTCTATTTTAATACAATATCGTTCCGTCCTAAAATGTATTATATAATATAATATTATAAAATATATTACACGATGAAGATTAAATTTAAGAACTTTCGACATTAAAAATAAATTGCAAAACAGTAAAATATTATAGTAACCGTTTCATTTTTCATATGACAAAAAAAATCGAATATTATTTTTATTTAATCGATTATTTCCAATATTTCATTTTAAACACATTTAAAATTAAATTCAAATATAATATATCACGTATAATAAAATATAAGATATTACATATATTATATTTAACGAAATCATATATTGAAATATTTTTTATACGTGACATTGACAGGTATTCCTCAACTTATGGCGGAAATACGTTCCTGAACCTCGGTCGTAAGTATTATTGAATCCATACAAGAATAATAATAGCTTGAAAAAAAATCAATCAATTTTATTTATATCGAAATTTCCATTTTTAATACAATAATTCGGATGAGTCCATCTTTTTTCCGAAATGCATTGGTCATAGGCGATGGCAATTCGTGATTTTAGTAAATAATTTTTGAAAAATAATAATTTTAAAAACATTTATATTTTTTTGTCGTAAGTGCAAACCGCCGTAAATCAAATCTTCGTAGATTGAAGACAATTTGTGTTTGTTTTCAAAAATAAAGTTTTTCATATTGTGAAGATTTATTTATGTTATGTAAGTATCATAT
Source organism: Hydropsyche tenuis (assembly GCA_009617725.1). NCBI lineage: Eukaryota > Metazoa > Arthropoda > Insecta > Trichoptera > Hydropsychidae > Hydropsyche > Hydropsyche tenuis. The sequence goes on from VTON01000008.1 coordinate 2,374,174, forward strand.
ATAATTAGATGATTATTTTATTTTCCCAAAAGGGGAATAAAATTTTGAAATGAAAATACAAAAAGAGTTTCCCGTACCGGGAATCGAACCCGAGCCTCCTGGGTGAAAGCCAGGTATCCTAGCCACTAGACCATACGGGATTGGTGAGTATTTAAGTATTAAGTATGTATATATATTTTTAATATTTTAAAATATACTTTCAAAAATTATAAATTGTAAACTAAATTTATTTTCTCGGTCATATTTCGCGAAAAAATCATTTAAAATTTCTCAATGATTCAAATAATTATTAATATCAAATTTTTTCGCCGAAATCAAAATCAGTTTTTCAAATATATCAGATAATATAAATAAAAAGATTGTTTGCTGTAGCAATTTAAATCTCAAATCAATTTAAAGCCCGTATTTAAATCTTTTTTAAATAAAATAATTTTTATTTTCTATAGAAAATAAAAATAATAAAGAGACATCTATGAAATAATATTGAAACATATACACACAACGTGAATGTAATGCGCTTAACAAAATACCTTTTCGCAACACACTTGTAATATAATAGACGAATTATTTATTTATAAAAGAATTCCACTATTTTGAAAATCCAAGATCAAATTTATAATAACTAATCATTTTTACTAATAGATCCTAGTTGATCAGTATTTTCATTTTATCTTATTCTAACGTATATTTTTTTTCGGATATTTCAGCATTAAAAAATCCTCGCCCTTATAAACGAGCTCAACAAATAATTTACAACATAAAAATAGTTACACTAAATACAATAATATTCTTTTAAAGTATTATATTTATACGATTTTTATTTTTTTCCAGGTTTAAACCGTAGACCTGGCAACTTTAAACTTGACCAAAGTTTGAAGTATTTAGACTCGCAAAGTATTTGGTTACCGCTGGGTGACAGAGCGTTTTGTCACTAACCGTTCAAAATGGTAAGAAGCTTTATTTTCCCTTTTATCACCAATCTTTAAAATTAATTACTCAAAAATATCCCAAAATGACACTGAAAGTTCATATTTTAAAGAAAAAAACAAAGATAAACGACTTTACGATTGGGCCATTTTGACAGCACAGTAAGAGAACCCGGCGATCTTCCAAATTGCACAAATTTTACTTTTTTCATTATAATTCTTCAATTTAGAGCTATTTTGATAGTCTTCAGATTCTCTTATCGCGATCGATGGCCCAATCTTCAAGCTTGATCACAAAAACGATTAGTCATTGATTTTGAGGTTATGTACTTTGAAAGTAAGTTGTACAATTCAAATTTATGTATCTTCCGCAGTTTCGCAATCAATATGACAGTGATGTTACGGTATGGAGCCCCCAAGGGCGACTTCATCAAGTGGAGTATGCTATGGAAGCCGTTAAGCTTGGGTCTGCAACAGTGGGCTTGAAGTCTAAAGAGTACGCTGTTCTGCTCGCTATAAAGCGAGCGACCAGCGAATTATCTGCTCATCAAGATAAACTTATACCCATTGATGCTCATATTGGGATTTCCATCGCGGGACTCACAGCTGATGCGAGAATGTTAAGGTTAATGAACTTAAAATTTTGAAACAATTCATTTTCTTTTTATTTTGTTAATTCTTTAGATCCCCAAAATTTATACAAAAAGCTAAACTAATTATTAATTTTTAGCCGGTATATGCGTACTGAATGCTTGAATCAAAGATATTCTCACGATGCTCCACTACCAGTCGGACGACTTATTGCAGCCGTTGGTAACAAGTTGCAAGTGTGCACACAACGTTACGATAAACGTCCTCTTGGTGTTGGCCTTCTCGTCGCTGGTTTTGATGTTAGTTACAATCAAATTCTTTATTATTAAATTCTTATTCTTAAGTTCTTTTCAATTATTATTTTTTTCTTATTTTATAGGACAAAGGGCCTCATATTTATCAAACTTGTCCATCAGCTAATTATTTTGATTGTATTGCCATGGCAATTGGAGCTCGGTCTCAATCCGCACGTACTTATCTTGAACGCCATCTTTCAGAGGTTCCGAACTGTGAATTGAATGATTTAGTTGCTCATGGGTTGCGTGCATTGCGTGATACTTTACCTAATGACTTGGATCTCAATTCGAAGGTAAATACAATCATTTTTCCATAACACCTAACATAAATTTCCCAAAGATACAATACAATATTTGTATCACTATAGTTGTTTTAAGTTAATATATATTATAATGAACATGTTATTGGAGAATTGACTTTACGTTATTAAAAATAAGACTTACTGAAGATTAAAAATGTTCACATTTTCCATTAATTTTTTATTTTATTTTATAGAATGTTTCTATTGGAATTGTTGGGAAAACCCGTGATTTTACTGTATCTGATGAAGAAGAAACAAAAATGTTCTTGACATTGGTTGAAGGCGAAGAAAGAAGAGGTGGAAACTTCTCAGGTGACGGAGATGATGGTGCTCCTCCGGGGGACGACAAGCCCGACGAACCCGCAGATCCAATTCCAGCGGTAAATTATTTTCATATTTGATTCTTATTGTGATCCACATTTTTCAATATATAATTTATTTCATATAGGTGGCGATGGAGACAGAATAAATTTGAATGACAGATTGCAACCTCAAGACTTTGAATCGAAAAATGAAAAGTTTATAGTTACTACTCGATATTTTTCCAGCGAATTTGTATTGGATTTTCTAATCTGTTATCATATTTCTGTCAACTCTTACCTGGCTTACCCTTATAAAGATTTTTGTGGCCGGCAATGTTGATCAAATTTGTTTGATTATTCCTCACGCTCAAATTCTTATTGGGATTTTTGTTGTGTTCAAAATAATATGATTGATCAATGTTGTCGGCCACATAATTCAACTGAGCGGAATTGTTTCTATTTTATTTTTCGTATATTGTCTTAATAAATAAATAAAATGCTTTTCGATTTTTTTCAAAATATTTGTTTTATTTATAACAATAGGTAAAAAATTTGAGTTCGTTGATATTATTAGTTGGCGTTAATACATAAACAAGAGGTAGTAAGAAAAAATTTAAATACATATTTTAAAAATCAAATGGACAATCGTAGAAGTGTAAATTATAAGATGAATCAGTAAATTTCTTAAATATGTCTCATATATGGATGCTTTTTAAATTCATCTAATTTTTTTTTTAAATTTCATATTCTTTTTTTAACATTTAATCTTACTACCATTTATAACGTACATATATGTATATATAAAATTTATTAAGTCATTTTTAATAATATGTGGTAAAAATCATATAAAATATTTCATTAATCGTTTGGCATATTGTTTCGTTGCTTAAAGGGAAAATATTTAAATACAAATATACATTTAATGATAGCACCGTATGTTTAACAAATATAATACATAATCTTTTTCTAAAAATATGAAAATTCAATATTGATTATATATACAAATTATTGTCAAAGGTTCAACCTTGAAAGAATATTTCGGCTTGAGGTACATCTATCTGGTGACAAAAGGAATCGTTCTGATAAATCAAATTTAAAAATTTTGAGAAATAAACCAAATTAAATAGTACTGAAAAATGTTCTAAATAATAGTTTAGAAATTTCAGGTAATAATATTTATAAATTGATAGTACTGTTTCACTGAAACATAAGTATTATTCTAAACTTAATGTAATGGTATATTTTAAATTCAGTGAATACTTCGATTTTCTTAAACAAGATTCAGCATTGAGGCTTTAACTAATATACAAACATTTTCTATATTTCAAACCAAAGTGTCTAATGGATAATTTGAAACATTGAAATTATAGTTGACATCGACAAATTGATCTTTACTTAAATCTAAAGCTACATTATATTGCACATTGTCATTGAAAGGCTGGCCTGTTGCATAGTGAGTATATTGTTCTTCCTCGTCTACAGTATTTAATCGATTCAATTGGACCTCTAATGCTTGTTTTTCAAGTTCTTCTTCTTCCAGCTCCCTGTATAAATCATTGAGTATTTTTTTTCGTTTTTCTAGTTCGTCAGAAGTTTTTTCCATCGCAATGGCCGTATTTTCTATTTCCTTAGAACTGGCGTCCATTTGCTTTCGGATGCTTCCTAGCATAGTAACGATTTCTTCTTCATTTTCAATATAACTTATATGATCCTCACTCAAGTATCTTCTGAGTTTAGCACCCAATCTCACCATAAGTTCTTCTTCTCGTTGTAACCTCTTGTTGATAATAGCTAATTTTTCTAATATGTCTATTTGTAGTTGTACTCTGGTCAGCTCGTCAGACGAATTTTCTGAATTGTCTTCAGGCTTAGTTGGCACGAGTCTATTTGAATTTATCTGGCATATGTCTGCTAGTTCTTTAGTAAGATAATGCTCTCTGAGTAAATGACGTCCTCTAGATCTCCTCTTTGTTGGTCTTTGAGGACTACCACTTACTCCTACGCCGCTGTCACTGTTCCCAGCGGGACTATCAGTAGCTTCACTACTACGAGCTTGGTTTTCATTCACTTCGTTACTGTTAGCTTTGATAGTGGTCTTAACATTTTCAACTTCTTTATTGGCTTCGCCGTCTTGAACGTTAGAATCAGTTTTTTTACCAACTGCTTCTTGATGTTTAGCAATATCACGCAAATAACTTTCGAGTAGATAATTTGGACCATGCTTAGCCATTCTAGTTTTATGAGCCTGCTCTTCTAAGTGTGTTATTTGTTGATCTTGTTCCCTAATTAAATAGAATAATGGATTAATTTTTTTTTATTAAAAAAATATATGATATTTTTATTTTTATTTTATATAATACAAACCTCAACTTCCTGGCTTGACGATGCAACGTATCTCCTTGAGCACGAAGCAATCCTGGTAAGAGACGAGAATGTCTAGGACGACGGCGACGCGCAGATACTGGTGATCCCCTTGGGGGACTACCACATCCCGAATCTCCTGAACTCTCCACATATCGAAGACTGAACCTTATCTACAATCATCAAATATTTAGGTCAAAAACCAATTATTTAAAAACCCACTTCGAGACTGCAATTAGCTCTGATATACCTCAGATTGTGCATCACCCCAAGCATTCCAAATGTCCAAAATAGTCGCGTTCGGCGCCAAAGGTTGCTCTACGCTGCGCCATCGTTCCGTGATCACCCACTCTTCTTCTAAGGATCTTCCGCCGCCCGCAGCGTCTCCGTTTCCACTACCTGAAACAAGTTTCCATGCAAATCTTAACTGACGCCCTCTTTTATTTTCCCCGTCAATAATAGCCACCGATCGTCTCTAATATACCTTCGCGATGTTGAGCCGGCGGCGTATGTAGGAGCAGTGCTTTGACGAGGTCCGCACACGTGGTGTCGCTTCGGACTCCGCTGACCCATCTTCTCCGACCTCCAACCCACACACACACCTCGGCGTCACTCCAAGCCTCCTCCTCACCTTCCATTCTTGTGAGACACCTGAAATATAAAAAAGGGCGTTTAATGTTTTGCCGAACGAAATTATAACATTCATAATCTTCAAGTGACGAAGGATTGCTCAGATTTTCAGTGAAGGTAACAATAGTGGGAGGAATAATCAACGCGTCAACCAATTACAATAAAGTTTGTGTTATAAGCCGCACCTAAATCGCGACGGTTTGTATGATTATTAGAGTAATGACAAATCGTTTAAAAAAAATCTTTATTTATAGATGGAAAATATTTTTAATCAATCATAATAACTAAACAATTTTAATGAGTCTCATTTTAGTAAAATATATTCAAATATTCTGTTATATAATAGAATAAATATTGTTGAAAAATTTTATGGTAATATTGAATGTACAATATAAGCAATCATATTTGAAAAAAGTGCATTTATATGCGGAACACGTACATGATTAAAAACTGAATTAGCCCCCATAGACATTATGAGCAATCAAATTGTTGACTATGCATAACGATGCATTACCACCACGCAGTGGGTACAATTTTATTGCAGTTAATATAGACTTTGTACCTACTTCAAACAGAATCACTCGCACAATAAAACTCTATACAGCGGAAACGCGCCAATTTACTCGCTTCTTCACTACAAAACAAACTGAGCGGATTAATTTTCAGCAGGCGAGACTCAATTTCCACTCAGTTCAGCTGCCCTGGCTTATAATTTGAAGGTTGTGTGTTGTACAGTAGCCAGGCGTGTGTGTTGTTATTATTGTATAGTATGGTTAGAGTAGGGAACTGATTGCGTGACCGGCTTGTCGGCATTGCGGTACATTTATCGATCCACAGGCTCGAACGAACGGCGGCCCCTAAACTTTACCACAATCAACCGCCTGTCAAATATATGGGTGTGTACGAGTGTGTGTGCTTGTGTTCTTGTGCCTATGGGGGATGTGTATGTGTACGTGTGTGTGTATGTAAACTTTATATTTTCGTAGAAGCTCACGATAAAAGGTGCGCGATTTTCGAAAGGCTAAAATCAAAGGTGGTTATTACGTTGTGGCTGGTTTCTTTTTCATAGAAAATTTCCGATGATTTCATGTATTTGAAAGTATTCAAAAATTGAGCCGTATATTTTCCGCCTAATTTCAAACGAATTTGATTTTGAGAGAAAAATAGTAATAAAATTGAAACTCGATAGATTACTTTTTAATTTGTTTTATTTCCATTTCATCATATTCAAAACATAATTTCATAACACATTTTCTTTGAAAATTTTATTTGATTCGCAATAATCTGAAAACAACCTTTTCAGATTATTTTCCTCATAACATTTCGAAAATTTTCCAGCAAAAATTCTCACATCATCAATATGTACCTAAAGACACCGACGCGCGAGCAGAACAAAAACCCATTCCCCATGTCCTCAGCTAAAAAAGATGATTTCAAGATTTCTTCCCAACAATCATGATCAGTCTACCGTTCAGAACCAACTGACAATGACCTTGTCAACAAACCAACGAAGAGTCAAAACTCGCCACACATGAAGTGTTAATGTGTCGACGTCTGCTCGGTAGCCGTGCCCGATGACTCATCGGCCACCGTGAACTGCAGTTAGTTCCCCATCATCGTGCTGACGATAATAAAAAAGCACATATCATCAATCACCTTTATTTCATTGTGGAATCCGATTTTTATTTCGACGCGAACTGTGTTTTCGAGCGTTGCCTAAGAGGCGTATCGATCCGATCAATAAAATTTTATTTTTAGACTGCATTTGAACCGGGGACATTGACTGTTTTTTCGAAATGTTTGAAAATTTTATCTGTTGTTTGGCACTCGATCTTTTTGTGTTATCGCTCAATCAAAAATACTGTTAAGTTAATTATGCGCTTGTGTGTTTCTATGAATAATTTATATTTATAACGAATTTTATGTAATTACATGTACGTTATATTGAATAAAAAAAAACAACGTCGCTTTTTTAATGCTACAACGAAACAGACAACAAACGGAACAAAGGCATAAGAGGTCAAAGCTCTGTGAAATGGATGTTACCAGAATACGGCTCGAATCCGACAATAATGCGTAAAGCACACCGAACTCATACGAACTGTAACACTCGAGCAAATTTACAAATCACACACTCGACGATGACGCGAATAAAACCAATTCGTCCACAATAATAGATAACCTTTCAAATCGTTCCGCCGATAAAACGAAACGCGATCCCATGAATCAACGACGCCCACTCACCCATATATCGAAATGAAATAAAACGAAATGCCTACGATCTTTTTTTCGGTAAGCATCGTTATCTCGAATCCGACCAGTTTGTAACAATGGACCGATAGAATTGGACACCTTCGGTATTCGGCGGACATTGTTTCAGCTTCCTGTCGACGGACACGTTGGAAATAATCAATTGAATCGTTAAAAAGCCTTATGCGCTTCTATGTTTGCGTATGTACGATGTACCCTTTTATATTGTAAAGGTCGATTTGTCGAAACGGTTCAGCGGACAAGTGGATCGACGTAAAGGTTACATCAAATGGGGGAGCGAAAATGTAAGTTGTTTTATATTATGTATGAAAGTTTTGCCGTTTTTTTAACGCATTTTATTCAGCTGGTAGCGTGCTGCTTTTATTATAATAATAGTTCGTATATTCGCAGATAGTTGAGAAAATTGCACATATAATTGCATAAACGGACTCAAAAGCATGACGTGAAATCTGCTGTCAATATATGCTAGACATGATAATTTGCGAAGTTCATTTCGTTGAACCTACACTTTGAAATACGAACGGTATTACAAATTTTATAAAAAAGAATTATTTAAATTTGAGCTAATTTCGTGAATGAAAATCGTGCCATTTTTTTTAAGTTGATTGATGAGTTTGATAAATGAAAATAATATATCAAATTATCTAATGAACATTTCCAATGTGATCAGTCTATTTCGAATGCAATTAATTCGACGATCCATTTCGAATCAATGCAACGCATAAAATAAATAAATAATTCCAACGCAAGGTGGTCATCTTTATAAATAAAAAGACGACAAAAAATATAGAACGAATCTTTATCTTCCTATACAAAAATTTACATTATTCAAGCATGCCCGAAACTAGCCTTATTTTCATTAAAAAAAATACGAACATGTCAAAATGACACACCACCGTATATCACTGGGTTCGAAATGGGTCAAAACATCTCAAAAGTGTTGAAAAAACAGCATAAAAGAATAGAAGTGACGAAGGCAGCTCGTGCGCGCGATTACCGTTAATATGTGACAGTCAAATTGACATATTGATTAATTTTTATTGTACGATGACCGAGCACACCTGGCCACCCAATACGGGCAGCCGATGATCCTCAAACTGCGTTGATGCCAAAGCTCGATAAATCACAGCCGTGCCCATACAAAGATTTTTGTGAGTCGTTTGAGAAGCAGGGGTTTGGCACGCGATTGGGTGTTCTATTATGTTCTTTTCGTTTATTTGTTTTTGTTTTGGTTTTTTTTTTCATGTGGTCATCTCGTTTGTGTCTCGATTGTTTCTCGTTCGATTCCGTGTGCCACTTTTTGGAAGCTGTTGTCTATTGTTGTGTTTTTTTTTCGTCTATTAGAATCGTTAAAAGTTTCTGGTTCTTTCTCCGATATTGATTTTATGTAGCGTTGTAAATTCGCGTTATTTATACTGTTGGGTTCGTAATTGACATAATGTCTGGTATTCTATAATAGTTCCTAGCGCGAATTAGTCATGTTTGAACAATTTATTGTTCGGCACTGATATTCGTCACTGATTCACTCGATTTAAAAAAAATCTTGAAATTCAACAACGTTCTTCAATCAAATTCTAAACGTTTAAAATAATATTTAAAGCAATAACGTAATTAATTCAACTTTATCGCAATCGATCAACCCCAGATAACATACACGAACCAAATGCACAACAGTACATTAATTTCACACCTAAATTAATTTCCACACATGAAACAAAAACCGAAAATTTTAATTCTACACAAATTACATTTTGATGCCATTTAAATTCGACACACAAACCGAAAACTTTCCTCAAGGAAAAACTCTACAAAACCGAAAACATTTTCCGCATACACACACACATACACATACATACAGGGGACATGGCCGTCGGCGAAATGGGTCGTCGACCAATTAGGCGAGTATACGAGGGCACGGTGTCGTGTGTGCAGGGGGCCCTTTGCCTTTACCTGTGCGGGCCGACGATCGCCATCATCGCTCATAACCGATCGTTAACCCGCTTCACCTCTTTTTGTGCAGCGCCGGTAACTTTTTTTATAACTACGAAGGATATGTGTGTCCGTTTGCGTGTCAGGGATACGCATCAGGATTTTTGGGACTTTTTTTGATTTTAGAGAATTATTATGTATCAATTGGGAAGGCCAAATTTATCGTAATTTTCATTTACAGGTATTTTTTTTACTAATTACCGGTTTATTAGTATGTATATTAAATTTTGTATAAATACGATAAAAACCGGAAAAAAATAACAAAAAAAAAAAAACGTAAAACCAAAATTTTTTTTCCGAAAAATTTTTTTTTACCGGTAAATTACCGAAATGTTATTTGGATCATTTGCCGGTAATGGCCTCTCTACTATCAATATTCAAATAGTTTATGTTGTAAATGTGAAGAATTTGTTGTTGAATTCGTGATATTCGTGCTTAAAAAAGTATTTCTAAATGACTATCAAGGGAATAGATTTATTTTTTTGATTATAGATGTTTCAAAAAAAAATAATATGAACAGAAAATCATATTTAGTGATATTTTTATATCTGTGAATATAATCAAATTATTTGTAATACATACGTACTTTATTTCACAAAAAAATATTTAAATATTATATCACTAACGATACGTCTTCTTTCAGAAATTATTTAATTTCTATAAGATAGATACAAAAATACCATTTTGGACAACTCCATATTTTTCAGTATAATAATTCTAATTGTTTTTCACATCAAACATTATAAGATTAAAAAATCAGAATTTCTGACGCATCCAAGAATATTTTTAAACATAATACTCGAATAATAATAATAATAATAATAATAAAAAATTCCCAAACTCTTTTAAAACAATATAAATAAATCGAAATAAAATAAACTTTGACACACCATCGATTCACAGAAACGATACATAACAACCAAAAACGCCCCGAAAACACTGACCCTACAGCGCATACACCTCCGAAAAATATTAAACACATTAACATACACATCCAAAATGCACATACACACAATTTCGTATATAAATATACCGTCGGTAATTTCGTATACGTGCGTGTGCGAGCTCGTCGGAAATTTCCACGAGCGTTCATTATGCTGTGCGTAATTATTGTTCCGAGTCGTCGTTCCCAATGCGCCCTTTCTGCACGAAAAATTGACGTAAATCTCGAAAGGTCGGTTTTCGGCTTGTGTTTATGGTGATTTTAGTGTTCGACGAAAAAACGGAAAAGCGTCGGAAATACGAGCGATCCATTAAAGCGCGGACGTATTGTGTGCGCCGTTTTCTCGAGCGGGCGCTTTCAAATTGGTCGGATCGTAAATTTATTATGGTTAATGTCGTTCGTGTTGAAAGGATTTTTTCATATCGTGTATCTTAATTAATACGAGTCAGTGATTTTATTTGACTTTTTAATATTTTATTTCGGACGTTAATCTTGATTTTTCCATTACTATTAACATATCGAAATTTTATGGGATGAAAAGATATAAGTTCCCCCATTTCGTTAATATAATTTGAGTGAAAATTTATCTTAATGTGTTTTTTCATATATGATTCACATATGAATGACTTCGGAAACCATTCATACAATTTTTTTAAATTTCTGGACTTAATCAACCAAAAAATTTTAAATTTTCACTTATTTAATAGAAAGTAAATATTAAAGAAATTATTTTGGCACGAAACAATGTGAAAATGAATCATAAAATTTTATTAATTTATTTCACATAATTTCAAAAGAAACAGGGTGTCTGATACATTTTTTTCAATAACTGTATATGGTGAACGCAGCTCTCATTTTTTATAATCCTCATTTGTACGTTTGTCTACAATTTTTTTATGAACATTCTATAAAACATCATCAGATATATCGACTTGATTTAACAACACGATATAAAGAAGGTCAATCATGAATAATTCGTTAATGAACGAAAAAATAATCAAATTTTTTCCAAACACACACACACCAACCAAATCACACCCGCATATTACATTATACATTTACAACACCAACAAAACATCCCCGAAAAGAAAAACTCCAGCGAGCACTTCCGAGTGAAATTCGTCACCCACTTCAAGCGGGCATCGCTCAGAAATTAATATAGCCCAAAATGAAAATAATAAAGAAAAAGTAGAGGCGTGTGTGCATTTGACCCTGCCCTCCCGTTATCGGCCCACGGTATCGGCGGAAGCGACTAATGGTCGCCGGTCACGCCACAACACAATCTCGCAACCCACCCTTGCCCGAAATGGCCACCCCTGGACTGTTAGGGGTGGTGAATTAGGGGAGGGTTGAAGGAACCGACGAGGGGGACGGATAGTTTCTTGTGATGACCCCTGCGCACTTCGGGCTTTTGATGATTCTTTGGTGTGATGGGAGTGTTAGTGAAGTTCGGCTTTGTTTGAAATTAAATAAAAAATGTTTCGTTTAAATAATTGCGCTCTTTACGTTGATTAATTAATCATTTGTTTTATTTATTACTTAATTAATTAGCGAGTTATTGTGTGAATTATAGCCGAAATAATCACATAATATAAAATAACAGTTCACCTTCGCACATAATTTCTAATCGCTTATATTAATGTTCACAAAAAACAGCCAGATCTACTTAACGAACCTGACATGATTTAGTACGGATATAAAAATAAAACGATTTAAACACACCGCACAAAATCACTCGATTATTTCGACGCGGCGTGTACAGAGTAAACAAAAATCAATTACAACGTCATCGCGAGCTACGACGACGACATTACGAAACATTTTAAACAACGATTACGACCTGTCAAAGCGTCGTCCAAATCGAACCACCCCAACACCCCTCTTTTTCCCGCAAAGCAAACATTTACACTGCCCGAGGCGCCCTTAAATAAAAATTAATAAATACACGCGGCGAAAAAAATAAAAATAAAACGTATAAAAGTCGACATCACAAGTGTTGCGGGGCAATTACGAGTCCGGCTCGCCAGCTAGTGACCGGATCAGATAAACGGCCTGTAGCCTAGCGACCGAAACGCAACAACAGATGTAATCTGCTAAGCGAGCGACGTCGATACATGTGCTTTCCTGCTTTCAGGCTGTGTGTGGCTGAAAAATGAAAATCTAGGCTGTGGAAAACTGTGGTTTTCCCCCCGAAGTATGTGGTTTATGGCAGCGTGCTCTGTATGTTTGTAAGTTTGGTTTGATCGTTATAAATGAAGTTGAGATCAACTTTGAAGTTTGTTTGAAATGGTTGTTATTAATTTATGCTGTTTGTTGGGTATAAAGAATATAAAAGTAAAAAAAAAATCGTTTGAATGGTTGTTTTATAGGTGCATTTGTGCTTCATGTGACTGTATAATGATGGTGAATAATTTAGTTTGTCGTGGATATCAGTTGTCAGCTGATTTGATTTTTATGTATCTTTTTTAGTATATGTACATTGAATTGAAAAATGAATATAAAAATCCTTGAATTATCAATAGCACCTATCCAGAAAAACCCAATTTTAAATGAAAATATTTTCTAAGTAATTATTCAAAAAATATAAATCACGTATGTACTATAAAATTTTATGTTAATTTTCATCTTGAGTCAATATTTGAACTACATACATATATTAACTAAATTAACGTAGTCGATAATATGAGCGTTAAAAATTAATCTCGATCGAAATATATTGAAAATATAAAAAAATATATATATGTATTTGTCTAATATCGATAAAGCTTTTTTTTCTGAGAACAAATATTTTAGTTTATAAATACATTTTTCTTGCGAACCCTACATATGTATATTACATTTTACTATGTACATCATTAAAGTCCATACAAGTCCAAGATACATGAAAATCCACCGATCCCCTATTCGTAGACATTTCGTGCACATCACGCTATCTCAAAAAAAGTGTCCGATAGAAAGTCATCAAGTACTTTATTGGTCTAGTATGGCCTGATGGTGTCGGCCATCGTCATTTGTAGTCATCGTCGCGTGTTCCGGCGCGTTCCGAAGAAGAGTCGAAACGTCGCGGTCCACCATCGGGAATTTTAAACGAATCGTTCGACACTCTTACCGAGAAATATTTACGACGTGATTATCGAACTAATGCGAAATTATCGTATCGTGTGTGTGTGCGCTTTGAAAATTACGCTTCTTCGAATGTGATTCTGATGCGCGCGATATGACTGCGACTATGGGAGAAATTCGATTTGGCGCATGCTGATGTTGTTCGAATGGGAAAATTATGCGTTCTATAGAACGCATATACAAAACCCTATAGGGTTTTGTAGTAAATTTTGCTAGAATTGAAAATTGATTAATTCAAAAATTGGATGTAATCATCGCCCAATGTGTGATAATGACTCAAACGATACGTCTGAAGTACAGTCAATTAAAATAAAACATTTGTAAAATAAACAAGCATATTTCCTAAAGCAACAGGTGTTGAGATCATGATGTCACGCAATCATTATATTATTCATATATTGCTTATTAATACTTTTTCGTCGCATAAAAATACCGTTCATTACCCGCACACTATACGCATCGTCATAGGTAAATCTACTATGGGGGCCTTTCCCACCCATTGAGTTTTTTTTTCCGATTTATACAATAAAGAATCGTTACTTGAAGTATCATTTTTATATTTGTATGTTATCAAATTCTTGATCTAAAAATTCTTCGACGAATCAATTTTTATTACTTATTATATTGCGTTTTGGATTTATACGCCGTGTTAAAATTTATCAAAGTTTAATCATTTTCTCATTAAAATTCAATTTGATCGACAACATAAAAATTTCAAAAATACTTCAAGAGCTTTTAAAAGTTCTTCTTCCAATGGCTTCTGCATCTTCCAGTTTACTGCACATGCGATGAATACGACCACCTTGAACTGAGGCATCAGGAAATTCACGGGTACTCATCATAACTCCTGTGAATTCTCCCAGTGCCAAGGTCCACGACAGTCTTCCGAAATCCTCGTTTTTGTCCCAGTGTCCTTCAAACTTGCCGTCCTTGAGCTTTTTTCCATACAGCCGCGAATTATAGCGCAATTTACCACGCTGCACAAAACCGGTCACCGTCTCGTTTACAATTTATATGTAACAATTAAACGGCTGGTTCTAAACGCCGCGTTGACCTGTCACAACATCTTGTTTATACACAAGGAGCCGATAAATCGTAGGGCAACCGCAATTTTCAATAATCTCTTGATTGTGTAACGAAACAATGACGGGACATCGAGCGAAAGTGACTTCGCACGAAAGTAAAAACACAAAAGGCGGCAATTAGCCGAAAACAATAACGATTATTATTATCGTAATATAGAAGCACAATCGGTGTGAAGTGTGCGATTCATCACCCCGCCAATATACTTAACGAGCCCGCCGTTAAAGAAAACTTTTTTCATCGCTTTCCGTTATTCGGCTCGTAAAAAATTTGAATGTTTGCGTGCGTGTGGCTCTCTTTTTTTGTACTAGGCTGTTCCTTATTAACCGACCAGTGCAACGGATAAAATATTTTTGTGTATACGATCAAATAGGTGGAATGGTGGAATAAAAAAACGGTCACGATTCTCCGCGGCGGATCTAACTAAGCAGGTGTATGAAGAATGGCAAAGTTTAACCGAACGGCGAGAATTTCGACGTCGTATATTGCAGAGACGTATAGTTATGATTTTATCTGATTAACATTTAACATTTCGTCATGTGAATCTGCGATGTTCGTGGATTTCGGTTTAAATACGTTTTCGATGTGTTAGGTATTTACGATATCAGAAATTTATCAAATAAAGCATTCTTGTTTTATTGAATTATTATAATTGTTTATGTGAAATACGGCACGTGCTTTATGTTATTATTAATGGTGCAACAACAAAAGCCATGAATAATTTTAGCTCGTTTAAAAACCTGCGGCTGCAATGTTCTTGTTATAAAATAGTTTATGTTTAGCTAAAGTTGTTTAAAATTTGTATACAACACGATTTCGTGTTACCGTTTAATACAAGCTAAAACAGTTACGAACGAAAATTTCAATCAAATCCGACAATTATTCAAATAAAACGATATTACGATCATTATTCTAGAATATTAATCCGGCATATATAATATATAATGGCTATCGCATTATACCGCCATATTCTCCATAATAATATCGGCGATTGAATTGCAAAGCAGACATCGCATCTCATAGATCAGCAGGAGATGAGTAACGACCGCAACATGAAAACCCACGCAATTTCAACAACATTGTTGCGCTTTTAAAAACCATACACGACACAAAAATTTTAATCGATCACACGAAAAAAAGAGACAATGGAAGCACTTAACACTGTATACACATAACCACCAGACCTGACACGAAAGACCTTTCGATTATTCGAACTATGCCATAATGAGCGCTTTGCCGTGTTTGTATTTCACGTACACTCGAGCGCCATGAGAAATCTAAACGTGTTTCAGTGTTTCATTAACTGTCGAGTACCCTTTTGTGTATTCTGAGCGAGTTGTCCGCTTGACGAGACGTACAAACATGTCGAAAATACCAATCGATTTGTGTCGTCAATTCGATCGATATGTTAGAAATCAAAGCCGGCTCGATGTCGTTCGAAAACAGTTAGTCCATTTTCACAAATCATCGTTATGTGCGCGCTTCGGCCGTTCTGCTTTTTTTTTTACATTTGAATACGATTTCTAAATTGACGCCAGGTCGACTTTCGGCAGGTATAAATGTCGGGAAATACAATAAAATTTAATATCGATCCGATTTATATGTTCTTTGCTTCGAGCTATAACTGCACTGTGAAACAATCGTGTTATCTATTAACGCTTCGAATATAAAAAGTGGGATCTGTTAAGTTTTGCAATAAAACTGCAATTTATTCAAGTGCATCATATACAAACCTGTCAATGTGTTAATCTCGATGATTTATTTTTATTTTACAAAAAAAAAATTATACATTAGAATTGGCTGCAATTGCTTTAACGTCGAATTTCTTTCATAAATATTCATTTTTGAAAATAAAACGAAGGGTTCGCAAAGTCCTAATTAAATGATTCAAATTCGTGGAACGTGAAAATTAAAATTTTATTTATTCCAATTGAAAACACGTAGCGGTTAATTTATATCGCTTTTTTATTGTCGAACGCATTCAAAAGTGGCGCTACGTAAACGGCGTCCATACAAATTTTCCATGAATCACGTAAAACGAAATAACACAGTAAAAACTCGATCGAAACGAGGGTGGACGGGATGGAACGACTTATGTGGAAAATCGGTGCTTGGTACCGGTCTAAACCTATTGTGCGAAAAACCCGGGCATGCCGAAACGTATCATAAAAAAGAAACAATTTCGGTACCATCAGTCCCAATCGGCCTCAATTCAAAAGCGAGAACGTCGCCATTAATCATATCGACACTCTAAAGTTTCTATGGGTCTATATTAAAATCTTTTCATAGCATAAATCAAGGGTTCTTTCCTACGTGCGTACATTTATATTGAAAATATTTAGTGGGAAAACGCGCTCGGGCCCATTATTAGGGATGTAAATCCGCGGCCAAAAGCCGGGGAGCGGAAACGACTTTCCGTGGAAATTACCATATGGCCGTTCTAGGGCCTTACACACGAAAGCTAATTTACTTTTTTACACGTGGATATTTCACGTGAATAGCCCTCCGTTAGTGGAGCGATTATTAATCACGAAAAAAAGGAAAAACTACATGTACAGTCGGAAAACTTGCGTGCGTGCAATATTGTTTATAACGCGCTTTCTACTGAATAATATATGTACGATAACGTACTGGATACGCAAGGAAACAACGCAAAATCGTTGTTTATCCACAAACATTTTCGAAATTCAATAAGCAAACACACGTCGGAGGTAATTCACCGAAATCGGTTGGTAAATTACCGTCGATCCCGGACGATGATCCGTGATCGATTCTCGATAGAATCAAATTACCTACTACGACGAGCGCATCGTTGTTTGGATAAAATTGACGACAACGTTGGGTAATCGTAATCACCGACTGTATTATACATACACACACAATATAATAAACGTGTGTTTGTAATACATAATTGAACAGGCTCATTTTGGTACGATGTAATCGTAATTGCTGAAAATCCACGAGTTGACGCAACCGTGTTAAATTCCTGCTTTCGACCGAAACGAACTCGTTCCTGATAAAAATAAACGAGAATCGACGTATTTTCATATCGCTGAACGAATTTGTATATTGTTGAATGAAAATTTATTTTAATCACGAATATGATTAGGGGCTGCAAATCAACCGCGACGTTGATATTATAGGCGGGTTTCCGAGTTTCGTGCGAATCAATTCTTAACTCGCCTTTTATTTATTGCCGAAGCAATCTATTATGCTCCAGACGGTGATTTTCAACTCGCGTTTTGGCAAAAGCCAACCCAACCCCGCTTTTAGCCGAACATCGATCAAACTCTCTGCGGGGGCGGAAAATAGGGGTTGTTTTGTGTTGGCGCGTCGGGTGGCCATGGCGACCGCACACATACGCCCACGAAAAACTCTGATTTATACCCCAACTACATTAATTCCGAATCGCAAATTTAACTTGAATCAAAATTCTGGATTTGTTCTTTGATTGAGCTTTTGAATTATGAGTAAATTCAATCTGGAAGATTGTCAAATATTGTACAGAAGATTAGTCACTCGTGCGCTCTTTATAATAACTTCCGAAAACTTTTAATTAATTTTTTTGTCATTTTATATATATGAAAGATTATTAATATTAAAAATAAGAATTATTATAAATACGATAAATTAATCTAGATTTAATAGATTTTCTATCTAAAGTAGATTTTAATCAAAAAAATAAAACGCGCATAACTCTCACGGTAATGCCAGTCATTTCCAGCCCGTCAGTTACATACGTGTTAGATAAATTTAGGGGTGAGTGGCCTCAGCATTTTAACATCAAACTGTTCCCGATTTAACCCCTCCTTTAGAAAATTGTTGATAAGAAATACATGGCGGCCACGTCTGGCAAAAGGACGATTCGCGTCGCACACTGCACGCGATCTACGCCAATTACGTCCACACAAACGCAAATAGTTCCCGCATATATCACACAATTTAATGTGTTTCGTATATATGGACTCATGTGTATGTTTCTGATTTATACCAGTTCCATAAATTATGATTTCCGAGGAAAAATTCGAATTTCATTTCCGCACCGCGTTCGTACGCGTCGCTCAATAATGCTCTTTTCGAATAACCGCTACGTCGAACGGTTAATGTCGTTGTTGAATTATATTTTCAAATTGGCTAGAATATTTAAGTATTCACGAAAGGTTTTTGCGATTGAGTCGTTTCAGAAAAATTATCTTTTCTTGTGAAAGTTTTATAAGGGATATTTGCCACAACTCTATGAATATCGAATTGCTGTTTGTTTTGCGATTGAAACAAATTGGACATGTTTCAGTTGAACAAGCTGGTTAACTATCACGGAATCATTTTATTATATTTTTTTAATAAAAACGATTTCTATTATAAATAATTCAGTTTTTTTTTTTTTTAAAGAATGAATTTATAATAAAATGCGTAAAAATTACTCACCATTAATCCTTGATTTTCCAGATGAGCTGCGCCGATCAATCAAGTGTCTGCAAAGAAGAAAAGAAAATTTATAAACGACTGACAACAATGCACTTACATTTACAATTCGTTTGAAAACGTTATACTATTTGTAAGCCGGGTTCGTTTTCTAACATACACAATAATTTCCATAAGAACTCGAAAAACCGCAAGCAATTTATTATATAGCTTCATAATTTTGTTATATTAATAAAAATTAATAGGTGTGTCAAAAGTTTACAAAAGACGTGATTCATTGTCTTCACTTTCCATCGACGCCTACATACGAAGATTTTCATTCTTTAAAGCGTTTATTATTGATTTTCATCCTAGCATTATTATTCTCGCTTTTAAGCCGACCCACGTGCTGTCGTTTCTGTAATCGTTTCGTACGTGTTGCCGTTAAATTTTATAAAAAAAATTGTTATTTCAACTACACTAAACATTTATGAAATTTGCAGAACCGTTACGAGACTATTATGGAAAAACGCGAAAAATCGCTAACTGATTATTATGCTTTTTTTCATAAACTCAATTAACAATATCTCAATTCATCTCGTAAACAATTCAAAGTATATTTATATCGCATACGTGCTATAAACCTACATAATAAAATTTTAATTATATATATTTCATTTTATGGAAGTGTTAAGTGCTGATAAATTTAAACAGTTTCATTCAATTTATCTTATACGGAAATCACTTAAATTCATTCATCGGTTACAATTGTTAATTCTGCAATACCTCAGTTTTAGCTTCAATATAATTCGATATCGAAAAAAACATACATTAACAATATCTTCCGAAAAACTTTGCATAAGTCAAAACCCCATTGGCGTAACCATACTTTACAAATTCTTAAACAAACTAAACTCGGGAAAGCGCTCACAAACGAACGAGTCCACGGAGGAAACGTATCGAAATTCGATAACGACCATTTTAAAAATAGCCCCTGCGAGACTAGGCACGAAAGTTTGAGCACCGTCGTTCTATATAATGACGAAGCCAACGACGGTTTTATACGCGTCGAGATTACGTTCTCCACTATTCGGGTACTGGGGGCCATAATGCCACAATGGCACGCATTGTTCATTACCGAGCGGCGGTCGTTTGCGGGAAAATTTTTCCCGAAAAAAAAATTGTATACGTTAGCCGAAATATATGAAAAAATATACGGAATTACACGTAGCGAGTATAGGTGTGTATCCGGCACGAGTCCGCGTTATTATATTATATATTGTATTAAATTATAGTCGCGGTCATTAGCCGTCGTCTTTGACGGTCAATAAACGGCTCGTGGCTCTACGGTTTTTTAGAGTTGACATTTTTTTATGATGTAATGAAAGGTCGTAATCAAATTTGAATTTAGTTTAGGGCAAAACGCGAAGCGAATTTGTTACAAAATGAAGCTTTTTTCAAAGAAATTCTCAAAACTCATATATTTAATATAATATTAGAAAAGGTTTTTGGTTTAAAGAAAAAAATTTCATTTAAAAAAAAGTAACACTCATATCAATCTTTTCTCACACTTTTACGATTTCGACCGAATTTTTCTTTAACATTTGTCCCCGGATTTGACATCGGCAATCGACCAAGTGCCGACAATGGCTCCTCGGCGGCATCATTCTCGTTTTATCATGATTGTTTCGAGCTGGGCCTAGCATTCCCACGATGCGGCCCCGTGATTGATGACAGGGCGGGCGCCAGTTATCAATCATTCGAAGCCGAAAATAAATTCGCGTGCCGTCCATTTTACAGAATTCCGATCGATTTTTATACGATTTCGGTGTAAGGGCGCGTCCTGATAATTAACGCGTCAAATTATTACGTTCACGAATTTTGACGGTTGAAATTATCGTTGTTGCTTCGTGGCACGCTTGTGATGTATTTACATTTGCGGATCGGTGTGCTTTCCTAACATTTGTATGAAAGTACGTGATTTGAATTGTGATCGGATGTGAATTTCATCTAGATTCTGATAAAATGTATTTACAATTTATAATGGGCAATATGCGGTTTTATCGCACTTATCTGTCGATATCCTGGATCCAATTTCGCGCAGGAAACGTCGCGTCACCTCTACGATTTTTTAACATATACAGCAACAAAGTTGCACTTGATTTATTTTTAAAAAAAAGCTCAAAGAAGAACCGACCAATTTTGAAAATACACACTTTTTTTCAAGTTTAATACGCCTGACCGGCATACAATCCGTATTGTTTTCGTAATCCGAACAATGAACCGGCGCGAGCGTTTCCTGTGAGAAATCGAGAAAAATGGCTGTTACGTGTGACCATCATCAACGGGGCGATATAAAACGGTCATCTTTAGACGTATTATAAGAGCGACACGGACACAATTGTCGCACGAAATCCGTGAAGAAACGACCCCGGCATTTTTCTTAAACATTCTCAGTACATAGTACCTAATGTGATGCACAGACGGTACAAAAGTACCGTCGCTAATTTTTTCTGTACTTTATTTTTTCCCCATTTTTCAATGGGCTTTGACCGAATTCGTGATCGGAGCTAACAGCGCTTTTTAAAATTGCATGTTCGCATTTCCGAGAAACTTTCCATGGCTAAATTGCGCTCACGTTTTTCCTAGAAAGCTTCGTTTCCCCCTTTTTAATGTATAAAAAATCGAGCGGGTTCGGTTTGGAATGAATTTTTAATATGTTTGTATGAGTAATTCTACGAATAGTTGACATTAAGTTCGTGATCTGATAAGGCTTCGGCGCGAGCTATGTGCTTTTTATTTAACGCCGAATCGAAGACGAGTTTCTTTGCGGGCTCTATTATTAGAATAAAATTTAGAAAATTGACCTTTGATTATAACACACATAAGTGGTTTTCTTTTCTACATTATGTGCGTGTGCTTTTTTCTACGTGCAACCGCTAATTGTCAAAGGTTGACATGTTTTTTGGGTCACGCTAGAGCAAGCGGACGATTGCGAGAACCATTGTTCTATGATTATTATTAGAACCATTGTAAGTGCCGCTTTTGTTTTTGCAGTTTCCGTACATATAGTGAAATCGGGAAATCAAAAAAACTTGCTCTCGATCTGCTTTTTATGCTACATTCATTAAAATTTTACAGCGAAAACGATTTGCATGTCGGCGAGACAAGATATTTTTGTAATGATGTATCCGCTATTGAAAAACTTTATGCGAAATCGATTTGGTTATAAAATTTCATTTAACAGTCGCGATTTATTTCGACAGAATAAATAAAATTATGTTGGTTCCAATTGAAGCGTGAAATTAATTTCTGAATTTTAATGAAACTCGGAATGTTTAACTTCATTAATTTCAGGTCAGCAACCCCCTTTTTACGAAGTGTGTTTATTTTAACTAGAAAGTTTATCAACGTGACTTTACACAAATATTCAAAAGTGAGATATTTTCCAGTAAACATACATTTTAAAACCATCTTCGCAACACTACAACAAAATTTTCACACCTTTTGTTTGTAAAACTGTTTATATTACATCTAAGAACATTTTCGAAAAAGCTTCGCTCACAGGGATAAAGCTACAAACAGTATACAAATATGAAAACGCAAAAGAATTTAGCACATGACTACCGACAATAATTAACTTAATTCAATTCCCAACTTATCATTACAGAACGAGACTCAGGCGTTCGACGACATTTCGAAAATACCCGACAGCATTTTCAAACACCCGTCGATTTTCGATCGGCTGGCGGCGGGAACGATTAGCGTTTTTTCCTTTTTAATTTCGAGCGATTATACAACGCATTTTATAGATATTTAACGGCTAAAATCGAGAGTGGTTGCATCACGAGCCTCATAACCGCTGGGACAGGTTTGCGAACGCAATTCGTCACAAGTGGGGCAGGGCAAAAGTGAGAGTAAATTTTAACACACAGACAAGTGGGCTCATCATTAAATGTGTACACACGTGTTCGATTGAGGGATGTAGGTTCGAAATTAACAATCTTTGGTGATAGAAGAAAATTTTTCGTAGTGGTAAAACATTTTTCAATTGGTTTGTATAATATAAATAGTTGATGTAAATTTATGTGAGAAAATAAGTCAAAGGGAATGAAAAACTTGTATGTTTATTTTTAGTTTTAAATGAAAGAAATTATTTTAAAATTATATATTAATACGTCACATCAAATATTGAAAGGCAATAATTTCCTTCATTGCATAAAGGTCTACTATTATGATCATTATTTGCTCATTTTCAACCTTTAATCTAGTTGAAATTATTACCACTATGTAATTTATAAAGAACTCTAATTATTATCTATTATTACTTTGAAAGTATCAAGGAAGGAAAAACCAAGCAAAGTAAAAAAACCTTTCCGATAAGATCGTAAATTTAAGCTTTCATTTTCCTTATCGCGTGTGGTCACTATGTAGTGATAAAAGGAATCTTATTCGGAAATAGCTATATAACGAACCCATTTTTCGTTGAAAATCTTATAATTGATAAAAAATATGTAATCAAATTCATCATTTTGATAATCAGTAAGAATTAAGGGTTGTCATCACTGGTAAATCGGTAAATGACCGAAATAACAGTTTGATAATTTACCGGTAAATAAAAATTACTTTTTGTGTTTCGAATATTTTTGTTGTATTTTTAGAAAATAATTTTGGGAAAAGTCGGTTTTCGTAAGTATTCGATTTTTTGGGAAAATGTTTTTGATTATACGGTTTTTACGGATTTTTCGGGTTTTTCCCGGTTTTCATTTAAGATTTAATTTACCGGTAGGCCGCTAATTAGTAAAAAATAGCAGATTACCCGTAAATAAAAATCACATTAAATCTGACATCCCTAGTAAAAACCTATACTTTCTTCAACCAAATAATTTTACATTCAACACACAAAACGCCCGCACATCTCCAACATTTCTTCGACCCCTCCCACTAGAGACGTCATTTGTGGGAGGTACGGGGGGGCAGTTACCCCCCCTACAATTTTGGGGTTCGAATAATTTTGAGAAATGTCGAATAATTTTAAAGAGCGTTGACCTTTTTTTAGGGAAAAATTTTTTGGGGTTCGAATAATTCTAAAAAGCGTTTCCCTTTTTTTAGGAAAAAAATTTTTGGGGTTCGAAAGTGTCGAACAATTTTTGGCCTACCTTCCTTGGAAAAACCTGAAATGACTTCCCTGCCTCCTACCTCCCAAAATCTCCAATTTCCGACACAAAATACCCACTTTTGACACGACACCCCTCATCCAACACATCGACGTGTCGGTCCCATCCTGTTGTCAACCTCGTCTCGATCCGGTGATTGATCGAGCACCGGAACCGGCTCCACCGGCGGACCATTGCACACGACCACGAGGTCTCGTATGGGTTCGAATCGAATGTTTATAATTTATTTTATGGGCGTGTTGCGGGTAAGTGTTGCGGGCAAGTGCGCAGACGAAGGTCGGGTAATTGTACGGGGTGTCGCGCCGGTCACGACTCCGCTGGAGTTTGTAATTGAAATCGATTGGTGATTTGTTGATTGGGTCGAAAGGGTGTGGTGATTTGATGAAAAATATAGTGGTCGTTCTGTGGGACGAGTCTGAAGTGAGTCTGAAGGTTTTCAGAATGGGCTGAATAGTTTATAATTGGGATCGATTGGGGAGAAAGAGTGGGAAGGTTCGGGGAAATTAAAATGGTTTGTGTGTAAAAGTTTCCTATTGAGTTTGAATCGAGCAATTTGTGAAGTTGGAATTTTTAATTAAAATATAATGGTTTTTAAGAATGTAGAGTTTCAAGAAAATTGTGGTCGTTGTATATACTCGTATATAATTTATAAATTATCAACTCAACATAAATAAAGTACTAGCTTAATTTGTAATAAAAACCAAACGTTTTGTAATTGGTTGTGTATATAAGAATAGTTATTCGATAAAACCGAACATAAAAGTTTCCAATTAAATCTAAATCGAGCAATATTTGGTCTGCGTTATGTAATCGATTTCTATTAGGTCGAATTGCTTATTAGAAGGTTGATTAGATGTAGATTATATCAGTTATATATTTATGATTTAGATCGATGTAAATAAATCGTTATCGTTAATTATATATTATAATAAAAAATGTGTCCTTTACAATCTGGGTTATTCTTACTGTTATTATAGCTACTGGGCATATTACGTTTCATTGTATCAATTTTTATTGAACATAAATATTGTTTTGCAAATTATGTTCGAAAAACTTCAAAACAACGATCAAAATTATACAGTTAACTTAAAGTTAAAAAATGATCAATCAAAATAATCTCCAACGAAATAAATTAAAGCGCGCTTATCTCGCGACAATGTCGGAAACAATCAGTTGCAAAATACGCCCTTAACCTTTCTCACCTGTCAGTTAGCATACGTTCTAAAAGCGTATACAAAACACACGAAGTGAGCGCGTTTCGCACAGATAAGATTACCACGAACATAATTTATTTACGTGAATTACGATCGAGAGCGATTTGTTGTTTGCCGACCGATAAAGCCCGCCGCGTAAAGCCTATCGGCATAAATCTGGCAAAACGAGGCGAACGAAGCCCATGACCTCAATAATTAGAAACAGCGACGTCCATTAGACCGACGAGAATGATTCATGATCTTGAAAATGGCGTGTAAGTTGTCTTACGAGAGGCTGTTATCGTAGGGCGTGTTACGCTCGGAACCGTTCGATTAACAATTCTAATGTCGGTAAAAATGGTAAATTGTCGATGAATAAGAAATGATTTTTGCATATTCATGAGATAATAGGATGAATTGACGTAATGGTTTTTGAAATTGTTTGGAATCATTAATCAAACTCGGAAAATTTATTTTCAATGATCTATTAATTCGACGGCCATGGAAATCGGCGTGGACGCATTATTTTTTAATGGAAACAACATTTGTTAAGTGATCTCCATTCCGATCTATACATTCTTGCAATCATGATGGAATGAAAAATATGGCGAATCACAGCGATTTTCTTGGGAATTTTGTTTTCGAAAAATAATGGTGACTTTTAAATTATCATGGTCGCTATCATTAAATTATTTATACTTTCGATTCCGAAAAACATCGCTAATGCAATCGAATTACAACAGTATCATGAAAATTTATTTGTTTTCCCAAGACAAAATGTAAATGCACCACAAAAACATCAATTCTAGTTTTACGAACATTTTAAAATATCCGAAATATCCATTATCAGGCGTCGTTTGGCAACTTCAAATGTTTAACACGACAATGTTTCGAAACGGTGAGTTATCTATGTCGTTCGTTGTTCGCCGGTGACAAGTGCCTCATAGCCGCAGGATGCGGGTCACAATTTTCACAATGCCGATTTTGCATAACAACATTCCAAGTACTTCCTTTATTTATTCGTTTATTTGATGGGAAATTTCGTAAAGTCGGCGTTTTGAGAACCGGCGGATTCTTCTTTGATTTATAGCGACGACGGATGAAAATGTCGCTCGAGGCGGTTTTTTGTTGGGTTTAAAAAATTGCGAGAATTTTTATTTATTTATTTTTGCGTTTCGATGTTCTAAATTATCATAACATCATAGTCGTTGAAACAATTCGGAGTCACGTTTTTACTGAATCGATTGGAATTTCCTAGATTAGAAGGCTGTGATAGATTCAATTCAATAAAAAAAAATGAAATTTATACGTATATAATTCACTTTTTTTTTGAAAAAATATTTCAAGCAAGATTAAGTCGTTAAAGTCAAAATATTAACGACCTTAAATATTTTCCAATCATGCTTTTATTCCGTATTTAAAACATCATTCAAGAATAATTATGGGGCATATTGCGAAGTCGATCATTTTAACTCGAATAAAAAACAGCAGTCTCATTAAATCATAGTCTTAGAATTTCCACGATGCCTTGCACGTACCCTTGGCTCAATTTCATACATACTTTACAGGATAAAAATGCAGTTTCCGAGATTCAACAAAACATCGCTTATTTTCATTAATTCTGCGAAAAGTGCATCGCGTAAGTGCACCCTTTCCGAATCGCTCTCATTTATTAAACGTTAAAGCCGCGCATGGTTTTTCGCATACAATGTTGCGAGTGAAACGAAACCGGAGCTTTGCATCGAAAGCTCATCTCTTCTTGTTATTCCATTTTTTTAATAAATTTTCCAATTTTTTAAATCGTTTTTTAGGCCAGGGCTGCCCAGACGATCACGCCCAATACCTCCGCGGGGTAAAAACGAAGACCACATTCGTAAAAAATATTTAAAAAAAAAACGAACCTCCGAATAATTGCTACCAGTAGCCGCCGGTACGTAAATACACTCCGAAGTTCTTTTATTTTTAATTTTTATTAATTTATTTATACATCCGCTTTTCAAGAGCCGCTACCCGTTTCGCTTTCGATTTCTACAAAAGACAAACCAGCGTATTTTTTTTAGAATTTCACAAACTCGCCCACGCGCGGGTGTGTTGAGCAACCTTCGTAAAAATGTCAGGTATTTAGTCTATAGTGTTTAGACTGTCTATATAGTAAAAAAATAAGATTTATTCATCGTTTATCTGGCTCAACATCCCCGTCAATTTTTCCGTTTCGCAACCGAAACGCGTATAATAAATTTCACGGATACACGAAAGTGTATGTTCGTATTAGACGTTAACGCTTCGCGAACACACAATAAGTACGTGTTCAGATTAGCGAAAAGGTTAATGCCACTTTGCTGTTTGACTGCGAAAATAATTTTGCAGTCGAAAATAAATCCGTTCTGACGTATCGTTGCAACGGTAAAGAATATGTGGTAAAAAATGAATTGGACGTGTCGTGAAAATATCCATGGAAAAAAATCGTAGTCTATTAGTTATCTGCGTAGTTAAAACTATCGTTTGTCAATCGAGTCATGTTGAGTAACGAATTGATCAAAACTTTAAATTAGATCTATTATCGGTATGGGCTTTCAACGAGTTCGACATGCGTTTCCTTCTCAATAAATTTATGTATGTTTTAATAGTTCTGGAGATTATATTTGAATATATTGAACCTACGCAAAACGTTGACGTGAATCGATAATCTAACTAATGATATTTTTTAAATTAAGCTTTTCCCATAAATTAGATTCATATATGAATTGCTAATTACATTTGAATGGGTCAACATGTATAATTTTGTTGACAAAACAAATATTTCTAGAACAACCGGAAAAATCAAATTAAATTAATATTACTGAGAATTTTATTTAAAAATCAGGTTTCATTGGATCTGCAGATCCCTTATAATTACATCAAGATCATCTTCTCCAAACCTTCGCAGAAACACCACATCTACCTAAAATCTGCGGTAAAAACTCAAAATTTCCTCAACCCTAAACGTTCCAGGAAGCGTTTCGCGTGCATAATCTTACCGCATAATTTTCCAGTTGTCGATTGCGCTTAAAGCACTCAGAGGTGTGACGAAAAACTTCCATCGACGATAAATCAACACGATCAATTTATCAGCGCTATTAAAGCGATCGAATGCGGCACTTTAACATAATTAATCATTGACTGTCCACTAGGTAATTAATTCGTTTGATTTCGCGCAGTAGCCGCAACGGTGACCATTAAGCACGACTTTGTCCAAAAACTCTGCATGGCGGTGGCATTAACAGTGATACGACACACTTGTCCCAATGCTTGCATTCAAAAATGGACTCGGAGAAAAAAAAGCATGCGGCTTGTCTTTCGCCATAATGAATTACACGTTCGGTCAATTAACTACACATGTTTACGCTAGGTGTTATGGCGCTTTTTTTTTTTTCGCATTATGATCGTAAGTATGTTTTTTTGCTGGCACCGATTGACCAAACATTGTACCTGTTCTAAAATCAATATCGTACACCGGTTTTACGATTTTTTTTTCATAGTGTCTAACGCACGTCTGGTTTTGCGTGTGTGTGCGCGCTTTTTTTTTTTTTTTAAATAATTTTTCGATTTATGGTATAAAAGTGCAACATTTCAATCGCCTTTTAAGTGGATTTGTTTTTTATGGTAATTTAATGTGTGACAAATATATTGCCTATGATCAAAGTGCATTAAAATTATCGTGTGGTTATTAAATAAATGATAAAAAAATAGTGGTGTGACCTTAAGAAAACTGGTCTAGAAAAATTATGAAAATTTCGGGTGTGAACGTTATTTGTGACATTGAATGAATCTGGACAAAAAAATTGATAATGATTATTATTAACTCGGCGGAAAAGTTAATTTTTTTTCCTAAAGTGACTTTTTCTAAGGTTTTCCTAACGCTTTTGGATCAATAGCGCTACAAAAAATGTCGGTAATTATTACAATTTCGATACACTTTCGTTTCGAAAGCAAAGACGTCAGTTCCAAATAGTGACAAGGCAGTGGCCGTTTTAAAACTTTTTATAATTTTTATCGATGATAATATTTGAAGGTGCCATTTTCGATCGATGCCTGAAGCGAATTTGATTCTCATTTATATTGCAGCGCATTTAAAAAGTTTTTTTCAACATTTTATAATCCCAAATTATACACAATCCCACTTTTTAAGCGATAGAGAGATATGAACTCGAAACCGAAACTTTTTATTGCTTCATTTAATATTTCCAAATAGGTCGAATACCCATTTTTTCCACGCCATTTAAATAATATTTCGGCAAATTATTTTTAAAATATACGAATATGTTTTTGCCGA
The DNA here is from genome assembly GCA_009617725.1 of Hydropsyche tenuis. Taxonomy (NCBI): domain Eukaryota; kingdom Metazoa; phylum Arthropoda; class Insecta; order Trichoptera; family Hydropsychidae; genus Hydropsyche; species Hydropsyche tenuis. Next base: position 2,404,074 of record VTON01000008.1, read on the forward strand.
TGAGGAATATGCACTTATTGACCGCATCGAACGTGACGTTACAAAGTCGTATCGGTACATAAAAATCACCATTTTCGATGATTATTTACGAGAAAATGACGCGAAAAACCCGTCGAGCTCGTATTTATTTTTCCACTCAATCGTACCGAAAGTATCATTACGCTAATTTAACCGGACGGTTACGATAATGCCGAGTTTGCCAGAAACGACTGCCATATAACCGCGTCATTACGCTGTCGTCGAAAATCATTCATTTTTTTTTTATTTCACCGTATTAAGATTCGGATGGAATTTACGCTAACTGGGGGAATCGAATAAAATTGAGACGTTAAAGTTTGGCCCTTTTCGTTAACTCGAAATATCGAGTCGTTAAAAGTTAACGAGCTGATATTGTCACTATGGGCGATCAATGTAAATTTAGCGGCTATAAAAGTCGCACGCGTATCAGATTTCTGTATGGAAAAAAGTATTTTCTAATTTTGTAGATAAAAATTTTTCTAGTTTCCGCTCGGTGTAATATAAAAAATTGAAATCCCAAGATTTTCTCGCAATTAACACGTAGCGTTCGCATTTTAATTGGCGCTTAATTCAAACGATTCTTAATATGTATTTTTTTGGTAAATATTTGAGATAATTTCTGAAAACGTTGTGTAAATATATTTCGTATCAAATTTGTGTTTTTTGCCTATTTACAGTTAATTAATGCTCTTTTTTATTTAATGCTCGAAAGATAGGCATTTCAGTTATACTATCTGGAAAATAACTGTTTTTCAAGCAACAAAATACTAGTAGTTTATCATTTCAACCGTACAACCATGGTTCATCGATTTTTTCACAGGAAATAATTAGTAATTTGGAATTAGTTGTAAAAAAAAACGTTAGCGGGAAAGTACAAAAATATAATAAAAATTTTAACACACGTCAAAATGTCGTGGGAACAAACGAAAACAAATCATTTACGGAAAGAAAATTATATAAAAAATACATTTATTAAATAACACACAAATGTCGCAGATATATACATTTATTTCGATGACATTTTACATGTACAGAAAATGAGTACAAAAGCCAACATATGTACAAAAATTTACAAGCAGTGTGTAATAAGACATGTGCAATCGGTGTCACGACATAAAAAAAATCCACACACACAAAATTAAAAGTGACTTTTTTTATTAAATCTCCAATTATTATGCATTTCGCCAAATTGAAATATTATAAAGGTGCAATCGACCGCGGATATTTTTTACACGATATCGAATGCACCTTGCTGTAACATAATGTGCATGCACCATTATCCGAAACGTGATATTGCAGATTCGCACAACGTGATATTAAAACGTTGCGAAAGGGAAAGGATTTGCACCGAACGGCTATTATTATTGTTATATTATTCGTACATAAGCTTGTTCGTTTCGTCTATCTGTGGATCTAAAAAAAATGGTATTTTATTGACGGTGAGGCGAATTAATCTGTAGATATTACGCAACACTTTTTGGGTCAATTCGTATCTGAATAATGAGGTACGTCCGATTTTTAATGTAAAATATTAGCTCTATAGAATGAAATATGCAAAATTTCAATTGAAGTTCTTATGTAAAGTCAATATTGATCGGTCTGAATTGATTTTGTTGTGAATAGACCGTTCTCTTATTGAGTGAGTTCAAAGCGCGTTTATAATATAGAATTTATTAGGTGTTCTTGATTGAAATCAAACAGTTTTTTTGCCTACATCCTTCTGAGAGGAATTTTGCACATCGGTCGATAAGTGTGTACAATTTATTCAATTAAGTTCTCATGTATTTTTTTTTTAACTAATGTTATTATATGACTGAAAAAATTCACACAAAATCTGCATGTGTATTCTTTTAATTATGCAAAACTAATTTAACATGCGAATAATGCTTTATGCAAATCTGATAAATTGATTTTGGTGCATTTTGATTATATTTTTCACGCTAAATTCATTGGATCATTATAAAACAATTTTTTTTCAATTAACAATTCGGCAATTCAATTTAATTTAATTGAAACCGATTACCGAATCGTTGTGATATCCTTGAGTATAATGTCAATAAGCATGTGTAAAACTAATATACTTGAATATAAACATTGTACGTGATTTTCTTACAATAATAATCTAATTAAATATTGAGTGCGAAAGTGCAGCTTTTATACAAGTGTTTTAACCTTTCCCGTTCGTGATTCACTTAATATGCTAAATAACTTTTGAACGAAACGATCATATTTGAATCGAACGGAGAAGGTTAACTAATTCAAATATTATGTATTATATAACAAGCTTTCGAAACGTACAAACATTTCGTAGTGAAAATCTAAATCACACAGTGAGTCAAAGCATCGACAGACCATCTCCCCATATGCGCATCACAATTCATACCAATTGCATTTTACCAACTAATATCTACCCCAATTTACCAACTTTACCAAATTACTTATACAACCATATTTCATCAAAAAAACTCCAAACACCCAAACAACCCCAAAAAACCCCTTCAACCCAAAAAAACAACGCATACAACAAGATGACCAATCTAACGCGCCCAACGCATCCTCGTCTCCGCAACATTGGCAGCAGTGCGCTCTTGCGTCAGTTGGCGATCGTGTTGGCTATAACTACTCACTCGGCGGCCATGGCAAGCTGGGGGCGCAGGAGTGTTCGCCGCGGGCACCGCCGCGACACTGTCCGCTGGCCACCGGGGCTCTGGGGGCGCCGGCGCACGCGCCCCCTGCGCCTGCGCCCCCCGAGGGGTGGCCCCACCCTATGGCGGGGCGTATTGATTTTTTCGGGCGACGCTTTTTCGTGACTCGCTCCCAAATAAACGCAGTCACGGAAGCGTAGATAGGGGGTGTTTTGTTTTTTGATTTATGATTTTTTTTAATAATATATTGTGGTGTTGTATATTTTTACAATATGAATTTGATAATAGTCTAGATCAGGCTTGTCCAAAATTTCGGTATGCGAGGGCCACTTTGGCCAAAACACGGTCAAACACGGCAAAACACAATTTGCATTTTTTTTTTATTTAACGATTAAATACATATATTTTGATCAGAATGTACTTGAAAAAATCGATTGTTCAATCATTCAAAAAAATAATACTAATTTTCATCGAATTAGAGCAAAATTCGTAAATTGTTATGTATGAAAAGTGGGGGCCAGTCGCGAGAGCACTGGGGGCCAGTTTGGCCCCATAGTGGCACTTTGGACAAGCCTGGTCTAGATTTTTTTTAGATAGTAACGAAAGTTTTTTTTATTTCGTGTAGCGCAGGCATGGGCAAACTTTTTGGGTGAAGGGCCAAATTTGATCGCGCGTTGTTTCAAATTCGTAATTTGAGTAAAACCACAAATTCTAAAAGAGTTATAAGTAATCAAATTCGATTATATATCAATTATATATTAAAATTTATTTTTTAAGAAATATTTTGTTAGTAATACGATAATTGTTCGCATGCGGCCCGCGGGCCGCAGTTTGTCCACGGCTGCTGTAGCGTAACTATAATAAAATGATAAATTTTAAAGAGTTTCAAATTAAAATAAATAATTAGATCAAACTAAATAATATACAATCACATTTATTAAATGACCAAGCCAATTGTTTCTAAACTTTGTTATCCATCGATTTACACGGTACTCTTTTTACACGTTTTCGCTTTTACACGGTTTTGAAAAAATATAAAAATAAAAATAAATGTTGAAAATAATCAATAATAATAACATTAATAATTTTAACATTGAATTCTATCACTAACTAAAATAGAAGAGCCACTGTTAGGTAAACAACGAGGTGCGTACCTGCACGTTTGTTATTACGTCGTAGTTTGACATTTCAAGTGTAACCTCAAAACGATATGTCAACCATGATATTTAATATTTTTATAAATTGCTTATTAAAATTAGGACTTCGAAAATTAGGAATTCGGACTAAAATTAACCTAACCTAACCTAAGTTAATAAAAAGCTTGAAAAAACAGCCAAATTATGCGTTTTTTGTGTACTTTTCGATTTACACGATTTTACTTTAAAAAATATACAATTTCGATATACACGTTTTTCTCAGGAACCTATCTACCTTGTAAATCGAGGGATAGGTGAGTTTCTTTCAATAATTTAATGGAAAATATAAAATCAGATTGTGAGTAAATTTTACATTTTAAATGAAAAGCATTTTCTTTATATAAAAAAAAATCTAAATTGTGCTTCGTATCATTGTGTTAAATGAAAACTTCCTTTATTTTTTAATACCGTCAGAAAGTGTCAAATGATAAAATCTATTCAAGTATGTTATTTTCTTGGAAGTATGAAACTAAAGTATTTTTTTAGTCATGAAGGACTCTCGAGCCTTGCCAAGATTCTATATAGGGTTGTGATGCAGTTGCGTATAAAAAAATGCAGTTTAGTTGTTTCTTTCAGAGATAAGAAACTGAACGAATAATTAAATTTAATTAAAAAATATAATAAAATCATAAATAAAAAAAAAGAAAATTCGGAAAAAATCCAAAAAAAAAAATTACAAATTCCCATCCATCATACTATTTCCAACAATCCATCACATTTCATAGAACCCGATAGATCAAATCACACACATTATCGGAATGCAAGCGACCACATTATATTGATAATAGATACATCAAATGAATGTACAAACATGTCAAAATTTTCCGTTAATATTTACACATCCAAGTCACACTCGCCGCACGTCGTTTTTTTCACACATACATTATTACACGGAGCTTCAAGCGAACTCTCGCTACCCAGAACTCGAGCAAACACCATAAAATTTACAGAAACCGACAAACGGAACACGCTGTACATAAACAGGGGGGGGCCAGGGGGGGTTTGAAAAGGCGCATATACAGCCGGCAGTTAAACGAACCGTAGTTATGTGATTGTTTTAACATAAGCGTATTAAGGCTGTCGGACGTTTTGATAAATCGCGCCGCGGCTTTTCGGGGAATTCTGGAAGTTTCTTTCAGATTTTTTTTTTTTTTTACCACTTTCGTATCGGTGATATGTTGTAATAATGGGGAGGGAAATCTTTTCAGCCGTTTTCATTACGATGCGTAAAATTCGGGCGGTCGTTAACGTGTTCCACAGTCATAATAATAAACTGAAAAAATATATATATTCATAAATGAAAATGTAAAAGATTAGGCTCGGCACGGAAAATACACTTAAATGAGCGACTTTTGGCCTAATTTTTACAGTGAATTAGGCGCGGTCTCACTTAAGCTGATTGAATGGAAAACTTTGATTTTACTGCCGAATTTTTTTAAGGATATAAAATAACGTTCGAATCGGATGGTCTGTGTTCTAAAAAAAAATATATATAATTTTGTCAACCCTGCACAAAAAACGCGTAAAATTTTATAGGAGCAAATGTCAGTTTGATATTTGGCTATCGTTGTAAAAAAAGCCTGTTTGACATTTGCCGAATATACGAGGGGAGGGGAGCTTCCAACTTGTCGAAAACAATAATAAATGCATATAAAACGAACGAGGTGCGATGAATGGATCTTGATATCTCGATAACAATCTGCCAAATAAAGAAACGCACTTTACCGGCTGCATTAAGAGGGATACTGCACAAAAGTGCAGCCTTTTATTGTCCGATTCACCGTTAACAGTATTTGTGCCATCGATGGCGAGAAACTCTCCTTTTATGCTTTTATAAGATTATTGTAGGTATTCTTTTATACGGCGACATAATGATACGTCGTTTCGTATTTTTATTTATCTCTCCTCGGCGTACGTTTTACCATACTTATGTTTATTCAATGGCCGTTTAATATTCAATTATTTTTTGTGTGCCGAAAAGACCAACAAATCATCGACAAACCCAAATCGAGAATATTATCCGGCGAATTAAGCGGTTTAAAAGTCAAACGCGCAGTCTGACAATAAAGTGTTAATAACTTCTGTTAATAATCATTTTATGCGGGTAATGTTCACTCCGCCGCGCATAATTTGATCGATGTCAATTTCGACGAAAATTAGAATCAAAACGACATTATAATGCATAAAAGTTCGTATTTAACGTCGTCGTTAATTAATCGACGAGAAATTACTGCGGAAAAAAAAACTGCGCATTTGCATATCGAAACGTTCCAAATGCTTCTCTCTTATTATTTTTTGGGCGGTGAATCACGCGAATTTTCGACATTTTTTTCCACAGAACGATCGAAATTCCATTTCGAGTGAGTTTTCCACATGTTTTGGACCGAATGATTTCACTCGACAGCCAAAATGGGACGATCACTTTCGATGGGACAGAAAAAACCGACGGAATGTAGTCCGTCTTCAATATGACACCGCGACAGAAATCGAAAACCTTCTTTCGGAGAACTCGAATTATTCATTGTAATGGCATGTGATGTGATCCGGAATAGCTCGGGTACTGTATCGACGTGTAGAACTATTATATCGAATTTTTTCGAGATCGACTCTGCGGTCACATAGAAACGCGCCATTGCGGTTTTTTTTGTTCTGTGTTCATTCACTTTGAATGTTGAGGTTGCGTTATTGAATATAATTATAGTAGAGTTTAATTGTATAAAAAAGCGCTCTAGAACGTGATTGACTTCTAGGCTTCTGAATAAATAAAATTAAACGCTTAATGCTTTATTTGGCGTGGAAGATAATTAGGCATTCGTTTTGAAGCATTGATAATGTTATTCGCGAGTAATTGACATTTCAAATATGACTCTATCGACATGAAGCAGGTGTATGGTTTAGCCGTTTTCGATTGGTCGGATGCATGTAAAGAAATAAAGACACGCCTCGATATAATTAAATCGATTAAATTCATAATAAAACGCATTAAATGATCATTATATCCGCGCCGACACAATGTTGCGTTATAGACTTCGAAGGAAGTTGATCGTATCTACATGGGTGTTCAAAACGGTTCTATTATAATTAAATCTTAATAAATTTTAGAAATCTTATACTAGTTTCGATATTTGGTGTAAAAAAATGTTTAAGATATTTTAAATATGCACATCATTCAACGCGGTGAGGCAGTATATAAAGACTAACGACCTAATCAGTTGAATTTAATATATTCAATTCCATACGGAAAAAAATAATATTCTATCTGTATGTCAATTTGAATGACGTTCTTCTTATGGCATCCAATTAATCAATTTTGTTATTTTCCAAACAAAAAAACCACTGCGCAACCGAAACGTCAAAGCATGCGCTCTCGTATTGTGTTGAAAGCATCAATCGCCGATTCGATTGTTGAAGCCTCGTTTTACTTTCGAAATCGTCCCGAATTATTATATATATATTAGATTTTGCATAAAAAAATACACACATTCACTCCGTTAATATTTCCCACATCATTTGGACGCCACATCCATAACAATATATTAAAAGTCCGTATCAAACGAACGATTCGTATACGGGGTCACATTTTATTACGCGAGAAGACCTTCGTCCACGATTTATAATAATATATCGCTACGAATATTCTGAGCACACCTGCCTCGTTATATCTCAATAAAACTGAGAGAACGTATTTGAGACCATTGAAGATTCACTTTTTTTACTCGGTCGTAGTCAAAAAAAACTAGCGAATTTGCATAATTGAATGCACCTTCTCCGTGCCGCTAGCGGGCCACAATATAAACACTTTCACATTTATGACATAAATAACAATTGCGCATTCCCAACGACAAGAAACTGGTTCTCTTTACTGATCTACGTTATAGTGTATTTATCATTTACGATATTGTATACAACCACAGTCAACACTTTACCGATTGGGACGACAGGTCGGTAACGACTACGCGGTGTAGTAATATAATACAATGCTATTGTGTTTGCAGTTCGCAAATTGTGATACATCAATTTTTTCGCGGAGATCGTTTTTTAATTTTGCACTTGACGTTTCGTCACAGCCTCATGGTGGCTTTCGCAATTGCGACCTTTCGATCCAAAATCGAATAAAACGTTGAATATCCAGCGACCTGCGATTATTATCTATAGTGTTATAGGTTGAGTTTTATGATTTATGAAATTGAAACAAAATTTTATTAAAAAATAATATTGGAAAACATCTCGTGTAAAGGTCGAAAATTTCCATAATACATTAAAACTATAAACTTGTTTGTACTGAAAAATGAATACCCTTTATTTTACCATACCGGCGCCGCCTATAAATTAATATACAGTTATTGCAAAAGTATCGCCTTGTTCTATTTTTTTCATATTGCATTCTCATTTAATTCACATTCGACGAGTTTGATATTAATTTTTTTTTATGGCCTCGTCTCTACCAGTGAATAAATTTCAAAGGAATCATTGCTTGCTGAAAAGCTTTTACGTTTTCATTGACGTTCTTCAAATAAACCGTTTCTTTATGTCTTGTAAGTTAAGAGAACGCCGTAAAATCAAACAGCAAACAACGTCAGAAAAATAAACACAAAATGTAAAGTTTACGATTATTCTTCAATTCAATGATGCATACCGTTATACACGTACTTTGAATTTGAATAATATTTGTGTTTTTTTAACGAATATTGCAACATGTATACATATTCAATTAAAACGAATATATTGCACCTAAACAAAGCTGATATCACGAACATCTTTATGATATGTAATTTTTTATATCTCATCGTAAAACTGTCAGAATTTAGAATTAAGCGATGAGATCACGCAGATTCACCACACTTCCAAGAAACGATCCTTTGAAAATCTTTTCAATATGACTCTCGCCATGACAAAGCCTTTTAACCAAAAAAATCATCCGATTATCCTGATGATAAATTCGAATTAAAATCCGAAAATTTTTCTCCAAAAAAAAGCAGCTGCATTCGGACTTCTCATAACTTTTATCTGAAACATAAACAATCTTAATCCAATGACACTATCACCGAGCTTGATCTCGTCGACTCGTTTACGCAGAAGTGTGTCGTCAAAAGAATTATGGTACTTTGCAAATGCGCTCATAAATCAAAAAAAACCGCTCTAATGTCGCCATTGTTGCGCGTTGAGACGTAATGGTGATTTATTTTGCTATCGATATCCTATACAATGTAACACACTTTATGTAGACTAGTTCACGTGCGTTTGTACATAAATGCACCCGTTTCTCGAGTTAAATGGAACTATGAATATAAGGTGGTTAATTTGCTTTGATTATTTATTATACTGGTACGATGATGGATGGATTTGCAAAGTGTTAGGACAATAACGAAAAATAAACCAAATGGATCAAAATTTGTGAAGAATGCATTGAAAAAAATTAATGAAACAACGGGAAAGAAATGCGAGGTCTCATCCAGATGAAGTAAGAATGTTCATTTAATTAAATCAATACTTGTTTAGATGTTCTATTAAAAAACTTGTGTTCGATTCGAAACCGTATAAATCAAGATCTAGTGTAAATAAATAATACACTTATATATCTATGATCTGTCCGATTTGCACAAAAGCGTACCGTTTTCGCAACAAGTTTCGCACAAACAATGGGAGGATGTGATGCGCGAGCGCCCATTGTTGCATTAGCCCGACACGACTTTCGACAACACCCTGTCTGTATGTATTTTGAATATACACGGTATTGCCGAAATAGGTGTAAGTCGATTTTAACCGACCACGCAAACGTTTGGTAACACTTTTTTGACTCCAATTTGTTCATAATGATTTATCATTCTTTTGCAGCTTTTATGCGTGAATTTCATTATTGTTTTTTATAATCAGAGCATATAAAATTGACCGTATATGATTATGAATTTGATACACATTGAATACACATTTTGATAAAAAAGAAATGTATCACGAAATAAACATTAGTAGTAATAGAATCCAATAGAGAAACACTGGAGCTATTCATTCATTTCATCGTTCATTCTTCATATACGTTTCCTTTTATGTAGCCTCATCTCGTATAAAGACATCAAAATATACCTGTTCATTCTCGCAGCATGCATCATATGAAACCATTATTTCTCAAACGGTTAATAAGAACATTCATGGTAAAAAAAAAAATAATAAATTAAAACGATTTTTGATATTCGAATCGAAAACATCGAAACATTTCGCAATTGGAAATTCGCGCCGATCCCATTTCGATCAGGCCCATTATAAAAACGCACAATCATAATAATTTTGTATCGGCCTTCGCGCCAAAACTACTAATATAACATTAATTGATCAATATCGCCAACGATGATGAAATCATTCGTGTACCGTTCGATTCGCGCACGAATTCATTCATTCGAATATCGAAATCCATTGAAGCCTCCGATTCCGTACGAATATTATAATAAAACGCGAAAGTATTCTTCGATTTTTTATTTTTTCCATTCGAATATATACTAAAGTACTTGAAATACTTGTCATTGTGACATGATCGAGTCCTTATCGCGGTTATTTAGCGTATTTCACGAGCGACGTAAATTTTCGTACATTTCCTTATCAGCACGGTTTTATTTCATTTCGGATTATTAAAATATCATAAAATCGACACAGGCGCCACGATAGATGAACCGAACAATATTAAAACCCTTACTAATTATTGTAAACAAGATTTTCTCGTTTTCGTATCAGATTGAAGCATACAGAAGGTCTCGTAACAGTCGTCGGTCAATCGGCTCGACATTGCGCTTTTTTTTCATCAAACATGTCATTAAAAAAATGCAATAACATTTTTTTTCAGTGTCATTTGAAGTGTATGGAAATCAGAAATTAATAATTTAATATCATGCTCAAGCGTGACTTACAGCTTTAATATTGTTATTTCAACACACTTTATTGTTTTTTTTTTTCCTGTGTGTGTGTTTTTTTATTTTTCTAATAAAAAATTATTTAAATTTTAAAATATAATATGAATTGATTTCCGTCTTTTACGGAAGAGAAGCAGGGATGTAAATTTAAAACAAATTGAGTTGCAAAAGTGCGGTGACAAGTTGAAATGCAATTATTTCCATAGATTATGTTGGGAATGCTAAGTTTTTATACTATTTTTATAACTCATAGGAATTTTACTATAACATATACGTACATTTTATCATGTAAGCAAGGAAAGTCTCATTAATCATGCGCGTATAAGGTTAAATATGAATAAACCCGTGAGGACGTTTTTTGTTGATGTTGATCAAGAGACATGTTTGGATTTAATTAAATTAAGATTACAGTATGGTATTGAATATCATTGCAGTTTTGATTCACATAAAGTATTAAATAAATAAAGAATATTATCATACGACTATAAACTTGGTACTGAAACGTAATAAAATGCCAATTTTCATATAAACTTTAATGTTGTCCACAGAGTAAACGTCTTGTTTTTTGAACTTTGTTGCTTGTAAAACTCGTATAATATTTATTGTGCATTTATTTGCAATAACTTTTACGTTTACCGCTATCGAATATTTGTCCACATTAAATGCTAGCGGCTATCAACGTAATTTCATGCGATAGTTACGTAAACAATAATTCCTTTTACGGATCGTTAGAAAAATTAGAAAAATCGTTTCGTAAACCCATCTTACTCGGAGACCTCTACGGAAATAGAAAAGAAAAACGATATGTATGCAAATGGTCCATCTGATATCTTTACGATTGATCATTAACATGCCACTCTCTCGATAGTCATCGTGGTTTTGCTTATCAACAAGATGATAACTAGAAACGTCTTCATACCACATGGCAGATTTTATTATTCATAATATATGATTTTCACTTATTAAAATCATGTTTAGGACGGAAAAGCAACGAGTTTCCTAGGAAAATATATGATGGCTAATAAATTCATTACATGAACGAAAATATAATATATTTGATTTAAAACCTGCAATTATTATCAGTATATAAATATTAACATTAAATAAAGAAATAAGTGCTCGTGTAGTGAGAAAACTATTATTTATGATTTAGATTAACCACGAACTAGAAAAAAACTAAAACACCATCTAAGAAATCGATATGCAATAGATACGTTTTGTACAACTAAACACCGACATTGTCGTTTCCGCTGCGGTTTTCACTCTAACAGTCTTTAAGACAATTTTACATCATCACCTGGCCATGACCATCTCAGCAATAACCAGCAGTCTTCAACCGAACCTTCAACCATCCAAGCAATATAAACAAATCCAACGTATACTCAAGAGATAATCCTTTACATTGAAACATCAATAAAAGCTTCAAACCCAACAGAAAATTTCACTTAAAACGGTAAAAAATGCCCAACGATTTCAATGCAAATATCCATTTCCTGAAAGCCTTCTTAGAATACCAAATAATTCGAATCGACTCATTTTTTAAACATCAAAATTTACGTTTCCGTTGCGGTTTTCGCTCCGACAACCTTTACGACAATTTCACACCATCACCTGGCCACGACCATCCCAGTCATAACCAGGAGTTCGGTTTTGAGCCTTCGATGACCCAGCCGATGTAAATTGCGTGTCTCGGTCCGCGGACCACGTCTCGGTCTGTCGCTTCGGATAATGGTGGCCCGCGTTTTGTTACACCTGCCTCTTGTTTAGGAACGGTGTTGGTACACCTGCGCGCGCCATTTGGTCGTCTTTTCAAATCGAAAATTGGGAGGCAGTTTCAGAATGATCGACAGACTTCTGTCGATGGTTTATTTTATGGGAGAGTGTTTGCCTTTTGTAATATAATTATCGTTTTTTTGAAAGTTAATCGATGTGATAATTAAGTTTGGAGAGACGTTCGAGTATTTGTACTGACAGAAATATGCGTTATCGAATTTTGAGATTTGAAAATTAAATATTTGGTTCAAAACAATATTTTGAAATAAATTCTATAGTTTTTTTAAATATAGATATATAAATAGACACCCATTACTGATCCTCGAATCATATTTTTAATTAAACACAAAACTTAAGTGGACACATACATATATGAAACAATGACAAAACGGACAAATTCCCATAATAGAATTAAGCAATTAACTAAAAACGTACAACAAGTCACAGCAAATTTTCATAAACGCTTCGAAGCGCACTCAACGTCAAGTCTCGTCAAAGCGACAAGGGCAAGAGCAACACGAATAGTACAAAAATAGCAACGACGACAATGAAGAAGAAGTACGCGAAAAAAAAACTCGACGAGTAGAAACACAGCCATATTTGGGCAATCGGCCGACGGATCCTACATACATATTGTACATAAGGCACTCATAACAGGGACGAGTGTCACCGAGAAGAACAAGCTTTGTCGATTTGTCTCGTCGTTTGAAAACTTTCGCGGAATTTCGAAAACGAAGAAATCACCATAAGCTATATGACCGATAAAAAAATAAAACGCTTCAGTCTTAAGATTCGGTGCAATTTAGACGATTTTTTTTTCATCGCGGAAAGTTCATATACGCAGCTCATATTTCTAGGAATCTTCTTAGATAAGATAAGATAAATTATCGCAATATGAAGTGTGTGAAGGTGGTCCAGTCGGTGGATGGATGCAACAATGCAACGTGTGCAACAAGTGTTGACATTTGAAACGAGGCTTTACTCGGTGGCTGCTCATTCGCGAAACTGACACCGATCTCCGTTTCTCAAACGTCAGATGTAGACAACTCATTCATCGGTATCGTCGATGAATTAAATCAATGAAAAAATTCTTGTAATACTATCTCATTGTTCAAAAACATTCTTAGCTGGTGACAAATAATGTATTCAAAAAAACGATCCGTCGATCGTTTCCTATAAACGTTTTAGTAACAGGAAACGTTAAAAAAAGTCACATCCTGATTTCGTCTGTCGAAATGCACCGCCAGAAATTAGCATACTGTGTAATTCAAATGAATAAAATGTCAACTTAAATAAATTTACAATTACGAAAGTTTAAACAGCTTTGTCCATAAAATGCAACTTATTTACGATAGCCTCCGACATCGGTCAACTACAAAATAATTTTACAGATGCAAATACGATGAATTTTCATTTTTTTCACATTCAAACGGATTTTTTCCTGCTTTTTTTATTTCAGTACGTGCGCGTATAGTTGCATAATTGCCGTAATTATGGAGAGTACTGAAAATATCGTTACTTGTTCATGATGCACGATGAATAAGCGTATATGTGATCCGCGTATTGCTTATTATTATATTCTACGACTAGAGAACATTTGCATATAAAGGAAATAATTGTGCTAATTCTTTAGACAAAACGAGAAATTATTCTCAAATTGCCCACAATTCTAGAAGAACAGTTGTGAAATTGTATGTATAGGAGCGTATTATTTGACGTGTAAAATATGCAACTTCATCAGTACTGACACTTAAATTTTCTTTATTTTGAATTGTTAGATTATCTCGAAGAAAATGTATGCATATTTTCAGTAAGAAACATGTAACCACAACCTAAATATACATACAATATAATCGATAAAACCGCTACATTGTTCATGTTTATCTAATAATTCATATAATTGACATTTTTTTCACAACAGTTAGAAATCGATAACTTTACTTAATTAACATAAAACGGAAAGAACAGATAAAGTTTACAATTTTATACTTCAGTTTTAAAACGAAAACGTTATTACTTGTTGCTATTGAAATATTGTCACTTTGACCTAATTCAATATTCTTTCTAATATATATAATCAAACATCGATTTTTTTTTCATCCAACTTCCAAATATAATAAACCTACAGTAGACATGAACACCAGCATTGAATTACACTGTTCCACAAAATCGATCAGATAATCTATTCGATTAGATATTATACATTCGAGAGGGCATAATTGCCTAATATCGAAACCGATAAGCGATTCTATCTCGATATAACGTTTTCATTTTAATGGTGCCGCGATTCGATACGATCTACACAAGCGCACTCACAAAAAAAGTTCCTTCAATTTCGATACGTCCATTTCATTATTTCAGAAAACCTCATCGTAATCGCTGAACCTTTTAATTATCGCACGGCAATTCTCGCAGGAAACAAAAAAAAATAAATATAAAACGTCCAACACATCGTGAGAAAACCGCGTCATCAAACCCAGGCGTTAATTAACCCCGCGAGTATTCGCGCAAACTCGATGACGCTTTTTTCAGACGGTCGGTTTTATTTGTCCACGGTTTTGCTCTTGTTGCTATTCCATTTTTTTTATTGTTATTGTTTATTTGCCCGTGTGCACTGGTTCCCGCGTGGCAGGTGGTGTTTAAATGGCGATTGCGCGTTTGTAATTATTGCTGGACGCCGGACGAGATTAGGAGAAGGCGAGGTCTTCTTCTTGTTGTTATTGCTTGGGCTGTTAATGATAATGAAAAATGGCAGTTAATGGGCGCCAGTGCAAATATTGACGTCGGACGCGTTTCTCACGGCACTTTTGATCGCCAGACATCGTCAACTGTTATAGGTATATCTTTCGATTTTGCTCAATCGTTGTTAATTTCGAAATGGTTTCGTTACAAAATCCGGGCGTCGTAAGTGCCCCATTATGATTCTATCAAAACAGTACTCGTAAACATCCCGATAATTATAAAATTTCATCATGACGTTTCATATATAAAAACTAAAAAAACACTGATGTTGTGATCATGAGAACATTTAGACAATATGATGTTGAAATAGCGTGTTGAAAACGGAGTATTTTAACAAATATGTGAGATTTCTCAAAAAAATAAAAATTTAGATCGTATTCGTTTATTAAATTAGATACAACTTTTTTTATAATCCGGAGATTTATATCGGTTAATTTAGAGGTCAATAAGAATAAATTTCAATACATTACAATCGATTAACGCTCGCGCAAGTGTGTCAAAAGCATCAAATTTCTTGTGAAAACTGACATAATCATAATTCTTAGCCCATTAAAACACCTTAACTGCCACGTAATCCGTTTTGAATGGGTGTTGTTGAATAGAAAAAAACCGCCAATAACAAACAGAAATCATCGCGTTTTAAATACGTCCCGCATTTATTGTCGGCTGTGTGGAGAGTGAGTTTCGTCGATGACTTTTTTTATTATATCAAATGAATATAATTTCAATGCACGTTCAAAACGATGGTGTACCGTTTATACTTGGTTGACCTGAGTGATTCAACGGTGATGGAATTTTTCAATGCTTTGCATATAAGCGTACATATACGCATTTCGAATTACCTTTGTGTTAATTGAAGTAAATATATATTTGCGTGGAAAATGTTTAAATAAGATTACGAATCGCAGACGAAAACGTAAAATTATAAAATCCGAGAAAAAAAACAATGATTTTGAATACTCACTATGTGCACAGAAATCACGTTTGGGTGTATAAATTCGAAAAAAACAGAAGCCTTTTAAACAAAAAAACAAACAAACACTGAACAAAACAATAAAAAATTAACACTTCAAACTAAAACTGATACAATGTTTTTTTTTTATGTGGTGAACATAAAATGCTTTGTTGTCTACTCAAACACAAATCGGAAAACAAAAAACCATTAAATAAGCATGCCCATAAGAAATCAAACCCAAATCGTCTGACAATTTAAATGTGCAATTTCGCAGTATAACATACAGATAAATTTCAAAACTCATCCATTACACAGATAAGAACAATTAAAACAAACAAACTTCCACGATAACAAACGACCGTTTCAACCTAAAAATAACAACCCAACACACAAAATTGCACACGAACCTCATCAGACGACCATCAAAACACCATGCAAAAAAAGCAAAGTTAACAAAGTGTGCCCGCCGAAGCGTCACGTGCCGATTTGACGTTTGGCGGGACCGCGGAAAGCGCCGTCGCTTTTCCGCGATTTCCCGGCGGGAAACGGGCCGGGTTTCCCGCGACACGTGCAGTGCTCTCTAGTTTTCCTCGGGTGTCACTCACGTGTGTCGGATGCGTTTTCACGTGTCAAAACGGCGGCGGGCGGACGTTCGCGCTCCGCACGTGTCCATGGCGCGAGATCTTCGCGGTGACTGGCGAGGCCAGGTGTCCGAGACGAGCGGCCAGGTGAGGCCAACTGATGGTGGACGAGTCGGTAGGTACGTGTGTGAGGTTTGGTGGTAATGAAAAGTATGTTTGTGTTGTGATAAGGTGGGTTTGGATGTGTGGAAGGTTCGGGTTGATGGTTTGAATTTGTTTGAATTTTTTTCAGAATTTTTTGTGTAAAAAAATGTTGAAAGCTTTGAAGAAAATATTCTATAAATTATTTTTAGAAAATTAACTACTAGATTATTTTAAATAAGATGACTTCGATAGTATTGTAGTATGTGATCAAAATTTTTCTACATTTCATGATTTGAAAAATGACCCATTATTTCAATGGAAATTTTCTATGAAATTAAAAGGATTATTAAAAAAAATATTTCGCATTGAAAAATTCCTTATGCAAATATTATATCAATAAGAAAGTTGATCATCTAGAAATGGCGTAATTTCTAAAATAAAACTAATTTGGGCTACATTACTTTTTTTTTTTTTTTTTTTTTTTTCTTTTTTTATTTTGACAGACTAAAATATAATAAATCTCATTCGACAAGCTATCCGTTAAGTAAACATTCTTTAAAACGGGTGAGTTCTGTCGAAAAAATCACAATAATGTTCTTTTGATATTTAAATAAATAATCATTAATACGTGCGATAAGACTAATTATGTAAATTTATTAGTATGCGAAATCAAACATACATCGTGATCTTTATTTTTATGGAAGCACTAAAAGGTTGCCGAATACTGAATGAGTCATTTTAAAAAATAATGTACTCGCTATATTTCGAATTTATTAAAATTTTACTACCATATTTTTAACATCTGAAACATTTTTTTTAATTTACTTAAAAAAAAAAAATTACTTCATCGTATACTGAAAAATTACGATTGAATGAAATTTTGATATATTTTATATTGTATATCTTACCTTAATACTTAATAGATACTCTCCTTTTAATATTTATAATTGGTTAATATTAATTTTGAATTACAGAAATATAATTTAACGAATATTTTCATGTGCTGTTCATTGAAGAAAAACTATTCCAACATACACGTTGTATAACGATAACTCTGTTTACGAATGCTCTTCAATAGGTTATAAAATTTTTATGTCGGCTAAAAAAAACAGATTTTATAAATCAAATAGAAAAAATTGTGTATTTTAGTTGGTACCATTGACAGATAAATGAACATCAATCATTTCAATGACCGCAAAATTGTACAGTTTATGATGCTACTCCCACTTATAAAAGGCCGGAGAAAGAAAATGAGAAAACATCTAATTGTAAATACTGAGAAATTTTTTTGACAACGTCTTTGTAGACATAATTTCCACACACAAATACCAGAGATAATATGAATTCTAATCTTAATTCATAGTACATTCAGGTTTGCTGAAAATACCAAAGATCAGTTTAAAAAAATGTAGAAATTTCATTGTTAATTTTTTTCAATGAATTTTCTGAGATTCACTATCTAGAATTACGTATACACATATCAATGAGAGAATCGTCTAAATGTGCATAATTATTCAAGACATGTGAATAAATGCGAAACAATCACGCGATAATTGATCCATCCGAAAGCCGGAAAAACTAGTGAAAGTTTCCATTTCATTACGATGATGAATAAATTAGCAAATTTCAAACATAAAAAATAAATCTTCAATTTAAATGTTTATATCTACTACGTACACTCAATAGTGACGGTTTCGACATTTTATAACATAGATAAGAGTTTAACATGGGTTTTGATCGTTATGTTCTTCGCTGAGTTATTAATAACGATATTTTAAAACGATGATCAAAACTGTTATCCCGATCTATTCAACATTTCGATGATTACGTACTTTAAAAAAAAAACAACGAAAGTCGTTAAAGGGGAGACGTAATGTGTCGAATACACCTGTAACGGTTCGTTCCGCCAAGAAACCCTTTGTTTCAAACAGACCGTGACATCAACGGAAAAAACCTAAGTTTATGTAATCTATTTTAATTTCAACTACTTACCCGCAAAGAGAGCAATAATGAAATTAAAATATCAATAAACTCGAAACAAAATCGACTTTTTTCCCCCCCCGAATAAGTGGGTCGCTTATTGATCGGGTCTTTTCCATATACGAGCATAATGCAGCTGCCTACCGACTTTTGTAAACATCTTTTGTGTTGAAACTCACTTGTGTCGATGAAAATGATCTTTTCTATAGCCCAAGGACATATCGTGTGCTTCGTATAAATTAAACGATCGAGACAAGATCAATGAAAGGAACTGGCTGACGGATAATACAACATGAAATAAAACCGAACGATCAAATACAGAGCAAATTGATAACACACATTCGGACGTCTAATAACGCTAAAGCATTATTAATATAATATACAAAACAATTTTTATATTAATATAATGTTATCTTTGCTCCCGATCTGGCTGCACAGCAAATCGTGAAGAATTAGACATACCAAAACATAACCTACCGTTATGCGGATAGTGGATTTCTGCGTTCAACTTTTACGCACTTCAAAAAAAGCAATCGATCCGATCAGAAGTGCATACAGAACCAGTATAAAGCCTCCTTTTATGCAGGAAAAAAAGTTAAAATTGCGCTCGAGGGATAGGCAAAACCTGACGAGGTTTCTACAATATCTCGCTTCTAATTCATATGCCGGGTGATTCACACCGTGCGAATTTTCGATCGCGTGTTACGTACATTAGCAATTTTTTTTTTCGTAATTTAAAAGAACAATGTGATCACTTTCACTCTGAATTTACTCATTTAGACGTCAGACATGTACGTATTGAACGGATTTCGCGCTTCTGTATCGGCAGACATGTCTAATTTTTTTCCGTTTTCATATTTTATCATCGGACAAAAATCAACGTTTCATACAATGTTATCTGAAATGTAAATATAGCAACATTGTGTTTTTAATCTTGTGAGAATTTAAAAGTAATATTAAAAATTATAATTATGTATTCAAAGATCGTTTAGTGAGATAATTTTTTAAACAAAACGAATGAAAAGCTAACGTATAATTTTATATTTATCGATGACGATGGAAAAGGGTTGAAAATGTTAGCAGCGAATATTTCATAGAACATCAATAGAGCATTAGCGCCTTTCAGGAAAAGACAGGAAATTGAAGATGCATCAAAGCAAATGATGCTTTTCCTGAACCTTTCAACGATATTCAAGAAGACGCACAAAACGATACCATCATGAATAATACCCCGCCTTAGCTAATGATACACGATACATAACGAATTATGCAAACTGGTGTCGCGCAGTTTTGACATGACAATCATTACCCGGTGTGAATTTCATAATTTCACAAAAAAAAAGATACATGGAAATTACACTTCGACAACCAGCGACGCACATCAACAATAAATATTTCAAACGGACCCGGTGATATAGTGCGATGTGGGTGTTAACACATCCTAAGCGCAAAATGCACAACATATCGCATGTATTTTACATGAATAATCGATAGAATGAGTGGGTGCAGTACTGTTATGATATGCATAATCGATTTCAGTATAAACGGTGTCCTTTTTGTTTATGTTTCATTATCAAATCGGCCATAGATTACAAAGACGAACGCCATTATGGTAATCGGATCGAAGCGCTTTCGAGCAGAATGATCAATTGATATATCTGTAAATATACGTTGCTATATCTAACGTGTCGTGAGTATTTTAAACTATTCGATTATATCAAATTACAATTGTCAAATTGGGCTCAGATCCTGTTTCCTTAGTCTATTATTGCTATTTTTTCTTATAATGGTATACTAAATTTAAAGTGTATCCCATTATTTTTAATCAATATTTAAAACGGTTTATATACAAATTATCCTACAAAAAAAAGTTTTCCTGTTACCGTTCTTTAGTGACTGAATAATGAGGAAGATTTAAAAAATATATTCATGCATCATAAATTAACATTACTGTTTATATTTTTAAAACTGACAAGAGCCCGAAATCATATAAACATCACATATATTTTCCGATATTATTAATTAAAATAAATGACCATCAACATGAAAAGTTGTATAAAAAAAACCTTCAACATCGACCCAATCAATCAACATATTATACTTCTGCACATCAAAATCGAATAACTTTCGAACGAAACACCAATTAAATCATACGAAGGCTTTGATCATACGAATACATCGATCAAAACAGGACAAAAGTGAAATCGACTCATGAACGATCGTTCATAATCGAAATCGACGAATACGAACGGATCGGTCCCACGGACGGGTTTCAGTTTCGGTTGGCCGAGCACGACGGAAGTCCCTCTGGGGTACTCCAGAAGACGACAGCTGGCCATCATGGCACCCTCGAGGAAGTCGTGGGAAGGGAACGGTCGAAGTTGTGGAGCTTCCTCCTATAAGTTGGAAACGAAGCAATTTCGCAGCGCGAGACGACAGGTGGGGCAGACAGGTGAGGTGGACAAAAGTCCGTTGGGCATTGTTGGGGTTTGTCAGTTTGAGGGATGATGAGTGTTAAAGGTTATCGAAAGATAGTTGAAGGTGGGATCGGTGGATCTTTAAGTTGTTTTTTTTTTTTATTGGCTAGTGAAGTTGTGCAAAGCTGTTGAACTTTATTTGAAAAATTGATAAACATGTGCATGGTATGAAAAAAGGAATACCCATAAAAAATATTTGAAAGGTTTTATTTGGATACGTGCCGTATACGGTGTGCATTCGAACCATATTGGTTTTAATACTTTCTGATTCGAGATTGAAATAATAAATTATTTTTATTCAGTGATGCTGAATATTTAATAGTAAATAAATTCTTGAGAGAGAAGAACTGAATTCAAATTTATTTAAAGTTCTATAAAAAAAATACCAACTATCTACCGTATGAACCAACCTTTTAAACACTAGTCGATACATCCTCAATAAAAAATTCAAAATATATAATTATACACACAATAAATAATCATGCGAAAACTATGAAATTTAACAAATTCTCAAACAACTATTCCAATAATGACCACCACATTAACAATAAGTGATTGGATAAAATATTCAAGGATACAGGAAAAAAATACATACTATGCGTAGGGTAACCATATTCCCCAGGATTCAAAACTGGACATCTCGCAGTAAAATTGTACCCTCCTCGTAAACTTGTTCGTTCAATTTGAAAAATACAATCAAATCGGAAAATAATGATATTACGAACCACAAACCTTTAATATTATAGATATGCTCACAATATCAATCAATACCAGTGTTTATATTTAGTCGATCGTGATCTGTCCGAAAAATTGATCATGTTTTTTTGTTTAAATTATTATATCCTTTTACTATTTAATGATATAATATTAATTATTTACAATTTTGTACGTGATAAAAGTATTTAATGCACCAGAATAGTAAAAAAAAATATGTCCAGTGCATTAAAATAATTTAGAAAAAGTGTATTAGAAAGACCAGAAATCACTTTTTCGACGCTGAAAGTTTTAGAGTATCATGGCGTGGCAATCAATTGGAGCATATCTAGGTTCGTGGCTTGTATTATATTGTATAATAATATTATTATTTTTTCGATTTTATTGTGCATGAATTTTTCCATTCTCTTATATTTTTTCAATGTAAGTATTTTTTTCCAAATCAAACGAATACGTTTAAATAATTGTTTTATGTTATTTTTATTTCTCAATTTATTTGTAAGAGGTTTCTTAAGCGCAGGTAGATGAAAAAATATAGTTTTTCTTTTGTTCAACAGTGGACAGGCCAAAACGAGACAAATCAAACAATTTTACGAAAACGTCGAGACGAACGTAAAACACGAAAAAAAAACGGAATTATCCTGACCCAAACAGAACACATGGTCACCTGTGCACAAATTATTAATCACCATGATTTTGCAAATATTGCGATAAATTCTCAAGATAACCTACAGGTCAAATGTTTTCGACCACTGGCCTAGACACATCATTGACGAAAATGCATCGCACGTTGCAAATCAGTTTCCGCGATAAGATCGTCTAAAAGTAACCGAAGGTCGACATGTCGTCGTTGGACAGACAAGTGTCGGACACTAGGGAGTGCAAAGTGCATCGAAAAAATCAAAACTCGCATTTTTCGCACGGCTTCGAATCGTTTCCACGCCGCAAAACCTCGTCCTCGAAGCCAAATCGATTTTCCGTATGAACGATCGCTTTAACATTCTGGTCGATTTCAGTTTGGGTGCTTCTCGGAGTTATTTCAGTTTTTTTAACCGTGTCGCGTTATTGCGATTTTTGTACAAGGCTTCTGATGTTGTGTTTTGTTTGTGTTTTATAAATGAATGTAATTTTGTTGTAAATATTTAATGGCTGAAATCATTGATGCAATTAATATCGATCGGTTGCATAAAAGAGTTTGTGAAAACGAGGACGCCGTTTGTTTGTTTTTTTCAAGCTTTTTTATTAACTTCACTTTTTTTTATTTATCGTTTGAAAATTTTTAATAGGAAAACCATTCGTTTAATTAATGTATCGTGATGAAAAACTTGCGTCATTATCGAATGTTTGTTTTGCATTTCATAAACGATAAGTCTGTTATAAATTTTCATTATTTTCACAATTCACGTCATGCAACAATAGCTGAAAATGCGATAAGCTTGTCCCCGTTTTAATAATAATCCATTTTCTTGCATCAAACACTTTAAAAAATTTCCATCTAACAACAAAAAAAAAAAAAAGAACAATCCCCGTTTCCACACGTAACCACTTTTGAATTCCAATGTAAATAGAGGATCAGAATTCAACATATGCAACATTTGATTGACACTCGTAAAACACTACACGACCGAAAAACTTCTCCGTTGACAAAGCAGCATTATTTTATCCTCCGCATTATCCTCTTTGCAGTTTAACGTCAAATATGACAATGCACTTATGTTAAATGGCCTCTGAGCGTTTATTATGATACACACGCATCCGAAAAGCCGGACTATGCATTATTATTTGCTTGTATTTCGCCATAGTATGGCAAAAGGGGCATTCGTGGGCGTTTTGTTCTTGCTCTACCGTTACGTGCACTAAAGTGACTCATCATGTGCACTTTGAATCCATACCAAGCCGGAAAGTGTAAGTGTGTTAGTCCTTTTGGAGATCTAATTAAATGTTCCAAATGTTACGTGGAAAAAAAAAATAACGTTTACTTTCGATTGATGCAAAAAAAAAAAGTTATTGTCGATAATTGATTCTTGTCGGATTCTCGTGATTAATTAGTGCGTGTCAATTCGAGTTTTTGTTCTGGAAAAAAAAAATGTTGTTCGGTCGTGATGATTTCTTTTAGTATTTTTTATTTAATAATTTATGTATAGGTTATTTTTAATTTTTTTTAAAAATGTTTTCATTACACATATTGAATCTAAAATCGTAAATATTTATAATTTATCCTTTTTTCATAAATTGCAATTTGTTAGTGCAAATACGACTTCTACTTGTGCGCAATCGAACATGAAGACTTGTTGTTACTTGCAATAGATGTCTATTCAAGTATTTTCAATAAAATAGACATCTATAATTTCATAATAAAACTCATTCAAATAAAATTTTCGCACCCACACAATTTTAGTAATGTATATTTTGTGCAATAGATGTCATTAAAATTTTATTTATTGTTTCATTGTATATTTTCTGATCTCGTCATATTATCAAATCAAAATGAAATATTAATATAGTAATTTATTTATTACATATTTCTAGTTCGATTATAATAAATATTAATTAAGAAGATTTTGTCTACATCAGAATAAAAAATTATTTTTTTTAACTAGTTTTCAAGACAAAAAAAATATAGTACGAAAATCCGATTCATTAAAATAAACAACATTATTTTGACTACACCAATTATTCAAAAAAGTAGAACATATTATTTTCGACTTATCATCCTCGTGATGATGACCCGTGCTTTTTTTCCCATCTCACCTTTACGATATTAGCCACTATTTCGGATTATCGTCGTTCCATTTTTTACTCTCTTATCGTGAAGATCCAACGAATTCAAATATCCGCCTCACTGCCATAAACCAATAAGCCAACAATATTATATTTTAATAATGACTTTCACATTATACAATACAGTTTTCGCTAATTTCCGTTGCGATGGACTCGTTGAAAGCGCACACTCAGTCGTTGCACTTAAAATGCATTCGCTCGATGATTCATCTGCTGGAACTATTATAGTGTTGCATACTAAAACTAGTCACGTCTCTCTCTCTTTAAAGATCAGTCGTTTCCAGAGAATTATAATTGCAAATAAAATGAACGTGAAAGAAATTATTATGACTAAATAGGTTTGAAATCATCAATGCATCAAATGCAAGATGCATCGATTCCCATCGATCATCTAGTTGTAAGTTAAGTGACACTGATATATTATATGATATAGTCAATAGATATGTCATTGGTCTAATATATATTTTAAAAAAAGATGATTCCAGTATTTGAAAGTAAAATTTAATTTAATAGTATATTTTATAAGTTGTACACTATGATAATACAATAATCGCAAAAAAAGTAACACTCAAAATCATAATAAAAATTGAAAAAACCATGCAATATCACACTCAACAATCATAGTCGTTGCATCATGGGTGTTTTTTTTACCTTTTGTACCCTAAAAGCTGGCAAATGTAATTGACGTTCGCCCACAAAGCGATGATGACATTTCACCTGTCGTACTAGATAAGCAAGTTCGAACAATGCTTGAACGTGCTCCAAATTAGACGTGTATAGATAATGATTTCACTTTCGACCAACATGTCGCCCGAATTGTAAAATTCGTCTGTTTTTTGCGTCAGACGGGTAGTAATGTAGTATGTATTCGATTTCGTGTTAGCGCGTGTTCTGATTATTCTTCGTATCGGGAAAGTTTGTTGAACTTATCGCCATTGTAAACTAATTTTTCATACATACACAAAACAATAGACGCATGGTATTTATGTAACTGTTAATTTTGATTAAATTTTTCCCATAATTTGTATTGTGATTTATATTGAACGAATTTAATTAGTCATATTACGGGTCATAAAGAAATAATTTTTTTACAGTATTTTTTCGAATTAAATCAATGAATTTATAAATTTTCCGTGACATTCATTCATTATTCGACATTGGTGATTATGTAACAAAAAAAATATTTTCAATTAAAAATAAATTTAAAAAATCGTACACATTTCCGCCACTCACTATCAATTTAATAATGTACATACATGCTTATGAAAAAAAAACATTCTACGACAATAATTGAGTGGTTCACCGAAAGTAATTTGAAAAAAAAGGGTCATTAACAAAGTTTCTCTAATGATTAACAACAAGTCACTTTCATCACTGATGTTATTGCGATCTCTACTGATAATTAAAAAATAACATATTCGATACGCAAAACGGTAGATCACGCGATCTAGTTATATAAAAAATTTATTTTATTTAGCAAATTCGTCATCATCATACACAATCAAGATTGGCAAATCTTTCAAATACTCTCCCTTTACAAAATCCAATCTAAATTTTGATAAAATAATGATAATTATGTATGAAATAGCAATGAATTGAACATCAACGATTGTTATATAGAAAATATCTGGGAACATCCAATCTAAAACAAAACTTTGTGCAAATCATTCACTTTCATCATCATTCTGAGAGAAATTAATTTAGTATAAATATTTTTTTATGTACCACAAATGATTGTTAAACATCAACTAATTGCGCACAATAGATATTAGCTGCCTAGAAAACGTCATTTATTTATTAACATTCAACACCCGTGCATTCAACAGAGGCTCTGACATACTTCGAAGACCAGCGGTTTCCAAATGCCAAATATAGCCAATCGCCGGCTCTAGGACAAAGTCAGAAGCCTTCCTCCTTGACCCGTTCGAACCTAAGTTCCCCGAAGCATTGCCTCTTTTGGACAGTGCCGTCTTTTGTTCGTGAACGATGCACGATCGATTGGATTGTTGATGATTTAGATTGTGTGAATGAAAATGTCGTGATGTTCATCGAAATCATTTAGGGAAATGTTATGAAATTGGTGGTGTTTCGATTGTGGCACGATTGCTTGTGTGTTTCAGAAATAGCGAAATCATATTTTATTTCTCGTGCTCGATGAAATCCAAAACAAAATGAAATCACGTAATCCGCGAACCACAAAATAACTATGTGTAATGAAAAGTATACCGAGATAATACTCAATTTATCGGTTATGTCATCGCTACTCATCTGCTATTTTAGTATGTTAGTGAAATTCGCCAACTGAATATTCGGTACATTAATTACTATATTCATGTTTCATGCAATTTTATTATATCAACACATCTGTTTATCTCAACTAAAAAAAAACCCAATTTATGTCATTAAGATAAAAGAACAGATTGAAAATCTAAATTGCTAACCAAACATTGAATGAATTAAGGAAAATAATTGATCTTGAATCAATATGACATTTGAACTTACCAAATATAGTATTTTTTTATACATATTTTTTTATAAATATTCCTGTTATTCTATACAAATTCAACCAATTACGAGAAACATGCGATCCGTCAAACAAATAACTTCAAACGAAACCACTTTATCCGTCTCGCGACGATCACGTTTCAACAATCGTTCAAAAGTTTCAATCAGATACAATACAGAACACAATATCGTACACAAGCCACTTTGTTAATTTTGAAAGTGAAAGTCAATTATGTCTGCGCAAGTCTAGACTTTCTAACCGTCGAATTTTGCGACAAACCTGAACGATCTACCGTCACCGACAGATAAAAAACTTTTCAAGTGTTTTTTTTTGCACAAGGAAAATCAATCCGGGAAACGTTCATTACGTCTATGTAAATATCGGATAATCGGAGATTTGTTTTACGTAATTTTACGTCAAGCTATTTGTGTCGTTACGTATAATAGTTTGCGTTTAATGTGTGCATACATGTTAAGATAATCCTTGTTTGATCTTCTTACGTCCTTCGAAAATGCGTAACTTTCCGTTAAAATGAAAATAAACTTAATTAAACGCGACTGATCCAACAATGGATAATCGCTACTGCATTGGTTTAATAGTGTTATGAGGTCATGTAACTTGCGGTGTGTTGATAGATCTAATAATTTTTCATTAAAATGAGATAGGTTTTCGATAAAATTGATTTTTTTGAATAAAAAAAATCCTGCAGGTGGTTATTTGCGTATCGTCTTCAGCTAGGTGTGTGATTCTTAATTGAATTCGCTTGACATTTCTGACTTTACGCTCCGATGATTTTCGCTATTGGAATAATGTTAAAATGTTCACGTCTGACCTTTCGCTGGCTTAACGAAAAAGTTTTGATTGTAGTTGTGTCATTGTTAAGCAATTTGCATCGTAATGTTTACGTATTCTTATTTCATTACGTTAGAAGCCGTATAAACTCTATTTTATTCTTAGACTTGCATATACGTAAACCTGTTATCGACGCAATTATTTTATTTTCTCGTTGTTGTAACAAAGTTTTGCATGCATAAAGTTGTTTTTTATATCTGAAAATTCAATAATATAAAAGATGATTTGTTAAAAAATTTATATGAAAAAAAAAAAAAAATTTAAATATTCGTAATAGAATTTTATTGTATAGGTAATATGATGTCTATTGAAAACATATCATATCCAACATAATTATTTTCAATAATTTTCCTCCAAAAAAAATATCACAGGGGCTTTTTTTTATTTTGCAATGTACAAATAACGTTATAACTGCGCTCAAAATACACGAATAGCCTATTTATAAAGGAAATTGGTTATAAATTTAAATCAATACATCGGATATTCAAAGCACGGATCTCCCCAAATAAGAAATTCGATACAACCACAAAAAAATACATCTTGTTTTTTTTTGTTTCAACCTAAAAATACCAAGTGTTTTACATATTTTGTGTCGTATCGTAAATAAACAAACATGACGTACTCCGATAACAATACAATTATCTCATTTTTTAGGCAAAGAGCAACGGACAATTCTTCAAGAACTTTTATAAGACGAAGGTAAAAAAAAAGTACTGCATTTCGTGTACTTGAACCGGGTCACGCATAACTGTTGCGTGCACCATTCCTCAGGGTCCATTATAAAACGACGATGAATTATTTCATCGCGGGTTGTAATTATATTATTATAAGTTGACTATCCCACGTTGAGATTCGGCTTTCGAACGACCGCATGGGAACCCGACTCGTTACAATATAATGCCACCATCCGAATATCGTGAACATTCCCACATACGAAATGACTTCTTCGATTCAGGAAGATCACCGATGTGAAACATCCTGGTAATTACGGATAGTATTTTATAAAATTTAATTGAAGTAATTTGTTCATTTCGTTTCTCAAATGTCATCAGTTCACCTTAACCTGAATTCCAATACTATTATACAAACCCTTGAATTAGATCATCACTTATACCCACTATCGATATAGAATCTATAAAGGATAATAGATTTCGAGTTATATTTAATGCCATCACGAGTACATCAGAACCGAAAAAGCACTCCACGTGTGGGCAGTCAAATGACGAGTTAATCCGAGCAAATTGGTTACGACACCCGCCCACTATGTCCAGATGTTACAGAATGGCCAATGTTTTGATGACCTCAGCTTATAGCACGTGGAACGAAAATTCGTTTAGGTCATCGTGGTTGAAAATCGTATTGATTTAAATCGTAAAAAAAAAGTGATTCGTAAATAGATTCAATACTATGATGCGACTCGCATTCGTTACTTAACACTTCGTCGAATTTTCCCGATATCCAAACCCGTTATATCAATTATTTTTTTTTTTCATACCAGCGCCAGCTAGAGTAAACATAACACTCGAGTCACTCAACATCGAACAATTATCCCAATAGTATATATATGTTTATTACGTTCCGCACTTGCGAAAATGTCGATTTCGACGAATTTTCCTTGTTATCTCTCTATGATAAATGCAGTGGCGCCGCGTGATCGATAAGCAATATCGCCCAATCTGACGACACTTCCCCAGTTTCGGTATATTTACATTTCGGCATTGTTTGTGTTGTACACGTGGCGAATTTGTGAAATTTGAGTGGGTTCAGATGAAGGGTGACCTTCGATAGTGACCCTCATTTAACACTGTCTTGGTGTTGTTATATTTAATGGTTTGCTATTTCGCGTGAAAAAATTGTAATAGCATATTGGTTACCTTTGATATTATATAATATTTACGGTTGTTATTATCTTTAAGTTTAATATTATTTTGAAAATCGTTCTTTGTAAATATTCGCAGAAAAGAATTATTATTCATACGAATCTTTTATGAAATGAAATTCTAGATATTATTTATATTATCTTTTCTATATTTTGTAATATCATACGATACGTTGTTTATTTACTTATCTATCAATAAATTTAAACCAGATCAAAACAATAAAAAAAACACTGATAAATTTCCACTGCGCACAAGTCTTATCCTAATAAAAAAAAAATAATGAAAACTCATTCACAAAAAAAATAAGTACAATACTAAAAAATTTTCATACAATTTGAATGAAAAATGCTGTACACAATAATATTAAACTTCTTTGAAACGAACATTCCATACTGTACACAACACTAACTGCACAAGATTTATAACATAAACTCCTTTAATCGTAAAGGCCACTTTTGAGCCGACATATCCCCGAGGCCCTACATCCATTATTCTATGCACGTACATAAGAGGGCGGTGCTCATAACCGAGACGTTACTTTACTTTCGCCGGTGAACAAAGACCTTTTGTCCGCCAACTTTGTACAAAAGTCTGTCTTCATGCTCTGATTGCGGCCACCATATCGGTTCATCCTCCTCGTGTGTCGAAATTGACCCCCATTTGCAAAAAAAAAAGGCGAGAAAATGCCACAATTCTACGTCACCATCACGAACGTAAGCTGATGTCGGTTACGATATTTTTTTTTGCGTGCGAAATGAGTTGTCAGAGGATTTGTGTGTTGTGTGAGGTTTTGCGTCACATCCAAGCTGATAACCCACCTGTTCGGGTTCACTTTGTGAGAGGAAAATTCAATTTTCGAGGACCGTGTCCAAGGACGGATGTCGCTCGATAATACACCTCTCGACATTTTACTCAGCAATTTTCCAACCTCTTCCATTATTCATCTTCGTCGTATTTAATTTTCTTTTAACTATGTATCTATATTTTTTAGGATGAAAAAAACGATACATTTCCAAAAAATAAATCCCATTAGTTTAATTTACGTCCGACGTAATTATTTTACCGCAATTTCCCATATTTGCAATACAAAAACGTTTCTAATGTGCTTTCATATGAAATGCCGTATGACTCAGAACAATAATCTTCAACATCGTAAGAATGTCATATGATTATGTTCGATTGTTTACAACTTTGTTATGTCACCTTTATTAGGTATTTTATATGAAAAGTTTGTCGGGTAAATGCCAAAGCTGTACACGGATGACTCATTTGTCATTGGAAAAAAAATATTTTATGTAATGTTTTTTAGAATAAAAGCATCGATTTTGATGCGACTGAATGCATTCGCTGGGACAGTGAGAGGGTATTAGCCTTGACAGTAAACAACTGACATTCACGTGCAACCTCTCAAATGCACCTTGAAACATTGTTTTAAATTTATATTGTGTTTATTTTAGAAAATAGTGTTTGCATTACTATTATATTAAAGTCGTTGCTAACTCATTTGGATGAGTCGCATGATGTCAATACTCTGATATGAACTTGATCGTGACCGGTTCATTTATTATTGTAAAAGCGACGATTGATTATAAAGCGGAAGCATGTATAATTATCCGATGAAAAAAATGGAAGACGGAAGTCGAACATAATTCAGCCAAATCGCAATTTCGCTCATCCGATAACTGCGTCATTGCAAATAATCCTTTTTTTTTGCTATTGATGTTACGTAAACATTTTGTTGGTCGTTAGTCTGACATCGTACGGTCATTAAAATAAATTTACTTTTTTTGCGTTTATTTTGATCGAACAATGTTTTTCATCGTTCAAAACACTTATTTGTATTGCTAAAAATATCAGTATTCTTTTATAGAATTACAACATAACATTTAAAGCGGTGAAGAAAATACAAAGACAAAAACTTTTATTCGTACTGCGATCCACGTTTATGCAATAAAGTGCGACGTTGTTCCTCTACATCTGACCTTTTCGCAAATAACATATTGCTAATATACATATTTTAAGTATCTTTTATTATTTCGAATCAATAAAAAAATAGCATATATGGAAATGTCACAATAGTAGATAATCTTTCTTGTCTCTTATTTGTTTCGATTCAACCTTTTCTCATCTACTAAATCCTATCGAAATCTTCTTTTCATTTCATTCATATCGTTGGAAATTACGTGACATGGATGGAATATATATTTTTATATTTATTACATATGATTGAAATGAAAATACGCCGCAAATCAAATTCAGCAAACCATCTGAAATCGTGGAAACTTAATCATAACTTCATATAAACCTTGTAAGTTAAATATTTTGAACATTTGAAAATAACTTATTTCCTCTCGAACTATTATAGTTATATTTACCATGATATTCAAGGATTAAAATAACGAAAACACCCTTATATCTAATCACGATCCAATTAAATGTTGATTGGAATAAGTATCTCCAAAATAGACAACCTCTAATCGTCTTTTGAACATATTCACATCGTATATAGAAACATATAAAAAAATACATATATACCTACTTAATATTTATTATTCGGATAGAATCAAAACATGTTTCTCTTATTGGAAAATGAATAAGTTCTAAAATGGAACCTCATTAATGTTTCAAATTACAATTTATTCATGAAAAAATATGATATCAAATATTGAAAGGTTTTCACATTGTCTGACTGCCTGTCATAACGATTCAGCCTCATGAAACACGTCCGATGCACAATATTCATAAAATACAATTCGCATTATATGTGGAAACATTTCACAAAATTTGAACACCGGAACGTATAGAGTCCACCGATTTAATAAACCCAAGTATACTCGTACATGAAAATACTTCAAAATACGTTTATAAAAAAATAATGAAGCCAAATAATGAAAATATTAAGACATTTTGAATGTGTCTCAATTGAAATTCAATCCTACGCAAACATCCCTCATAGGGACGGTATTATTCAATAAATATAAAAAAATCGAGGACTGACATAAAAAATGCAAACCACGTGTTTCATATTTTTAGTTTTATCACATTGAAAATATAAATATTTTCACGACAATCATAAACCCCCATTTTCAGACAAAATACCAAAAAAAAAAACAAAAACATCATCAAACCCACCCCTCCACTTTCAAATCGAATTAACCGACCAAAACAGACCATCGCCGACGAAAACACATCCCATCCCCATCCCAGGGACGGATCCAGCGGGGGGTTGGTGAGGACAATCGCCCTCCCTGCGAACCATGGGAAAAATTCTAAATTCGTGCGATTTAAAATGTTATTTTTTGCGCAATAAACGTGAAAAACGCATTTTCAAAAAAAAAAAAAAATTGATATTGTACCCTGATTTTCCATAAAAGGTGGAAAAACTGCTATATTTATTATATAGGGTGTCCCAAAATTAACGCAAGATGTAATTTTGATAGAAAACACAGATTTATAATTAAAAATTGTAATTTTTTTGTTGATTCATACAGTATACAGTATAGGGTTATGTGTGGAATAGCATATCGGGTAAATGGATTTACTGGCATATATACATTTTTTTTGTTGAAATTTTCCATCAGTTTTTTCCATACATGTTGCTGAATTTTGTTGATATAGTGCTCATTTTTTTCCTTCAAGGTGTGGTTGGTCATGGGCTTGTTAGCATAAACCTTAAACTTCAAAATCCACCAAAGGCGTTAAATCGCATGATCCTGCCAATTCTGATCACCAAAACGGGAAATTACATGACCGGGAAATTAATCATCCAGTAATTGAATTGGTTGTATGGCATGTGCCACCGTCTTGTTGAAACCACATATCGCCCATATCCACATCTTGCAATTTAGATTTTTTTGGACCCCAAATGCGATAATCTTGTCAATTAACCCGCGAAACAATTCGATTTCTGCATGATTCATTTATAATATAATATAAAAAATAAGCAATTCTATCAGCTAAATAAAAGTGAGGTTACTAATTCAACTGTATGTACTTGTTATTGTAGATCTTTTTTGGTAAAATAGCTAGTTGATTTTCGTTTCAGAATTTGTTAAGTAACTTAAATATTTTGATATGGGGGGAGGGCAAGACACAGATAAAGTAGATAACACTGGTATAGATCGTATGACACAAAAAAAATTTTCGCCTGCGGTGCTAATCATTAAAATATTTCCAATAATATAAAAAAAACGTAAAGATTTTTTTTTCGTAATTAGCAAATAATAATAATTATAGAATATTCAAATGATTTATTTGAAACCAATTGGTTTTTTTTATTTTTTCATTGAGACCCACGAAATATTTGAAAATAGGAAAATTTTCGGCACATCAATCAAAAAAGTTTATGAACTGCTGTTATAGATTTATAAAGATTTTATATTCAACGAAAAAAAATCTTTAAAATTTAATAAACAAAAAAATCTGAAAAATCGCGAAAATTTCCTGGATCCATCGCTGCCCCCCCCTCTCGACCATACGTCCCAACCAACAGGTGGACCCCACGGAGGTCACCCGACGACCTCAACCTTCGCCGCGTGCAGCCTCCAGCCCATGGCGGAACAAAGAGTTGCATAATCGATCGGCTGGGGTGGAGGCTGCAGACGCGCCCCTCAACCTTGGTAGGGCTGCAAGGCCGGAGCCTGCGCGCCCCCGTCGATCGATGAGCTCGGCCTGGGGCGCAGCGGCTACGCCCCCGTCCCACTCGTTCGGGGACTTGCATCCGAACCACCTGCAATCGATATGTGCACGTTCTGGGATATTTCAGGAGTGTTTTAGGCCGTTTTGGTGAGGAGGGGTGGAAATTTTTGATGGAAATTGATTTGATGGTAAAATTGATGTTTATTTAGATCTTGTTGATTGAATGAAATTTTAAATAAGAATGAAATTTTAGTGTATCTCGTAAGTTAAAGTTGAAATGGAGATATTCACATTTTGCGTTCTCTTTCGTTTATAAAATATACGTACAACTTCACAATTTTATCCTAGCAACATAGTCGAAGAGTTATTGAATTGAATATTAATTTTTTTTATTATATAAAAAAAAATTATATTTTTATCTACTGATATTAAAGGTGCTGTTGACATAATATTGCTGTATCGGATTAATTTGGATTTTAGCAATATTAAAAAAAAATTATGAATCCGTTTATCGAATTGAATATATTTTGAATTGCCTCATTAAGTGTGTTATTAGGTGTAATGCGTCGTTAAATTATCGATGAAAAGTAAATTGTATGAGTACTGCGTAGTAATGTTTGATATTTAATTGACATGAAATACACATAGTGACATAACGATGCTCACATGATTCTGAATATTATGTAATGGTTTTGAAACTATCGATTATATAGAAAAGAATTGCATATCGTTAATGACAAAAAAACCTTGAAGCATGAGAATTGTTAACATGACCGATTTTTTTATCGATGAAAATAGAAAATAAAATTAAGAAAAAGTTTTAATTAATTCTATACAGCTTTTTTTTTGAAAAAAAGGAAGAAATATTGGGGACACATTTTTTTTCTAGAAATTTCATTTTATTTGTTATGGTCGTTATGTTTACATAACGCGACACGAAAATCAGGTTAATTACCTGTAAAAGACTTTCATTAGAAAAAAAAAGTTTTAACTCTTTCCAAAATAACTTTTTAATAAAATACTTTTGATGTAACAGGTGTGTTATTTCATTCGAACGGTTTTATCATAATATCGTTGCAGAATTATAATACATTTTTTTCAATAAGAATTTTCATTCGCTAATTGGCCGTATTTTTTTCCTTTTTTACATTCAACTGTATATATGTATATTAGCATATTACCATTCTACGAAATGGAAAAATCCGATAAAATACTTTCTCAGACATTTTATAATTATACGAATTCTTTTATTAAGGAAAATAATAAGGCCATATAAATTATTCTCAGAGATACATAATTTTTTTCAGATTGGGGATTCGATATGAGTAATATCCACCCATTAAAGTATATTTTATTACGCTTAGCTTTATGGAGCTACATTACACTTAATTAAATCCCCTAAAATTACCCATAAAAGCGTATACATTTCAAAAAAAACAAATACAAACACGCCATTTTCACAATTAAAACTAAAATATGGCGAAAAAATCCACAAACATGTAAAAAACGCTTACCTTCCCTAAGTAAAACGACTTCGGTCAAATTTACCACTTAGTGCGAAGGCGTAAATATTCATCTCCTCTTCAAATTGGACATCTCTCTAGTCTGCGTCCGCCTTTTTTTGTCTTTTCTGGCATCGTCGGAAAAAAATTGGGTTAAACTAAATTATGAGGCCACGGCCCAAAAAAAAAAACAAATTTGGACCATTTTGTTCAAAGGCAACCCGAATTAATCAGCAAATTCCACTCCCGGATCCAGGTTAATGTTAACAATCTTATTAATACCATATTACATGGCTTGGAGGAACAGCCGGTTAAGTTTACATGATCTGAATTTCAAATGGTTCTCAGAAAGTTTATGTTTGCTGTTACGTATTCGAAACTAACCCGTGAAAATTATGTAAGTACGTTTTTTTCGTATCTTTATCGTTGTTTTCTTTTTTTGAATATTATTTTGTTTTAAGTCGTACGGATGTGGTGTTTTTGCATATTTTATATTTATGTGATACTTATTTAAGATAAAATAAAGAATGTTGCTCGTTCATACGTTTTATTATCACTCTTTACATGTTTGTGTTTAACTAAAATATTATTTGACTTTGTCAAATAAGACTGGATTGTATCAAAATAGTTGCTTTTCAAATTCCGAAATAATTACATCATTGTACAAAATCAAATATCTTTTCATATAAATCTATCAAATGATATAAATATTTTAATTCAAGGACAAACATTTCGAAACATCAATGAATATTAAAACACAATTACATATATTCATATGAAAACGGATAAGATAGTGCAAATCCAAAACTAACTTGAATGGTTTATTCTCAGATAAGTGTTTTTTTTTTTTGGTCTAGACTCCATATGATTTTTTTTTCTAAATCGACATAATATTTGCATTGGTTATCGAAATCAGAATTCGGAAAAAATCTTCCATAAACATTGTAACATAGCATGCTCCAAACAGTCTTTGACCTAGTTACAATTAAACCATTGTGCTGTATATTTACGTGAATAATACTCATAAATTTTGCGAAATGTTTCGTTCTCAGAAATTTGGGTTATTTAGGCGAAACAAGTCAAAAATATGGAACAAAATACAAATTAATTGACTGCCGATATTTTGAATACTCCTCACAATATGTTGGAATTGAAAATAAAATAAATTACAAGAACCCAATTCAAAATAAGCAGTATTTCCAATCCTGGAAATAAACTGAAACGGTATATTTACGTTGTTAATAGGAAAACAATACGAACAGAAACGTGTCTAAATAAAACTGGATATTTTTCACGCGTTCGACGAAACAACGCTGGTTTTAGCCCAGAAAACCACAATACACACAGTTAAAACTTTCCTGCGATCGTTTGTTTAAAGTAGTGTATTTTTAACTCGATTACCAAAACGAAATTAACCAATCGGGTGGTCTGAACAAATTTCTAAGAACCCATTGTCCCTATTAACATATTTTTCCCCCCTCAATCCGTTCGGAACATCTTTCTCGAACAAAAACGTCCATGAAAGCATTTTATTCGCAGAGGTCAAGTGCACTCCTAACGATTGCCGCTTCTTCGCAAACCGGCCCTGAATCGGTTAAGAGTGGATCCACTCGCAACCAATCCTCGTCCAGGGTCTAAAATAAAACAATCCGATAAAACGAACGATGAAAATCCGGAAAATCCTATGGAAAAATCACGCGCGCGACACGCCGCAACGCCATAGCGTCCACGTGTCGTCTTTCGCCATTACACGCGTTGCCGAGATTTATTGCCGGTGGTAAAAGGCGCCAAATACAACATAAACATGCCACCTCATTATGGAGTGGTTTTCAAAACTGTGGGTCGCACAGACGACGGCCGCTATCTTATCTCGGCGCGATTTTTTCACCGTGCACGGTCTATTATTAAAATTTACGTGTTGCCACTCGGCAATGGCTTTTCATAGTAATTGTAGTTGCGATTTTATCTGACGTTTGCTTTTCGATGGGTTATCTCGTAAAATTTCCATCCGCGGAAATTTGAACGGGAATCGGCGCGTCATCGGAGGTTTTAGTTCGGTTAGCGATACAGTGTGTTGTTCTAGAATGTTCTGTTCGTTGATAATGGCGAATGTTGTGTAGATATAGTATCAATGTATTATCGAGGATCAATTGCATTTTTTTTCGTATGAAATTATGGTATTTTGGTGCCTTCCGCATGTACATATGCTTGAATCATTATCTATTGTAGTTTTTTGAAAGCATCGAAACGAATTTCAGATCAATTTTCAATGTATGATTGCGACGGGATAATTGAAATTGAAGTCGATGTGAATTGGTTTTCGATTTTAATTTCTTCCGGTGTATTTTCTGAAATTGGATAATCTGAAATATCGCAATTGAGATCGTAATTCTAATTTAATTAGTTCTATAACACCGTTCAATATTATTCAATCGGAAATTAATAATATCAATGCCGCATTATAAATCAATTGTTATCGCTTTTACATAAACTTATCTGTTGTTTATCCGTGAATTTCATTACAATTTATTTATCGAAACGGATTGCCCCATACTTTTTTTTTTTTCCTATATTATCTATAATAAAACAAAACAATCATATCAACTTTTACGACTAAATATAAAACCGCAAACGAAACCACATCCCGAAAATTTCATTTCAATTATAATTTCATCAATTTGATAACGTTTGCACACCAATACACGGTCTAAAATAAAAAAAAACCGAACCCGTACTATAAAGAAACAGAACATATTTGCTCGACGCTTTTATAAATCGCACGACCCAAATGGTTTCTGGGAAAATCACAATCCGATCACTTTTTTTTTTTTCATTCCGTTTTTTCGGCACTTTTTTCATCATTTCCAGATTATATCACGTTTCGTACGCAACGCAGATTCGCATGGCGTGACCCATTTTACTTAACACGTCTACGTCAATCTGACACCCGAGACCGTCGATTTTCCAACGGCACACAAAGCAAATATGAAAACTGGAAACGTACCGAGCTAGAGACGCGAAAATTTTCCTCTACACACGTCAAATATGAGAAAAAAAACATTATTTATTCTCGCAATTGGCCGACACGATTTGTGGTAGAGTACATGCGTGTCCATTGTGACTTTGAGCACGTACGAAGCGCATTCGAAACTGCACTATATCAACGAGTGTGAATTTACAATGATCATCCTATACCTAATGTGTACCAGACGACCTTCGAACGCTCAACGACCGTATTATTATATGTGGTTGTAAAATAGATTCAGTGTTCGCTTAACTCAACATTTGAGACGACCAGTTCGAAAAAAACCGATAATATTTAATAATATTCGATATCGTTTTTCGATGGAAGTTATAATAAGATATGCGAAAAGCATTAGCTTGATATTTGCAAAAGATATACGACTATACGAGTATAAAATATTTAGAATGTACATAACATAATCTGATAATATTATAATAGTCTAATTATATAAAATTATTATTAAATACTTAGCGCATTTTCCTCAATTAATATTGCGCTCTATTGTTAATGGAATCATTCAATGTTCCTAAAACGTTAATAAATGTTATCGCTTTTTTTTGTTTTTGGCGAATCGTACGTGTATATCGGACTCTAAATATAGAATATAAATGCAAAACACGTACGATGCAATAAATTGCATCGGTAGAAGGTGATCGATCGTTGACTAGTGTTACGCAAAGTGTGTGAATCAATGCAACTTCTGTGATGGTAACTACATACATATATTGAAAATACACACACCATATTACACGTGCCTTTTTTTGTACCTAGTAACAATAGTTAACTATGTTAAGCAATTGTTTTATGTTTTTCCAGGTGTGTTCATTGATCGATTTTTTTGTGCGGTTTTAATTTTCATTATTATGTAAATTGAAACGTAGTTGCGTAATTCATTTACATTCTATGAATATCTCGAATTGTTAATCGTTTATCAATAGAATAATTAATTTTTAATATCGAAAAATTTGAATTAATTAATTATTAATTATTTTTTTATACAACATTAACATTTTGCGCATTATCTTTGTAAAATATCGATTTACATATACAACTTAATATCGTCAATATTTCGACAAATTGCCCCATCACTTATCACTAACATCCGGTAGTCTAACAAACTTTCGCCTGAACCGAAAAAAAATTGACAGAACAAACAAAGAAACGTTATAGTCGAGCAAAATAAACGATTTAGCACTGGCGAAATTATGTATGTCAAGTCTTAGCGAGACAAAGAGGCTCTCGCGTCCGCTCATATTGCAATTTCGTGACTCACCGTCGGCTGTTCGTGACTCAAAAAAAAAAAATAAATGTACAAAAGCAGCCCCAAGTGAAAGTCTTGATCGTTTCTTGGCTCGATGTCTGGTCCCCGACACGTCCATCGTGTTTCAACAGGTCTTTCTTGGACGGTCGAGGGGGGTGTAAGAACTTCCTCTGCTCCACCCTTGGTGCTCCCTTGAGACGGCGCCAACGTAATCCCTTAATAATTCCAGTCACGTTTCCAGAGGAAAACCTGCAAAGAGGAAAGTAATCGCTCGAATTCGGAGAAATTTGCTTTGTCTGTTGCGTAATTCGTTGTGATTCTGTGCGGGAAAATAGGCATTGAGTCAAATACGGGAAGATTTTCAGGTAGCTAATTGAAGCCGGATGGGCTTATCATAATACATATATGATGCTTTTGATTCCTTAAGAGCCCTTATTAATTTATCGCATCATAATTTTGTTTGTTTCTCGTTGAATGTCTTTTAGGGTATCTGGATATCTTTAGGTAAAGACAGACGGTTCACGACCTTACCCCGCGGGCGTATTTTGAACTCGAGATTTAATTTCAAAGTTTTTTTCACTTTTTTTGTTGGCGAATTGTATTACGAAAATGTACTCATATCTTTCCTTGTCTTCAAAGCAGTAATAAATTCTGAAAGTGCTGCACACGTTTGTCAAATATTTTTTTATAGTTCATTTTCAAATTCAATCAATTGAGAAAATTCTCTGAAATGCTGATTGGTTTTGAAAAGCTTACACAGACAATTTATATTACACTACATATGGCAATCGAGAATTTTATAAAATCACATAATTGTTTATATTATAAATATTTTGATTGGATACTAATAAGCCAGCTCAGCGTTTCGAATAACATGAAAATCTACGACGCACAAGTTTAATTGACAATTTGCAAGTTTAACTTGTATACGACGCTCCCGGTTGAAGTTAACCCCTCGTGAAAACAGTGGCGTAACTAGAAATATAGGCTTGAACCCATACGAAAACTCACCAAGACACTTCCCACTCGTTTTCTAATTATCCAAATAGTCTTACATTTCGAGGAAATAAACATAAACATAAAAGTTCATGTGTTTGATGTAACATTAAATTCTGTAATATAAATATTATAAATTTCGCGTAATGTTGCCAATTTTTTCACATAAATCTTACGAAATGTGAAAACTACACATGAGAGCGTTGAAACAAGAATTACATATTAATTTTTTTTTATGTCTCCGAATATAGTTTGCGATCATTAATCTCACAATCTCGCTGCACCACTGCATCCGAAGTCTTCCTCAACCAAAATAAATAAACGATGGACAAGAAGAGAAAAGTCAATAAGGCAACGACCCCGGTTGACGAACCCTCGTTAGCGAGGGATCCGTTTAACGCTTAACGACGATTCCAATTTCATTCGTTATTAAATCAAATGCAATATTTGCTCGAAATAGCAAACACGTTCGAATGCGTATGATCCGTTGAATTTCGCGCGTCTGTGCAAACTCGGTTTTGCGTAATGGTGTTCTTGCATAAATTGATGCTTTTTTTGTATAAGGTAATTAAGGTGAAGGTCCGCTCGAGTTTAGCATTATGAGGTTCTTCTGTTGATTTTTTTATATGTTTCGTATTTTTTGTTGAAATATCGGAAATGTTATTGTGCTGTAGATTCGCAGTTGTTTCACAAATTGAATTTTTGATTGTTGTTGCGTTATTTCGTATAATTGTTTTATCTGTACGATGCGTATTCAAAATTCAATTATGTTTCGGAATTCGTTCTCATTTTATAGTGATGCTGATTATTGTTCCTAATAAAACTTGTTTGTGTACTTTATCGGTTCGTAATTTATTTATTTTAAAAGCAAACTTGTCCATCTGGAACCTACATAAAGTAATCGCATTAATTAAAATTCAAATTGCATTAACTTCATTTCACTCACGTACAAACTCATATTATAGATATAAATGAATATACATACATATAATATAATAATTTTTCAATGTCAAGATAAAACTTTCGAAATCTCTCACTAACGCAATCTCTAATTAATTTACACACCTACAAAATTTAAAGAATTTCAAAACTAATTAATTATTTAATCACACCCTTGAAAATGAGTTTTATTCCTAAAACCATTAGGTCTCTTAATTAAATTCTCAAGCAAGTAATAAAATTCATTTAACGATTCAAAATATTTTATTATCTACACGCAATGTGCATGCGATATTCGCAACGTTTCGAAACATTCGCACTTTGCCCATCAGCATTCACAAAATCATATTTATTTACAGCTTTGAATCACAGTATTCCAACAAAAGGTTTTTTTCACTAGTTCCAACAAACAGACAAAACTAACAACACACATCCAATGACGCAACACCATTACGTACATTACCCAAACACCAGTTCCCAACCGGATCCCAACATTTCCTCAAAACCTAACCACCCCAAAGTCCAAAGCACCATCAACTCACCACAC
The DNA here is from genome assembly GCA_009617725.1 of Hydropsyche tenuis. Classification (NCBI taxonomy): domain Eukaryota; kingdom Metazoa; phylum Arthropoda; class Insecta; order Trichoptera; family Hydropsychidae; genus Hydropsyche; species Hydropsyche tenuis. The sequence continues at coordinate 2,447,125 of VTON01000008.1, forward strand.
ACTCAACATCCCACAACCATCATCGAAAAGCTGAATTTTCACACTTGGACAAAGCGGCGGCCGCAAATCCCGCAACAAGGCGGCTGGTCACGATTTCCCATTTCCCATCGCCACCATAGAAGCAGGCCATGTTCCACATAAGTCGCTGAAGAGGCACGTCTATTTCTGGCAGCCTCTTTATTCAATTAGACAGATTGATGACCGTCGACCTTGCCATGCACTGGCCGTCCTTTATATCGATGGCCGTTGTTGTGTACAGGCCAATAACGCGCGGATTGTGTCTTTAAAGTGTGGGCGGTTTGTGTTAAAGGTGTAATTTTTTTTTTTTAATTATTAGATTTTATATGTTCTGTTTATGGTTAGATGAATCGATACAGTTCATGACCTGTATTGACTATTCAATATGGATTTATTCGTTTTTTAAAGTTCGGCTGTCTAGTATGAAAATGCGTTGACATCGCAATTCAAATGATGTAAAAAAATTTTTTTTTTCACACTAAAATTAGTTTGTTTGTTGAAACATGTTATTTACCACGTCGCGGTAAAAAAAAAAACAAAATTTCAAACGTATCATAAAAAAAATACCTATGTACTTTAAATAATAAACACGCTATGACGCAAATGAAAATCTCACGTGAATAATAATCCGAGTTTTAATCTAGCCGTAGATCGACCGAATGCAATTGCAGACTGAAATGACGATGGTGGTTACACAACCGTCGAATAATCCACTTTGCAGTTGAGCAATCCGTTTCTTTCTTCAATTAGGATCACCCTTTCGCAAAAGGCGCAATTTCGTTTTCGTAACTTTCTCGTGACACGAAATTGCCAGACGGAAAGTACAAATCACAAATACGTCAGTATATATGTACATACATATCAAAATCCCCGGCTGTGTAATATCTGAAAATGCTTTGTTGACTGAAAATTTTCACGAAACAGGAACTATGTATTTGAATATTCATGTCGCCGCAGGGATCTAATGAACGAATGTGAAATTGGAAAATAAGTAGTGGATCCAAAAGAAAATATTATATATGCGTAGTTGGAAATTTGTACGACTATTGTTGATTTAAGTTGAACATTTCGCCGGGTTCATGGTTTATCTACATGTAATTTGTTGGACGTTTTTGCATAATTTGACGTATTATATTCTTGGCGAGCTGTGTTTATTCGCTTTACACCGTTTCCTAACGGCGCGTGTTAGATTTGTTTAGTTTTGCGATTACGTTTCAGTGGGCGACGGTCAATAATGGTTATTGTTATTGAGCATAATCATAATTATTTACTTGATTATATTGATGTTTGACGGCGTTGTTTACGTAATATGAGCGAAATATTTCAATTGTTTCGTATTTCCCAGAAAATTTTAATTTGATACTTTTGTAATAAACAAAATTTAATATACAAATTCATCAATTTGAAATTACGTATCATATCTTACACTTCGTCAATTAATCGTATCGTTATGCTTATGATCAACAACATATTTATCATTTCAACTAAGCGTTGTGACATTTTAACAAAGGTCAGTGATGATCTATTATTGAAAACAAATACTTGAACATCAAATCAATCGTAAACAATTCAATGACTTCAAACAAAACATTTTTACTAGAATAACAAAAAAAAACGGACAACGTTCTAATGACGCACAGTTAACCGGTGACGTATTACCGCACCGTTTGATAATGCACGTACATACATATCGCGATTTTTTCATTCAAAAAATTACATAAAATCCCCAAAGTACGTCAAAGTTAGACGAAAAAAATTACGTACGAACACCGCTGATTTGAACCATATTTTTTTTCGCGATGCGAGCCGTTTCGCACGACTCGTTTTCGACACAGTTGAAAAAACCGCACAATCGCCCGTTGTGTGGAAACTGTTGGATCAAAAGTAACCTTCGAATGGTGTTGTTGGTCGAGGAAAATTTCTAATTATGGCCGAGTCACGCTTAGAAATTTTGCGACCTCCGCTGATTGAGTGTTGCCATAATAGATAATGAAATTTATGCGGTGAATAATTTTAGAATAAGCATGCGTTCGCTCGGAAAAGGTTTGTTGTTTAGTAAGATTAATTCGGATTGTATAAAATCGATACTGTCATGTTTATTCAGTGCTTGATCGCAAATGTAAATGTTGAATATATTTATAGTATTTTCTATAAATAAAATACAATGAATGATTTTTGTTTGCGTCGTTTAGGATAATTTTATGACTTTTGTGATTTAATAATACGACCCGTTTCTGATATTTTTTTTATGTATCACGTACATGGAATCAATATGTTTCATCTATTTTGGTCCGTAGTTTATTTTTTTTTTATGTGATAAAATCCGAAAAATATATTGTTATATGTAATACAATACTCGTTCTTTCCGGAGCAAGTTTATTTCTATAAATCAACCGTTATCGAATCGACACTTGTAATGACCAACAGGTACAAAAAAAAAGCTTCCAATTTGTTCACAAAAGAACTTTCAGAAATCATACAAATCTTCTAACGTCACCGAAACCGACGCAATATTACGAATTCGACAATTGGTTACGAAAAAAAAAATTTTCGCAAACGACAAATGTCTGTAATTTGCGTGTGTACCGACGCTGAAACTTTTTTCCGTTTAAATTTTTCACAATTTCCCGAAAGCGGTCTATTTTCATCGAGAATTAATTCCGATAAAAGGGTCAAACTTCCATTGAACATTTTAGCAGCAGTGAATAATAACGTTTTGTGAGGCTTATCGTGCTAATGCGTTTAGCCCATTTACCCTAATCGATCGGATCGAACTCCTTTTGTACAATGGACACCGGTACTACCAGTTTTGTTATACTATTTTATCGATGGAATGATTGCATTTGTGTAACTTTGTGGGTGTGTTCTTATGTCGTTTTTTTTTGTGAAAAAATGTATGGCTATTTAATTTTTTTCGGCCTTGTTTTCGTCTTTTGTGAAAGAAAGAAACTTTTAATTGTGCTCGAAAATCTGAAACGAGTTTTGAAAGATTATGTCGTAAACAAACGTCATATTTGACGCGTAAATTCTCGTAATAATTCAATTATTGTACTAATGGACGCTTTTCTTTAATTTCAGTAATTCACGCTTGAATTTTTCGTAGAAATTATTATTTTTTTTCTCCTTTGAATAATTTTCAAAGTCGAAGTAATTCGCTAATGGCTTAAATTTTCATGTGCATGGAAATTTGATATTATTATTAATAGCATTTATGTAAAATTATTTCTTTTATGCTTATTCGTTAAAATTTTTATACGTAAGTAAAATTGCATTTATATTTTATTTTCAGACATAAAATCGATTTTTTAAATGTTTTGGATGGGTTATTTTACTTTACGGATGATTTTTTTTTGATAAATTAATACTGCTATGTATAAATATTACATAATAGAAATTTTATTGATCTGAAAGTTGATTATATATTCTACTTAAGTTTTTCATTGTGGGAAGTTTTAATTAATTCGATTTATTTGAATTTAGTTGAATAATTAAAATTAGTAAAAAATAAAAAAACCCTATCATTAAAAAAAAAAAACCTCTAATATAATATAATATTATGATGTCTTCTCATTAGATTTTATTACGCTTTTTTTATATAATGCAGCCTCAACATGAATAGCTCTCACATAATTCACAAACGACAAAGCTACAGTGCAAAATTTCATTTTCACTCAATGCAAATTTATTATACATACATTATTTTTTTCCTCCGATAGCATTTCGAAATGATGATTCACACGATTCAACACCTGAAAAAAATCACACATGCAACAATACACCGTAAAATCAAATACGTGAAAATGAAGCCGTTTTGATCGTGAGAACATCAAAGCGAGATACATTGTTGTATTTGATCTGCTCTTTCAAACATATCATCTGTGCATGAGATTATACATATGAAATTATTTTTTTACATTATTTAATTATTTTTTGATTATTTTCAAATATGCGCAAAATTTATCTGAAGCTATTTATATACTTACCGTGAAATTATTATGTTTATCATGTGTAGTTTATTTATTATCTGTCGCAAAATCGATTTTTTTCGATATCATTGAAAAATAAAAAGCTTGAATGAAGCATTTTTTTCTTATCACATAATGATAATATGAAGGTAACTATTGAAAAAATTGAATATTGAAATTATTCCTTATCAAATAGCCTTAGGCATATAATAATCATTTTATTAAGTATGTATTATACTAACGTATCTTATTTTAATTAACTTCATTGATCCGAAACACAACTGGATAATTGGCTATGAAAGTATTATGTTTGATAAATCAAAATTACGTTATTTAAATTATAGGGTCATCTATTAGCATTTAATTAAAATTTCGCTTTCGCCAAATAGAACCAAGCCAAAATTGATTTGATAATTAACCCGAATCGTCTCGTCTGCAAAATAAAATTACATACACGTCCCAAATTAAAAAAAATAACGTTATCCGCAACACAAATATGATTTTTTTGATAACCGTTACAATTCCAACGATGTGCCGATGCGTGATCGATCGCGTTTTCAAATTATCATTATCACTATAGCGTTCGGTCTACTTTTCTATGTGTTTTTCTTGTATGGATCACGCCAGTGGAATTGCCATTGTGCTGTTACATAGAGCTGTGGTCATCGTTATGGGACATCTGTAAAAAATTTTGAATTTTTTTTTTCCACGAGCTAATATTCGAAATATTGCACGTATAATGGTAATGATGAGCTCGGCCGGTCCAATGAGAGTAAATCGAATGTGTAAAAAAAATTGGCACAGTTTTATTAGTTTTTATTAGACGATGTTCTCGTTTGATGGTTTTTTCATTCCCGTTCGATCCAATATATTCGAGTGAATGTCACTTTGAATGGACCCAATTGAATTTGATTTTTTTAATAATATAAATTCAATTTTTTTGATTAAATTATATGTTTGTGCAAAATTTACTGACACCGCGTCGAAACCAATGACACAATAGAACTATTATTTTCGTTTCCGCTTATTTTTTTTCATTATAAAAAACAATACAAAATACGATCCATTTCCACTTCCGTATGAATTTATTTTTTTGATGATTTTCCCGAACCGCAGTCGTGTAAATGTTATTATAATTAGTAGGCCATATCTTGCGCAACTATTGTAAAACTAACGAAATCCGTTTCCGATATATTTAACATCAAATAAAGCGACGGTTCGTCGATCCCTGTTCGAAAATAAATTAAATTCGAATATATTTTTCATCATCGTCGACACGAATCGAGTCTGTTTTCGACGGAAATGCATTGTTTGTCACGTTTATGAACGTTCGAGAAACGAGTAATTAATCGAAATTAATTAATCTCGCATGGGTTTTCTTCAGAAATTTTCCCAGAAGTCAATTAAGATCGCTGTTGGTTTTGCAAGGACGTTTCTAAGACATAATGAAAAAAACAAATTCAAACCGAAAACAGCAACAAGCTCAAATCGAATGATCAATCCTTCGTCACACTTTTTGCGCCCTTGTGCCACTTTATCCAAGTAAACGATTTTTTACATCAAAGTGAAAAAAATAACTAACTGTATAAATGCATGATCTTCAATGAAACGCTTTGAGAAAGGTCAATAAAAATTTAGAAAAATAAATATTAATTTTGAAATCTTCATTTTATATCATTCAAATCGTGATGTTGTTAACATAGAAAACATCAATAAACCATTTCCAATACTCGATAATCTAATACGACTAACATTGGATTTTATCACATTCACCTAACTAACATATAAGATGTATATCGAATTACTTTAATGGAGTAGATGAATTAAGTCTTTATGTTTAGATATACGATAATGATCTCCTGTATACTTTCTTTCGTGTCTGTATTTTGACATTATGACGTTTTTTTGTCGAGATGCGATTTCATCGAGTCAGGCTCGCTATATACATATAATAATATACAAGTGAGCACTTCAGGTTCTTTGACTTTCCGCGCGATAAAATAGTGAAAAAAACTTTATATATTAAGTGTCTCCTTTGAGATTCTCTTCGCTTTATAAGCATACATTTTTTTATAGTCAAATATCCACACTTTCTGAAAGCAGCGCTTTATAAACGCGAATTTTATATTTCATTCTCCAAAATAATCTACAACCTTTATGCGCAAAAGCAATCAACATGCAGATCCCGCACATCCGAAATTGTCTCTTTTCAAACAACATAGCAACCACCGCGGTGAAATTTCCACTTAAAAGACTCTTTTCAAAACCGAAAATCCGTTCACTTCTTTCGAAAACAATTTCGCGCCTCGCTCAAGAGCGATTCGCGCTGGGCGATTAGCGCTCGCGATTTCTAGAACCGAATTTTCAATTGGAAAACATAGATCTGTTTCCATGTGATTTTCTATAGACATTTTCTAACGAACTGTTAAATTTCGGTGGACGGCCTCGATAGTTTGGGTTGAGTCATCGGAACTCTTCCAATTGTTCTGTTGTCGACAACAACGGAGCCACACCAGATCGATTCGTCACGCCAGAGCCGCATAATGATCCGAATAGAATGATAGTGATGATGATGATGTTGATCATGAAGCATCTGGTCGTCCGATATTGATGTCAATTGATCGCATCCAGTTGAAGTTGGTGTGACATGTGATTCGTTTTAGAATGTTCTGTGTCTACGCCCATTTGGATGTATATTGTCCAGTTTTAGTAAATGTATCGAACATTAACATTTTATTAAAAAAAAATATATATATATATATGTATATATATATATATATTTATATTACAATAATAATAATAACAAGGTTAACCTGTATATAATTTTATCAATAATTATGAATAATAAAGTTATCGTTGTTGTTTTTTTTTTTGTTGAAATCTATTGTTATTATATATTAATTATTAATACAATTTATTTATATAGCATATCAACCTAAAAGAGAGATAATCAATGTCATTAGTTATGATTCATAATACGCATAAATTTTTTTTATGATATTTAGAAAAAAATCATGAATATGAAACAGAGATTTTCCGAATTTATATTCACGAGAAAAATTTTTTTATGAGTAATAAAATGTATTTCCATTTTTTTTTTTTTAGAATATGGCATTAGAATAAGTACTAAAAAAATACATATTCATTGGGATCGTGTTTTCGAGAAACGAATGATATTACATATTCTGGAAGTTGAACAATTAGTTTCGACGGCGAGATCTTGATGAGCGTTTGACGCTCAATTTTCCGCTCACTTTCGACACAATAAGAAATTTCTTTTTTAGAAAAGTCTGACTGGCAGCCTTGAATTTTGCCGAAAACACACAAAAACGATAAGTGATTTTCGACGTGCAAAACTCAAACAAACAGCCCACTCGAATCCCCGTAATTGATGAAAGATACACGTGATGGAATCGTGGGCAAATCCTTTGGGAAAACACTGTTGTTCGAATTGCGCCGTTCCCAAACGAAATTCGATGGAAAACGAATCTGCTCCGTCATTTCGATCGTCTCGAGCAATTTTCCGGGCGAGATATATTTTAATTAGGTCGTTAAAGTCGTGAGCTGCGTTGTTATTTCGTCTTTAAGGCGTCTTCTCGTACATGTTATACGTAATGGATAGAAGCTGATTTGAATTTTAATTTGCAAAGGAATCTGGGACACGTGCCGCGATTTTCTCGTCAATTTTTTTTTTCCGTCGAAAGAACTTCTATCGCGGAAAATATCTGTTTTGAGTCGACCTCCGTTCACGTTTTCTGTTTAATGTCGATTTCGAGTTTGTTTTATATAAATTTCGTACAAATAATACATTCTGCGTATAAATAAAGTAAATCAATGATAATATTTACCGAGAGGAACATCGGGATTTATATTGTATTATATTACATACTCGAGTAAACATATTTGCATATTACCTGGGAGTGATAACGCACATACGTGTAGATGACTCATTATAAAATACCGTTTACATTTCATCATACAATATTCAATTTTTTTCTGCCTCGCTTTCTATTTTCCCAAGAAAATTCAAGAACATAAACACATAATTGAATAATTCGCTCGGAAAACCCATCTCGTGGTCATCTGACTTGACCAACAATCGACACGTCTAATAGCGCATTTTTCCACATTACCCGCTGTTTAATTAGGCGACACAGCCATCACTCACAAAGGACCAAGGATAAAGGCCCCATATACCCTGCACACACACGAGCATCGTAAAATAAAATGTGAACACACACACAGCACACGTTATGGCCGCTCGAGCACATGGCCGATTACACACGCGCCTTCGCAGACGACAAAGAAAGGTCGTCTTTGTGCCGAATCGGCGATTGATCCAATTATGTTACGTTTTCGTACTCGGCGAGGTGTTACATTGTCTTTTGCGTTTTTTGTTTGACGTTCCGAGCTGGTCCGGCGGTGTGTTTTGTTCGGTTCGGTTCTGGCTGATGATGGTCGGTGTTTTGTAATTTCGCGATTATGTTGGATGTTTTTTTTAGGATGTTCCTAAAAAAAATGTGGCGATTATGATTTATTTGTTTCGCGGAAAGTGTCGAATTTCGGTTTTTTTCCGGAATATGTGATGTCGCTCGTGTCTTATCTAATGCTTTATGTTTAATAATATTTGAACTTATAATTAGTTTTGAATCATTTCTTTTATGGTTTTTTTTCATTTCATAGTCACTATAATTTATTGATAAAGAATAATGTTAAATATTTAAGATATAATTTTATAGAAACTGCAAAACAATATTCTACTATTTGTAGACTAACGATGATATTTTATAGTTGAATGAAAGTTGTAACATATCTGCGAATCTTCATTTAATATTTTCCAGATAGATTTTCATTATAAAAAATGTACAGTAATCATATTGTATTTTCTTTTATTTTATTTTATTTTATTTTATTATAATACGATAGAAAACAACAACAAACAATGACGTTTGTTATAAAATTTTACAACACAACAATTCCAATAACCGTCACGTGTAAATTGTGCAACGCGTAATCGGCACATATGAAACTCCAAACAAATACATAAACACAGTCGTCACACAACGGATACACATTCTGATTTAATCCCTTTGGATTACGTCCTCCATACTATCAGATACAGGAATATTCGCAACAAACATTGCTAATTTTAGCCATTTGCATCATCGAGAGAGCATAATTGAATTATTGTTAACCACTGATCCATTCGAGTACAATTGAACCCCTTTCCATGCCCGCAAACGTGATCCATCCACACATTATGCGATCGAAACAAAGCCCTTTTTTGTACCGCAATCGGAATTTTTACAACTCTTTCGGGACATGTGTGCACTTGTGCTGGCATCGTCTCAAGTATCCTTCTTGATCCGGAGAAAGTTTCTGACTCCGTTGCCAAGAATTTGGCAGCATCAGGTTCTCGGTTTAACCGTGCAATTAGAAATAAACTTGCATGCATTCAAATTTGATCGAGCAGTAATCCGAGTAAACAAAACGCTTTTGATGTTTCAAATCATATTTTGAAAATAGTTAGGTAGGATCGTGTTTCTATTAAATCATTTCAAATCCATAATGTGGTCGATTGAAGTGAAAACATAATCATCGTTTTAAAATTCGAAATTATTCAAAAGCGACGTTTCTTTTTATAATGAAAATTCTAGTTATATCCTAAGTCCATCTCCACCATACAACACATTACAATATCGAATATAAACTTGAACAAGGTCGTTCAATTACATTGATATAACTATCTTCAGTTGCCAATTAATAAAAAACGCATTGGCACTGAACATTCTAACACGTACAAGCGAAATCAGCCTCGAACCGGTCAATTTAACCAGAACAATCGCGACGGTTAAAAATTCGTTAGTTTTCACGGACGTGTTCATCAAAGATGTCATTTCCGCACGATTCGCACTAAACAATTGAAGTAGCGGGTCACATATTATATTTCGTATTCCGTTACATTTTCGCAAAAAAAAAGAGCAACTCGTTAAAGAAGTACCGTGCGAGAGTTCGGTAGTAAAAAAAAGCCTGACTCGAGGGACTCGTAAAAAATGGTGATTTCGTCGCAAATGGCTCATTTTGAGACAGGTTGTCCCAGATTCCAACGGAAGGGTTGATAACTCTATACGTTGAAAAAAAAATTCGGATATGAATCTTTGGTGAATTCCGAGTGAGTCATTCAACTATTTCGCTTCGTTGTGTCTATTAACGTTGGGAATTCGCGATGAGACGAAATCGAGGAAAATCGCTATGACTTCTCGGTATATATGATAATTTTTTTTATTGCCATAATGTCGTGTTTAATGATGATGATGAAGCATGATGCGGTTCATTGTAACCGCGTGGTTTATTTCCATTCGCCACTGCTCAATAAGGCGGCTTCCTATGTGCGTTATATTTAACAATTTCGTATGTAATTATATATTTTATAAGGTCACAATTGGATGATTACACAACCGTTCCTACCGACGGCTTATTTGACTAACATTCCTGTTTGTCAAATGTCTTATATTATAGTTCTGTCGTGACCTGATTATGCGACCGTTGGGCTTGGCAATATTGCAATTGTCGGGTCGCGTTTGTTCTAATACGTTTTTTATTATTGAAGATGTATTCATAACACGGTTTCTGTTTGAATATTTATAAATCGATACTTTGAAATCTTCTCAAATATTTTACATTTCAATGTGCAATTTAAATGTTGTGTAAGAACTTTAACATTGCATACGAGGAAAATTTGTGTTTTAAGTCACAATAAGCACTAAAAGTAATAAGTTATTATAATACAGAGATGCATTCAATATTAAAGTACACTTTCAACATTAGCGACTTCAATAGCTAATACGAAAGTTAAATAGATTCGTAATATAATATATAGATAGGCACATATGTTATTTCTTAGTGCGACAAATTCAATTTTATTTGTAATATCCCATAGCGCTTAATAATCATCCGACCTTTCGCCCACACAGCACCAATAATATCCAAATAACCTCTGCCATTTCAATCCTATTTTATTTTTCTTACTTAGAACCATTTATCTCTTTTTTTATCAGCTTTCCATATTAGAACATATGTATTCTGGAACGTTCAGACGATAAAAAGGCACTTTGATGAACGTCACGTTCAACAACGTTACCTTTCCGTTTCCATGCCGCTTCCAATTATGCAAATACGTGCCTAAATGCGTCTCTATTTAAAAAAATAAAATTAATTCATATTTCCGAAAAAAAATACTCGTGGAAAACAAATATTTGCAATGTCGGAAAAATAGATCATACGACCCATATAATTTATCGCTTCTTTTAACCATTTCGCACGGCTTATCTATGAAAAATGTTGTTTGCGCTGAACGAGATATTTTTCATAGACATGACGAATGACTCTTTCGTTCATTTCGACTCCGCATGACTAACAGTTATTTAGCATCAATAACAACAATTAGTACCTACTGGCATATGAGCTAATTTTTGAAATCGAAAACGTCACGAAAATCCTTTTTTATCTGGGATAAATTTGATTGACACGCCCCGTCGATTACCAAAAGATTTCCATTTTCCATACGTATCCATGACGTTTTCCATATCCCTGACGTCACATCGCTATCGGAAGGATCGAATTGAAAAAATTGCTGAACCAATTCACGCCCGCAACATGATACTATTTGAGATATCTATAATAATAATAATATCGCATAAAATATATAATAACTTTTCGCACGGACGAAAAGGCTCGTTCCTAAAGTTTGCTAGTTAAATCCTCACTCCGCATCCTTGTGACGTCATTGGTAAACCAGACGCAATCAAAACTTTTCCCATATTCGAATGTATGTATACCAAATATTTAGATATTATTACATTTTATTGAAAATTTTCGTATTTGGGTGTATTCAACACAATTGGTTATTATTACTCGTCTATTCTGTGGTGTGTTACGAAATCGTAAATGCTGATTTGCGGTAGTGCATTTTGGCTGTTTAAATTTTGGCGCGCTATTGTTGACGGATACGCTCGTGTCGTATGATCAATCGGAAATGATCGCCTTGTGCAAAATGTGGTCTCGTGTTGACTTATCACAATATTACTGCAAATATTAAAAAAAAAAATTTACCTCAACCTAAAATTGAATGGGCAATTAATCACGCTACACGAGACTGGACGAAATTTACGGTGATGGGCTTGTTTTGATTGCGAAAAGTGAGAACATGATTTTCCATTTTTTCGTGTCATAATATGTGTAACGGCTGGTCTTGTATGTGAAATATTAATGATATTAATTTATAGCGATAAAGAAAATGTTTTTCACCGAATTTTAAGCTAAAAGATGAACCCGCTTAGCGTTAGAAAAAAAGAAACTTATAAAAAAAACCTTTCAGCATACAGCCTTACGAAAATGTACCGACAAAAAAAAACAAAAAAAAAGCTTCCTAGAGATCAAACCCATTTACTCCGAAGAAAATAAGCGGAAATTTAAAACGTGCCCAAAATAAGGAACGGAAAAAAAAACGGAAACCACTTCGCTGACATTCGCTAAAAAATACGATTATTAACACACCTATAAACAGACGTATGTTTACTTACGAAATACGAAAATCTATGATAACTCACAATAATTGATACCGGAATAATTGCCACTTAGAGTATCTGAAGAAAACCAACACCATTAAAACATCATCAACCGCCCATGCTTCTTAGCGACGATTGTGGCCTGAGGCGCAGTAAGCAGTCGGCAAGTCCAATTCTATCTTAGTAATGTTCTGAAATATTTACGCTGAAACTGAAGCGAAAATAAACGATAATGGACGTGTGTGCCGGCAATAGAAAACATGCACACACATGTGACAAGAAGTGTGCCGCCGCTGAACGCCGGCCAATATTTTGTTTGCGTTCATTATTTATGCCGGCGACGTGTTATATCGTCTGTAGTATAAGTTCCCGAAATAAACACGGGAATATCCCTTTATTCCGTGTGAAAATTCGGGAATGGTGCGCAATAGTGCGTGTCAGGTGCGAAATCGCCGAAACAATCTGATTGTTGGTGGTCGATCGAAGCTTCGTGCTCTTTGAGGTCAAAATGTATGAAAATGCACGCTATGTGTCTTTGGTGTTTTTTGGGTGACATTAATTACGGTTAATCTATTTAAAAATGTCGTGTGTTCTTATTCGCTTGAGCGAGAAATAAATTTTGCTGAAATTTCGGTCTCGTCTACGAACTGTTATGTGAGCTGCGCAGTCAAATGTCGAAAGATTAATCAAATCAAATTCGTGTTCGTGTTTGTTATGAATAATTCATATTTTGTTTATATTTTTTTTTATGGAAAAAACTGCTGAGATGGCACGCAAGGAATTGTTATCAACGTTATGGAATAAAAGTTGTGAATAATTTAAATATTTCTTTTATTATAATCAATCATATAAACAAGAAACATGATACAATTGATTGAAAAAAAATTACACCTATAGAAAAAATTCTTTGGATACACTTATAATCTAAGTTCAATTATTAAAAAAAATAATTACAATTATATTCATATATACTAAATTCTTTATTTTACAAAATAATAACTATCAGTCCGTTATGATATATTTACATAAATAAACAGACGATAATGAGTCGTGAGAATTGATGATGCTTCACCAGAAGGGAAAATGGACATGATATGTACATAATACAAACATTAAACTTAACATAATAATCACATGTATACAATTTAACATCTATGTGTGTATTATCATAGGACACATGCATTCCGGTATAGAAAAGTGGATCGCTGATTTGACGGGGTCATATTTGAGCAAACAACACGCCGCCATGTAAAAGCGATGGGGGGCTAATTGCAGAAACAGTTACCACTCTCGCATGCAATAAACGGCGAACTCATTATCCGTCATTTATGCCGAAATACTAAAAAAACTTTCTCACTGTTGCGATTCGGCGAGACATTTTATACACAAACGTTGTTCTCGCAAATACGTTACGATTTTTTTCCAACGGATCGAAAGCACAATGGAAACCTCTAGTTTTTTCACGTGTCGCCGTTCAATTTTCGTCATCTTCTTCGACGACGGGTAAGCACGACTGCATGATGGTCGGCGACGCTCTGGATGTGAAAGCGACGATCCACGCGTCCAATTCTCTCGACTCTTCACTGATGAAGGTTAAACAGGCTGTGTGGTCGAATCCTTTCTGCCTGATGAGCAATCCTGGAGTCTTCTCGTCAGTCAACCTTTCGACATTTGTGTTCCTCAGATTGATGACACCCAAAGGTTTGCAGACTTTCTTCTGGGGATAAATGACGGCGAAGTGTTCCAGAGATGTCCTGTATACTTTGACTTGAACATCTTGCTTCCTTCCGCTGGGGCTGATCATGATCATGTTCCCAGCTTTGGCTTCAGGATCGAACCTCGACTGCGAAATTTGAGGCTGATGCCCCATGGTGGACGTCCTCGAGCAAACGGGCCTCAAGTTCAGGAAATTCTCCGAGTGAAAAGCGGTAGGCATGGCTGCTACGTCAACTGGCATCGTACGTACTATGTTTTGGTTAATAGAAACGAACACCGCGAACTGTTAAGCCGGCAATGCTGCTACAAGTGAACTCTTTGAACGTTTGCGTTCAACTGCTTCGGTGGGGAAGGAGGGCGCTTATATACGCTTCGGCCGCCGACAGCGCTTCTCAAACTTCGCACGGGCTACGCACGAGGTAAATAAAATGTTGTTTACACGCAGCCCTTTATCTGTTTCGCGTTAAGCGCTTTTATCGCGCTTTCGGTTGTTTACCTGAACCATTTTGTTGCTCGATCAAAGTTCATGTTTTTGGTGTAATTTGTAGTGTTCTATATCGGTGTGTTATGCAGTAGTTAATTGTTCGTTTATGGTGCGTAATGGATGAGGATAATGTTCTTTTATTGTAATTGTTTTCTAGAATATATTTGATGTTTTTATGATTGATAATTTATCGTATAATTTTCAATTAATATAATATCTCTATTGTATAAGGAAAAATTTATTTATCTACCTGTCTAAAATCTTCAAATTAAAATTGATTATCAGAAGTATTTATTATATCGTACGATGCAATTAAAATAAGGAAATTAAAAGATGATTCATGTTTTCTTTCCGATATTATTAAATTAATCTTTGAAACGTTATCAAATCATCTGCATAATCCGAAAAATGATTGATTTTGGTTTAATCGCACGATTATAAAATAAATAAATAAATCACCTGATAAATATAATAAAACAAAATTTTCGAATTTAACTTTTGTTTGTCGACAGATATCATTGTCCGTTGAAAAGTTTTTATCTGTTAAACAGTTATAGTCTGTGTGGAAATTTATCATTTTCACCTTAACAAACTGGCATTAGTCATGATTTACTTATCAACCTTGATTGTAATCAACAGTTCGAAGCAAACAATCAATAAAGTTTCACTAAATTACCCAGATTAAACATAATGTCTTACAAGGATAAAACGTTATAAACTCGGATTATTTTAAATAAAATTTTGAAGAATATTTGAGAAACGACGAAAACAGACAACGTACAGTTCTGCGAACAGATTTTCATCTAGCAGTAAAATTATTCAGGAGTAAAGAAGATACGTCATACAAAAGAGTTACTTACCTGGAGATCATCAATCAACGGTAATGTAGTGACGTGGAAATTTTGCAACTTACGCACTTAACTCGTAACCTCTCGTCAAGATTTCCACCGTAGAGATCGTAAAATTTTCACTCTTTCCAGTATATGCTATTTTTTTCGCAAATTTAGACTGAAAAAAAAATCGATGATTCGATGAAACAAATATTAACCAAATCTTGGCACTATATTTATGTGTTTCTCAAAACTCCCGTGTTTTCCGCGTACATCAGTTTTCTTGGAACGCATTTTTTTTTTTTCATTTGTATTGTCCCAATTTTTTATGCATGCAAATTTCTATTGTTTCTCTCATTTTTCAGGATACCCAGAACTGTTTTAAATATCAATTTCGTTCCGATATTTATAAACAAGTCACGTGAATAAACTCCAACTTTACAAATTAAATTGCTTCAATTTCAACTGAATCCAAACCCACCTTCGTTACATAAACAACAAATTAAATTCGTGGAAGGTGTCCTAAAATTCTACATTTACAATATTTGCCCCAGAGAACGGCAATGACACAAAAAATGGCACGAAATATTAAACATGCCCCCCAGCGTGTTAATTAAAACGTATTGTATGTTATATCTAACGCTCATTCTCGTTCCCTTAGCGACGACAATAAAATCCAACCAGACGCTTCTGATGGAGGGCTTAAAAGCCTCAGATAACTCTGATGGATGGTCACTTGAGACAAAAGTGACCTGATAATGTCCTGGAATGTCCGTGGAAATGTTTTCACTGGTTATGCGATGAAAGATTTAACAAGTCGGCTCTCGCGCTCTTTGTGGATATGACTTAAGTGTAGTAAAATTTGCTAATGAATATTTCAAAGTGTAGTTTTAGTATTTGCTCGATTTATTTTTTTATATAGAAGTTGTCGTGTTTAAGTGGATTGCATGTGAGTTTTTAACGTTATGCATGAAGCGTGATATATGGACTTCAGATTACATGTACGTGAAAAATGTAATGTTGGCTTTTATGTTTAGTTTTATAAATTATAATGGTTATTATTGTTGAATATGAAAACTTCTTTGTATATGTCGCAAAATAATGTCCCTGAAAAAAAAGAGAGCCTTAAAGACCTTGAATTGTTATTTAAATCGATTCTAATGCATAAAAATATTATATTTTAACGATAAAATTACTAAACGAGTAATAAACTAAATATTAAACTTAAACGATAATAATTAGGAAAAATATATTTTAATTGACAAAGGGAAAGGGAGTGGTATCGTTTTTATACATTTTTCATATGTTCTGGTTTACATTTATTTTTTCATTGTATTTTGACATGTCATGGCAAAGCCGTGATTCGCTCTTTTTTCCAAAAAAACTATCTTCATTATAAATAAATTTACATACATATTGTCTTAAAAAAACATTTAACGTACTGAGAAGACTCATATATTGTATAATAATTTACTTGTATTTATATTAACAAAATAAAATTTTATGCTTTTTTTTGAAATATGTATTTACATTTAAATTAATAATTTTTTTATATGTATGTACTTCAACTATACACTGGTATTTAAATATTCAAATCTTTATTAATCTTTACAATTTTCTCTTTCATGTAATTGGTATGTAAAATCGCTTTTTTTAGAAATTTACAATGAAAATCGCGTTTTCATTAATACATACAACTTTATCTCGTTCGAAAATTCTAGACGTTTTTCAAATTAAGTTTTCTTCAAACAACGACTCCGAACATACATATACCTAATTCCCGTTCAAACTTATTAAATGAATCATTTTCATTATATTATATCATATCTTTCGAAACGTTCTAATGAGCTACGACGAATTTTTTAAATTCTCACGTGAATTTTGCAAACAATGCCGAATACAATCACTGATATAATATTACGAAATTGGAAACACATACATAATTTATTTCAACGAACGATAACAATATCAATTGATAAACATTTTCAAATTAATTGAAAACTCGGCTATTGATATCAATTTTCCTGCAGCTGAAAATACATGACACGTCATCTACCGTTACAGGAAAAATTCGATCTCGTTTCGAGTTCATCTTGAACCCCTTTGTCCATGGCACATTCACAACTGGGGCCGCTAACCGATTCGGTCACAACCCCAAGGGCTACGAACGGACGCCATAAAAACATCATATAAAAAAAGACTTTCAGCTTTCGCATCCCCTATGGCGAAAATAACCCGCGGCGAAGACAAATTGAAAATCTTTCGAAGTGTATTCGATGTGTTCGGTTCGTGAACTTTTCATATAATATAAATAATTGTCGGAATTTCGAACGTTTGAAGGAGTCTGGTGTCACATTTAAAAAAATTCATGTAAATAGTGTTGTTATCAAAGCGTATACGAGTTTTAATTGTGTTTTAAATATAAAATTTTATTACTTTTTTATTACTTTGTTATCTACTGAAGAGTAAACTCGATGTGTAAAAATAGTTAGACGGAGTCGCAATTTGCATCCAAAGTTCAAATATTTATTCGACGTATTTGTAGAAAAAAAAATTCTATTAATATAATGTTTGTTTTTTTTTAATAATAGAAAAAAAATCTATTCAAACTAGACTAACGTTAAAAATAACTCATGAATATTGAAGCGTAACTACATACATACATAAATCTTTCAACACTCGACACGAAATACAACACAATACGATCTCGAAACAACGGTCGAATTTCATAATACAAAACTATGATTGTTGTACATCGAACTTTCATAACTTTCGCTTACACGAAGGACGACATCGATAACATAAAAATTACCTGAATAACTCATTTGACTGATCAGAGTGCCTCTAGCAACTTCTTAGAACTTTTCTAATAAAATCCGAAGACTAATCCGTCGAATCATCGAAAAAATTTGGCTGGGTAACCGATAAATATAAAGTGTCGACAATTCTTAGTATTTTTTTTTTAAATCTTTGCAGTAATTATAAATTGATTTATCAAATTTATAAGATATTATTACATAATCAGCAACATGGAATACGAAAATGCCATCAAAGCCCTCAACATCATCGTCGTCGTTCCAAGCGTGGAGTTCCTAAACTGACTCGTTTGACTAATCGGAACGTCTCCCACGAAATCTATGATCATTTTTTTCAGCAGAAGTCCACACTCAGAAAAAAACTAATCTACCACATCGTCGAAAAAAGTTGGCTCGTTTTTTCAGAAATCGGCGACTGCACGTCTGTCCACCTCTGCGAGAGTTCGACGTCCTGGCTCAATGGAAGTTGAGCGACCTCAGACGCCTCTTTGCTTTTATTGCGATTTTTTTTTTTCATTTGCTCCTCTCTACGTCGATTTTTATAATTATGTTCCATTTAAAAATATACGCGTTCGGCATTGGGGCGTGCCGACGACCCTCAGGTGGAAACTCGATATTGACACCTTTCAACGTGCGAAGATTTTCGGGGAACGATGGGTTTATTTCGGTTCTGAGTTGAGGAAATTAACATATTATGTTATGTACGTAATTTAATGATTATTGATTCGCATTTGTCAACAGAGAAATGTAGCTGTTTCGTAATGTGTAAAATTTTTTTTTGTTTTCGAACGTTTAGTATTAAGCTCGCATTTATCGCTCGGAGTAAACAATAAATGTTGATGGAGATTCGAAATGGTAGTTTACACGTGTCGTTCGGTTTTGTGTATAAAATGCGATTTCGCATAACCGTGTACTGTTTTAATTTTTTCAATGTGCACTATTAATACAGGCGTTCATTGTTTTTACAATTTGATCTATAAATATTTTATAGTTTGCGCCTCACGGCCGGCAAACAATTATAAAATTCGAGGTCTCTCTATGCCATTGTGAACCGAATGTATGTATTATGGATCACCTTTGAATTTCAACACATATCTATATTTCAGAGCCAGAAAATCGTGAAATGTAAATAAATACTGTGTGTTGTACAGGAATTCGTTTTTTTTCTTTACGAGTTTATTGAATTTTGACGTGTTTTATATTATACTTTGAATAACTCATCAATGTCACTAATTGCTTGTTTGCACTGTAAATGAAACATGTGAGAGATATGTGAACAAATACATAAAAAAAAAAAAGTTATTAGTTATTCACAAATATTTTGATGTTTTTTTTATCTAAATATCATATTCGTCATATGAAATTTCAAAATGATAGGCAGATTTAACTCGATAAATAAATACAATATGAATTAATGACAACGATTAGCATCAATAACAAACCTACAAAAATGATAATAGTGCAGTAAAAATGAGTCATTTATTATTGAAAATAACAACAAATATAATACATTAAAACGTCAATTTATCAATAAACGACAATCGCATTGACAAACAAAAATATTGTAATCTAATGCATTGTATGAGTGCATCGTATAGGGTTAATACTTTCTAAATAACGAGTTTTCGATTAAAAAAAAAATTCAAGTATTTGCCTTAGATTTCACCAAAACAAAGTCGATTTCCTTTCGAATGGCAACTTGATTCCTAAATAAACAATCGCTTGATTAGCATTTTATTACCAACTCTAAAAAAAAACATGAAACTGTCTATTTTAATTAAGCTCTAATAATCACAAAAAAAATTATATTGCAAATTGAGTTTCAATTCTATTTCAATACACTTTTAATAAATACAAATGGTTACTGTTTTTACCTATAATTTTTTTTATTTGTTATCAGAATTCAGGTAATTCCATATTTGATTGACACATTAATCAGATAATACCTGGATGGATGACCAATGACCATGAGTCATTAATCCAACCATAAAACCATTTGGTAAAAGCTGTTTCAATGTTTTGATCCTTGAAAATTATCTCCCTCTTATCACCAAGTAAATAAAAAACATAGAAATCCTCCATAAATTTATAATAATTTCATATATGCTATAAATATCAACTATGAATGTCGCATTTTATATAAACTAAAATGAAATTCTATTTAAAATTTTAGCTTGAAGCTATTTCAATATTCGAATTTTCGAACTTATCTTCCTTTATAATATCTTGAAGTGAAGAAAACACTCAAACTTTTGAGATAGTATCTATAAAAGCAATAACTTGCAATATATGTATACTACATAAATTGCATTTTAAAACGATCCATAAAAAAAATAAAACATAAATCAACAACCCTATCAATCCACAAAAGATACAAAAGCAATTCTAGTACACATATCGACACCCGATAGCTCTTCCGCATATGCCTGTCTCGCAAAGAACGACACACACACAACACACCTCGTATTGTCTTCAAAGGGCAACACAATCCCCAGTTATATTAAAACCGTGGGTCGCGGCACAGTGGGCACAAGTCCAGTGCACGGGCTCTGGACCATTTCCAGCTTTTTTCCGGGAACGAGCGTTTCCCCATAGTGCTTATTATCTTGATACTGGGAAGCCGCAAAATCTCGGCTGTTTGGGGAAAATGTGTGTTTTAGAATGTGTGTGTTTGTATGTTGAATGATTTAGTGTTGATTGGTTGTTTATTGCTGGTTTTTTTTTTAAGAATGATATGTTAATCGGGATCGAATAGGAAGTGTATAGGGTGGGATCTTTTATAGGTGTTCTTTGAATTTGTAATGTGCAAATATAGAAATATTTTTCCTCGATGAAAATTTTGTGGGTTTCGGATGTCGATGAACTTTTTTTTTTCCTTAAAAATAAAAAAAAATAAAAAAATATTAATATGTGTATTCATAATTTTTTATCAATCAAAAAAAATAAATCAATGTGTTTAAATATACTTTTACATTTTTTTGCCTTAATAATTTCACTCATATAATACGAATTTAAAGAATCTTTCGTAAGAACTTCAGTCCTAAATTTTATTTTCAAATATTCAACGCTCTGCCAGAATACTAGACATTCTATGAATTTTCAAAGAGTTCGTGTACCTACTTTATTCTGAAAAGTCCAATATGAATAATTTAAATTATTCCTGTGATCCCATGGCAGATTTCCGAAATGAAATCATTAGGAAACGATTCTCGGAAGTCATATGACTAAATAACGCTTAGGTCACGTTGATTACATGACGACAATGATGGTCCATTGTGTCAGTCACCGATCATTTGAATCCAGATAAATTACGCCACCCTTCTACAGTTTATCAATTTTAAAGCGTGTTGTTATTTGGTGCGGCATGTGATCGGTGTCATTACAAATTTCAAAAGGCAACGTGATTTTAATTTGCAAGTGTGGCTGATTAATCGTTGACTATATAAACAAAATATTTTCATCTAAAATTTTATACACTAACATTCCAAATATAGTTTTTTAAGTTAAATAATTAATTGATCAGTTGTTATGCTGCATTTTCATTTCCAAAATAATATGAACAAGATTCTCGTATTATACTAATATCAATTAATAATTTAAATATGTATTTAAATATTTCATCGCAAAGTGTAAATAAAAGCAATTGTGTCCTACATCTGATTATTTCATAATTGGACGATCGTAAATAATTAAATTTTCTTATTATTTGACGTAAATATAAATTAATTACACCATATTTGTTTACCAAGAATCTTGTGAAGTATCGATAAATCTGCTTGAATGTGTAATGAAAGTTTAGTATTATATTATTGATATTTTTTTTTCAGAGAAATATATGAAATGTGTTTACGTTATATAATATAATATTACATATTATTTAGATTTTCAATTTTCTATATAATTCTGTTCTGTTCTATATAATTTAGATTTTCAATGTTTATAAGCAGTATTTTCTTTTGAAAAATTGTAATTTGCGTGCTAAATATTATTATTTTGGTTTAATAAAGGTGATATATTAATTCATTGTGAAATAAAATTCTAGTAATTTATCAAACTCCTACGAAACGCAAAATATTAAATACTGGTTTAGCCATTCTAGATATTTCACAACATGTATAAAAGCACGATATCAAATTGTCCAATATTGATATTTTCCTACGTACATGTTTGCACTTTATTTATTATACGTATTACACTATACATACTCGATTTCGAACAAATTCACCGTGAATTTTTCCATATATTTCGTACATATACTTATCCACGTGTATAAATTTTCTTATTTTCCCCATTCGCCTCCCAGCGGATCGACTAAATGGGTTCCCGGTAAACGGAAAACGAGGTTCAGAGATTTTCTGGAAATCTGACGATGCAATCTATGAAAATTCCACGCAACGGTTCAAATAGAAGTCCACGGCACGTAATGAAATTCCTCGTTTTTTTAAATAAGCGCCACAAAGGACCTTCAAAGAAAAAATAAACCGTCGAAGAAATTTCGTTCATTTTATCAATACTATAATTAAAAGTATCAACTCGTCGATTGCGAAAGTTTCAGCGGCGCGCATCGCCCCAAATCGGGTCATCGTAAAATTAAAGAAAATTCCGGGAAATTGGGCTCGCTTTAGAAAAAAAAAGCTTTCGAAAGCTTTCGGCGACAAATTACCGCGCGGCGCGATGTCGAAAGGATTTTAAATCAACAATTCTCTCGTGTCTGAACGTTTCACAACATTTTTATTTCGACGCATTCAAAACGACGACCCCATAAAAGCGACGGTAGTGGGTGGCTCGCGTGCAGTACGCCAAATGTGCGAAAGAATGGACAGTTTGCGCATTGTAGGAAAATCAGGGTTGCCGGATTCGGCGATGGAGATGTGAATTTGAATGGTTTTGTTTATTGTGAGAAGTCTTTTGTGGCGATTTAGTAATTTGTCAAAACAAAATGGCGTTAGGTTGAACAGTTCGTTGCATTGAGGCCATGGCTTTTCGTGTACGTTTAATCGAATTCATGCGAAACTCTACTCGACGCTCAATTACTTTGTTTACTATTACTTTGGGTGTAATGTAAAATGAATTAATTGCTTTCTATATTTAGTACAAATTTATAGGCTCGGCTTAGAATGGTATCGAGCAAATGCAATTTTAAACATATCAATTACTATAATAGTATAAAGAAAAATTAGAAAAAAATAGTTTATAAAATTAAAACTAACAGTTAAAGTGATGATATTTTCTATGTCAAAAGTAATAATTAATATAAAATATTAATATTAATTTTTATCATTCATATTTTTTTCATTTGACTCATACATATATAAAATCTTATCAAACGCAGTTATTCTCATAGGTTATTGAAATTAAGTGAGAAGTAATTCGATTAGAAAATTATTGTGATAAGTACCTTTTTTTAGTACTCACTTTTTTTATCTTAACGTAGTAGACACGTACGCTGATAAAACAACTAAACTGCCGATGACTATATAGAAAAAAATCATGTCCCACAGTGAACATTATGTAAGTTGTATGTGTAGATAAAACATAAGATTAAACCCTTAAATATTTAAAGGATAGACACGTCAACCCTGTATAAATGCATACGAAAAGAGCAAAGCTTTGGCCAAAAGCGCGGGCGTCTTGCATTCTCGCCGTATGCCAAAAGGCATCGTTAATTCTCGAAAAAAAAAACTCGCCTAACCAAACCGCCCAAATCCGCTATTTTGCAAAAAAAAAAATTAGCACCAAATGATACGTATCGATCGCTAAATGCGAAAACGAAATAAAATTGTCAAAGATCAAAGAGCAAGTAGAACCGACTGCAACCGGTGAGGTGCGCATGGAAAAGTTGCTCGTTAGCGCTTCTTAACGGAAAGGTGTTAAACGGTGCTGGAATCGTTTTAACATTCGAAAACAGCATGATTGTTATGCAATTCGAATCACGTGATGGGTGTAAATTTTGTTTTTGTTTTTTTTTAGGTTTGATTCGTAGTTTACGTGAGAGCAGTCGGTAATGGCGAATATATCTGTATGCAATGGAGATGCTCATCTTTAGCTACGAGATATTTTTTTTTAAAGTGAAAATTTTATTAATTCTCCATTATTTTTAAGATGTAAGTTCATATTTTTATATAGGAGGAACTGGTTGAAAATTCACAATACCTCGTAAAATATTATATATCTGCCACTGGTAAAAAAATTGGGTTATGTAGACGAAGTAGCAATTCGGTTTCACATCCGCATAGAAAATTGTTTGAATTGAATTGAAACTTTTGTTTACATCTTAATTATTTTAGAAAAACGATTATTACATCTCATTGTTAGCTAAATATAGGTTCGATAACATATAATAACGATCCGATATAATTTATGGTTTGTTTATCTTTCTTTACCCATAGATAGTCCTGTTGATGAATCTGAATATCATGTGTAATCTTCTACGCACAACATATTCTTTCTAAAAAAATTGAAAAAAAAACCTTTATGAATACTTTAATCTTTAATATTAAAATGTAAATGTGTATATGTAAATATGTAAATATGTATATGTATATGTTTTATATGTAAATATGTATATGTATATGTTTTATATGTAAATATGTATATGTTTTATATGTAAATATGTATATGTAAGAATCTGTAAATAATTAATGAATGAATCTCTGAAAACCCAAATATTTTTTTTCATTTAAGGATACTTTGTAGCATTTTAGGAAGAACATTTTCACAAGATGAAAATTGTAAGAACGATCCTTTCATCTTTGCTGTAGTAACCTTGAATTTTAAATCTTTGAACTCTTGATCATATAACTTTACATTCTTCTGTTTGAGCCACAGGCTGGTTCTATTTTTTTCATTCAATTGTATTATATGTATTATACATTGTTAAATAATAAGGCGAAATTCGTGTTTGAATTGGATATTTAATTTAATACTTCAATATTCATACATTGAAAATAAGGTACACCTTATGTACACATACGTATTTTATTACAGAACGAAAATAAACAAGTACACATTGATGAAAAAAATAATAATTAAATGGCAAGTAATTTTACAATATTCACGTGTATCATACAAAATTCAACAAAAAAAAAAAATAAAAATAAATATGTGTACTATAATATAATATATATTTGTAGTGCAAAATGGATATTTAAGTAAATTTCGATTAGAAACAAATAATTTTTCCCAAATACAATAAAATTTAATAATTTATATAAAATTTGAACATATAATACATTACTATAAATTGAAACATTTGCTAATTTAAACATATTATATTTCAAAAAAACTTTATAACTTACTGTATCTATTTCTGTTTATATTTTTTTATTAATTTTTTACTTTTGCAAATGAATGAAAAGAATTTCCAATAAAGTTGATTTAAATGCATAAATTATAATTTCCAGTCTACACTTTACAAATTATTACAATTTACAAATCACATACTTAACAATGAAATAGAGTATTATAAATGTATTTATACACAATCATACTATCTAAATGTATATATTTTGTATTGCAAATCAAATTACCCTGAAATTAAGAAATAAATTATCTCAAATATTACATCCAGTTTTTTTGAAAATTATCAGAAAAATTATATTGAACACTGGAAAAATTATGAATTTATAACAAAACATTAATTATAACGATTTCAAAATTTTTAGTATATCAATTTTTAAAATTGTCATAAAATAAAAGAAATTCTATGAAATAAAAACATCAATAATTACTATATTTTCTATTGAAAGAGAGGACTCGTCGTTATCAAAATTTCATTTCATGCAACGAATTTGTTAAAACTATTGCAATATAATATCGATCCAATTAAATAAATGCAAATATTGCCAAATTGCCAGCATCTATAAGCACCCACGCTTTGATGTTTCGTTCAGTTGGTCGGTGCAAACAGTGGCCCCAAAAAATTATATAAATGTAGTGACTCATACACGGAATAAAATCAAATGTATGCCAAAACTGGTTTCCACATAATTTCACATCTAATTGTATAATTTATCTATTTATGTATTATTTTATACCGCAGTCATTTTAAGTCCTTGGTAATATTTGAAACTAAATCGAATGCATCTTTACTTCCTGTAACGATTGATATAATCAATTTCAAACCTGGTTATAGACAATATACATATAATAGCTATTCATCTAATGGGCTATGTCATAAAATATATTTACATTTGTTCAATATGAGTTTTGAAAGTTAAATACATATGGCATTTCTTAAATTCTTTATTCATAAGAAAAAAGATTATATCGTTAAACAAATGGTAAAAATTGATCGAAAATTTTGAGATTTTTTATGCAATGCAACACACAACTTTTCAAAATATGCTAATGCATTATTTTTAATTACAATTTTACAAAACTAAACACAAAATAGGAACAGGCAATACAAATTCAAAAAAATATATAAAAAAAAATTGGAAAAGAAATTGCCATATTGCTAAATTATAAATGCATTGAAATTTGGAATAATCTTATTGTTAGTATTAATGTTATAATGACAGTCAAAAAAAAATTATTTTGTATAAACGAGATTATTTGTAAGACATATATTGCATCTTTTTTCTATACAAAAAAAATGAATCATGAACTTGCTACTGAGTATAAATTGTGTGAACTTAATTTTACACATGTAAAGATTTGGCATCCTATAGTTTGGTCATGCATATTATAAACTATGTCAAAATGGAAGTTTATAATTTGCCACAAGGAAGACAAATCATATTTTCAAAACAAACATAAATTGCAATAAATAATATTAATTCATAAAATAAATTACAACATTTAAACAATATACAATTTTGTATCTACATTTTTCTGTTATGTTTTCCAAATTTTAAGAATTGAAATATAATAATAGAGAAATTGAGATACATTTATATACAAGAAATCCTTATAAAATTTAAATATAATAAAATAAAATCTTCAAAAAATAAATATCACAAAACTTTACGAACTTCGATAGAAAATTTTGCATATTAAAGAAATATAAAGCAATAATAAAAAAGCATTCACCTTGATTGCTAAATAAGTATAAAAAAAATATGTAATTTGAAAAAAAAACATTAAAAAAAATGGATGATGTAATTACAACACCTGAGTATTTTTTTTTATTAGTAATTATTAGACTTAATTTGAAAAATAAGTAGAACCTCACATACCTTAAATTTTGAATCACATAAGTCAGGTCAGCTTACAAAAGAATTATGACTATGGTGAAAAATAAATGCACATAACCTTTCCACTGACTAAAATGTGAAAAATAACTATAAACAAAACATACTTCAAGTATAGAAATGTACATCTCGATGATTTTATGAAGTTCTACTAAAAAATTCTCAATATTCTAAAATTTACTATTTCCTGAATAGCTATTCTGAATTAATATTTAACTAATGTGAAAAATTTTTTTCAAAAAAAATTAACTGATTACATCTAGTTAATTGTGAAATTATCAATATATTAATCAATGATCCCAAATATGTATAAAAAATTTAACGTTAACTATTGA
The DNA here is from genome assembly GCA_009617725.1 of Hydropsyche tenuis. Taxonomy (NCBI): domain Eukaryota; kingdom Metazoa; phylum Arthropoda; class Insecta; order Trichoptera; family Hydropsychidae; genus Hydropsyche; species Hydropsyche tenuis. Next base: position 2,475,050 of record VTON01000008.1, read on the forward strand.
TATGAACTTTACATCCTACTCGTATTTAAATTCAAATACAGAAAATTTTCCTATAAAATTATATATATCGTTTTATAATATAAAAATATTTAGAGCAAAATAAGTTCCCAAAATGAACCTCTAGAATACTTAATTCAATTTAAAATAACAGTAACTATTAATTCCAGTCAAATAAATTAACGTTGTTGTAAACATATAATTAATCACCATATGATAAACATAAACATAAACTATATAAAAAAAAAATTATATAATTTTTTTATGTAACAGTGATATTCAAATTACAAAGAGCTGTAAAAATATCGAAAAAATGACTTGACACAATAAAAGACGATAAATTAAAATATCATATATGAAATTCTATTGCTATGGCAATAACATACTAGTTTATGAAAAGAAAGGTCAGCATGCTTCAACAAAAGAAGCCGGTACGAGTCCAGTGTGTCCTGTTCGTTCCAATGTACCTTTGTACCATCCCTCACCTAATTTCTTGTGCACTAACACAACATCGTCCACCTGAAGTTCCAATTCGTATTCAGAGTTTGGAGGATATGCTACCACACACCGAAATCTACACGCAATTCAAAATTAAACAATTCAAATGTTAGAATGATATCTGATAAATAACAGTATGGTAATTACATATTAATTAAATCAATTCACCTTTGCCTACGGGTTGATTTGTATTTTCTTTTCCAGACCTCAATTGCTGGCCAGCATCGAGAGAATGAGATTTGCGATGATGATAATGCTGTGTTGGCATTCCAGACCATATTTGGTCTGCATTTCTTTTGTAAAACGAAAATACAGATTATTAAAAGAAGGACAAAATAAAAAAACATAACTAAATAATTAGAAAATTCAAGTCAAACTAACAGTCCATTTTCTTACCAAATAAAATTATTATAGAAAATGATCAGATAAACGACTACAAAAAATATCATGCAAAATATAATATTATATGAAAATAAATAGAGTTAATAATCGATTATAAAAACATCACAACAAACATAAAACAAGCAAAACAAAAAATTTTCAAGCAATCTTTAAACAAATCCCACAACCACAACTACAATATTATTGATGTTTAGAAAATCATATAAATATTTCTGAACTTTATTATAACATCAAAATGAAGATTGAAAATAATAAAATAATAGTCACATACATATGTATATACTATAAAAACTTAAATTCAATATGATGCAAGAATAAGTATAAATGATAAAACAACTTCAATATTTTTTAAACTATATAATATCGATCAAAAGATGTCATAAATTTATCAATGAATAAATAACCATACCTTCCAGTAGTATATCCCTGTTTTCCACTATTAGCACCTAAAGTGGCAGTCGCTGCCTGACGTCCCAGTCAATGTGTGTAAGACAGTAGGGCGTGGCTGCCTACGTTGCATTAATCCCGCACCATGAGCGGGACCTAAGGTTTGAGAACCAGACCCTTTATGTGATGAGATGGAAACAGTCTATGAGCAACAGCTGAGCTCACGCTGCCTCCAGCAGACAGTTGCGATGCTGAAAACACTACTGTCTATCATTGATTCGTTAGGATAGTGGTGAATGTTTTGTAACTGCGGTTTAATTGTATTTACAGGTTGTCCTTGAAGAAGCTGACTCGGACAGGAACCGGATCTATTTTTTCAACATATATATGTGATACTTTCTATATCTCAAAAAATATTATTAATTTGTCCCATGAAATAATGAAAGTGAAAATAATTAATAACAAACCATGAGTGTCAGTGTTGACATGCATTTTCAAAAGTAAAGCAATTTCAAAACAAAACAAGACAAGTCACATGCTATATGACATGTTAAAACAAAATGTAAGCAAACAAAACAATAAAAACAAAACAAACTCATATAAAATAGCGGGACAATTAAATCAAACTAAACAGTATACCTAATATGGACAGGATGTTGGGATACAGTTTGCTGGTTCATATCTCGGTTAATTGCTGGAGAAAAACTATCAGAACTACAATCTTCAAACACTGGATTGTCCATTGAAAACGAACTATTAGCTGGTGGTGGACTCCGACTCTTTTTTCATTCCTGTCAATCGTTTCATCAAACTTATACCACTGCTAGAATTTTTCTCTGACTTGTTTTTTTCTTTCTATAATATACAAAAATTTATTTGATAAACACCAAGCCTACATACAAAATCCCAATATTTAATTTGTCGAACAAACCTTATCACTCGATTTGGAAGATTTTGGAGAAGATCGATTACAAGGATGAGAAGCACCTGTATGAAAAAAAAAATATCACGTGTTCATTAATACTTTTTTTTTTTTAAATCGGTAAAGTTTTTGAAAAAACGAAATTTGTACCGGGACTTTGAGATCTTGGTGGTAAATCTGGAGGTTGTACAGGAATTTGTGTATGATCGATAACACCTTTTCTACTACTAGAACTGACACTTGATATGATATCTTTATTTTTTTGAACTATTGGGACTAGAAGTTACCTGTGAAATAAATTAATATTTAGAAAAAGAATAAAAAAACTAAAAAAAAAAATCATAATATTCTTACCAAATTATCATTTGAAGGGTTATGATGTTTATTTTTTTGATGAGCTGGACAATTGAATATTTTTTTCGATGCTAATGCTACATAATTACCAGGAAATACGCATAAATTTCTTTGTACGACTAGAACATCCTTTAAACCAGCCATCTTGACATTGTTCTATCACCATATACAATCCTAAAACCAAATACATATGAAAAAAAAAATAAATAAAATTATATTAAAAAAAAAAACTCCATAAACATCAATATATTACCTCCTTTCTTCAATTCAAGTTCATCTGGTTTTGTGGTTTGTAAGGATACAATGCTACATAAGTCATTAGAGGTGATTTGTCTGGATTTGAAGATTTTCTCGATTTTTCTCTATCCCGATCTTTGACTTTTTTCTCCAGATTCTTTTCCATTTCTTTCTCTATCTATACGTTTATCCCTATCAGAATGTTTAGCCAAATCTTGATTAACATTTTGATCAAGTAAGCTACCTGAAGTTGATCCCAAAATTTCAGCAGAATGCCTATAAAACCAAATTTAATTGTAAAAAAAAATTTCTAATCACATACAAAAAAAGTGAATTGATAAAATGTTCTTACCTGTTTGTAGATGAATTTGTGACCATCAGATTTTGACTCATAGGTGTCAAACTATGCCTTTTTTTTCCTTTTCGCGGTGATGAGAATGTGAAGATCTAGGTGTTGCATCTTTGCTGCTATGACGAGGCGATATAGATGATACAGTGTACGGAAGGCGCTCATTTGGTAACAAGTCCATTACATTAAACGTTGGATTATTCTTATTGGATTGACCATCAGAATGAACATTAGATTGCATATTGGCACTGGATTGCATATTAATAAACGGATTTCCTTGTGCGTTAGGACCCATACTCATCGCATGACTGCTACTGCCAAGCATATTTTGACTAGGAGATGCATTTTTTTATTGATATTGCTTTGATTGTTATTAAATTGCATGTTATCGTGTTGTAATGATGCAGAATTTAAAGTGGTAGGTTGAATACTTTGACCACCTAAACATATTAGAGGAGACGACATATTACTTCTGGGAGGTGTAGCATTGGAAGAACTTCCATTCAGATTTTGCATTGGTGAGTTATTTAATTGATGGATATCGCTTCTAAAACTCGTTTCAGGAGTTACTAAACAAGGACTTGCAGCATTGACAATGGAATTTTCTGAATTCATTGAAGTTTCACATATTGTCTAATTGGATACATCGCAATCTTCTCTCGAAGAGTTTCCATGAATTGAATTTCTTAGAGGTGTTAAACATTGATTTGAATTTTGAGCAATTTGCGATATTGGCACATTATTGGCAGTCGGAATATTAGATTTAGGTTGAATCAAATTAGATGTGGGTGAAGCAGGACTACTCGGTGTATTACTTTCAGAAGCAGAACTGGTATTTGATGAACTAGTATTAGGAGTTGTAGTAACAGAACTACCCCCCCAAATGAAGGTGTTGTCGTTGTCGAACTTGAATCTGAACTAAGATTATTTGTAGCATGATAACTGGATGTCAGGTTAGAAAATTTGGAACCATCTGCTTTGACTTTATGAATATTTTGCAAATTAGGATCTAAATGTGTCGCATTTGACTGTCCTCTAACTTCTAGAGAAATATTTGTTTGTTTCGATGCGATCCGACACTTGAGAATCAATATGCATATTTCGCAATTGTGTAATTGACTGAATATCAGCGACGTCTATGTACGGCGATGCTGACGGTGCAGGTTCTTGTGTTCTGTGTATTTGATGTTGATGCATATAGGCTGGGTGAGACTGAGACATGTGTTGTTGACGTTGCATAGCTATTCCTAAATTAGATACAGGCGACGATATAACCATTTGCTGTTGATAAGTAACCTATAAATAATAAATATAAATAAATTTAATAAGTAAACAAAGCCAAACTGTACTATTTCAAATTATCGAATTTAATGAATTACTTGATTGGGCGTAAGCGTTGAATGCTGAGGATGTTTTTTGCACAAACGATTGTAATGATTTATTTGTAATAGAACCGACAGTTGTTCTCGGCATACTTTTAACCATTTGATTGGTGGCTGGATTTCTTTCGACATTAGGTGGAATACTGAAAATCAAAAAAAATAATATTAAAAGACTATTTATAGTCATATTATTGTTAAAATCAAGAATTTCTTACTTTGTAGGATCATTGATAATGTCAAGAGCCGAAGGCGTTCATTTCAACAAAAGCAATGGGGAAAATTCCTATTTTATTATGCAGTCGTCCTTCAGCCCAATTTTTTCGTCGACTCGCCTAATTACATTTATCACAGCACCTTTATGAAAACTCAAACAACCTTCTTCGTCGGGAGCAGCCATATGAAAATCATACTGAGCGATACACTGAGGAGAGGGTGATGGCAAGGGAACAATTATCTGGAATATCAAAATATTTTGTCAATAATAAAATCTAAACTAGTAAAAAATATTCAATATAAGACTAACTTTAGCATAAGTGATCGGAAAGCTCCTTGATTTCTTCCAGTTTCTCCGTGAAACCAGTAAGTATCGATTTGACGTCGTAATATGATAACCTCTTTTTTTGAAACTTAAATCGCTAGAAAATTTGAAGCGACATTTAAAACCATGCTCCAACGAGGGCAACCCGATAAAAAAATTTCACTTACCCTGGTTCCTTTGAAAAATAATCGTATACTGCTCGAGCGTGAGGTGTACATTTTGGTATGACATTTGTATGTTTCCGTCGCCGTCGGAATACGTGAAACCGTACGAACACACCGGTTCCATGAACGTGGCGGGGCCGATGACAGGCCTTCGAGGTATTAACTGTGGCGGAGGAGACGACGAAGGAGGTTTCTGATAACCGGAATTCCGCATTCCTTCTAAAATTCTCATCAGAAGAACGTTATGGCAATTCTTCCACAGGTGTTTTCGGACGAGAAAACGACATTCTGGACACCTGAGTTCTTTTTTTGAGAATATACAATCTCCTAGAATGAAAAAAATATAATGAGTCGACGATAAAATAGAAATAAACGTACCGATAAAATGATATAAAAGTTACCCTGAGACATTGCAAACAAAACGTGTGCTGACATGGTAAAACTCTAGAAGACATATCCAACCTCTCCAGACACAACGAACATTCCAAAACGTCGTTCAACAGACCTTCGTCCATTTTAAGCTTTTTTTAACTGCAAAAAAATTATATGAAATAAATTTACATGTATAGAAATAATTGCACAATATTTTTTTGTTAGGTTGTACCACGTTTAGGTTGTACAGCGTTTACTCAAAAAAAATATATGTTTATACGTCAAAATATCGAAACTTTGAAGTCGTTTTTAATTAAATTGGCTCGATAGTGTTTTTTATACTTTACCATATCGATACAATAAAGGTAATCTATTGAAAAAAATATATTTCATTGAGATATTCGTTCCGAACCTAAGAGCTTCTCCTTGTCAGTCCAAAATAGATCGTTTTGGGAACACGATGTAAAGAATAAACAATTTTTTTAATATTTATAGTAAAAAAAAACGGATATTTGAAATGGTACAACCTAATAAAACCGACTGCGTACAGGAAAAAAGTATGCTATCTCAAATTTCCAAGAGGATTCATAGCTGAACAAAATAAAAAATTAAACAGATAAACACGCAAAGATAATACAGATGAATAACCGCGCCAATCAAATGACTCAATAACTCGTCATTTTGTAAAATATCTCCAAACCCCCCCCCAAAGCGATAAGCGCCCAATAAAGAACAGACTATCAAAACCCACCTGATGTACGGAATTTCTCGCAGCACGCCTCCACGACCGGCGCCTCTCCTGCCACAACCCGACCGGGGACACGCCCCTTGCCGGTGCGCACGCACAAGCGCAAGGGCGTAGCCCCAGGCGCAGCCCCTCCGCCCCTGGAGCCCCAAAACCCCAGCCCCAGCCGTCAGAGCGCCCCGAAGCTGGGCCACTCGCCAGGCGCCACAGTGCGTTCGTGCGCCCTCCCCGCAGATCGAATTCGCCTGGGCGGCCTGTTGGGTTTCGGTTGAGTTCGTGTTCGTTGTGGGTTTCGGATTGGATTAGATAAGGTTTTATGGTGGTTTGATTGTTTGAGGATCGGGTGATTCGTTCGGTTTTGTGTGGGGTTTTTGTTAGGTTTTTGCGAGTGCGCGAATGTCGGTGGGTGTTGTGCTGTTGTCCGGCGGGTGGCAGCCATTCGTTTTGGTATAACCTATAAATTAAATGTCAAATGTGTGCTTGTCAGGGTGTTGTTTTTTTGATAAATGTACAAATAGTCTTTGATTTGCGATGTGTCGCACTTGAAACCGAAAAAAAAAATTGTATACGTATTTTTTTCAAATTATTTTTTCAGAATTAAACTAAATTACAAACTAGTCACGTTCGTTTTATCATCAAAATTTTGATACAAATAAAATAGAATTTTTTTATTTTGTATGAATTCAACTCAGGACTGAGGTTCCAAGAAACACCTATACTAAATGAGGGATCAAAAATAAAAAACAAAATGCCATAAACTCGTTTATATTTATCTTTGTTCATTATTGACATAAACATCTGGAGAAGCATAATTTATCTTACAATACGATCTCAATTCAACTTGACACTACCAATTATTTATAGACCGACAATTTTCAATTTAATTTTTTTTTTGTCATAAGCGCCGCTTAAAATTAAGAACAAATTTATTTCCGCATTTGAAATTTTTTTTATAGATTCGGAACTTATGTCATAGTGCCGAAAACGGGATTGTGGCGACAAATGCTAGGCCCGTATTCCATATAATCCTTCTTGGTGTGACAGACTTGATAAAACTCAGGCTGAAAATTTAATAAAATTACTACAAGTTTTTCAATAGGGAATTCAAAATAATGTGAAATATCTCACAGTAGATCCCAACATACTCCCACCAAACCAAACTGCATATCGTTGCATGTGATGGGAGACTACTTGAACATCTATTGGTTTAGGCTGAAAATAAAATTTAAAAAAAAAATTGAAAAAGTGCATAATCCAATAAGAAAATTAAATAAAAAAATTGCACAAACTGTTATTCTTCCTTCTGATAAAATTTCAGAAGTTCGGAGACGTTGATCGACGGTACGTTTGATATCTCTTTGTAAACGACGGCCGAAATCTCTGAACATAGTGCTACCTCCAGAGAGTACAATATTTTATACAGGCCCACGCCTGACGTCGATGGGGCAGTTTTGAATAACGTCGTCGACCATTTCATTGAGCCGGAGTGGTGAAATCGGGATTTGAGAACTCGGGGTGGAAGAAAATTTCAGGTCCTGTAATAATTCAAAAGAAAATAAAATCAATATAGTCTTATAAATATTTAAGGAAGTAAAATGAATTTTATATTACCAAGGAACCTTTCATAGCCGACATCGACGGAGAAAGGATTTTTTTTGTGATTGTATTCACGCCTGTATTTTTTTAATCCACTTTCCAGGATCAGAGTCATACTTAGCGAATTCCTTAGCAATATCGGGACAAATATAACAATGTCTAAAAAATAAAATCATAAATATTGATATATACGAGTTGGTGGATTCAATATTTATTACACTTCAAACTAACCTTTCTTTAATAGCTTTGGCAGTTTCTGAGACTTTGTTCGGGAGGAATTCCTACTTCTCTCTCTCGCAAAAGGGATTGAATGAATGAGGTAATGTTCCTTCCGCTATCGGAATATGTTTAATACACGATCCTATGACATAGCCTTCAGCCTGAATATTTTTACAAAGTTATGCATTTTATTAAAAGAACATTGGTAACATTTTGTTCTAACAAACAAAACTTACAACTGGAATGATGTGAGTTACGCGTCTCCACTATCCACTCACGATACGGTAAATATACGATCGTTAGTGGTACGTGATATCCATGAAGCGGCTAAGGCTAATACTGCTTGGACTGCAATATATAATCCTGGCACGTTGAATGATTCAAACATAATTTCTGTAAAATATCAAATTGAAGAAATTAGGTTATTATAATTTTATACTAAAATCTGATTTAAAACATACCAGCTATATATTCTCGATTTTCAGGAGTGTTTAGAGGAGGTTCGGTTAAAAGAAAATAATGATCTTCGGCTCTGCCCTCAGATATTTAAAATGCATTGTTCCATAAATCTTTCCATTAAGTCCCAATCTTCGACTAAGCCGTGACGAACAGGATACTATAAAACAAAAAATAAGTTTATTACAAATTTAAATTGTTTCTGTATCATATTAGTCATCGAAATTTATACCTTAACAGAATAACTTCGTCGCTTCGAAAGCTTCATCGCCGAAAAAAAAAATCTAGATCTTCTACACCTTTGGCAAGTCTTCGAGTGACTGATCGCCCACTTTGGCAGTTTCTTTGATGGCGATCGCCGACGGAATAATAAACTGTGGTTCCTTATTCCCCGCAAATCCCATCTTGGTGTAACTAAACCGACAACAAAACAATCAGTAAACTTTTGTATATCTTTGGACGAAAAAAAAATACCCAGTTTACGTAATTTTTTTATTAAAAATATTAAAAAAAACTATTCACTAGGAACCAAAAAAAGTTTTCATAACTTCACTAGGAACCAAAATTAAAAAAAAATATATATAATTTAGTAAAAGAAAAATGTTATAAAGAGGGACCAGTGGGATAAATTTTGAGCTGATTTGAAAACAGAACAATTTAAACGTGCATTCATAAAAAAAATAATTATGCAATAAGCCTGAGCATTAAATAAAACGAATGTGCATTCAAAAAAAAATTATGTGTGCATTTAACATGAGCATTAAAATGTGTGCATTCGAAAATTATCTGTACCTTAAAATAAATTAACATGCATTAAAATGAATATAAGTAAATGACAGCAACGTAGCAAATGTGACCAGGACAAAAAATATCAACCGCACGACCATTATTCACAACTTTCATAATAGAATCTATTCGCAACAAACCGAATTCAAACAAATCGACATTGATTCAAAAATGGACCAAATTGTTAAAATCTATAACGTTCTGTCGTTCTGTTCATACGTAAACAAATGTAAACATTGACAGTTGTATTGTATTGCCTATAGAGAAAGGCGACGTCGCCACCTACTGTCACTTTAATGCACAAACTATTCATTCATTTTTTTTAATGCTTACATTATACTGCAAAAAAATTTTTTTTCTATTGCACACTGAATAAAATAATGCTCAATACAAGATTCTTTAATGGACCAGAAATAATACACATCGTATATTTTCTAATACACAAGCGATTCGTTTTAAGGCGCAATTCATTTATTTTTAATACACAGTTAAATCACACCCTTTAAAAAATAACCCACCATACATCCTAAATATCAAAAAAATTGGGACACATTCAACACCACAACGCCCCATAAACACAGAACAATTTACAACACCCAATTTTTCCTTGAAACCCACATTGAACAAATGAACCAACGATTGCGGTTTTAAGACCCCCAAAAAAATCGCATCCGCTATTTACAAAAACGACCGAATTAAAAAATAATATCGAACGAAACTCCACGAACTAAACAATCAGACATCAACCGATCGGAAACGGCAAGAGTGAACAAACTAAAAGGGCGTTTCAATCCGAGATAAGATTAATCATCGGCCGGCCCAGAGGATGTAGAATTACCCAGTTCCGACGTCGATGACGCACGCCGGCAACCGCTCCGCCATGCCTGCAGGTTTCGGGGGGCGGAGGCCCTCGCTTGCGTTGAACGAAAGGAAAGGCCCCCTGGCTGATGCCGGTCGCGGGTTGACACACCCGTGCGTCACGCCCGCCCGCACTGACAACGCTTTTAGGTCAAGCAGAGCGGTTTTTGAGCATGTGCTGTTTGTGGGATTTGTTTGGTTTTTGTGTTTTTGTTTGGATGTTTGTTGTTGAATTGGTTTTAATTTGAAGAATGAAATTGTGTTTTTTTTGTTGGTTTGTTTTTATTTTATGTTTGGGTGATTAAATATTGGTGTAGTGTTTGGTTTGTTTTTTAATTGAATACGACTTGGGGGTGGCCAGAAGCTAACTCACACGAAGCAAACGCACACGAAGTAAACTCACAGGAAGTAAACTCATAGGAAGCGAGCTCACACGAAGCGAGCTCACATGAAGCGAGCTCACATGAAGCGAGCTCACATGAAGCAAGCTCACATGCTTTCGAAAATTTTCGTATCATTTAACAAGAAATATTACTTTGGTACTGACAAAATATTATGGACGTATACTATTACGTCTAATGTGAAATTCTTTTAACACAAAAACGCATTTTGGTGCTTTCAGTTTCGTGTTAAACGTTTTTCACTTTAATTTGAAAATTTGAAAATTTTCGAAAGCATGTGAGCTTGCTTCCTGTGAGCTTGCCTAGTTTGAGCTTGCTTCCTGTGAGTTTGTTTCGTGTGAATTAGCTTCTGGCCGCCTTTTTGGTTGGATGTTTGTTGTTGTTTAATTTGAAGAATTAAATTGTGTTTTTTGTGTTGGTTTGTTTTTATATTATGTTTGGATGAGGTTGGAGACGGAAATTGATAATAAAATATTATTTTTCTGATTAATTTTAATTAAATTTTTTGATATTTTTTATTATTGAAATATATTAAGATCAATAATCACGCTAATTGTAAGTAATATGTAATCAATGATAGTTTATATTCGATGAAGGTGCTCGCCTCAGGTGTCTGATTATGTTTTAAAAACTCGCGGCTGAATTTACTTCGAGAATCGATATTCATAAAAATATTTTAAATTATTTGCAAATTCTTTTCATAATATAAATATTGACGAAATAGCTCAATGCATTTTAAATTCATCTGACAATGAATATTATAAGAATAAAATCGACTTGCGTCGTTTCGAAGATGAAGTTAATTTTTTTTTGTTATACAGCCCTTGGAAATTTATATTAACCTCAATACCTTGCAAGATAAATCCGCAACAGATTGAAATCAAAAGTTTCATAACTTTTTTCAAAACATAATTTCTAATCGACATAAAAAATATACTTTGCGTCATTTCATTGCAACGCAAATTAAAATATTTAAAATTTTTCTTATCAATCAATCAACTTTATTGTCATGAATGATTAATTAATTTTCAATACACACGCTTTTTTACATACACATCCGAATGCATCACCAACCAAATCCAAATCCCAAATTTCAGAAATTCCAATCCGAATACTTAAACCCTACACATCGATTACATCACATTCCCACCATTCCCCAACACGAATCCAAAACCTAACTTTCCAACATCAACTCCCACCCCCCACACCCACCCTCAACCCCCACCGAACCGATCCATTTACCCGCCAATTCCCAACGCGCGCAATTCCCAACGACCAAAAATGCAAATGGCGACCGGAATTTACAAGAGTGTATGGCGACGGCGAGAGTCTCCCGTTCGACAGCCGTCTGCCACGTGGTTAATTTTGGATGTCTGGCGTCGGAATAGTGAACGCCAATGTACCTGTAACACGGATTCTCTGTTGAAATTATTCAGTTTTGATTAATCGCTGCGTCCGCAGGTAGATCGATAAAAGTGACCGTTTTATCTGGGTTTTTTGATAATGAAAGACTGTGGTCGAGTCTGATTAATGCTGTGGGGAAGTGTGCGGTGTGTTGCTATTTTTATTTGAATATGATTCATTCGAATGCGAAAATTGAATGATTTAACGAAAGATTTTTTTGTTTGTTTACTAAAACTATAAAATAATGCATATTGGCTACATTGCTTAGTACCTAGCGTCAAGTTTTTTTAGGGGAGGGGGCTGAACATAACTTTTTATATGTATGCGATATAAATGTTATTTTTATTCATAAAAAAATATGTGTGAATTCAAGACGTCCAAAGAATTTATTCACGATCTTGTGATATATCTCGACATAATTCTCATAATAAGATAATTTGTAATTATTTTCAAAATTTAAGGGGGGAGGGGCAAGACCCCTTGCCTCTCTCCCTCCCTGACTACATGCATGGTACCTAGTATCACACCATAATACCGTACCATATCTAGTATACATATATGTATATTTGGAATTGGTGATTTTTTTTCATTTCTACTTCCCACCTTCAACATTATACGTAAAAATCCGGATGTAAAAAAAAAAAAAAAAAAAATGTAGTTTGGATTGTCCGTGTTTTTTGGTTATCCGCGCCCACCTCTCCGGCATTCGACCGAATAATCAAAAGTATACTGTACTTAATTATATATTGGCTACTGAACGGCTCATTTTAAAATTCATATATGGATATTTTTTAATATGTAAAATATTTTGTATTATATCAAAAATATCACATAGGTTTACTAGTCTATAACATATATGTACTGTTTTAATTTTTTTATTTACTTTTATGAAAAAAAAAAAACGAAAACTCGTTGATTTTAAAAATAAATAAATAAATTACGAAATTGCATACTTTTCAAAGTACAAAAATAAAAAATCTACACGTGAATCAAAAACATGATTCATATCATTATTGTTTTGGAACAATGAATGGATGCAATCAATCCGAAAAAATTCCGATTATAAATTACGTTTTCTGCTTTGTCGTGTATTTCTCAATCTCGGTGTATTGTTTGATCAGCCATATATTAAATACATCAGACTTTCATTCAACAGATTCAGAATCCCTGGTGTTCAGCTGCAAATATAACAGAAATACATTGACTTCGGAGTTTCGTTATTGTCATAAGTCTGCGAGAGCACGCGGTCGTCTGCACATCCATCGGATTTTTGTTTTAAATAAAATAAGTGTCGTGAATCAATAAATATTCAAATTTGATATTTTTAAAATAGAAAGTGCATACGATTTTGTAAAATTTTGAATAAATATATAAAAATAAAATAAAATAAACTGCTCGTGAAAAACGATCATGAATCGATATATGAGTGTGTTTAATACTTTTGTGCCATAAAACAACAAAATAGCAAAAAAAAATTCTATTAACGTTCAACTTCGAAGTTCAACGACTGGAGCAGCATTCTTTCATCTCGGAAAAAAGTGTTGAAGGTGAGTACTATTTTCAGACTGGAATGATATAGTATTGATATTTAGTAATTTTTTTAACTTGTTCGAATTACATGAGTTCTTTCGCGGCAATTATAGTCGTTGAAATGTAAACGGGACACTTAAGAGTTTGCTGATCTGAAATATCTTCGAAATGAATACCGCACATTCTTCATGGTCGGATGTGTTCGTTCGCTTGTCCTTCTTTTTTCTGAAATTACTGAGCTGAAATGTTCAGTGGGAAACATATGCTTTGCTGTGATGAATCGCTTTCGATTTAACTTGAAATAATTTCGAGTAACCTATTTAATATCTGCGTAATGGTAATCGTGTTTTCAGTGGAATAAAAATCTCGTTTTTCTCGAAGATATTTTGATATAACAAATTGGCTGTTATGCGTTTTTCAACATTGTCTTCTATTTATTTGTTTACAATGTCTCATCTATTGTAAAAATAAAATATTATCCAACGAGATGGTCTTGTACAAAAAATAATACGATGAAAAAAAAACTTATCTTGGATATCAACAACTCGTCTCGGAAAATTGGCACATACAACCTATTTTTTTACTTTAATGTTTTCGCAAGTTTAATTTGCGGGTTTATTTTGGCAGAATCGGGGCTCACATAATTTTTCTACGATCGTTTAAAGCTTTTTCTAGTGTTATTTTATTTTTCAATACGTATTCTGTATAACGCCGCGGACGTAAATATTTATTTTGGATAATACATTAATAAAATATATTCGCGAAAACAAAAGCGCCTCATAAAGCACCCGCGCCAAAATTTCACTGCGAAATCGCGCATAATCTTAATTTCACAGTAATATGTAAAATGAAATACGTAATGTTATTTACGATACGAAAAGAAAAACATCGTGAAAATTTCATTCAATCGATTCATTCAAAAAGATCACGAAAATTTTGTTTTGGTTCCTTGTCAAATCTGTCGCTATCCAAAACCCAAAATTGCTTTTTTGCCAAACGACCACGATCGTTTATCGCCAAAACGCAAAATTGTCTTTTGCGAAAATCTTCAATATTTTCGCTAATCATCTACTCCGCTGAGTCTAATTATACAAAAATGTTTGTTTAGATCAAAACGAACGACACGGTCAAGGGGTTAACGGCACTAGCGAACATTTTGTTTGCAAACGACAACAGTTTTCCCAACTAATTAAAAACTTCTAAAATATAACTGTCAGGCAGCCATAAAAATTCTTCATTATTATTTTTTTAACATCTTTCATAATACAAATCACATATGAGCGATTCATAAACAACATCAAACGGCCAATAAACAGTTGGGAATCATCGTTTTCAGTATTTTTTCTTGCAGCTACTGTCTCTTCCTGAAAATAGACGTTCGTCCCGAAGGTTATAAGCGGCTCGGTTATCTTCTAATTTGATATTTTTAAACTTGTCACTGTCACGACGTGAACTGTATTTGTTGATACGAAACGAATTTCCGATTCGAATTTCAATTCAAGATCGTACATGTTAAATATTTACACAAATTCCTGTTGAAATATCGGCGGATGCATTGTGGAGAGAATGTTTTCAAAATGAAAATCGTATTAGATAGAGAAAAATTCGAAAAAAATAAGTTTCACGTAGGCGTGAGACTTTCAATGTGTTTACGACAGAATTGTGCTTCGTGTCACTCGAATATAAACGTGCACTTAAAATTACTGTAATTAGCGATTTATATAAGACAAATATTGATGCAGACTGCATTTTATAATCAATAAATGATGTATGGATTGGCTATAAAGAATTGTTGAATACGATCCACCATTTTCAATGCCAAGCCTTATTTTAAATCTAAATCAGCGTTCGCAAACGTGATGAAAGCGAGTTCGAATTTTGCGGAAAAAATTCCTATGGATCTATAATACATTAAATATATATTTCGGGAATGTCGGATGCATCATCGTTTGAATTTATTCTCGTTAACAGAATATTATATTTTTAGCGTTAGCGCAGTTTGTTGTATATGCGTTGACGACATTAAAATTTTCGATTGAACAATGTGTTGTGTTCGGAATATTAAATTTGCATCGATATTTGCTTCCTTTCTACATTCGTGTGTGTTGTTTGCGGAACATTTCTTTTTTTCGAAATGGGTCTATGAAATAATTCATCGATCAATCGGTCGGAAAAACTAAATGAATTCCGTTGGTTTTACGATATATTATAATTATGTCGATTCGCAAAATCTTTTGATCTTGCTGTGTTATGTATGAGAAATTTAAACGCATTTGATTCAATTATGTAATCACTTTCACGATGTAATATACGAATTCCTTAATCTTGCCAATTAATTCATAACTTGCAATTGCAATTACTCTTACAATTAGTAAATTGATCGAATTCCGTGATGATTCGTTTTTTTGACAAATGATGTCCGGATTTATCCTTCTCGAACAAATCATCACACTGACATTTATTATTGTTGGAAAAATTATAAAATGCTGATGATAACTTTTCATCTTTCATCTCCAAAAAGAACTTTCTGAAATAATAATGTATTCTTTTGAACATCATATTTTTTTGCATAAACAAAAAAAAATCTAAAACCATCACATTTTCCTCTCAATGCCAGTGCGTTTTTATCTGATATTAATATTTATCAATGTTTCTCAATTCCCTCAATGGATAATGTTTTTTCCGATATAACCAAACGAATGATTACAATTTTTTTATCTATCTGATTAGATGCATGAAAAATAAAATGTAAAAACAGAATATATTTTCACTGACCTTCATTTCAAAATATAATCTAATTTATCAAATTCTTCATTCATTAAAATAATATTTGACAATCGGTATCAATCAATGTCGATAGGCATATTAAAATAAATTTTCTTCCGTGAATATTTTCAAAAATAAACAAAAACATCTTAAAAAATCCTAACTTTTCAACGATCAAACTCGCAAATCCAATCGACATCAAAATCTCGTTATCACCAACCGAACAGAGTCCAGCAATCTACTCATCTATCATTAGCGAGTTGAACAGTACGAACGCTTATCAAACAACAGCCTAAAAAAAAAGCTGAAACTTCAACAACTTCGCTGGTTGGCGCGGGAATGGCCGGAAACGCGCCGTCTTGGGACAGGAAAGGCGTCCCAAAATGGACGCTACGTGATCAATGATCGATCGATCGATCGCCGCTGATCTATACTGTTGTCGTCTGCCGAATGGTTCGTACGAAATGTGGGCTGTGTTCAGGTTTTATTGGGTTTTTCATAGAGAAAATCGATAGTGGTGGAAAATATTGACGTTTGACGGTTGGCATCAGTGCGGGGATGTTTGAAATTTCGATTGATCCGTTGGAAGTTTTTTCGGTTTGTTTTTGTGTTTGTAGTATTTTTTTTATTTCTATACGTCTTTCTACAAATGTTTTTACAACTGGGCTTTTTATTCGCGAATGTTTAATTTGCGTGAATGTAATGGCTAATTATGGACAGTATAATATGCGCAGTTATTGATTTTTATCTTTGCCTATATTGATTATAATTTTTTTCATTGTGGTGTCATAAAATGTTTATTGTTGAGCTAATATAAATTTAATTTTGATATTGATAAATATATTAGTGTTTTATCTTTGATAATGATTCATTTATTGAAAAATTCTGTAATTATCTAAATTATATATTGTTACCGATGCATTTTTTTTTTAATAATGTACAGATTATACAAAAATTAATTGATTAAAATATTATATCCGTGTATCAGATTGTTCATTCCGCTCAGATATTTTGATGGTGACGAATTGTGAACTATTTCATTAACTTTTGAAGCAGTGATGTTACATTCAATTTAAGTAAATTTAAAAAAATATCAAAATGGGATCGATAAGTGATGTGAAGAAAAAGTGCCAGCTCCAAAAGTAAGTATTTATTTTTTCAAAAATTATATTCCTACTAGACGGTAAAAAATTGATAGAAGTTATCAAATTATCAAATCCACTTTCACGTTATCAAAATATTCTTCTGATACAAAGGTTAACATCAAATTTTCAAGTCGATTCCAACTCGATAAAAAAATTTATTATTGATAAATCAATCCATTTTCTTTCAAATCGATTTATAAAATTTGTATATAATAAAACATGAATGTTTATTTGATGAAGAAAAATTTATGATTCGCGATCTTCATGATTTTTAACACTTTGCTATCACACAGAGCACTGCAACTGAGGAATTTTTTTCACAAATCGCTCTCAGCCACTCATACACTTGAAATTTATATCTTGAGTGATCAATGTGGCTTCAATTAATCAAAATTATGTTAGAATATCAATGAAATTTATTTGTAACAAGATAAAATTAAGTGTTTAACAAAAAATCCATCATAGTTCAGCAAAAAATTGCTAATCATTTTAAATTTAACTACTACAAAATATAATATAATATGGTATATGTACAACCTTTTCTACGAATTTTACATTAACAAGTTGAAAACAGTTTTCAGATAGAATCCAACAGGATATCTGTGAAAAATGCAAAATTCCATGAGATTTTACGACTGACAATGAAATGTTAAATTGTTACAGTAGGGTTACCCGAGTACCCGTAACCAGGTCCCCCAATACTTTATGTAAACGGAAAAACAATAACAAATGTATTCTCAGCTTTTATTAAGACAATTTATAAAAGAATCGACAATGACTCTTTTATTAACCTTTTCAAAAATAAGCTTGGCAGGCAACATGTTAATTAAATCACCTCAAACAAAATTATTCCATCCGATTGTTTATGTATCAATAACGAATATCAAACAAATATAATTTTTACATCTAACTCATATATCTAACTATAAAAATCCTTCGATATTTAAACGTCCTACATACCAGAAAAAAATAAACTCATTGCCGTAGCAACACTGAAACTTTTCAATACCTCAGTCACACCGACGACCCGCCACATTTATTCCGACATTTTTGCTTTCATGTGTAAGTCTATTTTTATTTATTTTCGCACACAGCCGGTGTGGGCGCGGTCAAACGTAATTTTCATACACATAATACATATATTATAGATAAATTCGTATTAATAGTGGGCCACAGTTCCCTCATTACGCGAGCGTTCTCCAAAAATAAAATGAAACCATTAAAACGGCCGATCGTTCCAGTTTTACAGACGTATTGTGAACACGTGTTCGGATACAGTCTATTTTATAAAGGTTTTCAAAGTGTTTACGGTTTGAGGTTATACGTAACGGTCGCGGCCGCAGTACGGGCTTTTTGAAATTTCCAGTAAGTTTTGATTTTTTGGTCCGTTTTGTATATTTATATTGGAATGTCGTGAACTCGAAGATGCGAGCGTTTGCCGTCTGCCCTATATAACGCGACGTTGTATTCAAAATAGAATGTTTACGTTTATATAATCAGGACTAGATTCCTGTTTGGTGTCTGAGAAAGATCGTCGTGATTCGAAAGAAAATATTCTGATGACGCATCTGAAACAAGGAAATACGCTTCTGAAGTTCAATGGTGTTGTTTTGGCGCGCGATTTCGAATCGGAAACGTGACGAGTGCTTCCACACGTGTGGCGTCTTTCAATACCAGAAAATAAATATAGACAGAGACAAGGCAATGTTTTATTGAAATTGGTCGTATCGATCAAAATTAATAAAAGAGATTCCAAAGAACTATTCTCTAACAAGATTCCCATAAGATGCCACTTCCGTGTTTTTTGAATAATTGCTTCAAATACACGTTCGAAATCTGTTTAGAACCCCAATCCCTAAGGGTCAAGGTTGATCGATAGGAATAGCTTTCTAGAACAATTCCGCTTTGGCAGATCATTTGAAATCCGTCACCTCGTTGGCAAACCACAGCCGGTTTCAATTGTTAACATTGTTGTTATGCAAATGATATAAATATGGTCCGAAGACGAATCGTTTATTTACTTTAACTTTGAATTTATTTGACTTTCAGACTATCCAAGATGATACATGTGGACGAAGATGACCCAGTTGGAGGTATGTTCTATACAAAATTTCATATTTAATCAAAAACAATTACATCATCTCAGAAATCTTAAGACAGTATCCAATTCCAGTTATTAAAAAAAAATCAACCATTACATCAGTCACTCAATGACGAAATATTATCGAATTTTTCAAAATAATGGGATTACGTTGCATATTATACATACTTCCCATATATTTATTCACACTTTCATTCGCGATAAAATTATTTTACTTTTTATGCTCAATGGGATGTTCAATGCCAACTGGACATAGGCCAGAAGCGCCAAACCTTGTCGCCGGATAGACAAAATAAATTTATATATCACATCAAAATAGATTTACCCTTGCCTCGCGATCGCGGAATCTCGCATACTATTCGCAAAATCGCGGCATATGAAAATCGTCCAAAAATCATCGAACCAATGACGATTTCCTCAATTAATTGCCATCTGTCTTATGTATTTGAGGACACGACGCAAATTTAGTTTTTTTTATATTATTATATATTTATAATAGTATAGATGATATATAAATGAATGTGCTATTTCAGAACTCGAGCCGTCGTTTCCTCAACGAGATGTCACCATCAAGAGAGGGGTGGATGCTGAGGATTTTTACGAACTTTTGTCAGAAGTTGGCAGGTAATGTTAAATTGGTTTTGTCATTAAAAGGTTCTGTGTGAAAATATATTTAATTGAAAAGGAGCGTAGGAAATTGTCTGGCATTGTTTCAAAATTCCTAAGTTTTATGTATGAGAATTTGTTTTGTGTTCCCCGAAATAAACTTCAAAACGATATTTACTTTTTTCACAATACATAAAATCGAAAATATTTATCTAATATAAAAAACTAATTTAAAATAATGAAACGAATTAAATTTTATATATAACTTGACTTTAATCAACTTGTATCCAATAGTATGACTTTTAAAATACTTTGAACATTTCCAATTATAATTCTGAATGTATACCATAATATTTAGAATTCATAAATCAAACGACTTATTATCTTGTTTTTAGAGGAAAATTTGGAACCGTATACCATTGTAAAGAGAAAGCCACTGGATTAGAATTAGCTGCAAAATTTGTCGCAGTTGCCAGACGTGATGACAGAAGAAACGTTGAACGTGAAGTAGATATTATGAGACAACTGCAACATCCTCGTCTTATTCAATTATACGATGCATTTGATAGTGGGAAGATGATGTGTGTTGTCTTAGAATTGTGAGTTAAGCGGTGCATTAGTACTTCCTTCGATTATGAACGAAAGTTTGCATTCAAATTCGTCTTTTTGTAGAATCACAGGTGGAGAATTGTTCGAGAGGGTGATTGATGATGACTTTGTCTTAACTGAAAAATCTTGCACTGTTTTCATGCGGCAAATATGCGAAGGAATTGAATTTGTACATCAACAAAATATTTTGCATTTAGATATGAAGGTTTGTATTGTAATAGATTATGTGGATGATTATTATTTGATCTGTTTTAAAAAATCTCGATATTTCGACTTTTTAGCCAGAAAATATTTTATGTCTGACAAAAGCTGGAAATAGAATAAAAATTATAGATTTTGGATTAGCTCGAAAATTTGACCCATCCAAAAAGCTTCAGGTTCTATTTGGTACACCCGAATTTGTGGCACCTGAAGTTGTAAATTTCGATCAAATTGGTTTCGGTACAGACATGTGGTCGATAGGTGTTATTTGTTATGTTCTGTAAGATCATGAATATAATTATTTATTAAGTATTAAAATATTGAATTAAATGATTGATAATTGTGAAAAATTTTCAGACTTTCGGGACTCTCACCATTTATGGGAGAAACAGATATAGAAACTATGGCTAATGTGACTATTGCCAAATATGATTTTGATGATGAAGCATTCAATGAAATATCTGAAGATGCCAAAGATTTCATTAGGAAATTATTAATCAAAGATAAGCAGTAAGTCGATATTTTGATTTATTAACACGATTAATTCGGCTTCCACGTTAACAATTAAAATTTTATAACCGCATGCGTATTAATCCAATTAACTCAATGCAATCCAAGTAAAAAAAAATTGTATATAATTTACACTAAAATACCTTAGAACATAAATGACAAAGACCCAAGTTATTACTATTATGTCCATGTTTAAATGAATAATGAGAAATGAGCTTCTAGTTATTAACTTCATATTATATATTCTTCACGTTATCAATTTGGGTTTTGTCTTAATTTTAAATATGTAATAAAATACAAAATTTGTTTTACCCTAGCTTATATAATTGTGTAGACAATGATTTCTTTTCATTTTTGTAAATTTCTGAATAAACTATGGGTCTTTGTCTTTGTGATCCAGGAGCAGAATGACCGCTCAACAATGTGTGGCTCATCCATGGTTACAAAAAAGACCCCCCATTGTTCAGGAAAAGAAAAAAGAAGAACCTCAAATACATAAAGTTATAGAAAGCAAAAAGTTGCCCCGAGATGAGTTAGATGTCGCGAAGGATAACTTGAGGCTTTTTGTGGAACGATGGAGCGAACATCCCAACTCTCCATATGTTTTCGATGTTTCAACACATGAAATAATGCCATGTTTATCTAGAAATAATTTTTTCAACATGGACGCAACATCGGAGCGTTCAGTTGGAGGTTGTTCACCATCTCCGTGTGCCTCTATCGGCAGTCTTACAGATTTTCTTGCTGGAAATGAAAATGCCTCAATAGATAAGCAGCCTCACGATGACTCGGAAGATAATACTTATTCTTTACGTAATTTAGAAAGAAGAGCGTCGGATAGTTCATGTTTCTTAAATAAAAAAACAGATATATGCAGAAAAGTAAATTTGGCAGAAGAAATAAAAAAGCTATCAGATAGATTGTACATGTTATCGACAATCAATACAGACCTTATCAATAACGATGTTCAAGATATCAAAACAGAGAGTTTTAAGTATACAGAAAATAATGATGCAGATAAAACTACCGATACTATAAACATAAACATAGTAAATAATAAATCACAAACTAGTTCACAAATTAGTTCGCAAACAGGTAGCTATATGGAAAAGACTATTTCTTCATCTACTGTAAATTATAATGAAAAAGTGAAATCCGTATTCACAAACAATTCCAAAGAAACTATTTCAACATGTCCAAAGATCAAGAATGGGTTTACTAATCTGGACAGGGCAGCTAGCTTCAATACATCATACTTAAATAAATCTGACCCAAATAATAATCCCGTTTACAGTAAAACTGATCTCGTGGATGACGATTCAGGATCATTTTCAAATATTCCTTGGGCAAGAAGAAAATTCAAAATTTCTAATTGCAGTAGAGATGTTCCAATAGCTCCTGAACGGAAAAAATCAGAATTTAATATAGAATTCAATAAAAGGCGAGAATTAATTGATACTTTCGCCAATAGCAATGCAGCTAATTCTTCAGAGAATGCATCGAAAAGTAGTGAAAAACGTTATTATAAAAAATTTAATGAGAACGGAGATGTGAAAACAAATGCAAACAATACAAAAGATCTATTATTACATTTGTTAGACCAGTGGGGTGAAAGTAAGAATCCGCCCGCTGATTGCCATGCAGGAAGACACAAGTCAGTATCGATGGAATGGTCAGAATCAGAATCTATAGCCTCGAAATCTATGAATTCTTTAAATACATTTTTCAAAACGCAATCATCAGGATCAACCGTGAGAAAGAAATTAGAAAGTTTCAATTCGAACACTCTAAAGTGACGATGTGTAAATGTAAAACTTGACTCAAGTGACCAATTAAAAAAACACTAGCTTAAATTATAAATATTTTCCAAAATATAAAACAAGTGTATAATTAATTGTATTTATAAGTTACAATGAATATATAAGATTATGATAAATTAATTCTTTTTTCTAATGCTACATGCACTTTTTCATCCAACAAAATTAACAGCCAGTGAAAAAATTCCAACATCTCAGCCATTGAGAATTCGGTCTTTTGTAATCTTTTCTCTTACAGGCTAAGACTGACAGCTAAAGGAGCGCTAACACACAAGTGGCTTATTGAATCGGCAATGGGAACAGAACTGACTATGACTAAAACAAAATTAAAACGATACGTAATAAAGAAAAGATGGGTCAAGGCTGTTGCTGCGATAATCGCTCTGAGACGTATGGGGGCCAAAATCGACGCAGATCTCACATAGTATACTTACTGCATAAATGTATATTATATTGTTGTTATTGTTGATTATATTTATTGTGTAAATATGTTGTCATATACATTTTTAAAATAGCATACAATTTATATTTTTGTATGTCTATGATTGTTGATATTCATCAAATGAATATGATCTGATTGTTAGTTGTTCCAGATTCGTATGAATTTATTGGAAAAACATTAAAATCGAACGATTCATTAATTAAAAAAATAAAAGACAAAAAAATCTTTGAAATACTTTATCTTTACAAATCGAAAATTAACATATATGTGAATACAATTTTCATTGTATTATATTTACTAAGATTTGGTCAAATCCAAATAATTGGTTTGGTTAAAAATAAATGAAATAAGTAGCCATTAACATTTTATCCAATTGTTTATTGCATTATACATATTGCATAATTGCACACCGATTCATAAATGGCCATTGGTTTGTACATCAACTGTCGTCAAATAGAAAAATATTTCAACAGAATTATGAACGTTATTGCTTTCAAAAAGTACTTTGGTGTATTTTATATTGTGATTCATGTATAAAAAATAAAATTTCACAAAAATTATTTTAATTAGTCGTGAAAATTTAATCATTTTTTTTCTAATGGAAACTAATGATTCACAAAGGAATAAATATTCCAATTTAAAGGAAGTTATAAATTCTATACAATTTTAAAATTGATTTGTATAAATTTCTTTAAGAAAACCTATTCTTATGGGTACATGCTGATTTCTCAGATCTGTAATAAAATATATAAAAATCTGTAATAGCCGCTTAAAACTATCCCATTTTTATACAATTATAACTAAAATCAATTCAAATATACATTTGTTATTTATAAAGGATAAAAAAGACGAATGAAGTAAAATAATAATTGAAAGGATTCATTTCAATCCATTTCACATGAAAAATAATAATGATGAAAAAAAGAACAATTTCCAGTTTAAAACTATCATTAAAAATGTCCAAATTCAGAATTACATTTGAAATAAATAAAGTAATTCAAATTTGTGCATTTGAACATTTTACATTTTGTCAAAAATTCTTTTATACTATTTTATTATATGTATATGTACAAAAAAGGCTATGATAATGCTTTTCTTTGAAAAAGGTAAGATGTTTAATACATTTTCCGATATTCATGGCAGTGATATTTTGCATCTAGAACATAATCTAAATGAAAACTTCATAAATTCAGATTATAAATAAAAAATAAAATTTATATCTACACAAATAAAAATACAATTTTACTTGATAAACATAAATTAAAAAGCTGTACAATTCGTAACAAAATCAAGATGAAAAATAATTAATGTTGTATTTATAAATGACATATTTTTCTGCAAATTACCAAATATACAAAAAGAAAATGTGTATTACATCTAACATGGAGATTTTTTTTTTTAAAGAATATGGTGAAATAAATATAAATGAATAATTTTTTTCTATGGATTAATTGTAATATTTTTGTTTAAAAAATACTGCATTTAAATTTATTTTAGTTAAAAGTTACTGACTATAATGATTAATAAATTCTAAATTTGATATAACTATTAAGGACATAAATGAGAAAACATGTCTGATGAAATTGATCTGAGCAATCGATAAAGAACCAATGTTTCGATAACAATTTAAAATAGGATAAATTAGGTTAATTTTTAAATTATTTATTGAAGAACTTTTGTTGATTATTTCAAATAGCACTTATACAAAAAGTTACTTCTAGTAGTTTCCTTTTCTTGCTCTAACAAAAACAATAAGTCCCTAAAGTTAACTCTTTTCATTCTTGTTCTTAAAGAACCCGCTGAACGATTAACACCATTTTTCACTCCAAGCATAATTTCAGCTGTGTTCGATTCGGTTATGCTACCGTCACCAATATTTGGACCTAATCGTGGTTTTTTTCTTGGACCTATAGCTTGTAAAGCTGTAAGATTGGCTTCTCTTTGACGCAACTCTTCCATTTCTGCTCTTTGCATTTCTTTTGCTTTTTCTTTTAACTTAACTTGTTCCGGATCTTCAGATTTAGATCTAGACTTAGCCACTTTTAAAAGTACTTCTCTCTCAATATCTTCCCGCTTTTTACGATCACACCTATCTAACTCTTCTAAAAATTTGAGTTGTCCCTTGACATCTCTCGTGACTTCATAACTTGGATTCAATTTGATCACGTCCATTCTATGTTCAGCTATACAAGCAAGTTTTTCTACCAAATTTTTCAGTCTGTCTTGTACTGCATGAGATATAAGGGCAGCAACATCAAAACTAGGTTCATCCAAACCATGTTTCATAGCAATTTGTTTAAGACGTGCCTGCAAAGGACCCATTGAAGCTAAATATTCATCCTTACAAGATCGAATTTGAGTACCGATCATTTCAGTTGAACCTAATATTTTTTGTGATTCTTCTGCTAAATTTACACCACCCATAGCAGCAACATCGTTAATATCATCGTCACCAGCCATTTTGTCAATGTCCATAAAGGAAGGCTGTGAAAATGATGAATACGATTTTTTATCTTTATCCTTAATGATTTGTTTTGTTCCGCTTTGACCAGCAGCTGGTAAAGACGTGGTGGTAACTTTAATAAATGTTTTTGCAGAATTTTGGTAATTAGGCTTTGTAATGCTACGCAATGCTGTAGTAGTTTTAGAAGAATTAACTGCGTGTGAAATGATCGGCTGAGAAGACATTGTTGAACGAATAGCAGTTTGCATGGGTGCCAAGACAACTCCAGCTGTCTGTTGAATAGCTGACGATTGGTTAACAATATTAGGTGAAGAGGGTGTAGAAACATTAGAATATACTATATTAGCTGGTGGAGGATGAATGCCATCTATTACTAATTCCTTATTTAGAAGTGATTGCCTTAATATTGGTAAAGTTTTTTTCAAAAATCCAATAAGACACGGTTGTGGACTAGCTTCAAGTAATCTTTCGAGTCTTCCACAAAAAGCTTCAGGTTCAATCCGCATATCGATGAGTTCTTGAATTAATATTCTAACATTGCGTTCTACGGCTTTCGGTTCTTTACTAGATAAATTCAATAAATTTGATAAAAATATTCGACATTTTTCTTTCATATTATCGATAGACGCTTTTTGATTGGCAGGAGTAGTAGTCGTCACTTGAGCTACTCCGGGTCGAGTTTGTTGATTATTAGCAGCGTTAGCAATCGTCGTTTGCACCGATTGGGGTAAAGGAGACTGAACAACAGCAACTTGAGTCGGTTGCAACGTGGAAGGAGAATTGGCTCCGGCAACCATAGTCATACCAGAAGAAGAAGAAGCAACGGCCACACCGGGTGCAGCGACAGTAGTGAGACGAATCGGCTGTCCAGGATGGACAGCACCAGCAGCAGGATTAGTAGGCGGACCAACGCGTAACAATTGAAACTGACCATTTTCAGTCTTCAGTAACAAATGTCCTTGCTGACCAGGCTGAAATCCTTGAAGGGTTTGTAAAGTAATTCCAGATCCCGCTGGTCTAGTCGACATAATTTGTGGAGAACCGATAACTACACGGGGTGAAACCGTAGCGATATTCTTTTGGCCGCCCACGGGAGTACCGGGCCTCATATTTACAATTTGAACGTTAGTCGAGAGATTAGAATGCGGAGCACCGATAATCGCAGCTTGGCTCGTGACTAAATTTTGATTCAAAGTTTTGGATGCCATTTCCACCGGGAGAGGTGAGCCCATAGTGGCGTTAGAACCGGGTACAGTAACTATACTGGGACATAATCCGACCTGACTAACGTTCGTTCCTTGTTTTATAATCAAGGGTGATTGAATTTGAACATGTTTTCCGACAGCCTGGGTGACAATATTGCCAGGAGACGCAGTGTGAAGAACATTCTGTGAAAATGGAGTTAAAGCTATAGTGCTATTAGATGGATTAGAATATATAACCATATTATTCAAACTCACAGCTTGATTTACTATGGACTGAGAAGACTGAGGATATATAAGTTTCACAGAGTCTTGGCTTTTTTGCATTAGCGTTAGGTTTCCGGGTGCGGTAGTTATTTGATTGACGAACGTTCTTCCTTGAACTTGGTTCGCTTGAGATTGAAAGCTAGAGGACGGTACCATTTTATTGGCGTCGGAATTTATAGACGCGTTGTTCATTATACCGTCTCCTTGACTCGAAACGTTTGTGAAATTTCCATTAGAGAATTTAGTTTGGTTGTTGCTGTTTAGAGAATCGGCCGCCGAAGACGTGACGAGCTGATTTTCCAAAGAGCCGACGATCGCGCTCACGTCCGATTCGTCCACGTTGGTATTCAAAGCTTCTTCGATGAACTCTGCAGAAGCCATTTTTCTTTCAAAACACAGTGATTTTTAAAAGAAAAATACGAAAAATAAAAATTTGCGCACAAGTGACGCACAGTCATTTCATAGAAGGAAACGTTTACATTGCACCAGTTTGAAACTGGAAAAAGTAAAGGATGTTCCGTGAAGAAGTGGGAAAATTTAAGAGAAAAACCATCTTCGAGAAACAAAAAAAGAAGAAAAGTCCCTCGACGAAATGAAGTCTAGAATCGTATCTCCCGTATCTGAAAAGAAAAAAGTTTTCGTTTAACATATTAATCATAATAGACAACCTATTAATCAATAGACAACATATTAATCATAATAACATATTAATCATAATAGACAACCTGAATATTGCATAGAATTATTTCAAATATTTATCGAAACGACACTAATAACACTCAAGAAAAACAAATAAACAATTCGAAAGGGGCATGTCATTTATCAACATTGTAATCACGAGCAAAATGATTCTTGAATTCTTATATATCAATAAATCAACTATTTAAATGAACCGACTTAACGTATTTCGGGAACTTTTAATAAACTACAGCTTATACTAAAAATTCAAACTACAATTTTAAGAATCTATAAATAGTAAACCGTCGAATACTTCCAAATGACGAAACCGAACGGGTCAAATCTCGAACAAATCCACCGAAAACATTCAACAACCTCAAACCGAAGACCACTCCATAGACCTTCATACAACCACACCGAGAACACAAACGTCAAAATCACAAAACGACCGAACGGAAAACGACGACAAACCTTCGAACCGAAGACAGCTAGATAAAACGGGGGGCGCAGGGGCGAGGGGCGACGGGGTGACACTCACCGACGAGGGTCACCGACACGGGGGCCCCACACCGGAGCCTTTGCCACGCGGAGACTCCGCCTGGTGACGCGTGGGGCGAGCTGGAGGCGCTCTTCGAAGGAAACCACCACGCCGATGGACGGCCTAACGAAGGGGACCTGCGAATGGCGCCAGTGTAGTAGAGCAGAGCGTTTTGCGGTACGTGTTGGAGGTGAGGATGCCGAAATGGTGCGATTTTTATTGGTGTGTATACACCACTGAAATTGTAATTGTATTCGATTGATTACAGTGAGTGCACCGCGAGCTTATTGCAAGGGCACCGCGAAAAATTGGTATAAACGAAAAAATCGGCAAAATAGTAAAAACCGCAAAATAGTGAAAACCGAAAAGGTCGTTGGCGAAATTATGAAAGTCAACGAAAGAGTTAATGTTAATTCTGGTGCTTCGATTGATTACACGGTTCTTGACCGGTGCACCGCGAGCTTATTGCAAGTGCACCGCGAAAAATTGGTATAAACGAAAAAATCGGCAAAATAGTAAAAACCGCAAAATAGTGAAAACCGAAAAGGTCGTTGGCGAAATTATGAAAGTCAATGAAAGAGTTAATGTTAATTCTGGTGCACCGCCATTTTTTCCCATGATCGAAAGTGCACTGTGACTTTGAAAAGGTTAAGAACCACATTACAGGGATTCAAATGTATTTTTTTTTTCGTTTCGGTTTTCGGTTATGGTTCAAAGATAAAATATAATTAGGTTCCGTTTCAGTTTTCGGTTCAGCTCTGAGTTTTCGAAAAAATCCGTACGCTTACAAAATCCGACTTTTCAAAAAATTCCAAAACATTTTCTAAAAAAAAAAAGACAACACTTTTAAAAAATATTTGAATATTCGAATGTTTTTTACCGAACCGAAATAAACCGTTATTTTTTTACTTGGTCAGTTCCATTTTATGTTCCGGCAAAAATTTCGGTTTTTAGCAGTTTTTGATTACGGCTCAAAGCCCTAGTAAAAACTGGCAAACATAATCGCCCTACTAAAAAAAAGTTAAATTTATAATTGAATTTTTGAAAAAGTGGTGGGAGGTGTAATGTGTCAGATAAAAGGCAACATTTTGCTTCGGTACGAACGCTAGTGTGGAGTGACATGCCGCGCCATCGCACTCTTGCCAACATTAACTTTGTACTGATTCATCGTATATGTACTTATATTATTTCTTCAAATTATCAAAATTAATCGAAATATTTTTCAAACATCAGTATTTAAAAACATGCACTTTTCAAATTTAAATATTAAAAATAATACAGATTCGTCAAAGGATACAATGTTGACGTAAATGGCCGTAAAAAAAAAATGAACTGTCAATTGTCACTTCGGACGTTGACAACTGAATCTAATATGGTTATTTTGCTTTGAGATTCTTGGAGTTTTTAGAGTTCCAAAATGAGGCGTAGACCAGGAGTAGGTGCAATTCATAAACAGAAGCTGCAGCAGGAGAAATATAAAGAAAAAGGTTCTGAAATCCAAGAGGGCCAGCTGCTTCAAATGACTCGACAATTGGACGTCTTCAGAGAAAATTTAGAAGAGTTTGCATCGAAACACAAAAGTGAAATTCGAAAAAATGCTCAATTTAGACGTCAATTTCAAGAGATGTGCTCGGCAATCGGCGTAGATCCTTTAGCTTCCGGTAAAGGATTTTGGTCAGTGTTGGGTAAGTGTTTTTTATATTTTTTTGAATCCCATTGAATAATTTAAGTATCCCACAAATTGATTATGTTCAAATTTATACAGGAATCGGAGATTTTTATTATGAATTAGGAGTTCAAATTGTAGAAGTTTGCTTAGCCACCAATTATAAAAACGGTGGATTAATAAGTTTAGACGAACTTCGCACTAGACTAATCGCAGCACGAGGAAAAGGAAAACATCATCAAGAAATAACTCAAGAAGACCTCCTAGCGGCTGTTAAAAAACTTAGAATTTTTGGCAACGGGTAATAATTTATTTATTGTTAGATTTTATTTTATTTTATTATGATAGTTAAGCTTTTACGCGTTCAATTGATTTCAGTTTCAGCGTTGTTCACGTTGGCAAAGGCAAGTGGCTGGTTCAATCTGTACCAGGAGAACTAAACATGGATCATACGGCCGTACTTCAACAAGCAAGCAATTCCAACAGAGCCTGGATCTCAACTGGAGTGTTGAAAAACGAATTGGGGTTTGTAATCTTTATTAGATTAATGTTATTTTATATTCGATTGTCACACAATTTTTAATTTTTCAGTTGGGAAGATGCCAGATGTCAAAAAGCGCTACAATATATGGTAAAAGAAGGTTTAGCGTGGATCGACAATCAAGATCCTAATGAAAAATTATACTGGTTTCCCAGTATGTTCGCAGCTTGTGTATCAGCGTGAACATCACAAATTGGCCTTTAAAATTTACGCTGGTTTTAACATTTGTGTACATATTTTATTATAATTTTGATCTAAATTTATTTACAAATTGATAATAAAAATGCTTTAATTTAATTTTGAACGATTTTAATTCAGTCATGTTTTACATAATGTGGAAAGTCTTTCGTTCTCTTCTTTCAAAAGGTTATTTTCATGGAACAATTCTTCAACGGTACTTTCAAGTTTAGAAACAATCTCTTTCATATTCTCTTTCCATCTAAAAATCATAAAATATTCATCATATAAAAATATAATAAATCTACAATTGATCATTACATGGTCTGAATATTTACTTGATATTCAATTTTTTTTGAGTTTCGAAATGTTTTTCGAACTCTTTTGTCGTTTGTAATTTGTCAATCACTAATTTTTCTTCGAATTCCTCTTTACAAATAACATCTGCTTGTAGTCTTTGAATTGTTTTATGAGCTTCTACAAGAGTATCTTTTAAATTACTAACCTTAATTCTGAAATATTATCGAATTTTAGCTCATAATGTGATTTTTTTATATTTTTAATTCAATGAAAAAGTTGAAGAATAATAAATACCTAAGACTATTTATTTCGTTGGAATGTAATTTTTCCTCCCATTCTTGTTTTCTTTTATCTCTTTGGAATCTATTTGTAAGTTGGTCAAAATCCATTTGCAAATTTTCTTTTTCTGATACAATTTGAATGTTTCGGCGTTCAGACAAAATCTATAATTTTAAAATAACTATGAAATAGTTCTGTAAAATTGAAATTACGCATTACAAAAATTTTAATAACCAATTCTTGAAAAGTTGCCTCTAGTTTTTGTTCTAGCATTAGAATTTTATTTTTCTTTTCATCACTGTTACAAGAGCAATTTTTAAAAGTTTGCATTTTTTCCTCAAGCGTAGAATATTCTCTGAAAGTTAAATATTTTGGATATAAGAAAAATTTGAATATCATCACAGAAATTTTCTTATATTTTTCATATTACCGAATTGATCTTTCTAATGCCAAATCTTTTTCCCCTAGTTCCAGTTCTAACCTTTGAATATGTATTAACATATCATTTAGTTTATCATTATATGATTGTTTAGCTACATCAATTTCTTTTTGTACTCGTAAAGACGATTCATTCAAAACTTGAGTTATTTGATTTGAAAAACGAGTTTTTTCTCCTATAAAATAACATAAATACAATAAAATAAACTCAAGAAACAAAACCAAAGACTTTACCTATTGCAAGTTTTTCTTTTTCTAATGCATCGTCTCTTTCTACTATTGCTGCCTCAACCAATTTTAATGCTTCAGTGACCTGAAAATTTAAAATCTGTAGATAGTAATTATCCAAAAATATAAATGATCAAATTTCAAATTACGTACTTTATATCTAGATTCCAACTCTTTCTTGGCATATTCATTAACATCATTTGATAAATTCTCAGATTTCTTTTTAGACACCAAAATTTCATTTTTTAAATATGTAACCTCTTTTTCAAATCGTTCTACTTTTACATGCAATTCAGATAGTTGGTCATTTAAATTGTTTACAGACTTTTCTTTTTCGTTTAATATTTTTTGAGTGTTATCTTTATCGACCAACAAATTGTTTATTCTTTCCTCCTTCAGTTTCAAATCATCTAATGCATTGCACAATTTCAAGTTGAGTGATTTAACAACTGAAGAATACTCTCGCTTTATCTACAAAAATTAAACAACATTTATTATTAAAAAAATGTGGAATGTATTTTATTAGATATCACCTCATCAAAATCTTCATACGATGTCATTTTCGGATGATTTTGATATGTTTTTAATTCATTTTCAAGACTGTAAACAGCATTTTGTGACGATTTCCATAGTGCTGCTAATGATTCTTTTTCCTAGTAAAAACATTAACGATATTTCCAACAGTTTTCACTTAAAAATATACTTCCACTCAATAATAAACAAACCTTTTGCGAATTTATCAGTTCTCTTCGCAATCCATCTATGACTTCTTTTTCAGTTTCACTTGCTAGCATGATTTTTTCGTGATGGCATTTGGTTTTCAATAGTTCGTCAAGTTGTTGGGTCATTGTAGCATTTTCTTCAATTAACGATTTAGTTTCTAATTTGAGATTCTCATATTCACCCTGAATATTAAATAGTGTAAAAAACTTAATCAAACATTTTGTTAAATGAAAAATTACCTTATAAAATGCCACTTGAGATTGCAATGCATCCGTCAGTGACTCTGGTTCACTCCTGTAAAGGAATTAAATTAAAAATATTTCTCCATAAGCGTTATATTTTGTTTGTGACAAAAAACAGTACATATTTTGCTTATTTTATATTTAAACAAAGACATTTAGGATAATTCAGAGACTTTTTACAAATTTGCATAAAAACGGTACGCGTATTTGTTAAATTTTCAAATTAAAAACGTCAAAGCTCATTCCAACTGTCAAATTGTCGGTTGTGTTGTTTCGTTGTGATACAAACATTGTGGACCTAAAATACATTATTTTCTGACCATAGTAAAGAAAAATGAAACATTCACAATAAACTACCAAATAAATAGTAAAAAAAATATTATTTTCGACAGTACTATTTTGCATTTGCACATAATATTAAAATAAAATCACATTTAAAAAAATAAAAAAACAATACTCGGTTGATAAGCGACGCGTTAAGACCAGATTCAATGGCGGTAATGATAACGACCATAAATATAAATAATTTTGTAATGATATAACATAATCAGAAGAATCAATAATGTTCTTTCATCACACATTGACTACACAAACAAGGTTTCTAGTAGATATTCCATGTTTAGTAAATATTATACCAATTATGAATTTTCTTACTAATAAAAAAATTAAACAAAAAATTATGATGGAATATTTTTTATTACTTCATTAACAAAAAAAATTTCAATAAGTATATGTTCTTTAAAATCTATATTTCACTACATAGAACAGTTATGAGGCCATCTCGGGAACGGAATAGTATCTTTAATGTTCAAAATACTGCAAACTGATTGCAAATATCGTTCAAATCCTAAGCCAAAACCTCCTGTAGGTGTGTTTCCAAATTTCCTCAATTCAAGATACCAATTTAACGCAGGGGTGGGCAATTTCTTTTGTAAAAGTTCATAATTGTTTTCACGCAGACTACCACCTGCTACTTCACCAGTTATGGGGGCCAATAAATCCAAAGCTGCTACCTTCAAAATCAAGAAAAAAAATTGAATTTTATAAAATACTTAGAGATGCAAGCTTATTTTACTTATAATTGCTAACTTTCTACCTTCGTTTCATCTTCTGGAAGAGATCTCATATAAAAAGGTTTTAAAGCTTGAGGCCAATCAGTTACAAAAGTTGGAGTTCCCTCCATTAATTCTACTAATTTCAATTCGTGTTCTTTGACCAAACCATTATCATACAAAAGAGGAACTTTAAATTTTTGTCCACTTTTACGTAGCAAGTTTATTGCTTCATCGTACGTAACTTTTATAAAAGGCTTATCGAGCCAATCAATATGACAATCTTTTCCCCGCAAATAATAAACATCATCCTCACAATTGGATAAAACCTTTTTCGTCACATATTTCAATAAATTTTCTAAGAGAGAAATAACTTCGCCTAAATCATCAACAAACGCCGTTTCAGCTTCTAACATATAAAACTCTGACAAATGCAATCGTGATTTAGAATTTTCAGCTCGAAATGTAGGTCCAAACGTATATACACGACTCAGGCCATGAGCAGCTGCTTCCAAGTGAAGCTGTCCCGATACTGATAGGAAAGTTTCAACGTTAAAATATGTTTGTTCTGACGGAGAACTCTTTACATCCTTTTGAAGAGGTTGTTCACTGTCATGTTTAACTCTAAAGGTTTCGCCAGCGCCTTCACAGTCGTTGGAAGTCAAAATAGGCGCATTCACATTGATGTATTGCAGTGAATTGAAATACTCGTGAATTGCCCTAGTTGCCGTATCTCTCACTCTCAAGATGGAAGAAATATAATCCGTCCTTGGTCTCAAGTGTAAATATTGTCTTAAATATTCCGGAGGATGATTTTGCTTAGGATTAAAAGGATATCCGTTGGTGATGACACATTCGCCGACCACTTTAAGGCTATCTGCGACTAGTTCGACTTGACCTTTGGGAGTTTTAGATAATTTTCCTTCGGCTACGATTGCCGAACCCCATGTGAGATTATTAGGTTTTTTATCATGTGAGAGGTATATTTGTAATCTTTTGTGACTAGAACCATCGTTAATATCTAAAAATACAGATGTTTTTTGCACTCTCAACGATCGCACCCAACCCTGAAAATATAAATTAAATTAAAATTAAATATGCGACAGAACACTTTAAGAATTTAGAATTTTAAAATTCTCACCCGTACGACTGTCGTATTTTGAACGGAAAGTCCTGAATTGAAACGTAACGCGTCGGCCACAGTATGCACGTTTTTATTAGTGATATTTTCTGTTTCATTTGAAGCGTTAACGGCAAGCGCAACGTTCCCATGTTTATAACGAACTCCTAAAGCACATCGAAGGCTTTGTCTCAATAATGCAGCAAATTTTGTTCCCGCCATCCCGTATACATAATCACCGTCTTCTTTCAATTGCTAAACGTCAACCGGCATTCGTACGACAGAGTGAAATTGGAGCAATCTCATAGCCAAAGTGATAAAACTTTATACATGTTTGCTCACCATTTCAATAATTAAATGGTTCCATGACAGATGAACGGTTCCCAGACGGTTGCGCAAATGACATTAGCGTACACTGACGCTACAACACCGAGCGTAGAATATATACAATCCGCGAAAAATATTGAAAATATGTAGTATGATAGTATGATTAAAATAAATCAAACAGCATTATTTGGACCATTTAACATCGTGTAGTCATCCAACTGCACTAAAACGTGTCGTGTGTGCTACTTTCGGGGTATGCCAATGTCGTATCCGCTAGGGTGATTTGCGCAAACTCTAATCATCCAGATGAACACAGTCATAATTGAATACGGATTGTTTTGTTCAGTTCCTAGACGTTTTCCCAAACGACAGTAGAACGTATAACAATGTGTTCTAGTGTCGTACGTTCTACTATCGTTTGAACAAACAAACCGATTATTACTTATTATTAATACGGTAGTAACCACCGATTATTTTATCCCACACCGATAGATGGCGCTCAACAATCACAAAGCGCGTCTCGCAATGACCAACCTGACGCACAACGACAAAAACCATCCATCAAAAATCACAAAACCTATCCAAAACAACCACAAAAAAAACCAAAAAAACCAAACACAACAACCGTTCAAAAACTAGCACCGACACTCAAAAACACGACAAATCTCCCGCACGCATCGACCATTGGCAACAGTGTGGCGGGCCGCTCGGCACAAGATGGTGCGCGTTTGTTGTGCTTGTTCGTTCGCCGGGGCCGCGTACCGAGCGAGTGTCACCGCAGCCGTCGCGTCTTTCTGAGGTTAACTTTCAATTTTGCAATTATTGCGCAATTGCGTTAAGCTGTCTCGAAATGGACACCGTTTGGCCGGCGGGCCCTTTCGCGGTTGTCGGCGCGAACGTCACCGGTCGTCGATGCCGGCGATCGACGCTTTCGCATTCTTTATCACTTTTGGACAATTCGTCTCTTTTGGCGCCAATAAATTTGAACTTTGACGTTTAACGTCATCGAACATTCTCCCCTTAAACGTACTCCGATTCCCCTTCAACTCTGACGCTTCTCTATTTTTCCCTTACCCACTCCATATCAACCTAATCATTCATTTTTTTTTCAATACAAATTCACTCTTCCACACCCAAATCAATCCATAACCTCCAATTTCACCAAATACAACTTTTATTCGACAACCTAACCTAACCTCACCGCTATTCAAGACGCGCGATTTTATATATTAATCTAATAACTACATATTTTTTTCAGGTTTTCACTCGTCAGTATGTATTTGTAAACTATAAGTAGAATAAAATGGATGAAAAAGAGGCCGAGAAAGTAGTCGGAGAGGCGACTGAGTCCAAAGATGCAACCGTCGACGGTTCGCCGAAGAAAGTCGAAGACGTTGTCGAAGCCGTTTCGGAAGAAAAGGAGTCCGTCGAGGATTCAACATCGGAAGAAGCGCACGTGAATAATGTAGACGACGTCGTTTCTAGTTCGGAAATTTTGAAAGAGGAGGAGAAGATCGTCGAAAAGGGCGAAGAT
Organism: Hydropsyche tenuis; assembly: GCA_009617725.1. Classification (NCBI taxonomy): domain Eukaryota; kingdom Metazoa; phylum Arthropoda; class Insecta; order Trichoptera; family Hydropsychidae; genus Hydropsyche; species Hydropsyche tenuis. Next base: position 2,512,620 of record VTON01000008.1, read on the forward strand.
GAATTGAAAACGATCGTCGAGGAAAAGTCTGACGTCGCTATATGCGAGAATAATATAGATCACCTTGAGGCGATCGATTCTGTTGAATTAAAAGACGACAACGCAGACCGACTTGAAAATATTTCAATTTCGAACCCTCCCGAAATTGAAAAAGTATCTGAAAATCCTGTTTCTCCCGAACTTTTGAAATCTGAAAATCCTGTTTCTCCCGAACTTTTGAAATCTGAAAATCCTGTTTCTCCCGAACTTTTGAAATCTGAAAATCCTGTTTCTCCCGAACTTTTGAAATCTGAAAATCCTGTTTCTCCCGAACTTTTGAAATCCGAAAATCCTGTTTCTCCCGAACTTTTGAAATCTGATATCTTATCCCCGAAAAGTTCGTTCGACGATCCAGAAGGCGAAAAAGATTCTTCTCTTCGAGAAGACAAACTAGAGGAAACTGAAGACACTCCGAATCCCGTTTCTGGACCCACGATAGACCCGATCGACGATGTACCGCCCCCAGAAAGTAACCCGCTTTCCGAAAGTGCAGCCGAAGCCACGACGAAAGAAACTTTTTCACCCCTCGCAGACGTAGCCGACGAACCTGAATTGGATCCCGTTTCTTCCGGAGAAGATTCAAACAATAAATTACAAGCCGAAAGTGCTCATTGTGAAGAAAACGTTGATAGTTTATCGCGAGTGGAAAATGTTTCACCTAAAGAAATCTTAGATAGTGAACTGGACGATCAGAATATTAAATCTCCCGACGTGTCTGAAGACAAACAACATAATCTTAATGACAGTGCTAGTGAGAATAATTCAGTCGATGTTAGTGTTAATAGTGCAGATATAGAAACATTTAAAATAGACAACAGTTTAAAAGATGACGATGCAAATTTTAAATCTAATGAATCTTTGCAAAATGGCCCCGACAAAAGTCCTGGAAATAATGAAATGGACGATGAAGAAAAAGGTTATTGTCATTTAAATTTTAAAGTTATCAATCCTTTTTTTTTAGTACCCATTTTCAATTATACATTCTTTTACAGAAAACAAAATTGAAAAAATGGATATTGACGAAAGTATAGTGGAAGATAATGACAAGGATAAACTCGCTAAGAATCCATTAGAAGAAACTCCTAATGAAGCGACGCATGTAATTGTTTTTTATTTTTGTAAATATTTTGAAATTAACTTAAAATACTTAAATATGATGTATAATTTTTGCAAGCTTTATATGCTATTAATTTCTAAATAGTTTGTGCATTTTTCAAGCGTGTACTAATTATATGTAACAATGATAATGATATTGAAATAAATGTTATTATATAAAATTTCAGAGTTCAGATCCTTTTGATGAATTATTAGATCATAACCAAATTAAAAATTCATCAGAAGCACTAGATTCCAAAGATTGTAATGTCGATTTAAATGATATTAGTTGTAACGATCACGATACAGATGACATAGATATCAATAATGATAATGACATGGATGCTGATAATGATCATGATGACACAAATGCTGACAATGATGGTTTATTGGATGAAGACAACTCTCATGTTGATGGTGAATTTTTGTTATATTTTGAAATTTTGTTTGATAAATTTAAAGTAATTATACATTCAAAAAACGTATTGTAAATTGGCTGATTTATATACAGGTATTTTTTTCATATTCAGTTCTGGTTAAATTTGTTTTTTTTATAGATGAAGTTTTGTCTGATCATATCAATGAGGCCGATATCGCTGAAGGCGCTGGAGCTGATGAAGAAATATGCTTACTTCCAGACACTGAAAGAGAGATAACAGAGGCTGACAAATTGAAAGCTTTGTCAGTTAAAAAATCCACAGATATAGTTTCAGATTCTTCCAATGCTTTTGATTCGTTACTTTCTACTGAAGGTAATCTTGGTTTTTTATATTTCATTACCATTTCAAGTAAAAAAAATATCCAATTTATTTATGAATACGTAGTTTATTATGTTTGATTATTGGACATAGTGGTTCTTAGAAATAGGATGAATCCATTCAGTTATATTGTGAAATTAATTTTTATTTAACGCGATTTCTGTATTAATTTTTAGCTAATTCTGAAAGTCAAGATATTGAACATAATAAAGATTCGGTGAAAGGTGAATTTATTGCTGATGCTGGTGAATTGCGTACAGAATCCACTGAAGATATCAATGAATCTACAGAACATGGTGGTGAAGATGATATTGAAGAAGAAGATTTGAGAGATAATCATGGTAGGTTTTGCATATTTTATTTTTGCTATTTGTTTCAATTCAAACTATTTTATGAAGTATAATAAATAATAAATATAATCAACAGATTTTGAGAAAGAAAAAGATGATGAAGACGAACAAGAAATTGAGCCAGAACCAAGTTCTGAAGCATCGTCAGGTGTTAATATTATAAGAGAGGTTAAAAGAACAGAACAAAATTGTCATATGTGCAATGAAAATAAATCATGCATGTACAAATTGACGATAGATAATGAAACAAAGTACTTGTGTGAAACTGAATGTTTAAACAGTTTCCAAGAAAAGAATCCTAACAAATACAATTTTTTTCAAAAAAAAAGTATTATTTCAGAAGTGGTTCCAGAACCTGGAAATTGTGTTCAATGCAACGAAGATAAAATATGTTACTATCGATTTTTATCTGATGAGTGCAAAACGAGTCATGTGTGTGGTGGAGAATGCATTAAATCTATAGTAGCATCCAATGCTGAAAAATATACAGTAAGAAGAAAGAAGAAAGCGATCTACGAAATTACACCTAAATCTGCCATTTGCTTCTCTTGTTCAGAATCTAAAGATTGTGAGCTTGAAACAGTATTTGAAGGGGAAGATAAGTATATTTGTAACAAAGCATGTGCAGTTGAATTGCAAAATATTTACCCATATGTAATTAAAGCTAAAAGAAAAAAGGGAATTAAAACAAAGCAGCAACCACTATTGAAGTTAAAAGTTATTAGTAATGCTACCGATAAATACCTCGATGAAAGGAATAAAGTTATAGGAAAAACACATGAAGAAGCTCAAGCTGCACGCGAAGACAGAGATAGGAGTTTTTCAGAAAATGTGCTCAGTGCCAAGAACCTTATGTTGGCAATGACAAAAATCTTTCATGGGAAACAATGGATTTTTGCAATGAAATTTGCTTAGGAAAATACCAAAACACTCATGGATTGCATTGCGCCAACTGTAAGAATGCAGTATCAATGGTGAGCTTAGGAAAATATTGTGTAAGATTTGGATATGATATAAGACAGTTTTGTTGTTCTGGTTGTCTGGATGAGTTCAAAAAAGGATTAAAAATTTGTTGTTACTGCCAAAAAGATATATCTGTTGGATTTGATGGCTTTCTTGCACCTGTTGGTGACCAGGGTCAATTCAAAGATTTTTGTTCTCAATTTTGTGTGGAAAAGTTTGATCAAATGAGTAAAAATCCTATTCCTCCTCCTATATGGACTCAATGTGCTGTGTGTTCTGTTAAAAAACACACAACATTGGAAGTCGCAATTGACGACAAAACTTCACAAAGATTATGTTCTGAGCCTTGCTTTGCTGCGTTCAAGTTTGTCAACAATGTATTTCCAGGTAATGAATAGTGCTTTTTGTGCAATGATCTTTGATGATTTAGATTGAAGTAAATTTATTTTCGATTTTTCATTATAGATCAGTGTCGATGGTGTAAGAAGTACTTCGAAAGAAAATCTAGTGAAAGTTATACGATTTATACTGATGCAGCAGTTCATTGTTTTTGTTCTAAAACTTGTATGAATGTATATATTAGTAATTCTAGACATATTGTACCTTGTAATTGGTGTAAAGTGAAAAAGTACAACTTCGATATGATTAAAAGAACACTCGATAATGGACAATCTTTGATGATGTGTTCTTTAAACTGCTTGACACTTTATCAAGTTTCAGTGAATGCAGTATCATCTAGACGGTATGTGATATGATTGATTCTATTTTTATGCATACGTAATGACTTAATTATAAATTCGATTTTTGCTATTATTTTCTCAGAACGAAATGTGACCAATGTAAACAATTATTACAAGCGCAATATCATTTAACAATGTCTGATGCTACTGTTCGAAACTTTTGTTCTTACCAATGTGTAATGGTGTTTCAAAGACAATATAGCAAATCACCTATGGTACCTGATGGTGATTCACATGTGAAACAAGCGGTTCCTACAGGTGCACCAAGAAGAACATATCGTATGTACAACTTTTTCGAAATTTATATATCAATCGATATAAATATAAAAACTCTAATTTCATTTATTTTTTGTTCAGCCAAAGCACCTATCAAAGCTTTAACAAATAAAAGTTCTCCGAAAAATACTATTAGTCGATCTGGATTACCTGTCATATCAAATGTACAATCCTTAGCTGAAACACCTATTGGTACAAGTGGACATGCTACTAGAGCAAAATCAAAACGTTTATCTATGGTTCAAGAAAAACCTCCCACTCCACCACCTGCAGAACCACAAAAGCCTCCTACTCCTCCGCCTCCACCACCACCTAAAATATACAATCATGTGGTTATAAAACCAGCTCCTCCTAAAGAAGTGAGAAATATGAGCACTTTGACAAAGCCTCTAATGGTTACCAAAGGTGTTTCCTGCCGTCCACACCCATGTACAAAAGAAGTGCAAACTGAGGATTATCTTCAAAGGCGAATATTGATACCCATACCAGTTCCAATTTATGTGCCTACCCCAATGGCTATGTATTCTTTACCATTTCCTGTTCCAGTACCAATTCCGCTGCCTATTCCTATTCCTGTTTTTATTCCAACGACTCGTAATTCAGCAAATGGAATCATGAAGGAAATCAAGAAAATCCATGATAAAATGCCGACGGATCCGTTTGAAGCAGAATTATTAATGATGGCGGAAATGGTAGCAGGAGATAAAAAGAAATGCGAGAGTGATTCTGAATCTGATGAAGAAAACGGAGGTAAAATACAACATAAAAAATCTTCAATCAATGAATAAAAACATTATATATCACAATTTCAATTTGTATTTTCAGATGATGGATTCAGTCCAGATACTTTAGACACAGGCAATAATACATTTGGAGAAGACGTTCTGCAAATGGCGTTTAAGATGGCAACAGAATATGCTGAACCTGCAGTCGATCTGGAGTCTGCAATGACGGCAAGCACGATTACTCCAAGTTCTCACCCATCAATTCCGACTGGTAAATTATCAAATCAAAATCTAGTCATTTTGACTTTACTAATAAGCAATGAAAGACCATTATTATTATTATTATTCTTATCAAATTATTAAATAATTAGGCTTGGATGAAAACAATCCTATGCACCATCATCAGTTAATGCTACTTGAGCAGCAAAGAGCAGCTGCTGCAGCGGCCGCCGCTGCAGCTGGTGTAGGACGTAAGCGTAGAGGAGGAGGAAGCCCTGTAAATGCAACAATGAACACAAGATCGAAGCGTTCTAGACGTGCTCCTGAAGCACCAACACCTCATCATGCTCCTGAACCTCCACGTGAACCTCAAGAAAAACCCGACGCTAATATGTGTTTGAAGGTAAATACACAATTTTTCACATCATGCATCAAGTTGAGATTTTGCTATTAGGTTGCAATAACTCATTTTAATTTATAAAATTTTTTAGTATACCTTTGGCGTCAATGCCTGGAAACAATGGGTTGTTACTAAGAATTCTGAAATGGAAAAAAGTACAGTGCGTCGAAAACCTTTTAAATCTGAAATACTACAATTAACTGCTGATGAATTGAATTATTCGCTTTGTCTGTTTGTCAAAGAAGTCAGAAAACCAAATGGTAGTGAATATGCTCCAGACACCATATATTATTTAGTACTTGGTTAGTATCAATAATTTTTCGAATGCCTATATGATTTCCAGTAATTTTTTTCTAATACTTTGGATAAATTGATTTATAGGCATACAGCAATATTTATTCGAAAATGGAAGAATAGATAATATATTTACGGATTCGTATTATGAAAAATTCACCGAATGTCTTGATGAAGTTGCAAGAAAGTTTTCTGTTCTTTACAATGATTCTCGTAAATATTATATTCACTTGATTTTGTAATTTAAAGATAATTACAATACTTATCGGAAACCTTGAATGTGTTTTTTGTTTATAGAATACATAGTGACGCGAGTAGAGGAAGAACATTTGTGGGAAAGCAAACAACTCGGTGCACATTCTCCTCATGTTCTTTTATCGACATTAATGTTCTTCAATACTAAGCATTTTAATCTTGTGGTAAATAATTTATGTTCTTAGAATATTAATTAATAACAGTAATAAAATTTGTAATCCAAAATATTTTATTTTAGACCGTTGAAGAACATATGCAATTATCTTTTTCCCATATTATGAAACATTGGAAAAGAAATCCTAATCAACCAGGAGCTGCTAAAATACCAGGATCGAGAAATGTTTTACTTAGATTTTATCCTCCACAATCTGCCCTTGGTACCATAATTTTAATTTTACAAATTTATAAATAACACCTAATCAATAATATCAAATTTTGTAATGTAATTTTCTTGCAGATGCCAATTCTAGAAAAAAGAAAGTCTATGAACAGCAAGAAAATGAAGATAATCCTTTACGTTGTCCCGTTAAGTTATATGAATTCTATCTTTCTAAATGGTTTGTATCTACAACATACGTGTTAAATATTATGTATATTCTTAAATTTTTATTTTTATTGAAATTATTTCAGTCCTGAAAGTGTAAAAACAAGAAATGACGTGTTTTATCTCATGCCTGAAAGATCTTGTGTTCCTGACAGTCCTGTATGGTACAGTACTCAAGCTTTAGGACGAGAACCTCTTTCAAAAATGTTACATAGAGTAAAAATGGTTAAAGAGATAAATATTGCTCTTCTCACGAGCTAAGTGTAGTCACCATGTGATTTGATTAGGTCCATTACATTTCAGTATATTTTTAATTGATTTTCTGCACAAACTTTTTTTCGAAAAATAGATTTTTTATATTATTTATTAAATTTACATCAGTGGAAAATTATGTGCTCTTGGTTCACAGGAAAGTATATATATTAGTTAATAAAAATATAAAAATGTATTTTAACATACATTTTTATGACAAAGCCTTAAAATTGGAATTTATTTATCAAAAGTTTGAATTATATTTTATATAAAATCTTTTTTTTTTCATTGTTTTGTCTATGTGCAGTTTTAAAAAATTGCAATTAATGTTTTCTTTTATTAGTTCACGTAGTTTTAACCTATGAATTATATGTTTGCTGACAACTACTTTGGCAAATATTTTGATTTCATTAGTCTTAAAAAAGTGCGTATGTTTTTCATCTGAAACTTTTTCTTGTTTAAACGTAGATTGTGTTTATCCACAACAGTTTTTATTTCCATCAAATGTAAATAACCTGTCTGCTCTGTGGGCGATGAAAATCAATTTCTTATGATTTTTTTTTACTATCGAACGACGAATTTCGTATTTTTATTCAGTAATGCTTAGTTTGTCTTATTATCATAGATTTTTTTGAATCTGACTTTATAGTAATAAATAAGAATATCTCCAATATTATGTACAAAAATATATTTTTTGGAATATTGCAAAAGCATATTTGTCGAAAACTTTAGAATAACGTTTTTTTTTATTTTCTGCCCATTTTATTGTTACTGATAAATAGTGATGCACATTTTACGGAACTTTATATTGGTTTTGAATTAGGTTTTTATTCAAAACAAATATGAACACGTAAAGCTTTTTTTCAATGTCCTATATTAGGAATTCAATTCATTTTCATGATAATTTTTTTTATTTGATGTGGAGGAATGTCATTTCAATTAAGATATATCTTATGAATTGCAAAACAGTCACAAAATATAACTGCATTGTCAGGTCGGAATTCTTTTTTAAATGATTCACATTGGTTTATGTGCTCGTGTGCATGATTATTAATCAGTATAAAATATGTGGGGTGCTCGATGCTTGAATAATTAATTATTATATATTTTATATATTACGATTCATGTTTTTTTTATAGAACTTATTCTACGATTTGGCTGAAGTCAATCTTCAGTGGTACTAGTCTAAAGTATACTTTGTGTTAACATAAATATACACTTCAACTGACCAGTTTTTTTTCAATTTTAAGATATTTTCATTACGATTTATCATGTTACTGTAAATAAAATTTACTTAACAATATTTATTACAAATAAACACTACAGTAAACGATTCAAAAAGAAATTTTCCATTTATATTTTAATAAACTACAATAAGAGAAATTTATTTTGTATATATATATATGTCGGCATATAACTTGGATACGGTTGCATCATTCACGTGTGCGGAATTATAAATTTTATGTATATGTAATATTGCAATTCTTAATGAGTCGACCACTCAATGTCATGATTTTGTTCCATTAGCATAGGTATTCATACTTCTAAGTATAAATCTATGTATAACATCTTATTTGTTCTTATAAATGGTTTTGTATATATTCATATTTGTCTTTTTAATTTACCTTTTTTTACCACCATGTAGGGAAACTTATGAAAAGGAAAAAAATGTTCAAATGTCTTTGTAATTTACTGAATTTGTTTAAATGATTTCTCTTGAGCATTATTTTCCAATTCAATTTATAGTTTTGAATATGCTCTATAATCTGTTACAATTGAATAATTTAAATTTATACTAAAGTTTGTCAAAGAAATGTAAACAAAATTGACATCAGACATTTAATAAATCAGATTCAATTAATTGAAATTATTATTATTATCCTTGATAAGGGAGACTGTAGAATCATAACGCCACATTAATTTGTAAATATTAAAAACAAAACTTATAGATCAATCATATATTGTACATTGTATTACAATAAAACACAAAAGTCTTATAAGAAATATTTTATTGATGCATTTTACTTGAGAGGAATGAATCGAGAACTGTGAGTGGCACCAATACCGGGTCTACCGTGCTTAACGAGTTTGTAAGTGATCGAAAACTCTCCCAAATAATGCCCGATCATTTCTGGTTTAATTTCAACCTAAAACAACATACATACATAAGAAAAGTATTCAAATAAACACAAATATAAGTTACGAAAAATTCAATACCAAGTTGAAAGTCTTTCCATTGTAAACACCAACGATGGAACCGATCATTTCAGGTACAATGATCATGTTCCTCAAATGAGTCTTTACAACTTCAGGTTTCTCATTGGGAGGAGCCTCTTTCTTGGCTTCTCTCAGTTTCTTGACGAGAGCCATTGGCTTCCTTTTTAATCCTCTCGAAAAACGCCTGCGGGCACGAGCATGCATCAATTCCATAAGTTGTTCACTGTAAATGAAAGTTTACATTATAAAACATCCTTAATTATGAACGGTCTTTTGAAACATAGGAAAAGCTCAATCGCTTACTTTGGCATATCCAAAAGTTGGTCAAGATCGACACCTCGGAAAGTGAATTTCCTGAAGGTACGATCGTTCACACGTCTGACGGGGGCTTCGGTCTGAAATGGATAAATACGGTGATGATAACAAAAATATAACAATTATATTTTTAACGTGAAAGACGTTAGTTTAACCAATAGAATTCATATCGTGAGTAAAAGGAGGTTTTTGAAGCAGATGGATGGAAAATTGAGAGTTTTAAGAATCGGTAATTTAAAGCCGCGTCTAATGTCAAACTTAATGAAACATGGGGAAATAATGAAATAGGGAATATAAATGAAAGCATAGAAGAAAATTCGAATATGGAAGTAACACGGATGGTATTATTTCGGCGAGATTTACATAGATTTCGTTTTAACTTACATCGGCCATGGCTGCTGTAGTGACGGCGCACGGAAAGAGGTTAGATCGGACACAAATCAGGGATACCAACTTTATGGATCAACTTTTACCAACCTTATACGATTTGATTCATTATTTTTTTTATAGAAATTTTAATTATTTAGAAACCAAAACAAGGCATATCTTTAAAAAATATAAGTTTATTGAATATTAAAAAATTATTATGGAGAAATATATTTGTTGTCAAAAATTATTATATGGTTGTCGGAAAACATTCTAGAACAAAGTTTTTTGACGTTTCTTAGTGTCAGAAGTGTGTGCATTTTAGAGGTTAAATAAGTCAGCTCTTTCATCATTCTCTGTGTATTAGTTGTGAATTGTGCAATTATTTTAATGAGTTTTTCGAACACATGATCCGAACATTTTCGAAATGTATAATACGAAATATCATGTGAGATCGTTGCCCTTATTGCGTAAAGCTTTCAATATCTACAGATCATCGTTTCATCATAATTTTTCATGTCAAACGTCTAGAAATGTTTCTAATTTTTCTCAAACAGCGCTTTTGAGAAATGAATTTGTAGTTAATGGAAATTTGCGTTCCACAAATTTGCTGAAAGGCTATTCATATAGTCACAGACATTATGAAAAACTAAGATGTACAACTAGCTTTAGATACTATAGTAGTAAGAAAAGTGATGATTCACACATTCCTGAATCGATTAACGATAAAGATGAAGTGCCAGTCACAAATACCCAATTACCAGCACCCGTTGCAGTTCCTGAAGTTTGGCCGCAATTACCAGTAATAGCCATCAATAGAAATCCAGTGTTCCCAAGATTTATAAAATTGATAGAAGTTTGTATAAGATTTCTGATTAATTGAGCTAGAAATAATTTTATTTTCGTTATTCAACATGTTTTTTTTACGTTCAAGGTTACTAACCCAGTACTTATTGACTTGATAAGACGCAAGGTTAATTTGAACCAACCTTATGCTGGCATTTTTTTGAAAAAAAATGATGAAAACGAAAAAGATGTTGTCAGTAACCTTGATGAAATTTATAATATTGGCACTTTTGCACAAATCCATGAAATGCAAGATATGGGAGATAAATTACGTTTGGTTGTCATGGCTCATAGAAGAGTGAAAATTACAGGGCAACTATTAGATATTGTAGAAGAAACTCCTCCAGGTATGTAAATTTCTGAAAAATTGCTGTTAATTTTACATTTTCAAAGTAGCGGTATTAATATTATTTCAAAATTATCAAAAAGAATATGATATTATGTAATATCTAATTTTATCATAAATTACGATGTCACATAATTTACTGTATTGATTTTCATAAAAACTATGTGGTTCTTCAATCAAACAACGGAATAACGAAATTCATATACGTAGTTATGAAATTGAAGTTTCCCCCATTTAATGCCGAATTAAACATTAATGTTGAAGAGAGTGATGCTGAACGACGACGAAGAAAACATCGTAATCTCAAGAACAATGTTCAGAATATCAAGGTAAATCCTAGCAAACAAACAAAAACCGAAGCTGTCGAAAAAGGTAGTCAACCTCTTTTAATGGTCGAAGTAGAAAATGTTGTTCACGATAAATTTCAACAAACAGAAGAAGTTAAGGCCCTGACTCAAGAGATAATAAAAACCATCAGGGATATAATTAGTTTGAACCCCCTTTACAGGTTAGTACAATTAACTTCCAATGTTAAAATAATAGACATATAAATGAACATCTCATACTTGTACTAATTAGATATCTTATTGATCACAGAGAAAGCTTACAACAAATGCTCCATCAAGGTCAAAGAGTCGTTGATAATCCAGTTTATCTGAGTGATTTGGGAGCTGCTCTTACTGGAGCAGATGCAACTGATTTACAAAATGTTTTAGAAGAAATGAATGTAAGGGGATACTAATAATAGGCTTGTATTTTATTATCAAACTTTGTATTGAAAATCTTGTATCTTAAATTTTCAGATACCCAAGCGATTGATGCTTTCGTTATCACTTTTGAAAAAAGAATTGGAACTTTCAAAGTTACAAGAAAAAATTGGTAGAGAAGTCGAAGAAAAAGTTAAGCAACAACACAGAAAGTATATTTTGCAAGAACAGTTAAAGGTTAACTCATTTTTATATAATTCGTTTCTTTTGTGATTTTTTTTGATGAATCATGACATTTTGTTTAATTTCATAGGCTATTAAAAAAGAACTAGGTATTGAAAAAGAAGATAAAGATGCTGTTGGAGAAAAGTTTAAAGAAAGAATTAAAGAAAAAATTGTACCAAAGGCTGTGAGTGAAGTAATAGATGAAGAATTAAATAAATTAAATTTCCTGGAGAGTCACAGTTCTGAATTCAAGTTTGTTATATCACTAATTTATTTACTTTATAGATATTAAAATTTTTCATTATTTATTTTATTTCATATCTTTTTAGTGTTACACGAAATTATTTAGATTGGTTAACATCATTACCCTGGGGTATTACATCAGAAGAAAATTTAGATATAGATACTGCAAGTACTGTTCTAGACCAAGATCATTATGGAATGGAGGATGTGAAAAAAAGAATTCTTGAATTTATTGCAGTTTCTCAATTAAAAGGATCTACACAAGGAAAAATTCTCTGTTTTCATGGTCCTCCAGGAATTGGGAAAACAAGCATTGGTTTGTGATTTTTATATTATTATTGTTACGTTACTTGAAATTCTTTTTAAACATTTTCTCAGCTTAATTTTTTTTTATTTATGTATAGCCAAATCGATAGCTCGTGCACTTAATAGGGAATATTTCCGGTTTTCTGTTGGTGGAATGACAGATGTAGCAGAAATTAAAGGACATAGACGCACATACGTAGGTGCAATGCCTGGTAAAATTATTCAATGCTTAAAGAAAACTAAAACGGAAAATCCACTTGTTTTGATTGATGAAGTAGATAAAATTGGAAGGTAAGTTGTTTATTTTTAAAATATGGGTAGATACGTAACATTCTAATTTAATTTTCAATCTTATATTTTAATTTGCAGAGGTTATCAGGGTGATCCTAGTTCAGCCCTTTTAGAACTCTTAGATCCTGAACAGAATGCTAATTTCCTTGATCACTATTTAGATGTCGCTGTTGATCTTTCCAAAGTACTGTTTATATGTACTGCAAATGTGATTGATACTATTCCTGAACCTCTCAGAGACAGAATGGAAATGATTGATATGTCAGGTATTTATTTGTTTATAACCTAAATTTTATATTGACTTCATTGACAATAAGAAGAAACATTATTATGAAAAATATTTTCTCAAAAAATTGTAAAACAAAGTTAATTTACCAATAATTTTTGCATATGTAAATTTAATAAAAATCTTTAAAATAACATATTCGTTGTAGCAAATAACATGTCTTTGTCAATGTATTTGTTCATAGGTTACGTTGCTGAAGAAAAACTTGCAATAGCGAAACAATATCTTATACCACAAGCTATGAAAGACTGCGGTATGACTGAAGAAAAAGTTCAAATTTTGGATGAATCTTTGCATACTTTGATAAAAAGTTATTGTAGAGAAAGTGGCGTTAGAAATCTTCAAAAACACATCGAAAAGGTCTCTATCAAAGTTTTTTTTATTTATATATGTTTATGATTACAAATATGCACGTTTTATATATATTTTTAGGTCATTCGAAAAGTTGCATTTAAAATTGTCAAAAAAGATACTGAAGCAGTATCTATAACATCAGAAAATTTGAGCGAATTTGTAGGTAAACCTGTATTCACACACGATAGAATGTACGAAGATACACCACCTGGTGTAGTGATGGGTTTGGCATGGACAGCTATGGGTTAATCATTATTTTATCTTTTAGGTTTACGTTAATTTGCAATTTTATTTCATAAACTGATTTTCAGGGGGTTCAACTTTATACATCGAAACGGCTACTCGAAAACTTAATTTAAATGAAAATAAAACTGGTGATGGATCGTTAGAGCTAACAGGTCATTTGGGCGATGTTATGAAAGAATCAGCTCGTATTGCTCTTACCGTTGCCAGAAATTTCTTACGAAGTGTTGACGATAATAATGACTTTTTAAATTCAAGGTTGAAGATACTTACACAATTCAAATATTTTCTTAAATTATTAGAAAAATATTTATTTGAAATTTTATTTTGTAGTCATCTCCATCTTCATGTTCCTGAAGGAGCAACACCAAAAGATGGACCTTCAGCTGGTTGTACAATTACGACAGCTTTAATCTCTTTGGCAATGAAAAAACCAGTCAGACAAAACATTGCAATGACTGGAGAAATATCGTTAACTGGAAAGATATTACCAGTTGGTGGGATTAAAGAAAAGACCATTGCTGTGAGAAGTTTTTTTTATTTTGTTCTTACAATTAGCTAATTTAAATTTATACTTATTTTTATAATTTCAATTTTAGGCCAAAAGAGTTGGTGTCAGTTGTATTATTTTGCCCGAGGAAAATAAAAAAGACTATAATGATCTTGCTAAATTCATTACAGAAGGGTTGGAGGTGCACTTTGTTAGCAATTACAGTGATGTATTTAGTATTGTGTTCAACGAAAGTGAAAATACAGATAGAATTAGTGCAACTAATTAAGTTTGGTACATTTATGAAAATATATGAAATAATTCATTGATTTTGAAAAGTTGACAAACCTTATTCGAGAAAATTTACTGTCACTTAGTTAACTTGTTCTTTTTTATATTAAGAGTAACAAAACAGTATATTGTAATAAAATAAAACTTCACAAATATATTACAGTTCAATATATTTTCAAGTATTTTTTTTTTCTAATTTTCAACCAAGATAATGTAATACTTAATTTGTTAAGTATTACATTACTTATTAGTATTAATACTTATTTTGTAATTTGTTTTCAATTTGAAAATAAATCTTTATGACTGTTTATTGGAAATTTATTAAAAAAATACTTATTTTTATCATTCAACATCTATTTCGACCACGAAGATCTTATTAGGTTAATAAATACTGTGAAATTAGTAAAATTATTTTATTTTCATCAAATCAAGTGTTGCTTTTGTTAAAAAAATAGTAGTGTAATCTATGCTTTTCATATAATTGAAAAATATAATTCCCACTCTGCTTGTATTTTTATTTTATTGTATGTTTTTCAATACAAAATAATTTGATTTTTTTTATTGTAACTATATTTAGATTTCCCTTAAAATGTGAATATTATAATACATAAGAATTTGAATTATATTCGATGTTTGTGGCAAACTTTATAATTTGAAAAGAAGGTTATGGCAGTTAGCATAAAATAAATCAAAAAGTTTTATGAGAAAAAAATATTTATTTCTATTTTAAAATGATGTTAAGTAAATGACCACTAAATGAATTTTTCACAAGTGATACAAAATGTCGAAGATTTAACAGCGATAAGTTACTTAGTTTCAAATCACCATATTTTTAAATATGAAATGTCATTTTTCTTTCATTGATAAATCGCTTATAACAATAACATAAATATATTGTATTTTTATCTATAATTTAATACTTTGTGCGGATCATAAAAAAAATATTTTCAAACACAATTTCCAACTTTAAAATATCAATAAAATTTTCGAACAAGAATGAAAATAAATATAAAAGCCTCACATATTTTAGTGTTTGACTAGTTTACGCACGAGAATATAAAGTTTCGTTACTGCAGTGAAAATACAAATTGCAGTCACATTTATTGATTTTACTAAAAAGAAATTCTAACAATTTAAATCTTCTTCCTACCATCTTCTAACAACTGAACAAGTATCGGGTAAATATCATCGTATTTACTTATATTGTTTTGTCTTATATGACTTTGATATCTTTGTAAAGCACCAGTCACAAACTCCAACCGCTCCCTTTCACTTTGATGTTCACACAACCACGTGACTAACTTGTAGTGCGTCCAACCAGCACATTGATGAGGCGAGAGAAGAGAAGCATCAGCGAACGAAAACAGCAGCATCATAATAAGCGAATTTGGAAGCGATCCTCCACTCAGCTGACTCGCCAAAATATCCGTAGGGATCATTCCGAGTAATTTGTGTAATACGCGAAGTCCCTGAAACTCTTCTAGCAGCGTTAAATCTGATACGAAAGGACTCAACGCAGTCACCAATTGTTTGCAGTCGATACGCAGCTTCTGCCTGCCGTGATTTGTGATCGGCCGTGCAGCGCATACGTTGTATACAAACACTTGAACACAATGAGTGGCGATTTCATCACAGCATCGATTCACGGAATATGTGTCTTGATACATAGATAAATATATATTCCTGCATCTTTTGATAAATTGCTGCAATTCTCTCATGTACAAAGAGCAAGTTGATACTTGGCTGTTTGGAGTTTCCGCTTTATTTAAATCTACTTCACTATGCATGCTTCCTAATATAAGATCCAGTGCTGATTTGATGGAAATGCAGAAAGGTTGTAATACGGAAACGCTAGAAATGTCTTTGAGACTCTCTTGTATTATATTTACGCTTTCTGCGGGTAGTATAGTCAACATATTAGTTAGTACTCGTTGAATTTGTCTTGAGAAGTAAAATAGGACGTTGGATAGTTCTGCGTTTCGCTGCTGGGAACTTGATGGTGCTTCGATTATTTGACCAGCGTCGGCATCAACGCAAACTCTTTGTTCGGCTTCAGTACCCATTTGTTTTATGCATTTAGCAACACTTGTGGCTAGTGCGATACTAAGTTGTTTGTCGCCTAAAGAAACGCTCAGAGCAGAGGATATTGCACGTACAGCCTCATCGATCTGTTCTAAGTTCGGTGTGTGGGTCAGTTGCCACATTGTTCTTACTGGTTCGAGTAATTTTGCTAATGATTTTGATAAGAAGGAGTTTTCCCAAAACAATAGTTTGTCTCTCTGTACAGAAAAATCTTTGTAACGGATCTTGGTGCATAAATCGTTATAGCATTTCAATAATTTTGGGAAATCAATTTCAACACATTGGTTTACACTTATAGGACACTTTTTTAATTCATTGCAAAACGTTTCTGAAAATTTATCCCAAAAACCTTTGGCAACGTGTCTGTAATTTCTAAACAAATGTAAATCATTCAACGAGCTTTGAAGTAAAATTATTTTTCTACAACTTACATAAAGAACTTCGGAAAACAAATGTTCCAAGTTTTCCCAGAATCTTTGCTTCAAAATTTGAGAATTCATAACACTCGCTTTTCCTGGACCAACTTTACTCGAGTCATTATTTTTTTTGAGATCACTTTGTGACTGAACATTTAGTGCATTTTGGATGTGCAAAGTTATTGAATCAATTTCTAACGCAACAATGCTATCAATCTTTTCTTTTGCGCAATGCAAGTTATTAAAGATATTGACACTCGACAATAGAAGAGTTTTGTCACCACTTGCCAGGCCTTTGCAAAGATGCTCAGAAGCATTTTCAACAATACGTATTTTCAACTCTCTCACCATTCTAAGCTCATCGGCTACCAGTTCTACTCCTTCAAAATCATTTTTATTAACAATTTGTTCAATTTGATAAACGGAACTCGCCTGAATTGACGGATTCTCCCCAAGTTTCTCTAATCCCTTACAAAGAATTATAATTCTCGAAGCGCTTTTTAGAATTTGATAAACATTTTGAATCCTATTTAATATTTTAGACTGATTTTCGAGCATTTCGCAAGGAACGGTTATTTGAGAATGAAGCTTTTTGATTCCAGCTAACAATCCATCGGCATCAAGTTGCATATTCCCGATGAGCGTATCTAAATTAGTGGCATGGCTAGTTTGAGTCAGGAGATCCTGATGCTTAGACAAAACCTGCGATTCGAGCTCGAGGTTGAGTTTTTCTATCCCCTTGTTCAACTTTTCTATTTTCTCAGACACACTCATGGTTTTGTCCGGGCCCATTTTATCGGAATTAGAGAGTATGTGGCGGAAAAAGTCGTCGTTTTCGATTTCGAAACACACATCCTTATGCTCCATGTTGAACTTTGTCACGGTATGAGGTGAAGTGGAGAAATAAATTTATAACTGTGGAACACATCAGTTAGGCTAACTACCCAGAGAGAAATGACAGCCAACACGTCAATTCGTATGTAGACTTTTGTCATAATTCAGTTGGCTCTAATCGAAAATTTTATGACCGTAATGTGTTTATATGTGGCTAAAGAGGTGCCGTCAGGAAAAAAACCCTGTTTATTCCCGGGAATAAATTAGGTTTTTCGGCGACGGAAAATTTGGGGAAATTGGGAAAATTGAAAAAAAAGGTATGTACTTAAGTATACCCTAATACCCTAATAATAATAATTTCCAACCGAGTACTTTAATCTTGTCATCAGTCACTTTTGCAGTATGAGGTCGAGCGTTATCATATTACAAAAACACTTGTCTTCTATTCGCGGTTGCAGGTTTTTTTTTAAACAATTCTTCTTTAAACGTGCAAGCTGTTCACAACAAAGTGATGCCATTGTTGATTGCCCAGATTAGAGAAATTTTTAATGAATTATTCCGGAACAATCCCATCAAACACACATCTACTTAAATATTTAATTGAAAAAAAAAACTCATAAGTACATTTAATTTCCTGGTGCTAGCACTGGGATCCCGCATTTGGAAATTTTCAGAACCGCAATCCCGGTGCTGAAAAAACCTTTCGCGATTGGATTTCCTAATCCTAACTGATTTTAACTTCAAAATTATGATTAAAATCTGTTAATAATTTTAATTTATAACTGTGTTTTAAATTTGATTTTTATATTATTGCTTTATTTAAAAAGGTGGTAATGCAGATTTTTTTCAGTCTATATAATTGAAATTAAATGGAAATAAAAACTTTATTGAATTTTAACAATCATATATTTTGAAAATTTACATACATTTTCAACATAAAACAATCAATATCTTTTAATTCATATCTACTCTCCCAACCTCTCCAACTTTTCATAACTCTTACCTAGGTCTTAAAATTCATTTTTAATTGATCTCTCAAATTAATATATAATTAATGAGAAATTGGAATGATGGAGGATGATAAATAATATCATTGGACAAATTCATTTATCAAAAATGAAAATGAATGCAAGATGTAAAGCAGGTCAAAACCAAAATCATAACCTAAGGTTTCATATTAAACTTCATTAGGAAAAGTGAAATTATGTTACTAAGTTACATATTTTTATTTCAATGAAAATAAAATTGATGGATCTCAACTATGATATGGTTAATAAACATTTTAACAAAATTTAATTTTGCATTAATAGCACATAAATTTATAGATGATTTAAATCATCTCGAGATTAGGCAGGCTATATTATAAATCTACACTAACATAAGCCTATAATTATTATTGTCGCCAACAATTACCCCACACAAAATAATATTATATTTATAATGATATAAAGAGAGCATTGAAACATGGTTAAGGGCGTGTCTATTTAAGCATGTATTACATTATTATGTATTTCATGTTTATAGATAGCTCAAAAACACACGTCATCACAAGCGCTTTTTGGACATTCGCTAATTACATGCTCGAATGGTGACATATAATACAATAAAGTAGTATATATTTGTGACACATAATTATTAGTAATAAAAAAACAAACTAAAGGGAATTCAATTCACCATTTGCAAATGTAAATTATATTATAAAACAATAACAAAACTGTATATTAATATACGGGTATATTTAATTAAAATAAGATGATAATGTATATAATCAAAAAGTAATATATTATAATAAACAATATTGGAAATATCTTACACTTTCAATAACAATAATAAAATTTCAAATATAGGAATGGAAATTAAGGACAAGAATTATTATTACTATATTACACACATGTATCATATAATTCAAATTTTACGCTCTATCAATTGACACAAAAATATGGTAACAGAGGAACAACCACTAGTACCACTATATTTAATTGTGTAGATGAATTACATATTATTTATAAAGAATGCATATTAAAATAATTTTTAATATAACTATAATATTATACTGGTAAGAAAATCGATAAAAATTTAATCAAAAACAAATTTACATCCATTTTTAATGAAATTAATTGGATTATTTTCTTATTGATGTGTGTATGAATATAATATTTTTTCTCATGAACAAATCACAAATATTATAAAAAAATGCAAAATTCGTTACTTTAAAAATATAAATGTCCATGAATATAAAATAAAAATCTAAAAATTAGTCTAAAATGTCATGTGAAAAAAATTTCAAATCCTATGACAATAAATATTTATAGAATACTGCAAAAAAATTTATCAGATGGCTATCATATATTTTGATTAGCTAAAAAATTGTTTAATGTCATTTAATTTTATTAATAAATATTTAAACTCAAAACTATAAAAAAAATATATCAATAAAAAAAACTTGACTATTTGGAACACAAGTCAGTTGGTAGTTACTCAGTTTACGATATTGTCTCATAAATTTAACAATCGCTTTATTTCTGCACAACTCCAAGTCCTGAAAAATTATTAGAAATTTATAAATTGTAAGTACAACCAAAAATAAATTATATAAAAAAAATATTACTGTTTTTTTTCAAAGAAAATCGATTAATATACCTGATAGAAGTGCTTCTGCCACACCCAGGAAATAAACAGTTTGCGCAATACCAAACAGAGGAGCAATCACCATCATTCTGCAAGCACCACCTTTGAAAAATGCACGTGGACCCTCTTCCTTCATGGTTTTTCTATAAAATACGATTTTTAAATATTTATACATATAAATATAACATGAAAATATATATTTCTACTAATTGTAAATCATTCGGAAAATAATAATAAAATGATCGAATACAAACAGTGCACAGTCAGCAAATCCTTTATAAGGGTTTTCTTGGGCTCTTTTGAGATCTTGAAGTCTTGTTTTGATAACATCTAATGGATTGACAGATAAAGCTGCCATTGATCCAGCAGCACAACCAGAAAGAAACGACCACCTAAAAATAAAGGCATTTAAAATTTGACAAAAATGTTATGTAAAGTTGTAAGTTAATACAATAAGAAAAAAGTAGATTTTAAAATAAATAAATAAATAATAGAACATGTAATTGACAAATTTATACCAAAACACAGCTTCGTGGGCTCCTGGACTGGAACGTGGGCCGAGGTCATTGAGGGTGGCAAATAGGGGAAAGTAGACAACGCTAAATGAGATGTCCCGAGCGGCTGTGGCACCCGTTCCTCGATAAAGACCGGCTATTCCTTCCTTTTTTATTAATCGTCGAGCGACTGTCAATGCGGACTCGTGCTTTGCTCCTGACCCCCCAAAACTTGTTAGTTTTGTATAAAAATAGTGATGCATACAAATTCGAAAACAGAAAGAATTGAAAATACGAACACGACATATAATTTATATTGAAGAATCCAAGCAAAAAACGTATGTTACTTTAATATGAAAATGGCATGCTGAAATGAGCAACGATTTCAGAAAATAATCATTATGTAAGTGTTTATAATTTGTTAATTTCAAAAATAAATGATTTTCAAGAGAATTTTACTTGAGCCGACTGATCTCTGCTTAAGATGCAATCTTGTTAGTGAAGTAATTTTGAAAATGTGGTCATTAGTGTATTTAAATCACTCAACACCAGCATAACTTAATTGATTTGAAAAAAATTGCAGATTTTTACAAAAATTGCATGAAATTAAGAAAAATAAATGGTTCAAAAACAAGATATTTTTAAAGTGTTCGTACAAATCAAAATACATTGTAAAAATATGATTCTTTAAGTGAAAAAAAAAACTCATCATGTAAAACATGATGATTAAAAATCATAAAAAGGGCAACAAAATGCAGCAATTAGTTTATTTGAAGAAAACAAAAACTTAAACAGAAAGTAAAACAAGTTCTAGCAAAATAACAAAAATCTCACCAGCAACTCGGCCAGCATCTTGCAATTGAATTTTAAGCAACTCCATAGGAGTTGTCACAATAATTTGGAACATTCCAGCTAAACCTCCAGCCAACATTTGTCTCGGCACTGGCAAAGTTCTATAAAAAATTTTCACCATAATTTAAAAATTCAACCAGTTACAAATTCCAACATTATTTTTATTACCCTTCTTTAGTTTGCAAGTGATGCCTGAAGAAATCGTTAGCAGCCAACTTGATAGCTTTTTCCGGTGTTATCAGCAATATATTAACGGCAGAACCTCGATACATCCCCAGATACCCTTCAGCTTTATACGTTTTCTTGAAACAGTCCAACCTGAAAAAATTCAAACAAAAATTAAGGATAATCAAGACACAAGAATGTGTCGAAAAAGACGCACGTTCACAACGGAACATGATCGAAATTTTGGAAAGATTCCAGAATAAGCCAGTGTAAATTCTATTTAAATTGACAGATTAGATCACAGTTTTGTCAGAGGAGCATTCGTCTGAAAATCGTAGGCGGCTGTCGATACAACATTTCAGCGATGAAAGAAGGAAGTCATTTCAGCTGCCAAAAACCGTGAAGCGAAATTACCGCACCAGCGCATTAAACACATATGAAATTACATATGAAACTCACATCGAAGAATACATCTTTTCGCCATTCGGTCCGATGGTTTGGTTCTGAAGACGAGTCTTCACCAGGTCCAAAGGGAAGACGCATGACACTCCGATGATGCCGGCGATGCCTCCGTTGATGATCTTCGGGACGAGTCTGAAATATGGCCGAATTCAAAATAATTCATGTATTTTTAGTGAGACGGTTTATATTTATGAGTCGGTCAATGCGAAATCCATGAACCAATTCAGCGATTCGCAACTGGTGTCGAGAATAGTCTCATTTCTAAAATTGTATTGGAACTAATATTATTATTTTAACTATTGTGCAGTCTAATATTGATTGCACGAAAAGGTCTTTTTCGATGACACCATTGGAATTTCCGGATTTTTTTTCTTATCAGTGTACCCAATACATAATGATAAGAAGGTAACTCTTGATGAGTTTTCAAACTAAAAACCATTCCTTGTTAAATTATCTTAAGAAAAATACTGATCGTGTTATTTAAGGTAATGCACCAGTGGTTGACCATGTACAAGTAATTGACCACCTGTCAGAAAAATATAAAAAAATAAGGTTTCCGTAAATGGTAATTTTTCGGAAAGGGTGCGATTAAAGGGTTGTAAATTATAGCCTATCAATCGAAATTCGTCTTTCCGAAAAATTATCATTTTTGGAAACCTTATTACGTAAAAAAATACGTTTTTCTGACAGATGGTCAATTACTTGTACATGGTCAACCACTGGTGCATTACCTTATACCTTAAATTTCATTCAATAAAGGTCTACACCTTTAACTTATCAGAATAAAAGATCGCAAATTTCACTACGATCCAAAACGAAAAGGTTGAAAACCGCTGAACTAATTAACTGATACAAAGCCCCATATAAGTGAAGAGCCCAAATTAACCAAAATGATTACTTTCAGGCTTGATTAAAACTTGGAAGTTTTCCGAATTTTCATCAGGGGTAGGGAAAGGTCAATGTGACGTTACGTAACGAGTGCGCCTATCGACAAAATAATGTCCTACATAGTCTGGGCTGCGAATGCCAAGAATATTGATTCATCTTCTTACCACAAAGCGAAAAAGATAAAAGTGCTCATTTGCGTGTATGAAAAGCCTGTGGAAATTCAAGTTGACCGTTCGAGTTCGAAAACATCGCATTGTTGAAGGTATAAGTGTGCTAATCGAGCGTGATTGAATTGATAATCAATAGACTCGAAAACATGTTCTGTTTTCAAAATGATTTTCGATTGGAAACACATGATTTGTAAAAATCATGAAACACCCGATTCGAAACATATGTTTGCTGTAAAACAAGTTTGAAATGTTTTTTAAAACACAGTTGTAAAATATCAAAACGAAAACGTCATATGTGTTCAAAAAAGTTGTTATAATAATACGGTTTCGTTGCACAAAAAAGCAACATTATATGTATACAGGTATTCTTCAACTTACGACCGAGACACGTTCCTGAACTTCGATCGTAAGTCGAATACGTACAAAAAAATTAATCAATTTAATAATATTTATATTAAAATTTCCATTTTTAATACAATAATTCGAATGAATCCATTTCTTTTTTTTTAATGAAATTCATCGGTCGTAAAAGATGACAGCTCGTGATTTATTAAGAAATTTTTGGAAAATATTTATACTGTTTTTTTTTCAGTCGTAATTGAAAGACTGTCTGTATTGTGGATGCATATTGATCAAATTTCAAAATCGACATAAAAAACTGCACAAAATCACACAAAAAAACCGACACTATTGCCAAAACAAATCAAATTTACTCTCGAAACGTTCCGCGATATTATTTTCATTCCATTTGCACAACATCCGTTCAATATTTATAGGGACATTATTCATCCCATTATTTCAGCCTATATCATTTTCTCGGTACACCGTCTCAATTACATTCACGCTATACCACACATTAACGAGCACTAAACGTTTAAATTCGTTTTCATTTGCCCAGACACTTATCGATGAACCGAGACGGCAATTGCAAAACGCTCTCGGTACACAAACACGTGACAACTCAAATTTGAATGACAAACAACAGTTTTGATTTCGAAAAAGCGCGCGAACCGCCAGATAAGAATGACAGTGAATCTGTCGATAGTTTTAGGCAAGTTCGATCGATTATTTACATAACTATTGTCTGTTATCAGTTGGACGGTTTCGTCAATGATGTACTATCGAGATAAGTGCGAAATTAATAGCGAAACGCGAATGTCGAGTGGCGTCACTTGACCGCATTTTCGTGTTTAATTACATGTTTCTGGTTGCCGGTTTGATGTGTTTGTCGAGGGTGGAAAATTGAATATTCGATATCGAATTGTTAGATATGATATATTATTGCGTATTTAGTTGTGGATAAGTATGGCGAATGTTATAAGTAGTAGGGCCAAGGGCAGATCAATTCCGCAATTTTGCTCGACGTCCGTTCGTTTCTATTTTTTTTTATTGAGTTAATAATGAAAAAAATTCTGATATCGATTTTGATATAAGATCGCGTGCCAGTAGAATCCCGAGAGAATTTTTTTTGGAAAGGTCAATTAGATTATAAAAAAGAATTATGGTTGATTTTTTTTATGATATAACAAAACTATACAAATATTGCATTGAAAAATATTTTAAATTCAAACCCAATAATAACATCTTTATGTATTAGAATACATAATTTAATTTCTATACATTCTAATGAATTATTAATAGAATAAATAATAGATTTTGCTTATTTAAATATCGACTGGTGTATTTTGAGTTTCGAAATGCAATCTATTATATAAGTGGACTGCACTCTCGGCTCATTTTAGAATAATTAATCAAATCTAAATAAAACGGTTTCGAAGTGTATTATATTATAAATGGTGCAGCCAGGATTGCATCCGAGTGATATTATAAGTTGTTGGCTCGATACCAGTTGCAAAGGTTTTCTGTCGTTATTTGATCAAGAGATAATTGCTTCCAAGAAATTTTGTATTCTGATTTATATGAAAATTGAATAAATTTTTAGTTTTGGAAATTTTAAAAATAAGACATTTCAAATGTAGGTGTCAAGTGGGAGATATGATATCAAATAATTTTAACAATTCTCAAATTGATTTAATGATACTTGTCTGATAATCTTCATGGAAATATATAATTAATTTTAGAGGTCAAGTATCTTATAGATTATGATGATTTTTTTTTCATATTTTTTATTTGATTGAGAAAGTTAAGTTCAGTTTCAACATCAAATGAAATTTTTAAGTACGAATTAAGAAAAAAAAAAATGACAAAATTTTGACTAACAGATCATTCAAAATATATTTTAGATACACATCAATAGATAAATACTAGTCGAATATGGTTAGATAAAATTTAATGTACAATGAAGGTAAAGATACATGAGGTAAAAATTCACTACAATACTAAAAAAATAAAAATAAATACTTGATCTATATAGTAGTAGTAATTTATAAATAAAATTAGTATATAATAATACTAAAATTTGTATAAATATTAAATTGAAACGTATTTTCCTCAGGTATATTTGTTATATAATTAACATTAATGATACTGTGAAAATAAATTATTACTCATAATAAGTTGTACAAATTGAAAACACTATAATATGAGTCTTTAATCTATCTAATCTAATTTAAAATAAATCATTCCCATATACAATATGAATAATCAAACAAAATGTATATTATTAGTTTTATAAAAGCAATATAAAAAAAATTATACAACTTTCGTTTAATGCCATTCTATTTGACATACATTTTTCTGAATAGAATTCAAAATGAGTTATTGATTAACTTCATTGGTTATAAATATCTAGTACCATGTGTTTCAATCAGACAAAAAGCAACAAAACATTCATATCACTCGGGATGTTAAATAATGACTGATACTCACGAAAATTGCTGCTGCCCAGTATTCGCCATAATCTTGACCCTTGAACTATGACTAACCTTAAAAAATAACAATTTTTCAATTCACAAAACATTTATGTAAAGCATTGAATTTAACAAGTATGCAAATTTAAGGATTCGATAAAATCGATTAACATTCAGGTTAATGTTAAACTACAAAGGATAAATGTTAGTCAAATACGATTCGTTAACTGTAATTTGTCAGATTTACATCGTATTGTGAAAATCTGACAAATTCAGCTTTTGTATAAATTTATTTCAGAATCGCGTAACAACACACCTAACTCGACGACCGTTACCGGCAGACTGTTCCGAATTTCTGACAGTCAATACAATATTTTTTAAAATATAATATTTGGCCTTCGCAAGACTCATCCTCGCCAGTAACCTCAGTTTGTTCATTTCTGCTTCGTTTAGTTTGCTAATTTTGCTTTTTTTTTAATTTTAGTTTGTCGTCGTATGAACGGGCCTAATTGTATGGAATGTGAAAGTGATTTGGAATGTGTTTTATTCTTTTTTTAAATAAAAAATAAAAAAAACAGGTTGTGCAAAATTCTGGTAGTTCGTCAAATTTCGCTGATCTTATATTTTCCGCTACTCATTTATTATCCAATAATTAATTAATTTAATAAATGTATAATATAAAAGTCTGATAATTATTAAACTGTTAACCAAGTTTTGTATAATCAATAATGGTTTCTTTTTATATAATTTCATGTCTAAATAACTCACGAAAATATGTTGTAAATTAAGTCAAAATACTTAATGCAATAAAAACAAAAAAATTGTTGAAATATTTATTTTAACTCTGAACAAGGTACAGTCACATCTCGCTACATTAAATTCAAGCAACATTTGGGCACAGCAATTGGACTTCTAACTATTATTCAAAAACAATTCTATATATTAAAAACATCATTATAAAATTAGGATTATTAAAAGTGCATTAAGCAACTTTTTGATACGAAAAAAGATTAATGCCATGACAACATTTACTTATGAAATTATATAATTTTACATAAAATCAATATACTGAAAATTATATATTCATAAATATGTGGCAGTGGCACTACACATTTCTGTAAAATGTGAGATAGTTTATGGATCATAGATAAAATTCAAAATATGATTTACAACTAAATAGTAATTGACTAGACCTTCATACAAACTACTTTGGCTTAACGAGAAATAAATACATATATCGTTAAACTGTCTTTGAAAAACAAAATGCATATATTTTTAATAATAAATTTGTGAATAAAAATAATTACATTTTGTCAATTAAATTATACATCTAGTTAACAATTTTCAATGACAATACATAGAATTAAACGTATTTGACATTAAAGCTTATATGTATTTCATTACATTAATACCTTTATTTAACATTAAAAATAAACAACAATTATTTATAAATATGTAATGGAAGATAAAATTAAGAACAGTAAAATAAAATCTAGGTAATATTGTAAATATTTATATAATATCAATATTTAACAATAAGAAAGGCAATATCACAACATTTAGCAACATTGTGTTTTTTAAATATTGTATATCAATGAATCTTAATTTTAATTTAAATTTTATTACGAATGAATTTTTACTATATTAAGAAAGAAAATATTCAAAAATATGCCGATTCTATCGTGCTGTCTTCAAAAACAAATCACAAATAATATTACAAAACCCGAACAAGTTTATAGTTCTTTAATATTAAAAAATCACAGCTATCGGGGAATTTTCATTTTATTTTGATCTTACAATTATTGGAATTTTCATAATTCATGACTCTGATGTTAGATTTTTTTCAAACATAGTTAAAAATACTTTATTATATAAATTAAATAAAAAGTTGAAGCTTAGTGCATCAATATGTATGTAATATGAAACTTAAATAAGTTCTAGTGAAACGTGGTGATAACAATTAATTATTATATTTGGTAGTTTCATATTCGAGTGGAAATAATCCAGACAAATTCAACTTCCGTATATTATTAAACATCAAAAAGAATTCATTAGTTTCAAAAATATTTAGAATTTGTTTGGAAATATATGGTAAAAAATTTCAAATTCATCTAAATAAATGTCAACATATTATAAATATTTATATATTTGAAGTCATAAATAATAATTTAATTTTTTGAAAATGAGTAGTACTATGTTTAGAAGATATCACAGATTCATTCATTAAATAAATAATCTACAAAACCAAATACATTATTTGACAAAAAATATGTAAATGCTTAATTTTTATTGAAAATATGATGCAAATTGCAATTTATAACTACTGTTTTGACTATGTTGAAAGTTTTGGTGTGATAAGACCCTTCATCATATCAAACGTGTTCCCGTCCGGTCTGAGAGATATCTCTCCTGATGGTCCGATTGCTCTTAAATAACCATTTTCATCAATACCTTGAATATGACATTTTATATTTTGGTTCTCTGTATCACCTTCTTCAACTACTAATACTTCTTGATCGCTGGAATCATACGAAATTCAAAAACATACCGAATGAACGAAATTATATATAATTTTTTTGATGTACAAACCTATGAAGCCAATATTTATAATACAATTCATAAAATTCTGTAAAATCATTGGTATTTTTGATTTTTTCATATATAACTTCCAAATGGTTTAGCGTTAATGCAAGCAATCTTTCATGCTCGAAAGGTTCTAACTTTGGATTGTGTTCTTTTATTATATCATTGATACAACATGTAGGTTTAGTGTTATTTAAATTTATACCGAGACCTGAAAGAAAATTAAACATTTACACACATACAAATATGAAAATATTTAAAAATTGATTAAACGGATACTAACCAATATTGAGAATTGTTTCATAGCCCATTATAAAAGTATTTAATATTATTCCACCTAATTTAACTTTTTTGGCATAGTATATATCATTCGGCCATTTGATACTAAAATTAAAAAATTAAATTGAACAAAAATTTGAAAGAATACAAAAATATAACTGAACCGCAATACAAACCCGATATCTATATCTTCATATCCTGGCAATGAGCGAATTGCTAAAACGAAAGAAACAGCTGTAAGATGTTGCAGCAAAGATGCTCGCCTAGCAATAACATCATCTTTCATAGAAGTGATGATTTGTAGAGAGAATGTGAGGCAGCCTTGGGGACTTATCCATGTTGTTCCACTGCGACCTGTGCCCTGTTATTTTACAAATTATATTTTAGTTGGTATGAAAACTAGAAAATAAAATTTCACTGTCAAAATAAAGTACCTTAGTTTGACGATCAGACATAATGACAAGTCCATGAGTTCGCGATTGTTCGTTCATTATGATTTGGGTACTTGACAGAATGTCTGAATAAATAACCAATCGACCAAAGTGCTTGGTTGTTAATTCCTTGAAAGAATTACAAGAAAACATAATTTCACTGCATGATTTATTATTTTCAAAATATTTCAATAAAAATTACCTGATAATATAAGAGTGTTGAAAAATTTTCAGGGCATGCGTGCAGCAAAAGTGGTGTAAGAGTGGATGATGCTGGTGGTATTTTTTCTTTTGGTTTGATTAACTGAAGGCAGCCGACAGCCACAGATTCAGCTGTTTCAATTTTTCGCTGTCGAAAAAACTCAAATTATAATATGTTCCTCAAAGGAAAGGAATAACCATTTAGTTTGAAATAAAAAAAAATTGGGTATGAATTTTAATATTAATTTTATGAACAAATAAAGAAAATGAAGCATTAATTTTTTTTTCTAACTTTCAATGGTTATTTTCAAAGTGAAATTGAATTCCAAAAACACCAATTTTTTTAAGAGTCAAACATCAATGTTTAATTTTTTTAATTTTTCCTTTTTCTTAATGATTTAAAATACATAATGGTACAAAATTTTCATTAGAATATTTGAAATTTGTGTATTTTGAGAAACAAATTCATAATGATTAAAAACATGCAAATTCTTGGAAACAATAAGTGAAATACCAATATTGATAAAATATTGGAAAGGAAATCATGCACACTACGTACATACTTTCATATTATGATAAATAAAATATAATATTTCGAAAAATTAAATTGAATGTAAAAAAGTGCAAAGATTCAAGTCTATAAAATTAAAAAAGGAATAAGCATAAAATGAACATTTGAAATAAGTATAATTGGTCAAACATAGTGTAGAATATTTTCAAGTGTGAAACTTTCGATTATTAAACATTACAATACACCAAGAACAGAAACCAATTGATTACAATCGATGATAACAAGATGAAATATATACCTTATCTGAATTTGAGTAAAAATATGTAAGGCTGTTAAAATATATTTCAAAAATGAATGTAATTAATTTTAAAATCTTTTATCATTAAAATAAGCATAATTAATTAACATAAAATAAACATTTTCTTGATGAATTTGTAAAAGCAAACAATAATTAATGTTTTCGAAAACATAAAATCGTTATTTTAAAAATACAAACTCAAAGGATAAACGCACTTATTATTTCATATTGATAAAAAAACATTTAAGTTCCAAATAATAATTTTTGTCAGAGATGAAAATAAGTGAGTATAAAAAAATAATTTCACATAGGAAAAAGTCATAATATAGAAGTTCAGAAGTAAAATGAGTACCTCAAGTAGATTTTTCTCCACGCATTGTTTTAGAGTAATAATATATTACTGATGAAATAGAATGCCACATCAAAAACAGCCGAATGTAAATATGAAAAAATTTCATACAAAAAAGCAAAACATTGGCACAAATATGAAAATGTATGAGAGGAAAAATAAATACATATGGGAATTTTTTGGGTCTTACCGCGGTGTAGCATCACGCGTGGTAATGCCCAGGTGGAAATCGTCTGCCCCACCATGCCCAATCACCTTCCTTATAACCGTGACCCGATTTAATAAAAATATCAATATTACAAATAAGACAAAAGTTATTCATAATAATTAAAACTAATGTTAAGTTCACAATATAAATAACATACTGATTTTTTTTAACAACACAATACAAAAAAATTGTTAGATTAAAATTAAAGTTAGACTAAATGAGGAAAATTTTATGTGGAGTGTTAATAAGAATAGTTTTGAAAGAGTGAATATCACCAAAACTTTATAAATTAATAGATTAAAATATAATCGATTTACAAATAGATTTTGAATGATATACCAACCACGAAATATACAGAAAACTTTGGTTCACAGGTTAGTCAGAATTTCCCAATTTCTACAGTGTATTTATTAGAAGAATCATGTTTGGAGTATTCGTACGATAGCCATAGAATTAATAAATATAAAAAAAAAACAATAATACATTTGGCTTAGTTAAATGTGAAATATTCAAATAAAATTTATAACTATTCAATTCATGAAGCGATCAAGTCTAAAATTTAGTATAACATATACATACAAATAACTAATACCGGCTTTGTTTGAACAAAAAAATATTCAATTCTACTATAATTAAAATCTAATTCAACAAGAATTTCATTACAATATGGCGTCTACATTTTAAAAAGTGATAGAAATATTTTTATTACAATTCAATTAGATTTATCAAAATTACTTAATAAATATTATACACACTAATAAAACTGCGCAATTATAACTCTAATGTATATGAATTAAAAAAAACTAATTATTATTCATTCTAAGAATGAAAATACGATTGAATAGCAGAGAAATGGCCAGATAGAATACTTTGCGAGAAAGCAATTTAGAAATTGGAGAAAAAAATACCTATTGAGTATCCTTTTAAGTGCAGGCAACAAATATAGGAAATTATGGGTCGGTGAAAATAATTAGAATGCACCTATAGTGTCTTTCCAAAATACTGACAATTAATAGAAATGCATATAAATAAAATAAAATAATGCCTTGCAATTTCAATAAAGCCAAGTCCAAACGTGAATTTTATCAATTACATGGTGATGCAATAATAATTCAATGTTCCGATAACAATATAGCGCATTCATGAACAGAATTATTAGATCTATCATTCAAGCACATTGAAAATGATTTTATTATAAATGGAAAAGAAAATATACAAAAGACATTTCAATTTTTTACTTATAGATAGACAAAAATGTAAAATGATATTTCATTTCTATTCAAAAATATTAACAGATTTGTAAATTCTTGATACGTGTTTCATTAATTGAGAAAATAATTTCAATATAGTGGTGTTTTACATGCATCTAAAATGACTTTCAAAATAGATCTTTTTTTAAATTGCGCAGTATGAAGAGTTTTGAAACATGCCACACATTGGATGCTAATTTTTAAATATCCCAAAATCGGCATTTGATATTGTATATTCAAAAGCGGTATGCTATGTAATGAGAACTTGTTATTTGAATTTGAGTAAATTCTTCTAAATTAAATATGCTATTATTGGTGTGTTTGTAATTTTTGTAATGTAAGCTAATCGAAAATTGATTGATATTGAATACATGATTAAGCAGCCATTTCTTACATACATAGATATGTTTAAAAGATTTATAAATTTTATGTTTTTTATGTGAGAATATTCATGAAAATAGTATTGACTATTAAATAGATAGATTTTCAGTTTATATTTCTTAGATGTGAGCATAATATAAAATGGATACAAAAATCAAATTATTATTCACATTTAGATAAGTATATTAAAGTAGAAACATGTGAATATATAATATCTGATGAAGAATGGGCTGTTTTATAGAAATTTTACTTGACAATTATAATAACACAAGAATGTTTCTTTTTCCATAAGCAATTCGATCGATTAATTTAGTAGCAAAAAAAATATATATATTTTGTTGTAAAAACATGTTGCATTAATTATATTTGTCATATATCAATTTCGAAAATAATTTAAGGAGTGCAATAAAAAATAGTGTTTACCTCATATGTTCCTAAGAAATATGCGGGAGTGTAGCATGGTTCTGATGAAAGCGATAATGCAATAGGCGAAGGTATAGTTGACATTCCAAGACCAGCCAAAATTTTTCTCAATACACCTAATCTAGCCTGTTCAGCAGATATTGCTTCAGTGCCGAGATACTCACGAGCATCTAGCTCTAAATGAACCTATAACAATAATTCATTTGATTAATCTAAAAAAAGTTCACCAATATAATTATTTTCTGAGATTTCACAAACCTGAGAAAATACTGCCATTCCACCCGATTCTTCATCACAAGCTTGCAACAAGGAAGGAGTATGCCAGGTTTGTTCTGCAGCTAATACTTCGACTTTTAGAACATGATTCCCATGACCTTTGTATTCTGCCGGACTTGAAATATTTCATTTATTAGTTTAAGTTAATACTATGAAAAAATAACAACAAAAATAAATCATACTGGGTTTTTGATTCTTGTGAAAACTGGCGACGTGCTGGTGAGGCTTGATAGCAAAATACATTATGGAGTAGTTTTACAGATTTCCAGTTTTCGTATGTAAAACTTACAAGTTCTCTTTCCCGAACCTTAAATATTCAAACATGTTATAAAATAAATATTTCAAGAAAAATACAGAAGGGATTATTAAAAGGCTCACTTCAGCTGTTTGATAATAAGGCAGTACTGATATCAAAAAGTCCGAACAGAGTGAGAGAATACGAGCTCCACTAAAAAATGCAGAAAGCAACGCAGCAGAAGCACGTGTTGATAAGGCACCTCCAGCAACTAAGAGAGCAGCACCATTAGACCCAGCAGACTCTAGAGACGTCTCGTTTCCCGATGCATATATAGCATATCTAAAAAATTCAAAACCATTTTGAACCCGGTCATAAATGCAAATGAGTAAACACGGTGTTAAATATTAACCTATCTGGGTCTAGTACGCTCCGCAATGTTCTGGAAATATTCTCCCTAGTAACTGCACTATCGGAATATATAAGTACATTCGGAGGCTTTACAGTAGGTAAACTAGGACAAGATGCACCACCTTTATTTCTCCTTTCCTTTGTAGATATCGGTTCATCCAATAGGGACGATTTAGAATGACTTTTTTTCTCTAATGTTTTCATTCTCGATATAGTAACTGTTCTTGAAGGAGTTCTTTCACATTCAGGTCTACTATTAAGATCTAATTTCAAATCAGATTTCCTAGATACTAATGGGTGTTTTATTGGTGATTCATGGGGTGCATCTCCATTAATTCCGTTCTGAGTACACGTTACATCATCTTGACTACTTTTTTCAATAACAGGTTCAGAGATAGGCTCTATAGCAGATTCAATATCTTTTGATGGTGATATTTGAGTTTGATCTATGTGGTTTTGATTAGTTAAAGGTTCGTCAGGGGTAGAACTAATGCTCAAATTTTTTTCAGTGATTTTTTGTAGCATTGTAATATATTTAGAGCAATGTCGTGGTGATCCGTTAATATTGCCTTGTTTTATCGCTTTACATTCATCATCATTCAAATTAATCGGATACCCTTCAAATTTTACAGCTAAAATTTTGAAAGTTTAAACATCATAATATTTTTGAAATACATTATTGTCATTGCAAAATGAAAAAAAAAATTACTCATAATTCTCGATATAGGTGTATCATAATACAAAAATGTCGATGCTAGATGAGTAAGATGATATATATCGCCATGAAGAGCTAAGGCTAATCTAGATCCTTCCATTCGCCAAGCCAAAATTTTCCATGTTTCACTTTCCTGAAAAAATGATACAGAAAAAAATTACAACATAGAAATACAAAAAATAGCACTGAAAAATTAAATAAAAAAACCCACAGGAAGGATGCTCAATTCTTCTGGGTCTTCGCCTTCAAGATCACATTCTAATAAAATATTCAGATATTCTTGTTTCGTATCTGGGTCGAGAGAAGTGGAAGGTTTAATATCGTCCGGTGAATCGGTGTGAAATTTGGGTTTAACGTTGGGCACGAAGGCTATTCTCGCTGGACTAGGTGGAGGAGCGCGCCAAGTGGAGAGGCAAAGTTCTAGTAAAGGTTTTAAAGCGCAAGCGCACGCTTTATCCTTGACGAATAGAACATCTGATATGAAAGCCTTTTCCGGTTCTTTACAATGAGACGAACAAGCTTGAATGAATTCTGAAAACAGACAAAATTTAAAAACAAAAATAATGATTGAATACAGTTTTCGAATTAAAAATCAAAAGGAAATAGAACCTCCTGAATTGTTCGACATTCTGTAAAAGGTAACGCATGAACCGGACGATATATGTTGTAACAGTTTGGTGCGAATGGATTGAAGTTGCCACATTCTTATATAAGAGCTTATGATGTAGAAAAGAGTCAAAAACATGTTGCTTCCTTAATAAGTTACGACTTCTGAAAAATATTTTCAAAATTAAATCAAGTGGCCGGAAAACTGTACAAAAATTCGACTCGATCTAATTTTGACATGTCATAGTATTTAAGTTAAAAAAATATGTTTGTTTTAGAATAATTATAAACTTTTGATTAGAAAAAAAGGCGAGAAAACAAAATATTCAATATGGAAATTATCAAAATGAAATAGTAATGAATAATTACACAAAGTGGACGGTTTACGTAAGAATCGACATTTATGAACGGGGGACACAGGCTGCGATGACCCACCGTAACCAGACAACCCCTTGACACTTATTCCGATGCTGCCATCGCGCTTTTCTGAAACTCAAATCGATAAATGTGACCAGACGCCAAAATCCACCAAATGTCAACGGTCCAACGAACATTTCCCGAAACCCAACCCAAAAAAATACAAAACCTAACACCAAATTTTTAAACGCAAACAACTTTTCAAACGAGAACAATTTTCCAATAACTAAATTTAACATTTACACCAGTGGCGTGCGGTCCTGTCTATAGATGCTGTGGATGCGGCGCATCTCTTAAATTTCACGTCAAGAATATTTTATTATAGTTTTATTTTTCTTTGTAATATTTTTGATTACATGATGATGATATACTGACGAAATGTACCCGTTTAGCTTGTACTTGTGCGCAAGAGTGGCGGACTCATTGTCAGATTCAGAATCAGCTTCCATTGCGCACGCGCACTGCGACGCGAACTTTAGTCATGCGCTTGCGTTGACATTTCACGTTGTATGCATGTTGGATGCTACTTTCCCGCTTGAGTCTCTATAGATAATTTACTTGCTAGGCGCAATTGATCCTAAGTTATTTAACAAGGAGAAAGCACGGGTTGGGAAATGAACTTCTCATCAAGATATTTTTTATTCAGGAAATTACCTTTATTGTTTTAATTGGGAAAAGTATAAAGGCGCACCATCGGGCTGATATGATTATAAGCGGCTTTAAAGATTCGATACCCGCTTTATATATAAGATGCGAATAAACGCCGTCCGGACATTTGGCATAAAGGTGAAAATCGCCGAACAAGTAGAGCGCCTGAACTTTAAATCGCCTTCGTCGGAAATCGAATCCGATACCTCAAAATGTCAAAACGGCAAGACCACTAACGTGCTGCCTGTTCGGTTATTTACACCTTTATGCCAGATATCAAGATGGCATTTATTCACATATACATGCTAGCGGTACATTTAAATATCGAAACTTTAAAGCTGTTTATAATTAAATCGGCCCAATAGAGCGCTTTTGTACTTTTCCACATTAAAATAATAAAGGTAATCTATCGAAAAAAAAAAAATTTCATGTAGAAGTTACTATCCCAGGTCGTGTCTTCCCTTGTAAGACAGAAATTTAACGATGCAGTCATTAACAATTTGTTTTCAAAAAAGAAACAAAATAGAATATAAAAAAAAATGAATCAGTTATTTTAAAAAGGGACAATGTATTGGTCACAGTATAGACCAGGCTTGTCCAAAGTGCCACTATGGGGCCAAACTGGCCCCCAGTGCTCTCGCGACTGGCCCCCACTTTTCATACATAACAATTTACGAATTTTGCTCTAATCCGAGGAAAATTAGTATTATTTTTTTGAATTATTGAAGAATCGATTTTTTCAAGTACATTCTGATCAAAATATATGTATTTTATCGTTAAATTAAAAAAAAAAATGCAAATTGTGTTTTGCCGTGTTTGACCGTGTTGGACCGTGTTTTGGCCAAATTGGTCCTCGCATACCAAAATTTTGGATAAGCCTGGTATAGACGTTACAAATTCACACTATATAACAAGCGTCAAATTCGCAACAAAATTACCTTTTCACCCGACAAATAGTTGCTAGTATCAAAAATACATTTTTAGTAGTGAACTTATTATAAAAACTAAACATTAGATCCAGTGTACATTGCAATGTACAGTAATTTAAATGTTTTTTTTTTTGGGCTAGTATACGTATTATTATATTTGAGACTATATACTATACAAAAATATAGCGTGGCATAGCATTTTATGTACCTAGTCGGTAGTTAGTCCCTGTAAAAGCTAATGACAAGTAACTGATTTTGTAATGAAACCGATTACATTTATAATGTTTAGAGATGATCTCACAAAGAAAGAAATCTTTTATTCCACCATATTATAATTCGAGATTATGTATCGTTGTTATTAAACAAACAATCATTATAATCTACACAACGCGATTGATTTCCATACAAAATATTATGCAAATTAATAATATTTTGATTTCAGTTACATTTTATAATTTTTTTTTACCAGCAACTAAACTGTGCGAAACACTAAATTACACCGCTCGAACCGACACCACTATACTGTGCCGAATATCTTTACCCTTTTAAAAACACCGGTAAACGAACATCCACACATATGCCCGCAACACCGCCGATTTTGCGGTGTGAGCGTGCGCGGCCGCCGCGTCCGTATTGTCAATTTTAGCCGGCGGCTTCCTCGGGCGCTCCCCTATCCCGTCTACTGGCCGCTCCAGAGTGCTCCCTCGGGACCCCCTCGTGTCTGCGGAGTGACGCGCGACAGCCTGCAGCATGTTGGGCCCCAAGAAAGACGGCGGCCCCAACGTCGAGTTCTTCCAGGCGCCGGAGACGCTGGCTCAGTTTGACGCCATCCGCGTTTGGCTCACTAAGAATTGCAAAAAAGTACTTGTTTCGCTGTTTTGGCGGTTTTCGTTGATGTCTATACGTTGTGTTTGAGTTTGTTTGATCAAAGCCGTTTTATCCTCTTGAGGATTCGTCTGTATCAGGCTTGTCCAAAATTTCAGTATGAGGGGCCACTTACAAATTTCAAATGTCAAAATTTCAATTGTTGGAAATTCAAAATGTAATAAGTATTAAAATATTGGTTAAGTTATTTATTTTTATTATAAAATTATAAAACTATTTCGATGAGTACATTTCGGAATATATGCTGTTTGTTATGTTTGGTTTTGGGTGAAAAGTGGGGGCCACTTTGGCACCGTATTGGACAAGCTTGATCTGTATCTATGTATCTGTATTATTATAAGTATGGAAATACGATGAGAAACGAGAATCTTGGGCAACGCCGGATACTACGCGCTAGTTAATGCATTTTTTTTTAAATATTAATCTGTTAATTTTTGAAATTGATCGTTTTGTATTTTTTGACGTTTCACTGTGCTATCTCCTCGCAGCGTCTCAATATAGTGAGGCCTATAAAATGTTTTTGATCTGAATGAGGTACGTTCGGTTTAACCTATCGATGTGTTCAGACTTTTGATTTATTGAGATGTGTGGTATGAAATAAATGCGTTTAGTTTTATTGACTGATTGTGAGGAATGCGGTTTTTGCCCGAACAACCCCCACATTCAGTTTTATAAAAAGAAAGTGGATGGGATATACGTCTAGATGTCGTTAATATAATTTGGTGCGGGGTGACGCTAAAGATTACTCGTTTTGTTTGATGTTTTATTTATGTACATATCGCAAGACCGTTTATATTATTAGTCCATGTATATTTGATCCGATCTAACTCAATCTTAACCCAACATCCAAAAATTTGTATTTTTGACTGATCCGAATCCAAATATACATTGACCGAAATACACTTGGATTGTGAATTGTACAACGTATTGTGTGTAATTTTTTCATGACAATGTATTGACCATTTAACTTTGTTGCAGTACGTTCAAACTGAACCTCCCACTAAAGAGAGCTTGTCTCAATTGGTCATTCAATTAATACAGTACCAAGAAGCAAAACTCGGAAAGAATGCTACAGAACCGCCTTTTACAAGGCTACCAGTAAGTTGCACAATAATTATTTTATATCTTTTCATTTTTATTATTTAAAACATGTTAGTGTGTATTTCTATTTATTTTCGAATTTTTGATACAGAAAAGGTTATGTACAAATCATTAATTCATTTTCACCACCACAATATTTTTCTTATATCTAACATAACGAGAAGCTTATTCTGCGTCGTTGCATTTCGGCATTACGAAAAGGTCGGCTGGCAAGCCTCGAGCTCCCGTATTCGACATTGAGTAAACTTGACCTCCGGGTCCTCCGCCTCTAGATGAAGTAGTTATGTAAAGTATATCCAAGTTGGGACCTCCCCAAGCCACCGATGTTACCCGAGGTATTCCCGGTATCGGGTGTACTTTTATCAATCTGCCCAAATGAGGTTGAACTACCATCACCTGCAAAGATCATTATGAGATTTAGTTTGGAAAAAAAATTGAGTTCACTTCGAAATTAATATCTTACTCCTTCTCCTCCATATAATGCTATCCATAAATTATCGTCGGCATCGATTGTCATACCGTCTGGTAATCCGCTTACGTTGTATGTTGCCATGTCGAAAACTGTCCTTCTGTTGCCTAAATATTAAGTTTTTGTATGAATTTTAACTTATTTTGCTTTTCAATATCAAAGTATGTGTATTCATCATTTACTTATCATTCCGTTTTCGGCTTCAAAGTCGAACGCGTCTATTTTTCTTGTCGGAGTATCTATGTAATACATAATAGCTCCGTCTGCTGACCAAGCGATTCCATTAGATACAGTTATATCGGGTACTTGCAAAGAAGCTTCCGTATCGTTTCCATTACATCCGACTTTATAAAGTGCAGCCTTTTCTGGTTCTACCACGTCGTTCACTTCGGGGCCAATTGTTCCTATAATTTTGTTTCTAATTAAAATTTGTTTAATTTTTTGTAAAATGTTTATATCTATGTACTTACCAACCCAAAGACGACCTTTCGAATCAGCTTTACCATCGTTCAATCTCCCGCCTTCAGGTAAAGGTCCAAATGATACAACTTGTTTAAGTTCGATTTCAGAATCATTACGTCCGTCCCATTTTAAAATTTTCAAATCACCGCCTACACCAACAGCGAACGTGTTTTCTTCTTTTAACGGTATTATAACTGTCACATCACCAGCCTCTATAATTTTATAAATTCTTCCTGTTATGTTTATCAATTGATTTAATTAATTTAAAAAAAAAAATTCATACCTATATGACATTTTGTTATATTTCCCGATTCTGGATGTAATCTCCATACATCCCTCAGGGTAATATCTACCCAATAGAGTGCTTGTTCTTCATCGTACCAAAATGGTCCTTCACCGTGTTCAACTGGATCAGTCAGCTAAAAATTTTTTTTTAATTAGGATAACGATACTAATGGTGGACCATGAACCTGTAGTTGACCATCCCACACAAAAACGTAAAAATCTATATAAATAAAAATGAATGTATGTGTGTCTGTATGTCCGGATGGATGCGTCCTATGCACGCCTTTACCGCTTTTCCGATCACGATGAAATTTTGTAAATATGTTGGTTACGCATCCAGGAAGGTTTCTGCACAGGGTGACCATATTTTCCAGGACCCAAAACGGGACGCTCAGAAAAAAAAAATGTCCCCCTATACAAAAAAAAAATTGTTACACGTTCAACAAACTTCCCTCGATTAATATCGTTAAGAAAATACACTACCGTTAAAATATATTTGCCCACCGGGACAAAACAAACAATTTTACGAAAACGACGGGACGAATGCAAGACACGACGAAAACGGGACGTATGGTCAGCCTATCTGCATCATTGAAACCATTGTACAACTCGATCTGACGCTATTTTAAGATGAAAAAAAATCCAGTACTAATTGTAAGACGGCGGCGACGGGGCCGGTGCGCCATTGATTGTGACAATAATTGCAATAGGTAGGTCTGTTATCATGACTTTTCAGAAGAAGAAAAAAACAACAAAAATCTAAATAACCCGGGCAACGCCGGGTACTACCGCTAATTAAAAACAAAAATAAAAATAAGCTATAATAAGCAGCTTATCTATTACACCCTTTCTGGAAGATTATCATCTTTAAAAACCTTAATTTTCGCATTTTTCTGAGAGATGGTCAATTACAAATGCATGGTCCACCATTGGTGTCTTTACCCTAATTTATTATTAGTTCTACATTACTTAGTATTCAATTTTGCATTTTCTTTTCAAACAATAAG
The DNA here is from genome assembly GCA_009617725.1 of Hydropsyche tenuis. Lineage (NCBI taxonomy): Eukaryota > Metazoa > Arthropoda > Insecta > Trichoptera > Hydropsychidae > Hydropsyche > Hydropsyche tenuis. The sequence continues at coordinate 2,554,217 of VTON01000008.1, forward strand.
ACCTTTACTGTCATTTCTAAAACGACCTTAAACAATAATAGAAATTTTCTAAACGTATTTGCGAGAAATCATTGCTCACAGCAAGCACACACAAAACAGACCATGAAAAGTCAACTTGAAACATCTCATGGGTCAAACCTCAACTGCAAGTTAATAAGACAACTCAAACTTTCACATCGTACAACATCATAAAATCATATTTACAAACTAACCGAATTCAATCCGCTCAATTTTTCAAAATCGCAACCGTATTTCTTCGAAAAACCTCGCGCGTCATCGAACAACAAATCATCTTTGCACAAATCACCTCACATTGTGCAAAGATGCGCCCGATTTGTGATTTGCGATCTTTTCCGACGTGTTCACGTATTTTTTTTCGACAGTCACATGCGGCGTCGCGAACGGTTTAAATCGGCCGTGACGAATGGGTTAACGCCAAGTCGCAACAGCGCTCGCGGATGTTCCGGATTTTCGCGATTTTTCCGCTTTTCTTCGAATTTTCAGACGTCGGTTTACTGTTATTCGCTTCGGCGTTCGTCTGAAAGAGGATGTATGAGGCGGAAGCGGGGCAATGCCATACGTTGAGGCGTCAATGGTGGTTGGTGTTGAATGTTAATGTCGGATGATGGAAAATTTATGGTCGATGATTCGATGTGGGAAATCTTTGGGGTTGTTTATAAATATGGTCGTTTTTGATTTATGGAAATTTTTATAAGTGAAAACGATCGACGTGAAAAATCGGTTAATTATAAGTAGTACTGTAGTCCTGAAAAAATTTTATGTACGTGTATTACGATATTTATCGTGAAATTATTTCAATACGAAAATATATTTTGATTCTTTCAGTTTCGTATTAAACGTTTTATATTGTATCATATTTCAGTCGCTTTTACGAAAAGTTGATCATTTGACGCAAACTAGTTACGTTTTTTTTTAAATGCAAATTTTCTTAGAGATAAATAGCAAAGAATGTCAGTTCAATATACTCCTGCGTATTCTCGATATTCGCCGTTTCGCACCAAATTCGTTATTTTCGTTCGAATTTTGAAAACCAGTATCATAAACGACTAGTTCATCAATTTTACAAAAATATAAAAGTATCAATACGTGCAATTTCGACGAATCAAAACTCGTTTCGCATACGAAAAAAAAAAAATGGAATTTTCGATAAACACAAAATTAATCACCTGTTCTAAGATGACCTCTCGATCATTGTTGGCCGAAATAGAAACCGCGCTCCACACCACCACCATCATCATCAGCACAGTCCTCGTCATCATCATGGACGTGTTTGCTGGTTCGTCGTCTTCGAATGAGTGTCGTCGTCTCGATTCCGATACGACTTTTCTCGAGTGGTCAGTTGCGCAAACTCGAGGCGCGCGTACTTGACTCTGGTCCGTTCTCTTTTCTGGTCATTTTTTTTTCTTGATTGTATTGAGAAATTTATGTAGTTTTTCATTTTCGAGGGCTTATATTTTTTTAATTTCAAGTATGTATATTCTATCGGGAATGTAAATATGTTGTATTCGGATTTGGGGAGGTTTTCAGTTGGTGTGAAAAAAATGTTGGTGGTCGCTGAACAAAACGTTGATGCATTTTGGTTTGTTTTCTTAATTGATATTTATGGTTTTAAATGCAACGTTCGTTTATTATGATAATTTTTTGTTTTTATGTATTTATTCGAGGTACATAAAATATGTGTAGTTGCATTTGAATATTGTTCAGCGTGGTCTTGAATCAATTGTGAGGAAGTGCATGCTTTTGTATGTAAGTAATTATTTATGTTCGTGTGCAGAATATGATGTTCAAAAATTATGTTTTTCGTTAAAAATATTAATTTTGTATGAAATAAATTGAAACCACTATTATTCAAATATAAATATAATAATTAAGTGATAAATAAAACAAAGACATTTTTCAGATAAACTTTATACAATGGCTATTTCCATGACTGATTGTTTAAAAATACATTTTTTAATATTATCCTATTGAAAATGAATAAAAAAATTGATTAAATTATTATTTATCGGCTCAAGTAGCTTGTTGATTATATGGCAACCTTTATAATTTTTTTAAATTTTCAGATGAAATGCTTCCTGGATTTTAAGCCCGGTGGCGCGCTATGCCAGATATTTTCCACCATGTTCCGCTACAAGGCGGAGCAACGGTGGCGCAAGTTCGATTTCCAGGTTGGTAAGGTATGCATCCCCTGAGTGTCGGCGTTTCACCACCACTGCTACCACAGTCACTGCCTTCGAGCCTGCCTCGACTGTTCACCTGCTTACTTGTGTTCACTCAGTATTCGTCTTGTTATTTTGAGCAGTTGATCTGATGATCCCGATAGTAATTTTTCAGTTATCGGGATTTTTTTTATTATTTTCATTTATTTATTCAAACCACCAAGTTAGATTATTTCCACCTATGCATGAAAGCGCACATATGGCAAGATGAATATTGAATTTTATTAACAACGAAATGCATATTAAAATGAAATTGTGATTTTGTCGAATCAAGAATGTTCCTCATTCGAAAAAAAATTAATGTCTTAAACATTTCACAATTTTGATTTTATAGCTTGAATAAATTTCCTTTTTTGTATGTTTTGTGACCTTATAATAGCATTTTTGTAAATAATCGCTGTTACATCATTGCTTGTGTCAGAGTAAGTGATTTTAAACATTTTAATACAACTATGTTTTGATTTTTTAGTTACTGCTTTAACTTTTTCATATATCCACGAAGTGTACACATTTCAGAAATATTGTTTTGTATAAATTGCAGCACAATATAAATCATTTATTTAAAATCGGCATGATAAGTTTTCCTAGAATTTTTTTATTGAAATGTTGACTTTGGGAAGAAATCTGTTTGTAATTAACACAAGGAACTTGCTGCCTGTTAATGGTAGCGACATCTATGGAATTTGAATTATCGTTACACATTATGAATAATACATCATATAAATTCTTGTTGTGTCTACGTTCTTAACAAATATCATACTAATTATTATAAGAGCATCAGTAACTGATCCATTAATTGATTGTTTTATTTTGAAATTTATTATAATGTATATATATTTATTGTCAGTTATTAATTATGAACAACTGTTCTTTAAAAAAATGTCCTTTGTTCTGATTTCTTGTATAAATTTTATTTATTCATATGAGATACAGAATTATTTAATTTTAAATACCAATATACAAAAAAAAAATTAAATATATTATAATTATCTTTCATCACATTTTGGGCTAATATAATTTTTATGAAATTCCATAGAATCCATCGCGAAAAGACTTAAACATTCAATTAATGATGGAGATTGAAACTGGATTGTTAGAGGCCGAATGCATGAGGCTTCCTGCTGTTTTTATCCGACCGGATGTTGACAGAGCAACTGCTGCTCGAATTCGGGAAGTCATAGTATCACATCAAGGAGACATTTGCGGTAATGTACATTTATTTCAATATGTTAATGTTGATTTACATAAATTATTAATGTGCTTATCCATTCATTTTTAATTCAAATATATAGAAGAAGAGGAAGATGCCACCCATATTTTGTATCCCACAGCCGATCCATTAGAAGAAGAATTCGCCAGACCAGTGATGCGTCGAGGTCGACAAGCCATGATACATTGGTATTATCTACCCGACAGTCATGATTCTTGGGTACCGATGGATTTACCAGTGAGCATATTTTTAACATGTTAAATTGCACATCTTGGAACTTATTAAATATAGAAATTATCATTAAAAATATTTTATTTTCATAGATCGAAGCTCCAGAAAGTCCTTCATTTGATTTACAACTTCAGAGAACTGAACCATGGCATGTATCTGCTACATGGGCTTTTGATGTCCATCAATATAATGAGTGGATGAATGAAGAGGATTACGAAGTTGATGTGAATGGTAAAAAAAAGGTATAAATTTTATTAGTAAATTACTTTTATAATCTACTTTTGTTATGTCAATAATTAAAAACCGAACCGAATAGGAAAAATTATTCATGTATATTGTTTTAAATTTCATTAAATTGTAGGTTCACAAACTTCGCCTCTCTGTGGAAGATATAATGCAAAGCGGAAACAATGCAGAAGCAAGTATCAAAACTAAAAAAACCAAGCGAAAACGTTCACCATCACCACCTCCCGTAAAAAGCAAACGAAAGAGGTAACCATTTTAACTATTTAAAATAATATAAAATCGTCCAATTTAAATTGAAAATATATTATAATTGTAGTCGTGGAGGCCGTGCCAGTAAAGTTGATGGTGGAGGAGCTGAAAGTGAAGATACTGCATCAAGAGAAGGTACTGAAGAAAACACAACTGAACCAACACCGCCGTCTCCTGCACCTCCACCTGCTCCTACACCAGCATCTCCAGCACCACCGCCCCCACCGCCTCCTCAAACAGCATCGCCACCGCCACAAGCTGATGCTCATGATGATTCACAAGGGAAAGCAAGTGATACGAACACACAAGTACATATTGATTATTTTATTGTTTTTTTTCTTCAATCAGAGTACATAATTATGAGAATTTTCGATTTTTAGGATTTCATATCGAAAGAAGATATGGAAGATAATGTAACAGAACAAACTCATCATATAATTGTACCATCTTATGCTGCTTGGTTCGATTACAACTCAATTCATACTATTGAAAAACGGGCTCTCCCCGAATTCTTTAATGGAAAGAATAAATCAAAGACACCTGAAATTTATCTTGCTTATAGGTATATAAATATTTGTAATTATTGATTTATTAATAAATTCAACAAAAACATTTTATTTTTATAAAAATATAAATAATTTTTTTTTTCAGAAACTTTATGATTGACACGTACAGACTAAATCCAAATGAGTATTTGACGAGTACTGCATGCCGACGTAATTTAGCTGGGGATGTATGTGCCATAATGCGTGTACATGCTTTCTTAGAACAGTGGGGACTATTAAATTACCAGGTGATTTTTAAATAGTTTTCTACCAATCCCATTCAGGCATTATTAAAATTTATAATAATGCTATTGTTAAAAATTGATATAATAAATATTGGTTTTTGATTCTTTCTAGATCGATGCAGAAATGCGTCCTACTGCGATGGGACCTCCACCAACGTCTCACTTTCATGTTTTGTCTGATACTCCTTCTGGTTTGCAACCACTCAACCCACTTAAGAACACTCAGCCTTCTCCAGCTAAACCAATTCAAATCCGTATGTATTCATTGATATGTGTTTAATAACGATAATTTTCTTTATTTTTTACAATCATTCAAATCTTTTATTTCAGTTGACAAAGTACCATCCATTGATAGTCCTCAAGCTAGAATTGATGGAGAAATGCCTAATATTAAACAGGAAAGCGGAGTCGACATCAATGGCCAATTTGGCTTAAAATTAGATCAGTTAGTTTATTTTCCCCTTTTGAAAATTATAACTCGAATTATTTTATTTACTGTGGTTTTGAAATATTTTCAGATATGGACGTACTGGAGGACGCGGTGTTATTGGCGCTCGTAGCGGTGCACGTGCTTGGACTGAACAAGAAACACTTCTTTTATTAGAAGCTTTAGAATTATATAGAGACGATTGGAATAGAGTTTGTCAACACGTTGGTTCACGTACACAAGATGAATGCATTTTGCACTTCTTGCGTTTGCCAATAGAAGATCCATATTTGGATTGTGATGCAGCTGGTATGAACATATTAAATTTTATTTATTTCACTTTTGAATAATTCTTCAAATCTTACCAATGTGTCTTACGTTTTGTATAGGTGGTGTGTTAGGACCTTTAGCTTATCAACCTATCGCATTCAGTAAATCTGGAAACCCTGTAATGAGTGCAGTTGCATTTTTGGCATCTGTGGTTGATCCACGAGTTGCTGCTACAGCTGCTCAGGCTGCTATGGACGAGTTTGCCAACATCAAGGTTTTAACTTTTATAAAGCTACTCAGTATTGTTTTCTTTTTTATATTGTATTTAAACCACTATTTTTATTTCTAAGGATGAAGTTCCAGCAGCTATGCTTGACATGCATTTACGTGCAGCTGTACAAACAAGTCCTGCTGCTGCTCTTGCCAATAGTGGAATTGCAGGCACGGACCCAGGCGAAACAGGTTGGTTGATTATTCATATTGTTTTTAACTTCATCTTAATTCTTATCAAAATATGTTATTCAATCTAGCTGGAGTTGAGAAGAAAGAACCTCCTGAAGGAGGAACACCGAAACCTGCAGAAACTACTGAAGGTGAAGCTACTACACCAGCACCTGTAGATCCTCCCAAACCAGCGGAACCTGTCACCACACCTGAAAATGAAGAAGTGAAGACTGAAGCTACCCCACCTGTAGATGGTTAGACGAATATATGATTAAATTTCTTTAGTTTTTAATAAAATTTTTGTATACGAACAATTTTACAAATAATATTTATTTCAGAATCCAAAATTCAATCGGCGGCTGCTGCTGCTCTTGCTGCTGCAGCTGTCAAGGCTAAACACTTGGCTGCAGTTGAAGAAAGAAAAATTAAATCTCTGGTTGCTTTACTTGTTGAAACCCAAATGAAGAAACTTGAAATCAAATTAAGACATTTCGAGGAATTAGAAACTACCATGGAAAGAGAAAGAGAAGGTAATTTTTTTTACTTGTTAATGTTGTGTCTGTTTTTATAAATAATTATATTGAATGTGTTTGGTGTACTAGGATTAGAATATCAGCGACAACAGCTTATTACTGAAAGACAACAGTTTCATCTTGAGCAACTAAAAGCTGCAGAATTCAGAGCTCGTCATCATGCTCAGCAACGACTTGCTGATCCAACAGTAGCAAACACAGGCCCACCTACAGGACCACCTCCACCAGAACCACAACCAGCGGCATAAGATTAAATTTTGATAATGATCTGTTAATATTAGTTTTTTGTATCACAATTTATGATGTTTTAGAATAAAACGTGAAATAAAATATTTATTTCTGTGCGACGTAATTAAACATAAACTGTTTTTTTTTTTTAATCAAAGTTTAATTTTTTTATTATTCACTTTCATTGAGTATATTTATATATGAATTTTACAGTTTGGAAACCTCTATAACTATGAAACCACAAGGATATGTTATTCTTGCTGGAATGTTTTACTATTTATTTGATACTATTTTTACAATAAATTTGAGTGGAATACAAAATTCACAAATATCCATTTGAATGAATTGTTTCATTGCCAGATGTACAAATTTTTATTGAAATTTGATGCTTAAATATTATAATATTTACATTGTGACGAAATTGTTCATATGTTCTGATATTGTAAATTATTGGGAATTTGGATTTTTTATACTTTTTTTTATGACTTATATTATGATAACCATACTTTCATAATATTTTCTTTTTGATATGTTCTTTCAGTTAAAAAGTCATGCGGTTCGATAATTTTGAATTAAATTATTTTATTATTAAAGAAAATGTATATAGTAATAAGTATATTTAGTAAATTAGTTAAAATATGATGAGTATAGTTTGTATTGTATTGTATTGATAATTTTTAATAAATCGATATTCAATATACTTATTTTTTATTGTTTTTATAGTTTTCAGGGACAGGTGGGTTTAATGATGACATTTGAATATTGGTCATGGATACGAAATCATTATGCTCTTGAAAAATAAAATATTTTTTAATGTTTATTTGTAATACAAATAACATTTAGCTATTATAATAATTAAAATAATCATTAAATAAATCTTAAAGTACAATAAATAAGTTACAAGTTTCTTAATGGTAACAATATACAATACTGAATTGGGAAATGCAAAGCTGATTTGACTAGTATCCTAATTTCACAGTTAAGAAAGTAAAATAATTGAATAATTTCGTTAAAATTGTGAATATCTTAAATTTACATGTTTCAAATTGAATTTTTTAGATTGACTTCATTATATACATATTCATATTTTAACAAAGAGAAACTTTATCTTAACATTTGGGATAAAAAGACGACATTTCAATTAAACAATCTCAAATTTTCAGTTACGGCAAAGATTTTCAAACGAAACCAAAAGAAAACATGGGATATGTGATAGAAATGCACAGAAGGGCTGAGTTTGCGATTGATTTAAACCATTTCACACAATTGATACGACTTATTAATATAATTGATCGACTAACATTACAAATCACATTTATATTGGAAAATTGCGATAACACTTGACATACATTTAAAATAATTCGTGTGCATTCCCATCACAGCAATCATCGACATTTTCGTTTAAACATAGACACATAACAGTTCCAAATACGCTGAAAAACCCTTAATGAGATCAAAACAGAACGAGAGGGAAAAAAATCTTCGTGATTGCGTTTAACTGTGGCCGGACGTTGTGAACATGATGGATGACTAATTTAACGACGGCGGCCGAATCTGAGGAAGTTGTGGACGACGTCTTGCCTCTTCATTCCAGTGTCGAGTAGCTGAGGATATTCCCGGAACAGTGCTGAAAGTTTAAACGGAACATTTTAATATGAGAGCCATCGTTAAAATTCGACCGTATACAACGCACTTGAGAGTTAAGTACAATAGTAACATCTTAAAAACGAAATCAAGTCGAAAAATTATTTTTACACGTATAAATCGATGGAGAGGCTTTATTATATGATTTATTGAAGTTATTGGTACCTTGGTAGTCGAGGGGTGGGCCTGGTTTGTCTTCACGACGACCAGCTTCGAGAGTACAGTTCCAAGAGGGCCAATGTGGCACAGACTCGTGCAGCACGAGGGTCTTCTTCGAGATTAAGTGATGAGCATGGAGGCATTGGAAGGGCCCTCCCTGAGCTGACCAGACCCACCAAGCATACTACCAGAACAATGCGGCACCACTGCATCTTCTGAAATAAAAACAATTTTTTTTGTTCATTATTAAAATCTAAATAAATTTTTTCATTAATTTGATTTATTTCGTAATACGAAATTGAAAATTTTCTTTCGGCGTCTCTATGGAATACGGGATCACAAAAATAATCTAATTATAAACATTTCTTACGCCAAAGAATGATTATATAAATGGAATAATTCAAGAATTCGAAATTATATTAAAACACGTTACTCAATTTATTATACAATATAAACCGAACTTATACCAATATTGACTAAATTTTCATTCCGAAAAGTGAGCTTGTTTAACCACTCAAAGATCGAGTGACTCAGTTTACTGAGAAAGATCAATGTTATTATTGACGCTTTAATTATAATTTGTTTATATTTACATTCCATCCATGACCGAGACGGAACAAAAGGACGACCCACGCCCTTTTCAGTTGGCTCATATTAAAAACTGTCGTCGGCCAGAAGTTCAGCAAACACCCATTAAAAACTCGGTCGGAATTGTTTGCTGTGGTTTAATTAAATTGAAATTCCTCGCGAGGACGAGTTGACGAGACGTCCGTCAGGCCATTGTCTATTCTTCGAGGAGAGAGTCGAAAAATGTGCCTTATCTGGACGATCACTTAATAAAATCTACTTGAAAACAATCACTCTTTGTTAAATACCGTTTTTTTAATTACATAGATATAATATAAACTGTGATTGATGAGTAGATGTTGGTAATCAATCTAAGTACTTAATGATGTTGAAAAATATTGTTAAGGTTGTTGGATTTTTTTTATGATTTAACAACGTATGAAGTTCGGGAAATTATTCGTGTCGGTGTGAATATGGCACATGTGACGCAATCACTTACGAAAACTTTATTATTTGCAACATATAATTCGTGGAAAAGTCGGAAAACTCTTATTTGTGTTGTTATGGCAGAATTCCGCTTCACCGAAATGGGATAACTTTTTATGCAGTTATATGTTTTGTTATAGTTTTTTTTTATATTAACTCTTACATTTAGCAAAGTCAAATATGCCTCGAAAAAGAAATATTATTTTTTAGATATTCCAAATAACGAAACCGAAAAGCAATGCTATCAAAAGTTTTCAATTTACAATAGCAAATATACATATGTAAAATTTTGTTTGATAAATATAAAAAAATATTATAATAGTAGAAAATCTTCGATACACACATTTTCCAAATGAAACTACAATATTCTAAACATTATTTTACGTACAAGAATAAACTTTCGAAATTTCAATCCTACCCATTCAAAAACCCACACAATTTATTATGAACGAACAATTATATTTTGACCCCAGTGTTGCCAGGTCGAATAAAATTTTCAGCGAAAATTTTCGAGATTGTTTGCACGAATGGAGGGAATAAATGGTACACGGGCGGAAAAATATGGCACGTGACAAGGAATTCTATCCCTTTTCCGATCAGATCACGATTTTCATATGTCTGCAAGGGGTGTTGTTTGCACGAAGAAAACTGCTCGAAAATTCAAACCCCTCCGGGTTTGGTCGGAAAATAGACGCGTTTAGTGCAAATAACGGCTGTGGTTCAAAAGGAGCGCTTTTCTCGCTCGGCGTTTTCTGTCATATATCCTCAGGGTTTGGATTTTATTATGGAAATGGATCGACTTTATTATGTTGATTGTCGTGTTGATATTATATATAAAAGTATATAGAAGAATGATGATTGATTAATATCGGGGAATCGTTATTATTAGATTATGAATTATGAAATATTTCTTCATTTAATACTGACGATATCGATGGAAAGATTGATTTATTATTTTCGATATATAACGAAATGTATGATTTTTTTTAAACACGAATAATGAATACGATATGAATTAATTTTAATATTTTAGTTTGAGTAGGAATACATAACAACCTGGTAAATAATTAATAGTTATATAAATTCCAATTAAGGGAGCGAATTGTTATTGGAATAAATTTTCTATTAAGCCATCAATTATTTGATGAAAATGTAGGAAAATTCAAAATATTATTAAACTAATTGGTTACGTTTTGTTTTCAAGACTACTTGTTCATATCGATCGAGCTAAACAATATGAGAACTCTAATTGAAACGGACATTATTAAATTCCATCTCAACAACGATTAATTAATAATTGAAATCAAATATTATTCAACTCCATCAATACATCCAAGGATAATACTGCAACGAAGAAAACCACAACATCCGCAATATACATCCTCGGACGTCACAGAACACACCGAACGAATACCAAACAACGATTTGAATACATCAACGACATTCTCGGTCTAAAAAAAACACGAATGAAAGCAGAAATTGAAAGAGCAAACGGAATACTCCGGTAGGACACGTACGCGCGGATGCAATAAAGGCCCTCCTAATCCCGGGTCCCGTGTCCTCAATCAAGAGGGACCAGATGTAGGAAAAGCTTTGGAAATCCTCACTAATTTCCCGCCGGATAATTCGTTGTACCTCCGGCGGTAATTAATGATCGAATTGGTGTCGGCGTGTTGACGATGACATTGACAGCGACTGTCCGACACACTCGGATGTTGTCCGAACGAATTGTCGTATGTGTTGGATTGAGTCGGATTTGGATGACGTAATGATGGATCAGGATGTGGGTTTTTTGATTTTTGGGAAATTGGTTGTGGCTTATTTTTTTTTGGGGAAAATTCTGGGTTTTTGTTGGTCAATTTGAGCTGGTTTTGGTTTTTCGATTGATTGATATTGTTGAGTTTTGTATGCGTTATCACATACTCAAAATTCTAATATAAATATTAATTATGAGATATGATGAGTTGAGTGATTTTTTGATGAGGGTTTGATTAATAAAGGTTGTGAGTTTGTAACAATTGGAATAATTGCATGTTGGGTGGTGTGTGCGATTCGCTTTTGAAAATGTTATAATTGGTGTGCACATGAGTAAATAATGAATGTATTATATTATACAAAAACCGGTGTGTTTTGAGATCCCGAATTAAGCCGGAGGATGAAATTCGTGAACGGTTATGCTTTGAATTCGAAGTTTCTAACGAATTTTGTAATCAAATTAAGATGTCGTTAATAATCGTTTCAAAACTTGAGCACTTCTTGAATGCAAATAAATAGCTCGATTTTATATTCATGGCTTTACTTACTTTAATATTCCAATTGAATTTTAATAAAATCGACGTTATTCTACCGGAAAAGTGATTAAGACTAAAGAAAATTTTCAACATGAACTGTTTATATAAATTACAATTATATGAGGAAATGGGTAAAAATAGGTATATCACATGTACACGATATTATTGATTAAACAGTTATTTTCTTTTCCTATACATAGTTCGACGTTTTAATTGTAAAATATTAGTCAGATATTGTAAAAAAATTACTCATATGAAAATACATAGAATACACCACACATATTTTCGCAAATAAAAGAAGGAAACATTTGATGATTATCAAATTTTCCAATATATATAATAGTTTAAATTAAATTGCCTTAATGCTTGCAGATGATTCAAAACTATTATTAACTTTTTCCTTATTTTGAATCAAATCAGTTTAACGTTGAAAATTAATTTCAAATATGCGTAGTTTTCTACGCAATAACAATATATTGTTATTTTTGAATGTGAACAATCAGATAAATATGCTAATGGTTACGAAGAAATGATCTGTAAATTTTATGTAGATTTCAACGCTTTATCTATCTTTACTCTTGTTGTTGAAAATCCACACAAATTTTGCAAAATAGCACAATGTTTTTACCTGCAAAGGAAGAACACTAAATATTCCGAATTCTCAGCTAGTTGCGGGAAGGAAAATTTCTGAAAGAGGTGTCACGTCGCAATTTAACCTTTATTGTTGTTAACAAGTTTTCTCGTTTTGACTTTCTTAATTTTCCACGAAGAAGCTAACCTGTACTTTGAGTAGAAAATTGTTTTTTTTTTTCTCTTGACTAATGTACGCATTGCGTTTCATAAATTTTGAGAAAAAAAGGGAAGTGTGCCGAAGAGTCCTTTTATTTGTTCTGTCTTTTTACGACGGCGCAAATTAGTTTCGTGTCGTTAATTTGGTCTTAGACAAATATTGCCTAGAAACGAATGGTTTATTGACAAAAAATAAACGAAAAAAAAATTAATTATCTTAATGTTTTCTATATCAATATCAAATGAAAAAATAATTGTGTTATTTTTTAATATGAAAAAATTATGCCTTCATAGAACAACTTAAACGTTCATTGTCAGCTATTTTCGACCTATTAAATACTGACATACTAAAAAGATGCAATGCATAATTTTACATTCAATGCATGGTAAATTCGAAAATATAAATATATTAATAGCCAAGTGGGTCGAATCAAAATACAATTAAAAATTTAAATGTTAATTTTTCAAATATGCGACTTTTGATAAACACAAATTACCACATGCACATTTTAAATTGCCTAAAAGAAAAAATTCATTATCATCTATTACTGACAAATGTGTCCTTTCAATAACAAACGAAACTGAATAATAATTTCGATACCATTTAAATTTCCAATTTGAAAATTCTGTTGAAATATGCATTTTCAAATTAAATGAAAAAAACGTATTTGAAATCGACATCAAGCGAAACAAATTTATATGGGCAAAAGCTAAAAATGTTTTCACAACTTAATCGCCATTTGTGTATCGGAAAATTTAACCTTTCGACCACAATAATTTTGCAAAAGTTTGAAAGATTCGAACGACAATTCGAATCGGAAAATTTTCCGATCACGTTCCGAAAATTGTACCGTTTAAATGTCGGGAAATCGAAAGGCAAAAAAGAAAATGTAGTTAATAAATCTTCAATTAACACGGCGATTTTCGAATTTTTATTTATAAAATGGGAATGAAAGCCATAGAACGTGCCCCGATTTGAAAAATACAAAACAATTGTAATTGTAGACGGTATGTTGTTAGGCATGCTTAATTTTTAAACAGTCTGAAGACGAAACTTCGATGAAAGGATTTTGGTTCGAGTTCGCTAATCCCTGGGAAATAATTGAACGGAAATTTTCTTGAGATAAATCGTTTTCTCCAGAGAGATCAACAATCACTAAATAGAAACGTCATAATGATCCACTTTCTTTTTTGAAGATGCGGAAATTGAAATTTTACTCATGAACGGAGGCGGAGCAATCCCGAAAAACACTTTTATACAAGTTAATTGACTTTTGAGCGAATACGATAAATTTTATACTGTAATAAATGTTAGTTTTGATGAAAAATATTTTAAAATACACTAGAATTTCCTTCAAGTAATCTACGACATATATAGTTGTATAAAATTATCTTTTCCAATTTTGTTAGGTCTACTGAGAGCTTCGAGCTTACAAGAGGATTTGTTTTATATGAGGGTCTACTATCCTCGAACCGTATTAACTTTTAACCTAAACTTCTAGCGTATACGAAACAATTTGCATAATATTCAAAATACATGTTATTTTCTAAAAATAATAATAGCTTATTTTATACAAAAATAGTAAACACCGAACATATTTTCAGATAATTTTCCCTCGAAAACAATCTCTAGGAGCAAGAAGGGCGTAGACAATGGAAAACCTCAGCATTGTGAGCACAGGTACCATTGCAAATAACTGTGAAAAAACAACGAGGAAAAATAAGAAAATGGGGGTGTAAAATCTACGGTGTACACAAATCCACTCCGGATGAAAAGGACTTTATCTGAATCTGAATTCTCTGCATTTATTCAAATGCTTCGAGTGTTGGTCTTATGCTCTTACACAAGTACGTAAGTTCTCATCGTTAGGGAAGCTTCGTCTTGAGAACTATTATATCTTTTACGATCGTTGAGGGGTTAATAGTCGAGCAGTTTCTTCGCGAAATTCTCGACTAATGTCAGACGATTATTACGTTTTAATTTTCAAGTATATAAGGCTGGGTCGTTTATGTCGAGAAAATTTAGAATGGTCCATTTAATCTGAACAAAAGGAAGAGAGTTTCGTGGTCGCTTTTTTATCGCGTGATCTTTTGAAAGGTCTATGTTAATTTTCCGACTATTATTTCAGTATCGAATTCTATTCAGAATATTTTTCTTCATAATAGACTCTATAAAGAAGATTGATGATTTCAATATAAGAAAGAAAAATATGTACACATATAATAAATTTTGTGCTCTAGAAATATTTTCAATTTTAAAATTGAAATATGTTAGAGGAATTTTGAATTTTTTGTAATTAATGATTTTATCACATTATACAAAGTATTTTTGAGGAATGGATTAAAGTGTAATATTTCGATATGTTTTAAATATAATATATAAAATATTCTATAAATAATTTTAATGAAGAAACCACATCAAAGTGGATTAACTCAACTTCCTTTTCTATCGTATCTTTCAATGGTATCGATGTCTCTGAAAATCGTTAATTTTGTATATTATTTTACCTTTTTGATTGATAAAAGAAAAAAAGAATCAAAGAAACGTAAAAACGAGCTGGGGACGAATAATTTCTTTTGTAGTTTTTTATCATGAGTTAATTACAAAGAAGTGTAATGTAATACAAAAGTCAAGAACAAAAACTATTATTTGATTTCTATTTATACCAAAAAAATAAAATGGAATCTTTCCCGTGTATAACCATTATCGAAAATTGATGTTATCCTTCCCATTGCATAACAATGAACATTAATTTGGCGCCAATACTTAATTGAAAGGCTGCCATTTTGTTAGTCGCAATGGCGTTACTCATCGACCATAATTATCCATAATAGTTAACCATAATTACAATCTGAAATTAATCGAAAGGGACCCATACCTTCAGTTCTATATTTACGACACATCGAAACCCACACAAACACACATTTTCAAAAACTGGCAATGCTCAACATTAAAATTTTTTGATAAACGCTATCGTAAAAAAACGATCTAAAATTTTTTTTACAAACACTTTTCCCCATATAATCGCGTGTTTTTTTAAAGGAGATAATAAAACGGAGCATCCGCAATAAACCGGGAGACATTTTGCGAAAACGAACGTGTCATAATATCCGAAAAAAATATACACTCACAAAAATATAAATTGATAAAGATGCGAAATGACCGAAAATGTCCCCGACACGCCGTGAAATTGAATTTCATGCATAAAATACTCGTAGCGGATAGCAAAATAAGAAAAAAGGGTAAAATATTTAAACCGAAACTAGATGACACAAAGAAAATGAGCTCGTGCCACGTTCAGGCGAAAAACTCGAAATGGAATTCCCGTGACGGGAGTTTTCCCATCGTTTTCCAAAATCTTGGGGGCCAATTTTAAAAGTCGCCATAACAAAACGCGACAGTTTTAATCCAAAGTACACAAGTGTATCGCTGTTTACGTTGGCCGTATAAATTGTGGGAGCCATTCAAGCGGTCGGATTAAAAACACACAGAGACAAAGACCTGTAAAATAGTAAAGATTTATGGGGTGACATTTTAAGGGTTTTCATTTTTTTCCTTGTCCTTGTATGTGCGGTGCGTATAAATTTTGAAAAGCCGCTTCCGTTGCGAATTACGCGATTTTTTTAAATACGGCGTGTAAAATAAAAAGTACTAAAATGGGAACCGCATCGTGAATGTTAAAACCAATTTATTTTTGTTTTTGTTGTTTCAATATTTTCGGGGAAAAAATATGTATTATGTTCCGTATGGAGAAGACATTCGTTTTATTGTCAAAGTTATGTAACTGTTTTAGGTATTTTGGTACATAACAAAATGTTTGTTTGTAAACAAAAGTCGTAATTAATATATTGTGATATTGAGGCTATATTTATCGTTTTGATTATATTTCTTATATATTGATTCAAATTCAAATCGATTTCAAATATTCCTCTACTCTCTTCCTTAAAATTGGGTTTTTCTTTAGTTCATAAACAGAATTTATTGAATTTATTAGAGTGAGCTTCAACTTCTATCATAACACTAATTGCTAAATAAAGTTCGTGAACTATTTACGTACATGGTTAGGATAGCTTGTTAGAAATTTTAAATTCATTACAAACGCTTTAGATATTTGTAATACATATATGTGTAATATATCATAATTTAAGTGAATATAAATATGAAGAAAATAAGAGTAATTACTTCAAATCACACATGAGAATATTCAAGTTACAAATGTCATTGAGTAGGATTTAATAAATACATTTATTGTTCCAACCTAGTCAACCTATAATAATTTAGTAATACCGGTGGGCAGTGAAATCGACATATTTATTTTTTATTGGATCATTCCGGTAAGTGTCCGCACTAAACCATCGAACTAATATTCAATTTATGACGAATTTATGGAATAGACTTTATCACGTTGGAAAAACACATATTTAATTGCCGCACATATTGCCTAAAGTGTTGAAATAAAATATTTATGAAACCTTTTATTGGATCGGAATTGAATTTCTTTGAAAAAGACGCAGCTGAGAACCGACTGAAAGAGGTTATAAAACTTTTTATGCACGTTCTAAATACGAACTTCTTAATTTACCAAATTAAAAGCTGAAAGTTCCCCGCTCGTTTCCCGATCCAGGAAACTGATTAATTATGACGGAACTTTTGCATAAAGAATACCATCGTCGAAAAATAGCACTCGACACTATGCGAGCTCACTAATACCTTTTCAGAAAGCAATTCAACGTATTTATAATAATACTTTGGTAGTGGAGCACCTGAAAATGGTAGTCGAGAAGTTTCAGCTTTTAAAATCTACGTTCCCGATCGACTGAAGCCTATTATAAATCCATTTATGATTGATGATTTTCGTCAGGTTGTTATTGGTTTTCATGAATGAACGTTGTTCCCATATCGGGTTTTCCATTTTCTAGAATGTAATCAATGGAAATTCGTTACGAGATTCGATCCTTGAACTGTCGACCTGTCGGACAACGACGCATTACAATTGTTTATGTGTTTTCTGTAAAATAACAATAATGTCACATATGACACGTTTTGGCGGGTGAAATATATTTTGATATTATATTTTTAAGCGACCTGGGAATATATTTCAATCAATGACCAGATGGTTTTTATTAAATAATTGAATTTTATTTTCATATAAATTACAAGTCAAAAGCTGAAGGGTGTTATCGAAATGGTAACGACTTTCTGCGTTACTTTTAATGTAATTCGAACAAGTTGGCACAGTTATATACTTGAACGAAACTCAAATTATTTCCCATCCAAAAGGACAAACCAGTTGTCCCGAATTCGCTACGAAATAATTAATTCGATTAATTGTTCTTCGCCTTGATGAAATATGTCATCAAAATTTGTTTCGATTTTGTTGCTATATTGGGTCAAGTAGATAAAAATGATGATAACGAACGATGACTCTTATCGTTACTAGAAAAGCTCACGAATTTATCTACTTTATTTATATAGTCCTTGTACAAAGAAACATAAGAATGAAAATATTTACAAATATAATGTAGAAAATTGAAATAAATAATACATATTTATTTACAAAGGATTGCTGAATGTGAAAATATTTATAAAGCGTTTATACTGAATCGCAAAATACAATGAAATAACATATTTCAAGTCAAATTACAGTTGCGATATTTCTCCTATTGAAAAGGACCGAATCAATGAAATTATCGTCACTTCATATATTATATAAATGAAAGGCTGAAACGTCGCAAATCTATCGAAGGGTAACTTTTACTAAAAACGACATATAGATAAAATGATTCTGAATAAAATTGCTGACAGGATATAATTATGCCCGAAATTGTACGGTAGATGATTTTCTATGAAACGGTAAAAAAGCGATCGACGAAAGGTCATGCGAGAAATACGAATATGTATATCGAATGTTGTAATTTTTCGAGCAGAAATGAATTTGAAAAAAAAATGCACGGCGTTACTTTCATACAAAGTTTATGTAGGATGAAATAACAAAGGAAAATATTTGCGCGAAAATTTTTTCGGAAAGAAAACCCTTTTCAAATGTACTCCACGTTTTGAACGTGACGTACGCGTAAAAACGGCATTTTACGAATACATTTTAACAGAGAGCTTTTCTATCGTTCGAAACATTAAAAAAAAAAAATTCTTTTGAAAAGGAACCAAACGATATTATGATGTTCTAATTTTCGACTAAGCGACGGACAATTAGATTTTATTATAATTAAGCTCGTGTAATGAAACGCTTTCGTTTCTCACGTAGTAATTGTATTAAAACGTTGCTTCGAAATTTCGCGAACCTTTTAAGGGATACGTGTATCGTTTGATGGCTCGACCGAATTCTCAATTGTACACTTTAAAGGGTGTGAACATAAATATTCATTAGCCTGTGTGAGTCCGCATCATCATGGTCGTGGTATAATTGTTGCGCAATATTGTTAGGGTGTTTGAAATTAATATAAAGTTCTCAGAGCTTAACGTTCCATTCGATATAATGTCGTAAATTTGTTTCGCGTCTGGAATTGTATCATATCTGATAAAACTATTTCGAATTTTGCCATTTGAAACTAGTGCTTGATGTTGTTTGGGATACGTACATTATTGTGAGTTTGTAATTAAAATTTATGTCGTTGTGATATCTGAAATATCATCGTTTAGAGAATGGATGGATGGATGTATAATATTATATGAAAATTAGTTTTTACGAGTGAATAAATGAAGTTCAGATGACATCATAGAGTACTTGCTTGGAACAAATTTTATGAAATATAATGGAATTTTATGCTTTTTAATAAAAAAATATGAGATAATTTAAAAAAATATTATGATACAAAACGATCTCAAAAAAAAAATGTTTTCTCATGAAAAATTCACATAATTACTAATTCATCGAAAGCAACGAAAAAACAATTCTTTTCAACGATTTTTTAACCTTTATTGGTTGATATTTTTTATCGTTACAGATATTTTTAAATTATGTTTTCATTAACAACAATAATTAATAAAAAGCTTTAAAAAAACCAACGCATCAAAATTCCATTAGCATTCAATAAAAATATAATAAAATTTATATAATCATACTTTTCACAACACCCATAAAAATGTATAATCTAATATGCAACCTTTACAAAAAAAAATATCAAAAATTACAAATCTATTGAAAGGAACAATAGAACAAAAAAATATACAATTTCGCAAATTATTCCATTACATTACATTAAAAAAAATGAAAACTGACCAAAAAAAAAAAACCAAAAATTCTATACGAACCCTAAAACGTCGTAAAAAATTCAAAAAAAGCACAACTTACTTGTTGAATTGGTGTTTTGAAGCTTTCGTGTTCGGCGGAGGCTGCGAAGCAACAAGTGTGCGGCGCTCGCAGGTCGGTGGTGTTTTAAGGGCGGCTTGCCGCGGCCGCCACTTATAGAGGGCCCCGGGGGGCGGATTCCCGCCCAGGGCCCCCACGCGTGGGCGGGGGAGGGGCCCGAGGGGGGCGCTGCGCCCCCGCCCGGGATCCGATGCACCCACTCGTATGGCGGTTGGTGTACGTGCGTTTGAGTTTTGGGTTTTGTTTAGGGGTTTTTGAATGTTTTTTTAGTTGGTTTGTGTTTTTGAATATTGTTAGAAAGTTTTTTGGTTGAAAAGATAATGTTTTTTTGTATGTGTATATCGTGATTGCCGTGTGCGGGTTGCGAGTGCTTATTGTTGGAAAAAAGCTTTTTTTACTTCCGTTCGTTTATGTACTGAACCGTTTTCATTCATTTTACATGTTTTATGTGTCCGCGAATTTTCCAGATAGTCTCTTTTTGGTTTTTGAACTTTTTTTGTGTTTTCGATCTTTATTATTATCATTTAAATGATAAAATTTTGCAATAAAAATCTTAATGTATCCCAAAACGAGGAATATAAATACGAGATAAGAAATTAATTGCCTTGTTTTAATTTATTAAAAAAAAACGAGAAAAATACTTTTTTTATAATATAATATTATATATTATTGCCAATTCTTATTTTCAGAAATCTGATTCGTATTGACAGAGATTGAAATTTTATTTGATTGAAAATTGAAAGGAGTTATATCACGAAGAGAAATTTAGATAAAAAGGTTTTCGTCCACTAATAGATTTTGGTGAGCTAGAGGGTAATGCACATCGAGGAAAATATAAAAATCGTTTTCTCAAATCAATTTACTCACGATACGAAACTTTTTTTAGAAATCCCTTATACGAAATCCGCATTTGACCATTTTATACATATTATATAATACATGGAGTAAAATATAGCTCGTAATATTTTTTTTATTGTTTCATACTCGCGACAAATTCTGTGAATTTTTCAATTGATCTGTGATATTTTTAGAAACGCTCAGGTGACCGAAAAAGATTAATCAAAGTTTCAAAAGATCCAACTTGTTAAACCAAGCTTCTTTTAGAATTCTTGAATTTTTAATTCGATACTTAAGAGTACTGAAACAATCGTAAAAATCGATAAAGTACAATTTCAGTCAATTTTGGTACAATTCGATTCTGTTATAAAATAAAAATTAAACTGTTTAAAAAAAAAAACACCTATTAATGTCAAAAGTAATACACTTACATTACGATGTATTATAATTATCCGTTCAAAAAAAAAAAAATCAGGAAAAAATGCGAATACAATAGAAAATAAGGCTACAGTCGTTCATCCCGTACTGTTTCATCGTTTATTCAAGTCTTAATAAATCACGAGGACGTCACAAAAGATTTTTTCTTTTCTTAGGATATCATTATGAACGTATTATTCGAATTCTATGTAAAATTATAGGATGAATTACGGAATCTTATATGACGTATTACATACATTGTACAAATATCACTCGGTATTAATATGAATAGACCATTGAAAACCACCATTTATTATATTCGTACTATCAACTTTTCATCGTGTTAAACTTAAACTAATATTAATTACGTACTACAGGTAAATTTATGATTTTCCGGATTAAAGATTAGCGGATCTCGTGTTTTCCGTAACTAGACCGTGATCGGAAATTATCTAATTTATCTCAGTATTTAATGATAACATGAAAGCCGAGGAAGGGTGTTTTTAATTAAAAATGTATAACAAAATAGATTTAATAGATAAAACTACGCTCGGTCAATTGAGAGAGCCATATGGTTTTTGCAGTTGCATTATTGCTCAAATCGAATGCAGAAAATCAATTTATTATCCTTTCCAGATGCTTTCGATTGGTTGAAAATATATTAAAAGAATCGTAAACACTACTACGTAATGAAAATTCTATTGAATCAATTACTGAACGCGATATCGATATAACGAAAATTGCTAGTAAAGATTAAATTCCTAAGTACACTTTATAATTTGATTCGAATGAAATCTATTGCGTTTCAATATGAATTTTGAAAAATGGATTTTTTTACTGCATACGTGATATCAATAAACATCATGTGTCAAAGTTTTCGCACAATACAATACGAAGTGACGTATCGAATTATCTTCAGATTTTGTGCGTTATCGACCAATAATTTTCAAAAATATATACTCGATAAATAAAATTATAGTATATTTTTTGTAGTATATCAAATCGGTGATTGCGATAACCGAACGCATCCCTTCGCACAAACCTTATCATACATTATCGGAAAATTATGCAAGTTTTTCCTTCGTTATGTAAATATTTTCCTATCTCACTTAGCGGTAGCACTCGAAATTGATTCACTGTTCGTTTTCCATTGACATGTTTCGATAAACGGTTCACGTCACTAATTAACTTACACCGTAGAAACCAACGCAATTAGTTGGGAAAATTGACACGGAAGATAACAGCGAGATTATGGGTAAATTTTCATGCAGGTTATAAAATCATTATAATATCTAGGGAAAATCCAAATGAATATTATTTCGTGAAAATTTTATATAGCAGTGCGTAAAAACGGTGTGGTTGGTGTATGAATTTTTCATATTACACAAGGAACGATCTTAGAAAGTGTATGGGGTCGTTAAATTTTTATTATCAGTCGTTTTCGATGACAATAATGTGTTGTTTTTTTATTTGGATTTATGCGAAAAATATAATATAATACATAGGTAAATACAAATATTATAAAAAGTGTTACTTATTGATAAAAATTATCTATTCGCGTTTATATCAGATGTATTTCGGCATTATAGAAAATTTCAAATGTTGTTGAAGTTTTCTTTAGAACACGACTTGGTACGTCATGTGACGTTTCGCTTTTGTATTTAAATAATTCGTCATAAATATTTAACAGTAGGAGGTACTTCGAGTCGACTCTACTTGGGTCACACGAATGTCGCAAGCAACCAATACTAGTGACTTCAATTCTACTCGATATACGAAAAAGAATGAAATGATCAATAGCGAGAATAGTCAAGAATATACATAGTTCATCTTTGCGAGATCTCAGAAAAAAATCGGGTTTCTTGTCTAAGTCGATTTGTAAACACAAAGTTGAGCTTGAATCTCGAAGGAAAACTCTCTGAGACATTTTATATGTAAAGTAAGGATGATTTATGACAGTCCATATTATGATTATTTTTTATAGTATTTCTATTTGTTTGAATTTAAATGAAAAAAAAATCAATTTAATGTTAGCTAAATTAAAGTGCGAATGATTTTTTTTCCAAATAACTGTAATATATTTTTTTTATTATTGCGCAGTACATCGTACAGAAGCCTCGTAAAGACTTACATACGTCATGTAAAACTTTTATAAGGTAAAAAGTTTTCACTTACATCAGTGAAATACACTCTGTGAATTGTGTGTGCAGTCTATATTACACGTATCTTAACCGTGTAAGCTGAAACTTTGAAACAAGCTATTTTACGACTGATAACGCAATATTAAACAACTTTATATTTGAAAGAATACAAACACATTATTTAGAAAGGTTGCGAATAGGGATTTCAAAAATACCGACTTTCGGTTATACCGGTATTACCGAAAAAAATTCCCAATTTCGGTATTACCAGTTTTTACCGGTATTTTTATTTTATTTATTCGTGTACATACAAATACAATCATACCACCATGCATATATTATACATATTTGAAATATCGTTTTCTAACTTTTAAACCTGCAAACCGACTTAATCAGTCTGTAACGAACACGTATGCGCAATAATAGGGTGGTGGACGGACCACACAATTCCAACGAAAAATTTTGTGTGCTAGTTATATCAAAACGCATGTACGTACATTTCGAGAGTTTAAAAAAGTGTACATGTACATGTTTATTTTTGTAATTTGTATAAATTATTGCGAAGATGAAATTTTTGTAAAAGAGAAGACTTAGAATTTTAATTAGATTCCGGGAATGAGTTAAATGTCGGCTTAGCTATCGGAATTTTTTTTACCTCTCTACATACATATTATAAAGAAACACCAATTTTAAGTGCCGGCACGGATTAGCCGTTCCGAAGTTCCGATATTATAATCCTAATATAATCACATATATTATATACGATATTATATTATTATCGTAAATCTGTCTCCAGCATAAAATAACTTTTTTTTTTAAATAAATTCTTGGAATTTATTTATTGTATTGTAATTACGAATCAATTTTTTTTTATCAAAAAATTTATCACAATAGCTATAGAATTAAAATTCTTAAATATGTTAAAACTTGTATATATGTAAATTGTAAATATGTTTAAACTTAACATATGCAAATGTTATTTAAATATGTTAAAACATAAGAAAGGTTCGAAGAACATAATGATGGTAATTACGAAAAAAAAAACATTCTTGACATTCATGTCAATTATAACGTAAATTGAAAATGATTAATTTTAACAAAATTATTGAATTGTATGGAAAATTTCCTACATATGTTTTTTTCATTCATTTTTTGTTATGAAATTTGGCTATAATTCTGAAACTAAACATTACAAAGTCTAAGATGCAGCTTTATTTTCGATTTCAAATATAATTTCATTTTCATTTGCGTAATTGAAGAGTCCGAATGTAGAGCTTGAGAATTATTCATCCAAGCTATCGATTATCTCTTTTGTAAATTCCGGAATCGACCGATAATCCATCGTCCTTTACACTTTTTTTATTACTGTTCGTTGGGTTAGAAAGTTGCTAATGGACGCGCGTGCAACACATGTAACGATCCTTTTCGCCAAAGAATACATATAATTTTTGCAATTCATCGATACGAATATGATAATAATTTTAATTACTGAACACGAATTACGAATAAAAAATAAAAAAATATAAATTCGAATGAAATTGAATATTTAATATATTTCAGTATTTACCGGTAGATATTTTGAAATACCGGTAATAACGAAGATAAAATATTCCCTTAAAACTGGTAATATCGGTTTCGGTGAAACCGATATTGGAATTCCTAGTTGCGAACTATTTTTTCCATAGAATATTTTTTTGCAATAGTCAATGACGTACGCGCGCAGTTTGCTTAATTCCTCGAGCGGACAATAGAGTAAATAAGAATATCTTCAGCATCCTCCCTTAGGGTATAGATCCCTTATTTTTCGGAGCATCTGAAGCGGATTCTTCATATCAAGGATAGCAAAAATGACTTTGACTATCAGACCGATAGTCATCGCGTGGGCGACAAGGGTTCGGGTCACGTCAAAGGGCACATACAGCTTGTATTCATTAGTCCTCAAAATATTCAGTATGTGAATCCTTCATTGAATTATATAATATTTTTACAAATTCAACCCTATAAAAATTTCCATCGAAAATGTGGTTTTTCTGACCTCCTCCGTTAACCGACCGCATTTCGATAATTAGAGTGTTACAAATTCAACTCAATCAATATCGCCCTCGAAGTTGATAATTAAAAATGTACAAAAAAGGTTCGTCGTTGAGATCAATGGGCTTCGTTAGCGAACAATCGACGCATACTTGTTCAGGATATCATTAATATTTTTTATCGATTAATTATACACTTCAATTTCGTGTTGGTGAATGAAAACAGAAACTGATAGTGTATATAGAGCACATGAAAAATTTCGAAAAAAAAAATGTGAAAACGTATGGAAAAAAATCTTTTGAAATTTATTTATGTGTATGTCAGTACATAGGGAAAAAGTCAAAATTTGCATAAATTTGTTCGTATATGAAGAATTATAATAATTAGCATCACAAAAGTTTTTACGATTTATCAAAAAAAAAAGTTTCTTTTTAAACGTTGAAAGTTCAAACAGCTTATATTCATGATGTCAAAGGTCCTGTCTCTGTATCTCTACATTTCAGAATTATATATAAATGACACAACGAAAATACTTCAGTTGAATTTTTCTCGAGCATTGACGTGGATATTTCTTCAGGTAAAGTACATAATTTTGTATGACATAGTTGCCTCAATAAAATAAAATAAAATTTACTCAATATATGTATAACGCGATAACCAGTCTTGTCTAACTCTGCTTTCGAAAATACGCAAACACTAGGGATATCAGTTTTACCGTAATTTTAAATTACCGGTAATCCGGTATTTTGTTTACTAATTACCGGCTTACCAGTAAATTAAATTTTAAATAAAAACCAGAAGAAAATAACGAAAAGCCGAAAAAACCGTAAAAACAAAAAGATTTTCGCGAAAAAAATCGTACACTTACAAAAACCAACTTAAAAAAAAAATTCCAAAAAAACAACAACCCTTTCTAAAAATATCCGAAACACAATTTTTTTTAAATTATTCACCGGTAAATATTGAAAATTTACCGATAAATTACCATACTTTTATTAAGGCCATTAACCGGTAATAACATCCCTAACACACATGTAAAACTACCTCAAAAAATCGCGACATCATAATAAATTCAAAAGTCAAATCTGAACGTATCCCGAGACGCGGCATTCGCGCCTTTTCGGCCAAAACGTAACGGCTTATGCAAATGGCCGACAGTGTGCGTGTGTCAATGATGCCACAATTGCCGACGCTGGCGTCGGCTGTGTGTTTCATATTTGAATTTCTTCACGAGTAATTCTCGGTTAATATATTCAAGCGCATTTCTTATTCAGGAATTCCACCCTTACGTGGCGCGGGCCTACGCACTGAAAAAAGTAAGAAAAAAGGCAACCCGGCAAAAAAAATAGGGGACGTGTCCATTTTGCCAAACAAGAAGTTTCTTTTGGTGTGCGGCCCCAATTTTCTCGTGTGCTTCGCAATAAAAACGACATGATTAACTCTAAGACGCACCGTATATTTCCCTTCGTTTATTTATTCGTTATATGAGAATGTATAGAACGACGTGGTTACTAATTTAGTTTGACCTTTGAATTTGTGGTGAAAAAATTCAAAATGGCCCCCAATAAAATTGCATATATGGGACGTTAACGAAAATTGGCATGATGAAAAATTGTTGTATACGGGTCGGAGAAAATATATTTTTTCGTATATTCATATAATATTATATATAGGTAACGAGATTTAGTTTGAATCTTGTCTGGGTAACGAGTTTGTCGCCATTTATCAGTGATCGTTGATCTGTTAAGAAGGCTTCGCCAATTTGCTACGCGTTTCATGGAAGTTTGCATGGTATAAAAATATCCATAATATTTCAAGCGCGATCTCATATTGAACACAGTAGACGTCGCTGAATTGGGAGTTAAACATTTTGTTCCAATTATGCAGAATTTATTAGAGATATACTAAATATTTTTGTAATTGAAGTTGGCGAGGAAAATAGCATAATGTCATTTGTAACATTTGAACGATGAAAACATAAAAATATGAAAATCAATTGCAGATTCTTTCTGAAAAGTATGAAAAATTAATTGAATAATCTAACGTTGAGTATCTCGTCAATTTAGCAGTAAGTAAAATAAAAAATAGACATACATATAAATAGAGAAACAAAACTCTATGTAACTATTTTCGATTTTTTGATGTTATGATGAATTTTCCAGATTAACAAATTAATTAGTGTCCACTGTTTATCAAAACGAATTAATCATTGAATTAAAATTATTTTAGTTTTCGTTTATAATAAACTCACGATAATTAAATATCAATAATTTATGATTAATCTAATTAATAGTTTTTTTTTATTGTAGTGAATTGTTATTTAATTTTGTTCTTCCAAAAGTTCTAAACTATTCTATTTGATCACATAGAAATTTAAAAAAATGAAAAAGATAATAAATATTAAAATTCAAGAATAAATGAGGATAAATTTGCAAAAAAATTGTTAGTCAAATCGAATTTTTAATTCGGAAAAAAATTATATTTTATCGATGTAAAATAATGAGTATCATAGATAAACCGATATCAAAGTATGGAATATTTAAAAATCATCAAAAAATTTCTTTAATAACAAAATCAAAACATCTTTCCGATCCGCAGAACTATAAAATCAATTTCGATACAAAAAAAATCATTCAAACACAATAAGCCAACTTAATCGAATTCAACTCGCACGTTCAAAAACATACGATGACGCAGTGCATTTCATCCAAAATGCAATTTCAGCACTCGAAAACAAATCAGATAACACACACTCACACATTCCAGCTAATGAAAATTACTTTTACAGACAGCCCATCGCTATACGAGCTAGTATAATGTATGCCGCAGGTGTTAGCGCACCGAAATAAATTAGGCGCTCTTTTTTCAGGACCAGGTGTGTTCGCGTTTTCATTTCGCGCACTCACTTTTCAGAAACTCGAGCCTTCTTCGTCCTGTCCCCACTTTTTTATCAATTGTCGCAGCATCCGGAGGATGAACGTTCCTCTTCTTGTGTGGGTGTTGAGTTTCGGTTTCGGGGTAATGTTATATGCGCGTAATTGGTCGATGCTTTATCGCTCTAAGATAATGGATTGAATTTGGTGTGTTTATATAAAAAAGGGGATAGGATTCGAATGGGGAGGGGGGGGGGTTTCACGCGTGGTTCGGTCCAGATCGGAAAAATCTAATTTCATTGAAAGCTTTCGTTTCGTGCTAATTAGTTCTGGCGTTTTGTGCGTACATAAAAAAGGAGTACTAAGAGAGCTTGGATCGTTTGTTTCGACGAATGTGTGTTACAAAGTGAATGAGACGTTTTTTTATCGTTGATTAATCAGATTTTGATGAATTTATTAATGGAATTAATTTTATTAGGTGCTTCGTGAAAATAAATTGAGCATGAAAGTGCCGAGTTTTATATTTTATTTTGTGTTGATTTTATATCGTATTTTAAGTATAATATAATATATAATTTAATATACATCACAATAAGTGTCTAATATTAAATTTCAATACAATATTCATTTGTTTTGTGGCATCACTGAATTGAATTCGACTAAAGAGCAAACGCACATTTCCCACGAGGGGTATTTTCGAGTTTTCGCGTTACAAAATGAAAAGAAATAAACATTAACGTCAATGTTAACTGAAACAAGAATACATTTTGTTTACATACGTATGTTTTTCGCGTGAAACGAATTTAAATGGTAATAAAAAGCACTTTTTCCGTATTTACATTAATATGGGTGTGTATCATATTTGAGGACGAGTCGAAGTTTCATGTCTTTTCGAATTTTAGTATCAAATTTTATCCTATTATTAATGTGGTTCAAATCTAATTTTCCGATAAAATTTTCTTTTGATAATTCTAAGAATCAATATAGTTCGTGTTCGAGAATGAAAGACATTTCTCGTGCATTATTTGAATACAATTAGACGGAATCTGTGCTTTGAATCGAAAGTTGAAGGAACAGTTTTCAATTGTCTTCGGTGGACTAAAGGTGAGACAAAATCTTCTATTATTGACTGGATGGATCAAAGGATATAATTAGGACCTGATCCGAATAATAAATCGAACGAACGAGGTCTTTTAAAACATTTGCTGTTAAATTGTACGTTTTGTGTTCGACACGAAATAAAAGTACAAATTTCTTCCGAAATCAAATTACTATTTTTATTATGTAATTTCAATTTCAAATGCGCACAATAAAAGTTGGCGGGGAAAATATTCATCAACTTTAAGGAAGAAAATGAATACGATGGCAAACAAGTGCAACTGATTGTTATGAAATTGGAAAGAACTTTGAACGGTTTTCCTAGTTTTTTCATGATTTTGATCGAAATAATACTAATTAATATTTTTTTCTATGAAATAAACAACAAACAGCATTCAATATATAATGTAAAAAAAATATTGACTTGAAAATTAAGGAGGAGAATTATAATATACATATGTAACAAAGTCAACAGCTACATTTATTAGTACGTCTAAATTTTGCATAAGAACTTTTTCATTATTTCGAAATTCTCATTTTTTTCATTTCTCATTTTTCATTATCTGTAGAATTTGTGCGTAATATATATTATGTGAATAAAAATATCATATATAATATTTCTTTAACTGTTTGCTTAGCCTTAGCATTAGTAAAATTCTCGTGTATTTTCAGAATTAATGTTTTATCCTTTGATATATAATATAAAGAATAATTTGAATAAGCCGAAAATATTTCAAATATCAAAAATACTCTACGTACCTTTTAATTTATTTACAAAGATTTTTTTAAATTCTAAAATCTCAATGTATAATTTGTGCAAATTTATTGATTCCGTTTTATACTAATTAAAATTTCTATATGAATTCAATTTAAAAAAATGGTGACATTTCATATCAGAATTTCAAATATATTCATACACATTTCAAATTAAAAATGTTCTAAGAAACATTCAATTATCTAAAGAAGCGATCGTTCTACGAAGAAATCTAACAAACAAAAACACAAAACTAACACAACAAACAAAACATTGACTAACAAACCAACATCAACCCTCAACCAATGGTTCATTTATATTTTCCGTTAATTTCGAATTAATTTTCGGTCGTTGAGGTCGACAATGGCGGCAATAGATGGGCAAGTCGAATGATTATGCCATGACCGGACAGCGGACGAGGTTCAACACTAATGAATAATCAATTCGACAATTGTGTGCTCGAACTTTGCCGTAATAGCCCACCAGAAATATTGGAATTTTTTTCAAAAACGACTTAGTTTCGGACTCATCATCGTACCGGGCGCATCTTCGCACCCGACAGTTCCAATTAGTCAATCGTCAACTTTGATTAATTGGTCTGGCTAATAGAGTTGGTTGTTGGTTTTTCTAGTTTGGGATTTGATTTCGAGGTTTTTTCGATTCATCATCATAATGATAACTTCTGTGAAAAGTGACGATGGACATCTGCTGGATGAGAAGAATAATTCGGATAAAGATGTCGGGATTTTTGAGAAGAAAATCAACAGTGCGAAGCTGGACGGGAGGAGGGATAACTACGAAGAAAGTGGCGGTTTGTAATTTTTTTGTTTTTATAAAAAAGTGAGTTCGATTCTATTGAAGTAAGAATGTTTTGTGTGTTTTTCTTTACAAACAAGTTGTACAGTATATATTTTTTTGTTTTCAAACAGCCTTAAATCTTGCAAAGTTTTGATATATGGGAAAATATCTAGAAAATCAAATTGAATCGCTTTAAATATTAAAATAAATAATTATTTTTTTACATTATGTTTAGTTGTGCTCATTGTATTGATTTGACAATTTTTTAAGTAAAAATTTGAATATATTCTATGGCATTAAATTTAATCGGCCTTGCACGTGTTGCGGTAATGGTAAACGCATTTTTAAACAAATGTGCATAACTTAAATACTGTTCGTTGACATATAAATTAACATACAATATCTTATAGGAAAAAATTCCTAGAAAAATGCCTTTTTAATGTATTAATTTTTTATTTGATATTTGAAAATATAAATGCGCCCATCAGTGAGTCATCAGTAATTTTGTTTTCCAAATACATTATAAGTATTCTCGTTAATAATACGCATGCCGAAAATAATAAATTTATGCAAATTAAATATTTATTTACATCGAAAGGTAAGCATCATAAAGTTTCAAAGGGCTCTGAAAGAAAGTTTCGGATTTATACAGAAACTGCTTTCTAATGTTCGTAAACGTGTTAGAATTTTAATATTTTAATTGAGTTCTATAAAGTATCAAAAATACTCGGAAACTTCATTGTAACAAAATATCATATTTAGATGCATATAATTATTATAATATGAAATAATTTTTAGATTTCATATTAGAACACAATCCGTATTCGTCACCTAAATATGAAACTGCTTTCAAGCGATCATTGGAAGATCCTGAAGGCTTCTGGGGTGAAGTCGGAAAATCAGTATACTGGACTAAACCCTGGGATAAAGTTTTGGACAATAGCAACCCACCTTTCACCAAATGGTATGTTCTCCTGTCATCGAGTAGATAATTTTAATTTAAAATATATAAATATTTATCGTGAAAACATATAACAACGCAATTTCATTGCCGCTGTGGCTATGGTGGACGTCGATACACAACGTTTTGACAAGCGCGGTCAACAAAGAGTCTAAAGTGCTTTCAGCGATGTTATACAAATTTTTAATACATTATTCATAACTTCGACAAACTAGTTTTGCTTTGACATGTTGGAATGGAAAAGCGAATGAAGCGTGAAATCGCCATTTCCGGAAAAATCATTTTCGCCGATGTAGTATGCGAACGCACAGAGTTACAAAAAAAAAAAAACACGGAGATTGTTCAATATTGAACGAACGACCTTTACGTTCAGTTTTCTTTATGTACTGAAACAATATGAAAACATATATTTCCACAAATTTTCTTTAAAAATCTATCTATTATATATCATATGTAGTAAAATTTCGGAATTCGTTTCTATATCTGTGAGGTTAGGAGTCAAATTATTATACATTTCTTGGACTTAATCCTTGATTTTATGAATCCTTTAAATGTCCTTTTCCTTTTGTTTAATCCTTTGAATGTTTTTAAGTAATATTAATCGATTTAAGGTATGTTGGAGGAGAATTGAGTGCTTGTTATAATGCATTGGATAGACATGTGCTGGCTGGACGAGGAGAAAGAACGGCTCTTATTCATGATAGTCCTTTGACTCAGGTTATAAGAAAAGTCACCTACAATGAATTGCTCGATCAGGTATAGTTTAAAATCAAAATGTAATCCGAAAATATATACTATTTTTTAATATTTTGAACGATTTTTTAATTTCAAATTCATATTTATTTAAACAAATATTATATAATATTTTCGAACCAAATACAATCAATATGAATTGTTCATTCTGCATTGGTAGCATTTCATTATATAAAGGTAAATTTCAAGATCGACAAATACTGATTGCACTGTTAAAAATCCCTCGGGATTCTG
This sequence comes from Hydropsyche tenuis, assembly GCA_009617725.1. NCBI lineage: Eukaryota > Metazoa > Arthropoda > Insecta > Trichoptera > Hydropsychidae > Hydropsyche > Hydropsyche tenuis. Next base: position 2,587,246 of record VTON01000008.1, read on the forward strand.
TATAAATCCAATCGTGCCCGTCCAATTTAATCACGTTGTTTACCGTTCGGAAAAAGGTTTTCTCTAGTTTAAAGTTTTCCGGAAAAACGTTTATACCTTCCGATTTTCAATCGACTAAAATAACGCGGAAAATTATTTAAAAATATAATATAGATACGCATATATTAATATAAATTTAGTAAACATTTTTTTGCAGGTGTCACATCTAGCTGGAGCACTTTCCGTTTTAGGTGTAAATAAAGGAGATAGGGTGTTGATTTATATGCCTTTAGTACCGGAAGCTGTAATGGCGATGTTAGCTACTGTTCGATTAGGAGCAGTTCATTCCGTTGTTTTTGGTGGTAAATATTTCACATACTCGCGATGTGAAAACATTTTAGAAATTTTTAGAAAATTATATTTGTAGGTTTTGCTGCAAGAGAATTGTGTGCAAGAATTGAACATGCTCAACCAAAGGTTATAATTGCAGCAAGTTGTGGAGTGGAACCTAACAAGATTGTCAAGTAATTACATAATATATAAAATATAAAAATTTGAATATTTATGAAAAAATGCATATTGATTATTTAAAATGTTTAAAATTTAGGTACAAAGAAATTTTAAATGATGCTTTATTAGCTTCATCACACACACCAAATAAATGTATAATTTTTCAAAGAGAAAATGTACATGTTTGTGCATTGAAACCAAATATAGATATAGATTGGAAAGATGCAATTAAAATGGCTAAACCACACCCTTGTGTTTCTATAGAAGCTAATGAGCCTTTATATATTTTGTATACGTCAGGCACTACAGGTACTTTTTGATTTGGTGAAGCCTATTTTTTATGTATTTCTTAATTTATTTATTGAAATTATATTTTTTCGGAAGATAAACCAAAAGGAATTCAAAGACCTGTTGGTGGTCATATAGCTACGTTGGCATGGACAATGAGTAACATATATGGTATGAAAGAAAATGACACGTGGTGGTCAGCATCAGATTTAGGATGGGTTGTAGGACATTCCTATATATGTTATGGTCCATTACTTTACGGAATAACATCTGTAATGTATGAAGGAAAACCCGATAGAACACCAGATCCTGGTCAATACTTTCGGTATGTTAAATTTTTGAATAAAAAGGCTTAAGGTTTTTTTATATTCGTATTTATTATTTATCATTCATCATTTCGAATATTTTCAGAATAATCCATCAACATCTTGTCAATGCCATATTTACAATTCCCACAGCATTTCGAGTAATAAGACGAGAAAATCCAGATATACGGTATGGTAGAAAATATTCGACAAAATCATTAAGAAATGTTTTTGTAGCTGGAGAACATTGTGATGATGAAACTAAGGTAAAAAATTATTTTTAAATAAAAAGTGAATCTGAAAAGTAATAATGAAAAAAAAATTACAGACGTGGGCTGAAAAAATATTCAAAGTACCCATCTTGAATCACTGGTGGCAAACTGAAACAGGACATGCCATAACGGCTACATGTCTTGGTTTAGGACAAGGTAAAATGGTTTCACCAAAATTTTCAGCAGGAATGGCAGTGCCAGGATATGATGGTAAATTCATTGATTACAGATATATAATTTAATATTATGGCAATTAATTAATTAATCAATTTTTTATCAGTTCAAGTTCTAAGACCTGATGGAACAAAAGCCAAAGCAAACGAATTGGGTAGAATTGCCATCAAATTACCACTACCTCCTGGAACAGCTTCAACTTTGTTTTTAGCTGATGAACGTTTTAGACAAGTTTACTTTTCTAGATATCCCGTAAGATTTTTTTTTTAATAATTTGCTTAATCTAAAATAATCAAACATTAAACTTAATTCATAGGGTTATTATGATACAATGGATGCTGGATATACAGATGAATATGGACATATTTATGTGACAGCACGAGATGATGATGTAATCAATGTAGCTGGTCATCGATTGTCCACAAGTGCAATAGAAGATGTAGTTCTTAGTCATCCAGATGTTTCTGATGCATCAGTAATGGGTGTACCAGAACAAACAAAAGGAGAAGTACCATTATGTCTTTTTGTGATTAGACCAAGTGAGTATTATAGTTCAATTTTATTTTATTTATATTTATAATTCATAAATATCTATATTAAATTTATATGAAAAAATATTAAATAGATGCAGAAAAAAATGAATCTGAAATTTCCCAAGAGATTATAAGCATGGTGAGAGAGTTGATTGGACCAATAGCTTCTTTTAATAAAGCTGCAGCAGTCACAGGTTTACCTCGAACACGTTCCGGCAAAACACTTCGTAAATCAATTGCAGATATGTCAAGAAATAAATTAGTACAACTTCCTGGCACTATTGAAAATCCTAATGTTTATAAAGATATAAAAAGAGTATTAAGAGAACTTGGCTATGCCAAAAATGCGCCAGATCCTTTGTTATAAAAAAATAATAATTTGTTGTTGAACTATTTAATTTTCAATCTAATGATGATAGGAATGCAATTTGAGTGAATGCATCTATTCTAAGAGGTCATAATATTTAAGTTTGTATTTTTCTAAGAAAATGTATTTGCGAAAATCATATTTTTATACAATTTAATATTGTCCAGTAGGATAAATTTTTTATTTGAAAAAGAAATAATTTTTATTTTTAGCGATCTGTATCATTAGCTGTTTTTTAATTATGGTCAGTTTGTAGCAATTAGTAATTTATAAAATAAATAATTTAATTTTGAAATGATTTGTCAACTGTGAAATACACCCAAAACTCTTTTTATGCGGTTTAAGAAAAAAAACTGATAATTTTTTTCACTGTATTTTTCACTATAACATAGTGTAAAATTTAAAAAAAAGTGTTAATATGCCACAATGTTAAGTACCTATATCACCATCTGGCCAGTATACAATTAGTCTAGGCGCATATTACAGACTTTTTGTCGGCCAATAATTTGGTCGGGTTGGGCTGCTAACGTGCACACTGGGCCAACTAAGCAGCCGGGTTGGTGGGGATTGCGCAAACCAGCCAACAGCCTGCTTTCAAACGATAGAGTTCTTATCTGCTGATTTGTAAGCAGTCAATACAAAATTGTCAAGATCTACTAAAACAATTGATTAGTGCGCACGCGTGGAGAGCGCCATACTGACTTAGTAGTCAGCCGATAGTTTACCGATAGATTAGTTTGAAGGCAATCGTGTAGGTTATCAAACTTATTTGTTGACCGTTACCGAATCGTTATAATTTGCGCACTTGCATACATCTCTATACTAATTAAAATTATCAGCAGACAAAAAGTCTATACATAGTTTGCGCCTAGCCTTATAGTTACTAAAGTTTGAAATTAAAATCATTAGATAAAATTTTTAAATTATTTGTTAAAATTTACAATGTTTTTTGACGATTCACATGGCAAAATTTTGCCACATTACATATTTTTTATAAAGTATAATATTTGGATAAAAGTTCCATTCAATATCCAAATACTGATGTACCAATTCTTATATGGTCATCATAATTTTTTTTACACAGCTACCATGTAAAACCCTGGAGCGTATCCCTCGTGTAAAAAGAGACTTGAGTATATTTGATTTCAGTCAGACATCGCACAGTACTAAATATTCTCATTAAAATATGATGTTTATAATTAAATATAAACTTCTGAAATTTATTTTTGTATTTCTTCGATAGTATAAAGATTTTGTACATCAGATAATATAATAAGAATGACATACTTCCAGTAAACAAAACTCTTTTCTTTTTTTATAAATATGTACTGATTAAGTGTTTTTAAAGTTTGAAAAATAGAAATTGTACCATATATTGATCAAAATTATAGTACAACAGAAGAATTAATGATTTAAGAAATTTTGAGGATGAAAATAGAAGTAAAAAAAAATAAGTAAAACATTGTTTATTGAAAAATATAAATACAAAATTATTATTTAGCACGTTTCCTCTTTTTTTTCCCACCTTTATCATCATCATCAGTGAAAGATTTGTTTGAAATTTTTTTCAGGGTTGTAGAACTGTCTATTGGCTTATCTACTTCCATACTATCTTCGCTTTCTAATGGAACACTGAAGCCTTCAATATAAGGAGTGACAAGTTGAAAAACAATTTTTTCATGTTGTACATTGCTTGTATCTAATGACAATTGCACTGTTATAGGGTCGAATGAGTGGAAAACTATTTTACCAGAAGTTTGAGTTTGTTCCTATATCAATGAATAATGAAAAATTATATAAAAAGAAAACAATTAAAAAAGGCATATTAGATAAAATTATAATATACCTCTTCACTAAAAACAAATTTAGGAGAATTTGGATTCGAATCTAGTTTCTTTCCTGATACATAAATTATACCTTCCAATCCAAACTTTGGAATCAAAATTTGCAAAGCATTCTTTCGAACAAATAAAATGTAACCTTCTTCTCTTTGAACTTTCCCTCGGAAAAATAGCTAGAAAATGGAAAATTTTTAGTTAGTTAGATTCACTATGCTACTGTATTATTTAAGTTATTACATGTGTATTCAATGCAACTGAAGCACGTCCTGCATACTGGGCCATTCTATTCCTATAATTAAGATTTTCACACAATTTAGCAGTTACTCTTCGGTCAAGCAGGTCTGAATAAGTGTTATCAGCACCTATACATGCAGCTAGTAATCGATGAACAATTATGTCAGCGTATCTACGTTAAAATAAATTTACAAAGTATTTATAAGTCAAGTAGAAAAAAATGGAAAAACTAGTTAATTGTTTAATAAATAACCTTCTAATAGGTGAGGTGAAATGTGTGTATAACGGGCAAGCTAACCCATAATGAAAGAATTCATTTTTTTGTAGAGTACCACTAGCAAAGTACACAGCTTGCATCATGCAACGAGTTGCCAATATTCTCAACATGGTATTGAAAAATGGATTATTTTCCATGACAGATTCGTTCAAAGATTTTGCTAGGACTCCACCAGAGGTAGTTTGTATATCAAAACCCTAAAATTTGAAAAAATTGAATTTTGCAAATAAAATTTATGACTATTAGTTCTTAAAATTAACTGACTCTATTTTGTCCCGCTTTTATTAAAGGAGCAAAGTTAGCTTGAGGGGGTTCAGGATGACGTCGAAGCATTGCACATTCTGGAAATTCTGATAAAATTTTTTTAGCAACCGAAATATTAGCCAACAACATGAATTCTTCTACCATTGAATTAGTTTCTCTTAATTTTTTGGCTTCAACTTCAATCGGATCATGAGTCTCGGAATCAACCTGTAAAGCAGTTTAATTAGTAATAATAAAATATATAAAGAGAAACAAACCTAGAAAAACAAACCTGGAATCTTATTTCCATAGATGCTAATACTAAAGCACCATTATCAATTCGCTTCTTTTTTAATATTTTTGCAAAATTATTAAGTCTTCTCAAAGACACAGTAAGTACATCAGTTTGAGATTTATCATCGATCCTTAGCTGAGCTTCTTCATAAGTCATAGCACATCTAGATTTGATTATACTCTTATGAAATTTGGTGTTAATAATATTTGCATTAGAATCCATTTCCCATATACACGAAAAGGCAAAACGTTCTTCACCACCTCTCAATGAGCATAAATTAGAACTTAACAAATCTAAAATTATCCAATATTGAATTTTCAAAACACATTTATATTATAATAACAGATAAGATTTGAGTTTATTTTATTCTATACCAGGAACCATATCGATTCTTTTGTCGATTAGATATACAGTTGTTGCTCTACTAGCAGCTTCTTTATCAAGAGCATTTCCAGGTCTGATGAAATGAGAAACATCAGCAATATGGACGCCGACTTCAAAATTACCATTAGGTAAACTACGACAATGCAATGCATCATCAATATCTGTGCAACCAGGAGGATCAACGGAACATACATCGATATCTCGTAAATCTACTCTTTCTGCAATATCCTGTAACAAAGATAAGAAAATAAATATTGCAAAATTTTTACATGAGAAATTCTATGTTGATAATATACAAACTTTTTCAGTAATGACCCAAGGTAATTTGGGTAAGAAACTAAGAACAGCTTCACTGAATTTGCTATGAGGTATATCATGTTCTAAAAGTAACACTTCGTTTTCTGTATTTTTATCACCAATTTTACCTAAAGCTCTAACAAAGTGACCCAAGGGATAACGAGAATTTCTCGGCCACGAATCAATAGCAACTATTATACGCTGTGATTTAAGAATTTCAGCTTGCCTGGTTTCTACACGAACTTTGGGTATTTTTCTTTCAGCGGGTACAAATAGATGGCGAGAACCACCTGAATTTGAAAAAATAATTATGAAAGTATATTAAAGAAATATGAGATTTTTTAAATAAATAAAACTGACCTTTAATCAAACTCGGTTGTAATATCCCACAATACTGTCTCCACTTTCTTCGAATAATGCCCACAATAATTCCAGTTGGAGTCAAATCTTCTTTGTTGATTTTTTTCTTTTTGGATGAAAGTACAACATCTTCATCTTCTAAAATGTCACCAGGATCATCTTCCACATCTTCTAATACAATATCACTCGGAGAAGTCCATTTGTCCTCTGATAACAGTTGTATGGCAACAACATCACCATCGACTGCACGATTGAGACCTTCTCTTCCTTGCACAAGAATCTATTGAATAAAAACTACAATCAATAACAAAATATAAACAATCTATATTGAAAAAAAAATTGTTGTAGAAAAAAACTAACAAATTTATCAAATCCTTCAACATTTACAGATCCTTCCAAAAAATTTTCTCTGGATGCATAAAATGTGCCCTGTAAGATTTTTCCAGTCTTAATTCCATCATGCACTTGTTGAGGAGTTAAGTGTGGAGGAAAAAGAGCTTCATTAGGATTTCCTTCTAATACAAAATTACGATGAGATAATTTATCTTCAAGGCCAATAAAACCTTTTAAGCTGATAACATAATCACGAACTAAAAATTATTTAAAATTATAATCACAATAATCTTGCTATGTATAAAGAAAAAAAAGGTATAATCATCTACCAGTGCTAGCTGGAATACCACCCTCACACGCTTTTTTATAATTATCTATATCATCGGTGAGTAATAAAGCTTTTACTGGTTTTTCATTTCCTCCTTCAGACAATGTTAAATGTTCATTATACCAAGATGTGGCTAAGCGGATAGCTCTATCATTTCTATCATTGATACTTTCACCTGGTTTTCTTTCCACATAAGTATTTCTATTATTTAAAAGAAAAAAAAATTAAAACAAACGGTATAAAGATAAAAGTAAATAATAAAATAAATATAGTTTACTTGTGGTGTTCGTTGACAAAAATATAAAATTTTCTTTGCGGGTTTCCAATGATATCGAGCAATCTTTTATAAATGCTGGTACTGCGATGTTTCACTTCGTTCAATACCGTATATAAAATAACGACATTGGAAAACGCATCTTCTTCAAGAACATCAATTTGATTTAGAATAACGTTCGTATCCAATATTAAATAGTGGGGATAAGTATAAGTTGTGCTGGATGTATCGGGCGAGCGATCCAAAACAATATCATTATCTTTTTGAAGACAGATTAAGCAACGTATAGATCCACACCATAAATCATCCCGAAGATAATGTTCCCTAACGATCTGGCAATCAAATAAACAGATAAAATAGAGAAGAACGATAAACATGCAGCATGCAACATAACCTATAGCAAACATTGAACAAACAAAATACCTTCAGCACATTGCCTCTTTTAGTGAGCGCCAAAAATGTTTTTGACGTCAGTGAACGAGTATCGTTCACCATTTTGAGTTATATATTTTCAATTACAAGTTTCGAAATTTGAAGTACACACGAACTCATGTCACCGAAAATACAGAAACAAATGTGTGTTATTACGTGCATGCGTAATATGTAGTTGAAAAAATATATTAATATGCAACATATACATAATTATATGCATTTGTATGAATATGAAGATATATTTATGTATTATTTAAATTTTTTTAATTATGTAAAAATATTTTTGTTACCTGAAAATTGTCAGATTATGTTGGTAATGCCAATTGATGCTAACAAGTGACGTTATGTTCTTCTTGTGGCAATATGCGTGGCGGCGTTTAAACGAAAGTGAGTGGGGTGCGGCTTGGGTCGTGTCGGACAGTGGCGTCCCGTTCTGTGAAAATTGCAGAATTGTGTTATTCCTGATACTAAGTTTCCGTTGTTCTAGACGCCCTTGAATTAAACGTCCTGGTTTGTTTGTTTGCCGTTATTAATCCGTATATATAATTTTGTCTCCTTCATTTCGTTGTTTTCGATTCAGTTTCTTCAACTTTCACTTTCGCTCCAGATCGAAAAACTTTCTCGATTTTACGCAACCTTTTTCTCGTTCGTTTGCAACGCTTGCATTATATTTTCTTATCTTGAAAATATATGACTTTGAAAATTGTTTTCATTAAATTATAATTTTAGATGATCTCAGCAAAATACAATGTAATTATGCACTAGTAGTCTCATTATATTTTCCTAATTTTCCAATTATATTAATTTTTATTTTTGCACTGTACATATTTTATTTTATATGTATATTTTTGTAGTTTTTCATATCTTTTTTTTCTATCAAGTTTTAATATGTCATGTTGTTATTTATGTTTCGTAAATTTATTAATTTTCTTATGAAGTAACGAAAAAAAAAAAACTATATCGATAGTAAACGTTAACTTTTTACATATTCGAATTTCTTATCTACTACGTTACAATATACATGTAGGAACTATCTTATGAGATATTTTGAAATTATACTAGATAATATCTTTACCAACATGTTCGTTATTTTTCAGTCAACATACTCATTAGAAAATGGTGCGAACCAGAACCATGAACTATTCGCCTCTAGACGGACTGGATCAAAAAAAATCATCGATACGCGAATCAACATCGAATAAAATCAGCGACTCTTCCAAATTAATAAGACGCCACAAACTCGACGATAATCAAAATGTCAAAAACGGTCATGGAGACAAAGTTGCCAAATCTAACGGGAGGAAGCACAGTATTACAACGAAGGAGGAACCAACTAACAAGACTATTTATTTGATTTTTTTCTCGCTTTTACTCGATTTGCTTGCGTTTACTATGATATTGCCACTTTTGCCGTCCTTGTTGGATTATTATCAACGAAACGACAGTGCAGGGTTATATAAATGGGTATCAAATAGTGTACGATATTTCCAAACGTTCGTCGGAGCTCCCGAAAGATTTAATTCTGTGCTGTTCGGAGGGATTCTAGGATCCATGTACAGCTTTTTACAATTTGTAGCTAGTCCTATAGTCGGAGGTCTTTCAGATGTTTATGGAAGAAAACCAATAATGGTTTTATGTTTGGTATGTATTTATATTACTTTTTTTTAATTCTAACAATGTTTTATGAAACTAATTCTATTTTATTACTTCAGATAGGAATATCGTTTTCATACTTATTATGGGCAGTGTCGTACAACTTCTTGATTTTTGTTTTGGCAAGATTCATCGGTGGTATCAGTAAAGGAAACGTTAGTCTCAGCATGGCTATTATATCAGATGTATCTAGCAACAAAAACAGAGGAAAAGGGATGGTAATTAATTTTATCATGTTAATGTAGATATGAACTCATTTTATGTCTATCGAGCAAATATGTATTATAAATGTTTTATGCATAATCCACAATATCTGTTCGACAGTTGTGTAAATAGCATATCGTGTTAACTCATCATTTTAATACATAAAATTTTTATTGAACTTGTTATCTAACAATAATATTAATTTGTGTAAAATGTATGATATTTTTAATTTTTCAGGCTTTGGTGGGAATTGCATTTTCTTTGGGATTCATACTAGGTCCTTTAATAGGAGCGATGTTTTCCTTGTGGTCTGATAAAACTGATCAAAATTGGTTTGTTTATCCAGCTGTTTGTGCATTAGTGTTGTCTTTAGGAGATCTGATGTTTATAGTGACCATGTTTAAAGAAACACTACCTAAGGTATTGAATCGTATTTTTTTGCATTATCTTGTTGTTTGTAAAAATGTTAAAAGAAAATTGATTTCAGGAAAAACGTGCTCCAGGCTTAGCTTTGTCATTATCACGTGCTTTAGCATTCATTTCCATTAATGATTTATTCAATTTTAAAGCTGTCCAAAAGCTTCTTACTAGTGAATTAAGGCAACTCAAAGTATTAGGACGTGTTTACTTCATATATTTATTTTTATACTCTGGCTTAGAATTTACTTTAACTTTCCTCACGCATCACTTATTTAATTATTCATCTATGTTGCAAGGGAAAATGTTTTTTGTTATTGGTTTGTATTTATGATTAATATTGTAATTAAATTTTAGTAAAGTTTTATAGTATGTTTTGTCTTTGTTGTTTTTAGGACTAATAATGGCTATTTTACAAGGAGGAGTTGTGCGACGTTTACCTGCAAAATCAATAATGAGCGGAGCTGAATTTGGTCTCTGGATTATACCTTTTTCATTTATTTTTGTAGCCTGTGCTTCAAACCAGAACACTCATATTGGTTTTATGGACGGTCATTACTATTTATATGCAGGCTTATTTTTATTTGCTGTTTGTAAGTATTCAATTTTTAATATTGTCTATAAATTTTGTTGACTTTCCTAAAATTATTTCTTTAAATTATTAGCAACTGCATTTGTTGTCTCATGCTTGACAGCAATTGTGTCTAAAATTGGTAGCGATGATCAACGTGGAACAGTATTGGGTGTTTTTAGATCTTTGGGTGCATTAGCACGAGCACTCGGTCCCGTGGTGGCGTCTATGGGTATATATTTTTATTTTCATGTTTTATAGAATTTAAATTTTCAATTAATTTATTTATTTTTTATAGCATATTGGAGTGTAGGTCCATTTTTCACTTATACAATTGGAGGAATACTTCTAGTCATTCCAGTTTTGATACTCAGACATAAATTGTAATGTGAACATTGCATACTGGAGTGTGAGACTGAATTTGAAATTTATAATAATTGATGTGTAAATACTGCACATAGAGCTACTCATAAATTCAGATATTTAATATATTTATTTTATATATAAGTGCCTCCAATGTAAATATTTTTAAGAAAATTTAATGAATAATGTGTATCGAAGAATGAGATTTAAAATCTAGTATTTTTATACGTACTTATTCAACTTATTTATTTAGATAAAACTGAGAAATTATATTTTAGAGATTTTTAGTTACATTCTTGAAATTAATGCATATTGTGATATATAAATAATAGATTAATACAAGCTTTGTATTTTTCAGTAAATATGCTTTTTAATATATTTCTTTGTATATTTACACACATTTATTAAAGATTTTTCTTTAATAGTACACAATATATTTTGATATTCACGGCTATGAACACAATTTATCTAAATTATTCAAGAAAAACGAAAATTTCAGGTTTTTCAAACATACATATGCAATAAAATATTGATATATCAATTTTTCTGACATCTAATATTTACAAAATTATATTTATAATGTATAATATTTTTACAGTTTAGTAACATAACTTAATTCCATTAAAAATTAGTAAAAAAATATTTTCACATTTAATAAAAATGAAAAAATCATAAATATAACTTGTGGAAACTTATTTACAAAATACATACATAAAAGACTAGATAAATACATTATTATTTGGTTAAGTAAATTAACGTATTGCATTTTGATATATGCATATGTTATCTATATAATGACTGTATATCTTTCAGTATTTATTACTGAAATGTAATTTTTTCCTTGCCATAAATAAATTCGTAAGAAAACGGCTATTTTTTTATAAATTATAAATGTGTCCATATATAAAGAAAACGAAAACCATTTTGATAAAATTGTGTCCCGACATATTTAGTAACAGTATTTGTAATAATATAATTACATTAACTTGGGCATTTATAAAATGCAATTTTAATCTTGATATGATTAATTGTGAGTTGCGTAATTATAAAATTTGTAAGATCAATGAATTAAAATTAACATAATTTTTATTTTTCAATATTTGATCCTTCATATATTATTTAAAACAGGCATATTATAAATTAATGACTCATTTTAACGGTAACACCATATATTTACGCTTATTTGAGAAGCTAATATTTCACTTATATATCTCACTGGCTATGGTACAAAACGTTTAATATAGAGTAGTATATTTAATAATCTGCTCAATGTTTTATAGACAGACCATCAAAATTGGAATTTGGAAAATTTTGGAAGTAGGAATGATAAATTTCACTATAAACCTGTACTTTGTGTATCAGTAATACGTATTTACAATACATATAATATTATAATATTTATATATTTAATATTTATTTACAATAAGCTTTTTTTATTGATAATTAATTAAAAAGTAATCTTTGGGACAAATTTTAAATTATTTTAACAATAAAATAGTTACATTCTATTATTATTGTTCACATAAAACAAACATATGTACAATAAAATTTATATCATGATTTTCTTTGATTTTCAATGAAATAATTTCGAAAAAATATTTTATTCCAATTTATCAACAATCAATATAACTTTAATACAATCAATTGTTCCCGTGCAAGCTAGTTATCAAAAAAATTAAATATATCTTTTTTAATATATGTCAATTTATGTTGATAAGCCATCTTTGAAAGACGTACATACACTATTTTATCGTCACTATATGACAATTTTTTCAAAAATTTGATATAATTTCAATCAGATATTTTTCTTCACGTTTAAATAAATTTATTTGATAATTATAGATTTACATTCTTTAAATCAATTTCTGAGTTAAGGCCTCATTTTCAAGGTTGATATATGAAATTTTACTGTTAGTCCCAGGCACTTGATAAAACAATTCATTGCCTTGTTATGCTTATGAATATTTTGTTTCATAATAAAAGAAAGGACATTTTTTTTCTAAATGAAAAAATATCAGTGCTCGGTTGGTGTTAATTACAAAAATATTTTTTTTTCGATTAAAAATAATTCAGGTATCGCCCCAATAGAAAATTTATTATACTCTATTTTTTTTTAATTATAAAACTTTTGATAATAGGCATTTGAAATAAATATGGGTGTACTTGTGAATATTTTACCTTTGTTTCAACATCAGTCGTATGGTGTTTGGTGAGATTATATAAATAATCTATGACATTATATTTTAAACTTATACTTAATGCCTTAAGCTTATGCTTAAGGCATGTGTAAAGATCATACATTTGATTCTGGACCATCAGTATTGTGCTTGAATGAAGCTCGAATTCGTGCAGAATATAAAGAACAAAGATGACCATAGCTTTTGTTGTACCACTCCGGTGTACGGCCTCTGTAAAATTAAAATAAAATGTTTTTATATTTATGATATGCTGTCTCTATTATAATATGATTAAAGTTTACAAACTTTGTGTCAACTCTGGCGAGATGAACAAGACGTGATCGTCCTTTACCGGCTGGTTCAATTAAATATCTACTAGCGAGCACCACTGCTCTTACTCCTCCTAACATTATAGCAGCTTCAGAATGTGAAACAGATGTTTCTACAACACAGCAACCACCACGTGGTAAATCAGATTGCCACGATCTGTAAAGAAAAATTTAGTTATATTATATGGCACATAAGGAAAAAGTTTAAAATAAATTTAAAATTTATCAAACCTTAATACACAATAATCTTTGGCTTGTAATGGAGCCATACTGGCTGTGACATATTGAAATACTTCTGCTTGAGTGTCTAATCGTTGAACTATGCGGCATTTAAGAAGTGAATCATCCCATATTTGCCTTTCTCTTAGTATTCTATATAAAAAACTCAAAATAAGTAAATTTTGAATAGAAAAAAAAAAAAAATAAGTAAAATAAATGTACAAACCGGTGCAAAACTTCTCTTGGTGGAGCTTCAACTTCAGTCGTTACACGCCAGAGTCTTAATGGGTGTCCATCTCCAACTTTTCTGTAGCATAGGTCAACATGTGGCTCGTGTGTTGAGACAGAAACCCATCCACGTGATCTAAAAAATATTTTATAATGAAAATAAGTAATACAGCAGCAGAGTACCTAACGAAAAGGATAAAAACCAAAATTGAGAGGATTAAGCAGGTTGTGCAACCCATGTTGCATGCATGATCTTAAATGCAACAGTAATAATCCTTGTTAAAGTGTTTTCATGAATATGAACTAAAATTCAACACAGTGCATGGCTGTGCATCTAAAAATTCCACAGTTAAATGCAAATGTTTGATGATAAGTTCCAAAATGAAAATAAATAGACGTCACAATTAGCTTCTAAAATGAGGGATTTTTTAACACAGTACATTTTTATTAACCATCAACAATTCATTCAATATGATTTATCCAACAAGTAGTGAATGAACTTAAGCCGAGAGTATGCATAACAAACATTACATAATTTGAATAATTCAATGATAATTGATAAGAAACTCATGAATGTGCTCAAAAACTAAAATTAAATAAATAAAATCAACATGCAGTTTGAAAATTATACATATAAAGAACTATTTTCTTTCTCTTGCTTGTTACAGATGCCACCATAGACCGTCAATCGGATTGTATCTTGTTAACCATTGTACAATGAGTTGTCAACACATTGATGAAAGGAATGTTGAAGCATTTTTCCAAAGGGAACATTTATTAATAAATCTACAATATTTATAAATCTCACCTTTTCGGCGCTTTGCCAATAGGTCTATGCGATAATCGAAAGACAAAAATTATTAGACCGTATCCAAATTTTACTTTCAAACAATCGAAAATCCTTTATAGCGAAAATGTACATAGGCCAAAATTAATTATATTTTAAAGAAACTTACTTTTCTCTGGCTTCCTTCAGCAGTGCCTGAGTGCTTGCTTGTTGATAATCTTTCCAACTATTTGGAAATTCTGATCCTAAATCTTCAAGAGTCACCTTAAAAATTATTATAATTTGAATAAGAAAAAGAAAATAATAAGTAAATATAAAATATAATTGCTGAAAAGTTAAATACTCACTGGTATACTCTCTTCAAAACTCGTAAATGTACATTGCTGTAAGGTTTCACTGGATATAGTGAAAAGATCTCTGTGTTTTTTGATTAAAAATAATAAGCAATCATGGGCAGCTTTACTTTCATTTAATTCTCTAGGATCAGGAGCAGCAGCTCTAGTAGTATTTCCAGCACCGCCACGTTTCCTACGAGGTGAAGCAGATGCTGATCTATAAGTTAATCGTAGAAAATACACATATTTACAGACTCCGAAGTATACCCTTACATCAATCATAAAGGTACAACCCACAAGCACTTACCTGTTACTATTACCCTCTTTGTTACTATTTCCTTGACCTTGTTGATGATGATGCAATCTGAGTAGCGTTGGAGCTAAACACACAGCTAGATTAGATGCAGTCATTTGATTAGTAGCAGAATGATCAGCAACCTATTTAAAATGCAGAGTTTCATAAAAAGTTACATTTCAATAAAATTAATAAATATTGTGTTTCTAATTACTTGTTGAAGAAAAGCAAGAACAACTTGTAATGCTTCTCTATGTTCTTCTGGTAATAATAAAAGAGCATATTGTACTGCTTCTTCTCTAAATTCTTGCGGAACATCTGAAAATTTATTGTAATCATTAATGAAAATTTTACTGTTAATTTTATCAATTTGAAATTTTAGATTACTTACGTTGAAAGATTGCTATGAAAGTCTCACTAAGTTTATTAGTAAGCAATGCATCTGGCAATTCTCTAAAATATTGCTTGACCATATCAGCCACATCATGAGCTTGTTGCTCATCATAAGGTGATAAAGTTGCAGGAGATGGTGGTGGAGCCGCTGTATTGTGTGTATTTCCTGCACCCGTTATACCAGCAGTTTCAGCTAATTGCCGTAATCTAAATGTTCGTGATCTGACACCAGCTTTGCGGAATATACCAACCTAGAAAATAATTAAATATTTAATTTAAAAAAAAAATTATCCATATTTTACAAATTGCAAGTATGTATTATATATATTTGAAATTTGACAAATACCTGTTCAAGAGCATTGTTTCGTAGCCAGCTTAGGGCAGTTCGAATAGGTTTTGGTAAAGCATGTCCAGTACGTTGTAGTGAAACTAGAAGTGGAACACCAAAAACGGTTTTATCTTTATAATCAGGTGCTTTGATTTTTCTGATAAATTTCGGCAATTCCCAATTCCATCCTGTCCTGTGTGTAGGACAATTTTTTTCCATATAACCAGTTAATTTCAGTAAAGCAAGTTTCCTAAGAACTTGCAATTGACCACAAGACATAGCTGCCATAGGTTTAGCGCCTAAAAATGTATTCAAAATTAATATTTTTATACAACTTATTGAAAAATAAGGAACTAAAGTAAACTTAATAAAAAAAGCATTGATTTAGAAATAATTAGCACTCACCTAAATCTTCACCAGTATTTGTAAGCGAAGGAATTGGTAAAACTAAAGCTGATTCAGGCCTACTGCCCAATGAAGAACTTCTTTGGAAAGAATGCCATCTTTGCACGTTGCTATTTCTGGAAAAAAATTAATATGAAAATGCGGTTAAATTTATTAAAGTATTTAAAATGTTTAAAAATTGATTACTTGCTACTAGTAGTAATATCACTATGAATCTTGTCATGGCTTTCATCATGTTGTGAACTATGAGATTCTTGGCTTCCACTAAGTTCACTTCCTGATACAGATTTTTCTCTTTTCAAAGCTCCGTCTTTGAATCTGAACGTGAAAATTCAAATAGATGATTTGTATAAAATAAATATAAAAATAACTGATTATTAACAAGACACTAACTTTTCTTTTCCGAAATTAAGAGAGCTGGTTCGACCACTGGAATACGGAGTTGGACTTTTGGAACGAGAGCGCTGAGGAGGAGTAGGTGATGGACAAGCCGATCGCCGTCCTCGTCGATTAGAGTCTTCAGGAGGCGACGGTGGTTCTACCAGCACGACCTGTATAAACATTATATATTATTACAATGTCAAAGATGAAACAAAACAAACTATTGTAAGTATTAACCTTTGTATTGTTGCTGTTGGCATCTTTGAAATAATGATGCCTCCAACTGGACGGTTGACACTCGGAGTCACTCAATGCGCCCGAATCATCAGCGCGTATACTTTTATGCAAGAGCTTTTTCGCCCTGCTGCCAATCTTCGACCTGGTTGAAGTTCTGTGTCCAGAGCCTTGACTTCCATCAGAGCAATAGCTAGAACTGTCGTCGCCGAAAGGAGTCGGGCTCAATTTCACCTGGCCAATAAACGATGGTGGAACGGAAGTCATCGGCGAAGAAGGCATGGTAGCCAAGGGTGAAGGAGGATGAGATCTGAGCGGCGAACATGGAAAATCTATATATTCGATATTCGCCGACGGAGACACATCGAAGCAATTAAGATCCTTCATTTTTTCGTTCATGGTATCCACATCGAGCACTTGAGGCGAAGAAATTACGACACCATCTCTGTTATGGCGACGTCTTCTTTTCGATTTCATAGATTCAACACGACGCAAAAAAGCTTTGGCGCCATCGCGAAAACGTTCGGATCCGCTTCGTCGGAAACGATTTGTTTGGTCCTCGTTACCAGATCCAGCTTCTTGACCGGGAACAGTCAACCTTAAAAATAATAATAATAATCTCGTTTAACAAAGTGAAATATCAACACAATTTCTGTATAAAAAAAATAATATTCACAGGTAAACTACTCGAAAGATTTATCAAAAAAAAATCTTTTAGTTGAAAAGATAAAGCATAAAAATAAAATTATCTAATTGTGAGTGATGTTTACTAAAAAAAAAAAAACGGTTGTTCCCAACAAAATATACCCATCTTCAAATTGATTACACCTACATTTCAAAACACAAAATCTCGACCAGAACCTGACACAAAGACGAGATCAATCGTCAAACTACCCAGAACCGAACAGAGCACGTCGGTGGGCGAAAGAACTCAGAAAATGCAGAATATGGAGTCCGGAGCGCGATATTCAGGTTCGATCGGTTCGTTTTACTGTTAGATAATGCGACGAATGTTGCATAAGCATTTCAACTTACAGGTCTGTTTCGAGCCTTTCAGCTTTGGCTCGGGCATTTTGCTCGGCAATAGCCCTGTCTGCGATGGCCTGCAGCCTTTGCTGGGCTTGTGGGTTGATCTCGACGACCACCCTGGACCATCTTCTGGATTTGCGCTCGTATTGCCAGTTTTCGCTGAGCGCGCATTGATTTTCTTCATCGGATTCTTCATGCTGCTGAAAAAAATGAAAATTAATTGAAATTTGAATGTATCGATATAGTAATCTTAAAATTATAATTTTTAATTCATTATAAAATAATTTAAACTGTACTTCAGTCTTAAGCCGTTATTATTCTGTAGCTTATTATATTGTAATAAAATATTTCGATAATATGCTTTCTAAATGAATTGAAAAAATGTTTCGCAATAAATCTTTATCAAAAAATTGACATTTTACTTGAAAGGGTGTAATATATGATTGACGATAATTGTATTTGGATTGCAAAATAAAATGTCAACTTCGAAAAACAAATATTTTGATAGGTGATCGTTTTCTATTATTTCACATAAGTTTTCATTTTATATAACAGATATTAATGACGACATTTTTTTTTATTTTCGCCGATAAAGTTTTTAATAGGTATCATTACTAATTGTAAGTAAACAATAATCACGCTTTACATCACGATCGTGCTATTAATTGTATACGCATAATAAATAAAATAAGCATGTTTTAGAAGCATTATTACCTGAAGAAGGTATATTTTTATAATATGTTATAACCAAAAGAATTTCAGGAAAAGACATTGCACCTTACTTAATCTCTAAAAGGCACTTTCGCTTAAGTACGCAAGGTGCATTATCAGCACCTTTCAGATGCATCCCAAAGATAACAATGAAATTTTTCTATGAACGTGCGAGTTTCAATACGCTTACGATACTCGCACTCAGCGATTACTATTGTTTAATATTGACATAGTATACAATAGTTACAATTCATAGAATAACATATATTTAAACGATGCAGACTATGGTTTATGTACATTACATTAAATTTAGAACACGGTTCGTACAAATAATACAGAGTTTGATTAGTTCGTCAGACGTCAGGGAGGAAACTGTCGATCGACAATATATTATATTACATAATATAATATTATACTATAATATGTACAATTTTCACGGCGGGAATAATCGCCAATTATGACATCAAACGAATTTGATACAAGCCTCGTTACACATTATAAATAACAAATTACACGTTTTACGAGTGCCAGTAACATTATACGGAAAACATTCGAAAGTTCATATTATTTTACGAATTCGATATTGTGACGATGAAATTATTACACGATCTTTCGAAACGCGGATCTACAAAGCGTAGCGAATCGCCACAAATTGAAACACCGAACAATTTTATGTACACCATACAAATGACACAATCATATCGATTCTATACATTTCACCGATTTTAATGAGCGGCAAATTTAATTAGATTCACCCAAATTAACACCAAACGACATCGATAACATCGGAACGTGCATCTATAAATACTTCACAATCTTGATCTAAACATTACGAAATATTTTAAAAATAAATCCATACCGATTTCCACTGAAATTTTCCGAACCAAATCATCGTCGAACCACAATAAATATTCGATAAAATCACTGATCAAAACAAACAAAATCACTATCGAAAACACACCGGATAATCATCGTAAACACGCAGCAGCACGCCGCAGACGAGGCTCGACACCGAAAAAGTCATCCAAGGACCGACCACTTCGACAGCCACTGTTGGACTACGTCAAAGACGACGACAACTTGAAGCAAAGTAGGACCGTGCCGAGCGATGACCGCCGTTGCAATGGGCCCTACCTGTCGGAGCTCACGCGCGTGCTTACATGAGTGCATTCAGGTGCATGTGCAATTGCAGATGTGTGGGGCGGCGCTTAATCGTTGTCGTTCGGGTGGTAATGGGGTTTTGTTTTTTCGGGTGGTCGAAGTCTTCGAGCCGTTGTGGGTGTGTGCGAATTAATTATATAGAAGCGCGAGAAACTTTTCAATTATTAAAACAAATGTTTGTCGAGGGAGTTCTATATAAAGAGGATGAAAGCAAACTTTTTCATCGAAAACTCATT
Source organism: Hydropsyche tenuis (assembly GCA_009617725.1). Taxonomy (NCBI): domain Eukaryota; kingdom Metazoa; phylum Arthropoda; class Insecta; order Trichoptera; family Hydropsychidae; genus Hydropsyche; species Hydropsyche tenuis. The sequence continues at coordinate 2,607,428 of VTON01000008.1, forward strand.
TTTCAAATATTAATTGAGGCGACCCCTCGTTTTTCATATATGACAGGTTTTATATATTTTAATCGAAAAAGAAAGAAAAATGGATAAAAGGAATCTTTACATTGAATAAATCATCTTTTTTTTTTCGTGAATGCATTTAAAAGTTTAAATAATTATGATATTTTTTTTTTTCAATTAAAAGAAAACATATTGAGAATGTTTGAAATTTCATAACATTGGGACAGGTTAGTTGCATACGTGTGATGAGAGGTACACCGCAAACGCAGCATTAAAAGTGACTCAACGACAATAAAGAAACACACGAACCGTGACGACTTAATTTTACAATTAGACAAATAAACAGTGCAAATATTTTTTTCGGTAAAGAAAAGTCACCTACATTTCATAAAAAGAAACTAAATTGCTTAAATATTACTGACGTTTATTTGTCAGTAGTTCGATTTTCATTAGGTAAATCTGTTGCAAATTACGTAAGCGTATAATTAGTAAATAAGTAAAGCTATCACGAAAAATCACTAAAAGTGTCAAATTTGATTGAAGAAAGTCATTTCAAGCGACCGCGCCGAGATAATAATAACCTTTTGTATTTATAGTTAATGGTTCTAGTTATAATAATAGAACATAATTTATAATGTCAAATTTTCATACCATGTAAAACCGACTGTGTCTAGCCGAATAATTTTCTCGGCGTCTAAGTTAATCGAAAATTAATTTGCTGACAACTAGCCGACGATAAAAGTGACACCTTTCGAAATTTACGATTTATATATCAAACATGCATTCGTGGTCGTGGACACGTCCGCTCTGAACTAAACCCACAATAAAATCCGTAGAAACGACAAACAACACACCATTATCGTTTAAGCAACAAATTAATCAATTTTGCGAACGATCAACATTTATGAATCATCATACATACAATAATGGTCAACTGTATAGAGTTCATCAACCCGTCGGGACGTCACCAAACATAAACAGATCAAAAGAACAATGGACCGCGTTCGAAGCGATAAATATCAATTTGCTCCGCGTAATTACAAATGTATCCGATTCAATAGTGATCTATTTCGAATCAGCTCATTTATTTAACGGTTCGATCATTCGTTTTCGATGGACGCGAAATTGAGATATTTTAATTTGTACACGTCGAGTGGAAGCAATTAACGTGAGTGTGCAACTCGATAAACGCGTGGATTGATTGAAAGCTTCTGTGTACATTGAATGCAAATATAATTGTGATATATGCGAAACACAATAAATGTAATATTTGACAGAATAATGGACACGTCCGACGAGCAAGTTTTGCCGATATCGAAAAATAAATACGAAATTACAAGCGTATAGAGAGAAACCTTTCGTCGGCGCTCTTATAATTTGTTTCTCACAAAAGAGAGCCGTTTGTGAATTGTTATTCGCTTCGCACACCGAAAGAATGAGAAAACTTCGCTTACGTTTCCTTTTGTTTAGAATATTACGCGAAAAATGACAATGGGGAATGTGCGAAAACGACTGAGAAATACACATATTCGTTTAGGCGTTTAAATTTCGAGGACGAACTTAGCATCTGAATTATAGTATAGTAGAATATAAAGCGAAAAAATAAATAATTTCCTAAGGTAAATTCAACATATGAACTTATATGAATATGTCTTGTTGGTTAAAGTTGACAGGTTCTCATCGATTACCGAAGTTAAGCAATAAATGACCGGGTTCGCATAGAGATGGTTCTTACTATTCAAACTCATCAAGAACTTTCTTCGTATCGTGACGTACGATGGGAAAAAGATGGCTTGAATTTTGATGAATATCAAAAAGGCATTTTTCTGTAATGATCATTGTAAATGCTGCATATAATGATAATGTTAAATATAATAAATACATATAAAATAGATTAAACCCGGAAGCGATTTTCAGACGGTTTTCTATGTGTTTCAAATAAGATCTGAAGACGAACGCGATGAAAAGTAATAAGGTGGATATTGTATGCATTTTTCATGGTGACTGCTTCAAGGTTATATAATAAACTAGATGCATAAAAGCACATTGTTTTGTATGATGCAACGGGGCGCAAAACAAACGTTTGTCTTTGACGAGCGGCGCGTTAACTTCGACACGGTCGCTGAACAACGACCAATGTCAGCACGAATGAGCATTAAAACTAAAACAATTAAAATTAATTAATATTTTTTTCAATAGAACGGGATCGTGACGTAAAATAAGTCGGGCGATAAACGCGAGGAGAATCGCGAGAAATCGAATAGCGCGTCGATGAGTTTTTTTCGTTTAAAAATTAATTATAGTATGCATTATACTTTCATTTGACTGTTACTTTGTTGTGGCCACTTTCGATTTCGTCGACAACAAAACAACAAACACTATTAGAAACAATAATGAGTGGATGAGTTGTAGCCAAACAAGACACGAATGGATGAGTTCGGTAAACGCGTTGAGACACGCGTGGGAAAAATAGTCGATTCTTTCCGATGAAAAGTTGCAAGCTATTTACCAAGACGCGTCAAAACGAAAGTAAACAAACACGACACTTGACACTTTCTCCGATGTTGCTGGGTTATCGGAAAAGGCCCGAGGGCCTCTTGACGATGGACCTTAGGAAGTAAAGAGTTAATTTCGATCAAATTCCAAGCGCTTAAAATTTAAATAGTCTGACTCACTCTTTTCTTTGAAAAAAATGTTTTGAAATAAATCAATATTATACTGCCAAATTATAGTTTCCATTATATAAACGATTTATACATCAATTCCATAGTGTTGTCTCAAATATACACGTAGAAGATTCGTGTTATTCGACCATAATATACAGAGAAGACACTTTGCGGAACAATTTTTCCCACAATTGTGCGCAAAAATAATTGCTGTCTCGAAAGAGCGAAGCAAAAACGGATTACGCCACGACAGTCGGGACAATACTCAACGTTAGAGAATCAACCGTGAAAAATGATAGAAAATAAAATAGCATTACATTGCAGACGACCAGTCAACAACAAAGAAAAACGCTTTGGGTGTTTCATGAAAGCTGACGAGTTGGAAAACACTAAAGCGCACTCCTTTTGCTCGTTTTCGAGAACTCTCAACAACTAAAATTAGCCGACCCAACAACAGGTCTACGTCGTTGTTAGTCCGGAAGAGATTTTCCATCTGGGGGTTTCAAATGTTTGAATGCAACAGACTTTTATGATCCTATACAACATCCACTACAAAATAAGATTGAACATTTTTCCCTTAATACATGCACCATCTACCCAGTGATAAGAGGAAAATAACTCTCAACGAATATGAAAATTAAAAATCATTGACTGCTAAATAGTCTATTAATGGTTGATCTGAATATTGGCCGATTTTTGTTAATTGCGGTGTGGGACATCAGAGTCCAATTGACAACTCTCGGTGGGCGACTGACCTCAGGGTCTCTTTTCCTGATCGGCAATTAAGCTTTCTAAAGAAGTTCAACGCAATCGAAACGCCCACCGTGTGGTTTTCACTCGCTAATTCACTAAACCGGATCGCCACACGCTTTGACGACCGCTGAGATAAGAGCTTTCGACCACGACTCCTTATACATAGCCTAAGATAGCTTTTTTCCATATAATTGATGAAATTATTTTATGTCTAGACAGTGATTGATGATTTATACATGTTAAACACATTGTAGCCATTATGAACAATTATTTAAATTTGTTATACAAATATGAACATTCATTGTAGCTATTTACGCATAATTGTTCAAAAATTCAAAGAATTCATTGAAATTTAGATAAAACAAATTATTTTATTCAAAATCAAATAATAAACCCAGCTTTATTTAAAAAAAAAAAAAAATGTACTTAAAAAGATGAAAAAATTGAGTATAGTATGATTTTATAAGTACAGTTTTTGTTTGAAAATTTCATATATTCTGAATACATTGTAAATCCATAATTTAGAATGGATCTAAAATTAGGACATAATAGTGTCCTTTCACATAACAGCTCGAGGCTATTCATAATAAATGGCAAGCTTGGGAAGCTTTGGGCAAGACGGTGAGATTGCACGTCTAGCTACCTTAACGCATGCAAAATTTCAATCGTAATACGAAACGAGCTAGTGGTCTTGAACAGGCAGTTTTCAGAATTAATGTCAAGCCCGAGAGATGTATCAAAACAAGTAGTTAGCAGAAACCAGTGCATTAACCGGTGGCTATTCGGTTGCACGAAGTGACACTCTATACGGAAGGTTGTCGCGAGAAATGGGCGCGAAAATCGAAAAAATCAAAACGGCTATTGAAACAAATTGCAAATCAAATTTCGGCGAAGTCACTTGAGTCTCAAAGCGAATAGAATCGACATCTGTTAGAGATCGAGAACCAATCGAACGGTCATTACGGATAATTTTCAATTGGCACGTCGCAATATTAAGCGCAATTTAGTCCAGTCGGATTTATTCACTTAGATTGGCGTATCAAGATCGAGTCCATAATTACGATGGACGACCGATAATTCGAATCTTTCGAATTGATAAGAGCGGTGAAAGTGTAATCTTTATTTAACGATTCGAAACGTAAAGCAGAATAGACGAGGGCGATATAAATTCGCTTATATCGCGTCGAATTTACATATCCTTTGTTTTTAGTGTGCGGTCGTAATAAAGACTCAAGAAAACAAATTGAAAATGGGTCAAACGGAAGCGGTAGTGTGCTCTCGTTTCATATTCAATTTCAGCACGATTCTTCCGTTTTCGAGTGAATCAAATTCAGGTCGCTTCTTTGTTCCGAAAGCACTCACAAAATCCGTTCGAAAACAAATCATAAATATGCTAACGCGATTCAGCCATCGATTTTAATTCGATAACGCATCATTTTCATCGATAGCTTTTTCGTATATCGCTCAAAATTGACAGCATCCGCACTACAGATTTACGAGATTCTCAAATCGATTACGATCGAAGTGAACGAGCGTAATTCATATTAAAAATAGGTGCGTCATAATAATGTTACACGTAAACTGCCCGAAGACCGGTCGTCCCTTAAAAGGAGCGATTTTCATCGATTCTATGTATGTATTGAAGGAAACGTATGAAACTATCAACTTTTACAAACTCGGGTATATTTAAAACTATAGGCAATAAATTGTTAGATCGCCATAAATTATTGAGCGATAAGTATTTTTTCAATTAACGTTTGATATTCGTATATTTTTTTCGTTAAAGTGAACGGTGAGAGTATCGATACTATGTATATAATTTATATTCGGAAATTAATTACAAAAAGTAAAAAACAAGACATTGATCTAATTTTCGATTAATGAATAAAAATTTGATGAGCTAATGGCAAAAATGTAGGATATAAAATTACATTTCCCTCGTGCGATGGCAATAATGTTTTTGCTTCGAAACACAAAGCCCGTAATATATAATAATTTTATTTAAATCATAATTCAATATATCTAAAACCGATACATTGTATTTCGATTTCGATTATCGATCGATCATGAGAATCGGATATATTCAGCAGATCGATGTTCGCGATATTTACAGTCTCATGTTCAGGATACGTTAGCATCATCAGATCGTTTCAGTCACGAAGTGTCGCCGTTTGAGATCTCCTCGAACGAAGATCGATATCTTCATCGGCGAATATGATGATGATGACGACGATCGGATAACCTTCGACTCTACGATATCGTGAAAATGAAATGTGCAATCGTTTCCAGGATGTGGATGGGGGAAGGTATGAAAATGAGTTTTTACGTGTATCGGATAAACGTTCTATATTTGCGCGGTTGGAATATTTATTTTCGAATAAAAGTCGTAAGTAAGCATTGTGAAATTTATAAAAGCGGCAAATTTAAGTGCCTAAAATAGCCGAAAAAGAATATGATTTACATACTGAATTGAAAATGTTCGGAGTTCATACGCTCGAGAATTGCTCATATTTTTCGCGAAAAATTTTTAATACGGAAAACGTACATAAGCGCAAAGAAAAGTACGCAAAACCCTTATAAATTTCGTTCTGCATTTAAGAAAAAAAAATCTAAAAAAGAGGTTTCTTTTCGCCAAAGAAAAATCGCATTACTATAAGAATACTGAATAGCTTTTTATCTCTATGCGGGCAGCATCTTAAATATTTCATTTATACACACGGATTTACATTATACAACGTACGTTTTTTGAAAAACTTGACCCACATACGTGATTTGGACAATTCGTCCGCATTAGAAAAACCGTCACTTTCAGCCGCCCCCCTCCCCCGAAAATTGATTGATACTGAAGAGCGAATAATTACCGTGCGGTCGGGAAAAAAATTATGAAAAAAATAAAACGAAACGGGCGCTTAATTTATGAAATAATTAAAGTATACTCGACGGGCGTGGTCTTTTGATTTAATACAGCCGTCAATCGATTTGGCGCTGTTAATTTTCCTCGAGGGCAATTCCTCTTGGTACACTCGAAGCAGCGTTTCTAAAACGTCATCGTTGAAACTTAATGAAGATTTTCGTGGAAAATCATCTCATTGTGATAAAATCGAATCAATCGAGTCGACGATTACAATTCGGAAGTGATCATGTTTTTAATTAAAAGTAAATTGATCGCCGATTAGCGCAGAGTGTTTTAAATTGATTCGTTTCTAGTCATAATTTTTTTCTTTTTTTGAAATAAAAAAGTTTTATCTTTTAAAGGAATCTATAATTAAAGAAACGATTCTTCGTTAATTGATATGTTAGTCTGTGATTAAAACGTTCGTGGGTTGTCGGGTAGTCTCATGAAAAGATTTTCATATGAATTATATTGATGTGTGTTTGAAATAAAAGAAAAAAAATTTCAACGTATTGATTAAATTTGAATATGTTCGTATCGATTTATGTATAAAAATATGAAATACTTTGAAGTTATTTTATATAGGCTATACAGGTTCTCTTGAAGTAAAAGAGTGTTCGTAAAAGTGTGACTAAAATAGCATTCTTTGATGTATTACACTCGCAGATTTCATAGAATAGCGACGACTATTTTGTAACATGTCAAAAAAAGCATTTTATAATTACTTTGACAAAAAAATCAAAATGCACATTACAAGCGAAATTAAAAAATGTCTAAAATATTTATTCTTTAATTTAAAATTTCCAGACTAACAACGATGCTACGTGCAAACTTTTGATAGCACTTTTCGTTATTGCAAAGCTTTCAATACGCAAACGAATATTTAAAAAGTATAAACGAAAGCTTCGAAAGACATAATTCATTTCGATACGAAAAAAGCTAAATACAAAAATTAATTCAACACAAATAAAGTATGCATACCGAACGGCAAGGGACCGCACACGGGGTTCGACATTTTTTCAGCGCGTTTATTTAATTTTTTCCCCGCAACAGTCGCATGAATAATAATGACAAACCTTGATAAGTCGCAAGGGCGTCTACGTCAACCTTTTCGACGCATGATTTACGTTTTTATTTATTTTCATACGAAAAAACATCGCGAAAAAAAAGGATTGCGCACACATCGGAGAGATCGAGGGCGAACAATCGATAAGATACGTTTCGCGTCTTGGGACGACGTATCGATTAATATTTATTTATTTACGCGTTATAAATATACATAAAATATATTTATAAGATACGTTCACTTTCTGTATTCCGTCAAGATTTATCTGACGGTTACATCGGGCCCGATGCGAAGTGACAGCTTGCGCCGTGCATTATATTTATTTTCAATATATTCCACGTATCCTTGCGCCTACTTTATATTTTCGTTTACTTATTTATACGTGTGCGTCATTAAATTGCATGTAACAGGTTCGAAATTTTAATTGTCGACGTCCTTGTGCAAAAAGGAGGTCTCGGATACGATGCGAAAACACGGAACTTTTTGATAGCGCCGACGCGTCCTTGTTATTAGCCCTTTTGGGAAAAGATAATATTTTTATTATATATATTGTGTGAGTTGTTTTGTTGGTTTCGAAAATATAAACGTCAAGATATGGACATAATTACAGGAGAGATTTGAGACGAGTCGAAGACAAGCCGTCCTGTTAAAAAATAACATGTACGCACGAGAAACGAAAAGAATTCCTCGACTCGGAGTATGTACAAATTGAGACGAGTTTAAATACTCGTTTATTATTTTAAAAACTCAATAAAGGTAATAAAATATCATTTGTTCTGAAGAGCGTCGGAATTTTTCCAATGTAAATTACAAGCATTTTTAAAAGTAATTAATACTTTAATTTTTTTAGCGTATCGTTCTCGTTCGGTATGTCAATCGATACCCTCTACGAACATTCGTATTCTTTAATAAAGCGATTCTTTTTCATCGAATTCTTCAATATGCAACAGTTCCATTTAAACTCTTACATTCAATTCCAACATTTTTCCATCAATTTGATTAAACGAACTCACTCGCATAGACATTCACACATCCCCCGAATCTACATTCAAAGCTGACGTAATAAAACTCGTTCTTCGACCCAAACAGACACACAAAAAAAAGTTAATAAATACACCGGATCGAAGGGTCGAACGTAGAGTGGGCGTATCGAACTTTCGATTGACAAAAGCTCGCTGAAGGGTCCCGAAGTACCGTTCGCCAATCGGGCGGGAAACATCGCCTCTCTCGAAAGCGCCTTCGCAAATCGCGACGTGTGTGTGTGTGCCATGTCGGCGAATGTGATAAATATTATATGAGATATATTATATAATGAATTATTTCGTCGGGTCGCATCAATCGGGTGTTCGTATCGGAATGATCGATCGCCTCGTCCGTTAAAGCCTCGCGAAACGTCGCAATGAATTAACTCGGCGAGTTTTATTGTTGGGAAATGAAAAAATATGAATGTATGGAGTGTCGTAAAAAAAGTTTGTGATGTAAGAAACATTTTTATGATTCATTTCATATTGTGGTGAATTTATATCTCATTTCACCTTAAGGCTATTAAAAAAATAACGAGTCAATGATGTATTTATTCGAAATCTAAATAAGGAAAAGTCTGATGTGTGTTCGACGAATTAATAAAGTTCGATCGAAAGAACTGGTGAAATATATTTTTATATAAAAAAATAAAATTATATTTTAAAAATGATGATATATTTAAAAATATATTATTTTAACCTTTTGGGAGCAATGAATATGAATAATCAATGTGCATTTTTATTTTTTATTGCACTCTGTATATAAATTAACATGCATATAAATCATCGATTGAAAATTTGTCGATAAAGTTGACGAGTTCTTGTTTGAAACGTGTATTTAGAATTTGAACTGTGTAATTACGTCGGAATAAAAAAGAATCGAGATTTCCATATAATTTGAATAAAGTTAAATTTAGAATATTACGAATTTTTTAAATAAACAATTTCGTAAACGCAAAAAAAAACATTAAAAATCCCAATCGAAATTATGCAATCCGCACATTTAAAAACCAAATCCATTCCGCGAAAAGCACACACAAAAACGAAAAGCGGGCGAAAATATACGAAAAAAAAAAACTCAATTTCGAAACGGCACATCGAAACAGTGTAAACAATGTCCACAGAAAAATATATATATAAACATAAATAGGCGAAGCCCTTTTGTTCGATCGAATTTTCAATTAAAGCGCGCGCGCGCGGCCACCGTTCGGACGGGTCATTAAGCTTTTTTAATTGAAAACCGAACCGACCCTCGCGGCTGAGGGACGGGCATTGAGGGTGAGGGTTCATCACGCTCGAATCAACCCCGATGATGGCCACATTTAGAAACGAGAAAGGTCAAACGATCCGCGAACGTGACGTCGCTTTTTTTAGATCGCGTACGACCGGGATTTGGGAAGATTCCGTGTAATTCGGGACGGATTCAAAAATCGTAGCGAAGCTTGATCGGTAGTGTTGGGAAATGTATTTCGAATAAAAGGTAGGAATGGTTTAGTTTTATGTAAATAGTAAAGTCAATCAAATTTTGTTTAGAATGGAATATAGAAAAGGTTATTGTTTTGAGTGAAGTTGCTAGTTTTTTAATGGGTGATGATTGAAAAATTAATCAAAATATAATTGAATGTATTATATTTATATAATATGATTGTATTATAATATAATATTCGCCTATGTGAGATAGATAAAAAAGGTTGTAGGCCGCTGTCGAGAAAAAAGAAGCGGCGATACAACACAATACGGTCGCACAATGGGCAGCCGATTCAGAGTTGGAAAAATCCGACGATGGAAAATCAAATCGGCGAACTGTTGCCGATGGAAATTCCATTATGCGTTTATTTTCGGCCACAATGCAGCGGTCGGTTATCGCGGAAACGAAAGGAAAAGCTCAAAGCTTTCGAGTGACGATTTTCCCAGTGAAAAGAAGTCGGCGAGAGTCGGTGGGTCGGAAAACCTCGTTTGTGAAATGCGCACGCTTTTCCGCACCGACAATAGACCGAAGAAAGAGCCGAAAATTTTATATGGAAATTTAAAAGTTGAGCGATGAATAGTTTTCGGAAAATATGATCGAATCGGCGACAATACGCGATACACTTATCGATTTGATGATAACCTTTTATATAATAACATTATATTATATAATATGTAGCGGTATATGTGCGAAATTAACTACAATTGAATGTGTTTCGTAGAATAGGTCAATAGTTTAATTCATAAGGTTATTTACCGTATGTTTGGGTGCATGTTGGTGTTCCAGTTTCATATTTGCACATCGGTTTAAAGCTGCCAATCGCCTGTAAAGTGACTGCAACGAATCTGCATCTAGGAATGGGTGGTCACTTTGGACGCCTGACACATCTATGGGAAACTGCATATCTGTGGAAAAAAATATAAATATATAATACATGAATACTTTCAACAATAGAATCAGATATATTGATTTTTTAAATTTTAGCATGTACAAAATGCGTATGTGAATAGTGAAAGTTATATATATAAAAATAAATATATAAAATGTATAGAATTTGTTAAACTTATAATGTAAAGAGAAAAATATTGCTAGTGACCTAAATCAATAAAAAAGATAACAAATAACTGGGGCGTATTTGCTACGAGCACTCGACAAAGGGGAATATTTTCCCAGAAACAGAAACCGACATACAGTATATACGTACATAAAAAAAATCGTATTTAATATTTTCATTGAAAAAGTTTTTAATTAAATATTTCGTACCGTAGATCCAACTAATAATCCATTTATAGGACGAAAGCTAAATGTAAAGCGAAATGAAGAAGTCTCTTGCGGGATATAATATAATAAATTACCGAGATCTGTGTATTAAAGAAACGTCGCGCGACTAAAGGAGAATATTTCGAACGCTTATTTACTAAACAGGTCAGACGATTGCATTACGCTTAATTAAAATAAATGGAATTTTTTACTGCGACCCCGGCAGAGCCTTATATAAAAAGGAGATCTTCTTTATGTCGCAGGACGTAATAGCGAAAGTGGGCCGGATTATCCTTGACCATTGCGAGCGAAACTCGCGAAAAACTCGCGAAAACGTAATGGAAATGCTTAATCCGATGTGCGTGGAAATGATTACGAGATATTTTCCCGGAAAATCCGTCAGATTTGTCCGCTTCCCACATATTTATACGTCGATACCATTGTTTCGCATTTTTCGAATAATAAATATTAATGATTTTCGGCGCAGTCACGCGATCTTTGCACGCTTTCGCATACTCGTATATAATTAAATCTAATCGCGCTATCTTCGATCTCGTCACACGTTTCGGCGGATTTCGGGAAAATCTCGATGCGAGGGCGAAAGGAACGAATTTAAAATGGAAACATACAGCCGGAAAGCACTCTAAATATTTAGTGTGTGCGTTTGAGGGCTTTTACGCAAAGTAATTTCGGCCACACAATGCCTTTTCGTTGGCGCGCGAAAAATGCACGATGTCCTCGTTGTGGGAATTTCGGGATCCCGGAAAAATTTAACGTTGAGCTATCGTTGAAGGCTTTATCAGGATTTTTTTGCTGTATTTGACAGTTCACTTTACAAAAAAATATATTTTTTATAAAATATCTGCAATTTGTGAACGAATTAGCGTTTGAAGAAATTAAAATAAAATTTATTATGGAAATTCTGTTATCACACCTTAGTTAGTAAGAAAGCTTCATTGTAAAAATGTAAATTTTATATAAAAGAACAAAGAAACTTTTATAATCTAAATAATATGGAACTATTTCGTTTTGAACATACGATATTTAAAAAAATATATATTACGAATATTTTTCTATAGCGGAACATAACAATTTTCAGTGTTTTTGTACTTCTAAAAATATCTCAATATTATATTTTGGCTAGACTTCTGCAAGTTTAATAATATTTCACAGTCGCATTTAAAATTCACCGATTATCCAACGGTCCATGATTAAAAACGTAAACCGTTAAAAAAAAAAAAAAAAAATTTTCCCCAAAGAGAGAACCGAGCTAATTAATATGCGCGAGAAAATTTCACGATCGCTCACAGCGAAAAACCGTGAAACATCCGTTCGTGTATACCAGCCTGAATTTTTTTCATTAAAAGCATTTTGCGAATGTTTCACCGAAGTGAAAAAATTCTTCAATAACGAAACCATGAAGACGAGGTAGATTCTATGGGCAGGAAAAGCTGAGTTATTTCGAAATTTCGGTAATACAGAAGAAGTCGAGAGTTTACGTTATGTTTCGTAGTAATTTTCAACATCTTCTAACAAAATTTTTGAAGTTTGAACATTACCGACTTTAATTCAAATGTGAAATATGAAAAAGTAGTATATTTAATGAAATTAAATCAAAATCAGATTAGAGAGCTATTGTTGTAACATTCAATTATTCTTGATAGGTTCAACATTCGAACGTACTCGTATACTTAGTATTCCTAACGAATTTCATACGCAGAAAATAAACGACACAAACAATCAAACTTCGCATTAGCATTTATTTATAACCATCGTAAATAACGAAACGTTCCGATCCGAAGCAAATATAATAGTTTATATGCGGCTTTCGAGTGGCCACTCGAAACATGAATCACTCGTATACACGGAACGGATATGGACCAGATGATTTTCGCATTATCGCACAATATAATTTTATTTCATATTATATTCACGTTTTACAGCTGGGAAATGCATCTTTGTGTGCGCGTTGCGAACTTTCAAAAGCACTTTTCACGGATCGTGTCCATTACGAATCGTTTTTCTGACACACGCACGCATTGTGTGCCGTTCTCACGTGTCCCTTTTGTAAAATTCAACGTGACATTACCAATTTCATAACGCGACTATTTGTATTCATATCGAGAACAGGCGAAAAAAAAAATCATAATGCGGATAAATATTTAAAAGAGAACCTCCCCGCGGCATGGTAGACTACGTCATTTGTCATAATCATTCGTTTCAGTTGTTTCGGTTGTGTTATATCACCGTTTTTTCGACAATTTTCCTTTTTTGTCTGTGTATTCGGCAACGAGGACGAAAGGGAAAATTTGATGGAAATTCTGCAGGGCACGTTAAGCGTATGAATATTATATTTCGAGAGGCTCGCATCGTTGCGAGGTAAACGAAGTCAATGTTTGGATTGTGGCAATCTGTCATACGCAACGAACGCGATATATAATAGAATAAAAAAACAATTTCTACATAAGCAAAGCATAAAGGGAAAGTATATCGAGATAGCGAAGAAATTCCATCAAGAGATTTTCGATGATCTTCTTAAAGGTAACCGATCTTCGTTTCCAATATTTTTATTTATAGAAGAGAGGATAGTGGGGCGAATTTATTTTTCCCTAAATCCATATACAAAAATGCTTCTTCCTTTATTTTTCCAAATATAAAACATTATTTAAAAAAAACACAAAAAACAAATGAATCAAATCGGAAAAACACTTGAAATACTCCGAATAGCAATCATTAGTCAGTGTTTATATAGGCACTAAAAAAAATGCAATCAATGCGAATAAATCACGTACGTTTCTATTCTAATAATAAAATCACGTACGCGCACAAAAAATACTTAAATTTTTTCATACAGAAAACACATCATATGCGACTATTAAAAATTACGTAATTGCGGATCAAAACTTCAAATCCACTTTCCATATACGGAACATCTCGCGTCACAGATCGAATTAGAAAAGTCGACCGCGGACCCGAAAAACGCAAAAAAACTTCGAAAATCCACAACACAACGACAACTCCAATAACACCGTCGAACAGAGGCACTATTTTGCAACATTTTGAGAACATCTGTTCCTCGGTGCGGTCAAGTATGTTCAGTACATGTTGTATATTATGAGTGTGCGTCATAGATAAATGTCGGCGATCGAACACGTACATTATGATACACCGAACAGGGACAAGCCGTCTGCTGCTGACTATTGCATCAGCGTCTGATTTTGCAAATCTTTGATCTGAGATTTAACGATATACGTTCGTATGTTTCTTGGAAGACTTGAGGAAAATCTGGAAGGAAAAGTACTAGATGAAAAACCCACACTCGAAAAACTTTATAAGGACTCGTTTCAATTTTCTGCTTAAATCGTTAAAGATTGATTGACAATTTCTGATAATTTAAGGACTGGAAAAGTTTATGAATAATTTAAACACAAAACGATCGAATCGATAACTCAATCAGTGTCTAAAATCTAGAACACTCGAATTCGAATTATATTGTGCTCGCAGATACTATTCGCAGAATTTTCTATTATTTCTCCAGTTAGAGGACATCAATCAAAATTTATTTGCAGAAAGGCAGGCCTTGCGAGTCCATTTCGGTCTTCGTAACATAAATCGATTCGATACAAAAGTTAACGCACGTGTTCGAGCCGATCATCGCCACAGTAATTTATGATGTCGTGACAGATCGCTAATAAGCGAAAACGCGTTTTTCTTATACGGTGTATATGATACGAACATTTTTTTTTCGTTCGCGCGAAATCGCCGCTGCTCAATTTAATAATTGACGGTTTGTGAAAAACATAAAAATGAATATAAAAAAGCGTCGAGTTAAAATGGACTTCCATAACAAGAAAATTGCTGGTTCGAGACGAGACAAGACCGCTCTCGGAAACGAGGTGTCAATCGTTTAGCTGATATCTCACGCTGTTTGTGATTTTTTATTGAAATATTCGCGATTATGTTTCTTTTCGTATGGTTATATGATGTAATGAGATTCGTGGATTGAATAAATCTAATCAGTATAATACTTAAATATTTTATTATCGAATTTCAGAAACTGAAAAAATAATGACCCATAATAAAATTTTATTAAAATTGGGTTAACTTTGAATGGATTATCGAAAGATGCTTTTAGATAAGAAATTGGAATTTTTCTCTGAAATGAAAAAGATTAAAACGATTTTCAATAAACCTCGTTTTAGCATAAATTTTTTTCAAAAGCACGAATGTAAATGGTTATTTCCTGTACTTACAATGCAATAAAAAAGCGAATGAACAAAAAAAAAACAAACAAACGTCATCAATAAAATAAATTAGTTTTCGAAAAACACCGCAGTCCTATAAAAACAATCGAGTTTGCCAATGAATCGATTTCGCCGCGAATTCAATATCGAAGGCGATTTCGGTCCGACGTTTCCGCATCCGTTGAACGTTTGTTCGCAACTTTGAAGAGACGTCGATTTTCCAATAGCGTCCCGCTTTTCCCGGAAGCAGGCCTGGCCCGCTCGTCTAATATCCTGAAAATTAGGACCTAATTTCGCAACGGTCCTGGAAAAGCGACTCGAGAAAACCTTTTCGCAATTTACATCGGTTGTTGCCTAACCCAATATAACACGGGGTATAATGACGCATCGTCGCGAGGTCGACTCGCACGTGTCGGTTCTATTAAATTTTCATATTATACGAGCATGAGTATTGCTGAATTCGATTTAAAGTCGTTTCCAATCTTGTTCTGTATATAAAATCGTTTTTAGTTCGTTTAGAACGGTAGTGTGCGCCAAAAGTGGCGTTGATGAAGTCCGTTCGCGTTTCAGTGAGGCGTGTCGCGAAAATCGGAAGTAAGAGTTTCTAAATTCGTTCGCGAATACGTTCCAGTTGAAAATTAAGTTCAAACGAATATTTATCATCATGAAAGTTTTTTTCTCACGTGTTTACTTCGTCTTAATCGCTCGTCTGGAAGATTAACTACGTTTATACGATCACGTACAGAGTTTCACGTTTTCTCAACTTTTCATTTTGTACACATTATGAATTGTGAACGGCGGAAATTTCTCGCGACCGACGTCGTTATCAGTCCACGGGTGTATTGTGTTAAATAAAATTACGGAAAAATCATCACGTAAATTCTATGGGCCGTTTCACGATCGAAGACTTCCGTTTCGGTTCAGTTGTCACTTTGAAGCTTTGTTGCGAAAAGAACACGAAACCGAAAGGAGTGTTCAGGGGTACTTGTGCGCGGGCAGTCGTGCCAAAACCGAGTTTTTAGTCAAGAAATTTCGGTAATTGAGTTCGTTGTTCGGGTGCTTTCAGTTTCGCACTTTGTCCAGAAAAAGGAAGCAAGGAGACGAGTTTCTCATGAAGTTAACTTTCTATATTAATAATTCTCGTCTTTTATAGCGAGCGTTATCCCGACTTAAACGCTCCATAAATTTTATATGTTATCCAAAAGTAAGAATCATATAATAATTTTGCGACAAAATCAACTATAAAAATTCATGGAAAATTTAATATATAAAGTATATATTAATTTTGATTATTATTCATTTTTACATTAAGTGCATACAACTACAGCCAAAAAATTCACATAAATAATAATTTAAAAATATCGAAACGTAGTTCCAGGAAACGTACAAACGGTACAACGCACGTGCGTGAAAGGGTTAACGAGCGACCAGAACACCTGAAACTTTCATCAACGGGGCGGCTTTCAGTCGTTATATAAATCATTTCGCTGACCGATCGGCACGCACTTCTTTCACGAACGATTTATGCCCATCGGGGCGTCGTGTTGCTAAACTGGACAAGCGCGTGCGCGAGTTAACACGTTGTGTGCCCAACCTGGGCCACATAAGCTAGGGATACCAGACGAAAAACGTGAAAAGGAGGACAATTTGTTATGTTTAAACGAAAAAGTTGACATTTCATTATTATCTTTGTAGTTGTCTTTCTAAACAACTAATGGGAGTACACAGTTGCGTGACAAAGTAGGCATTTTATGTTAATCTTGAAGTTGAAAATTCTTATTCGGTGTACTCTTATCTATATCATCTTTAAAATTATTTAAAGACAAAACAAATATAAGACAGGTAATTTCGTTGTAAAATATTTAATTTTAATCGAAAAAGGTTAATATATTCTCCATTTAGATAGCATACAGTAACCCTACACATAACGGTCACGGAAAACGCAACCATACAATATGAATTTCCAACAATTTTTCTATCATAGATTTACTTTCTGTAATAAATCGTGTACGTGATCGCGATGAGAGCACTCTTGAAAAAACGCAACGAAGATACAACCGTTATCAACATGTTGAGTAACGAACTAAATGAAATTTCATATAAAAATCAAACTATGCAACCGAGAATGCAGGACAACATTTTTTTTTGAAAAGTTGGTCACATCGACGGCCATCATCAATCTCGGTAAGAAACGGGAGGAGCCGAGCATGACACTGTCGGGGTGGTATGATTTAAGACCAAGTGAAATCGAGTCGTCCATTCATCAGGCCGATGGTAATTGATGATGCGGTCTCGTCTGCAGCACGATGCACTTGCAAGAAATAGAACCGAAGCGTGGCCTCGACTTCAGTGGTCTTCGTATCTGATGTGGCCGTTGAAGCGGCCGATTGATTCGTCTCCACTGTTCGTACAGGTATGCCAGAGTCGTGGTTGTAAAAAGAGATCGTTATTTTATAAATAAATACGAAAAAAATGCTCGCGGAGAAGCCGAGATGCAAAAGGAAGTGTTTTTTATTGATGGTTTTTACGCGCTTGAAAGTCGAGTGTGGAAAAGGGCATCGTACTGTGTTTGTGTGTTAAGAAATCATAGTTTCTGTGTAAAAAATAGTTTCGTTCGGTTTTTATAGCGCTTACTATGAAGAGTATGTTGCTCGACACGGTGTTAATTAAAACTAAGAAAGTTTTCAAAGCCAGTTACTTGTCGGTCTCTAGTTAAAGTCTCACTGACGCACGTACGCATTTGTTTAGGTCAGCTGTGCAAAAAATGTTATTACACTAAAATAAACATGTGCGGAACCACGATTGGACGAGGAAAAAATCATTTTATGTTTTCAATATGCAGAGAGCTTATTTGAGGATGGAGGAAAACGCCGAGTAGTATTATGCGATGGCCGTAAAATTCAATTTATCGTATAATGTCCTTATTTTATCAAGACTTAAGTCTATCTATCCCTTCGGCATACACACGCGTTGTTAATCCACAAGGACGCAAAAAAGAAAATTCCTCCGGAGATTTTATCCCCATCGTTATAGCGACGCGATAAATTTTAAACGAACAAGAATTTTCAATAAATTTTGGAGGTCGAATATTTTCGCATTACGTTCCAAAATTGTAAAGAATCTTTTATGCGAATAATTTTAATTAGAGATTGTAAAAAAAATACACCGACACATAATTAGCGAACTTTGAAACGATCCAAACTGCTAAAATGTTTCAGTTAGCTACGAAATTCAATGTGAAAACTTTGGAGTGCGTCAAATTATACACAAACGTAATAGGAAAGGGCTCAAAGTATAAAATACACGTATATATGTATATTATACTTGAAGTATTGGAGAAACATCAGATGAGAGAAATATTAAAATCAACTTAGTTACGTGATTTATTATATACAAAAATGAGCTGTTTATGGTAAAACACTAATCAATACCCTAATTTCAATTAATAATTCAATTTGAAATGAAGCTCATATTAATTTTCTCAATAAAACAAATCCCAATATAAATTATCCTAAATATAAAATGCGATATCAATTAAATTTTCAAGATCTAGTTTCATTTATTGCACAGTATTTATCAATTATTTAGTGTTTTATGGAAATATTATATACTAAAAACAAGACAGTTGATTGACATCGAATAAAAAAGCGTTTAAAAATCAAACATGATCGTTTTAACAGTGCACATCGTTAGCCCTATTAGTGTTCAACCGCTTATCGTTTCACACTCTTATAAAGCGATCTCGAATGCGTTTCTTTCGCGCCCTACATAACCATGGGAGCGAGTTCAATTAAAAAGTTAATTCGTGAGTCTTTTCCGAACAGCTAAGCCATAAAGTCTCGTTTGTTCCCTCACCCCGATTTATCAATATTCAACAAGTCCGGTAATTAAACGAGGTAAGAAAGAGAAAAGTTTAAAACTTAAAGCTCGTTACTTAATTACGGTCGCACGGACGTTGGATGCCGTTCGAATCCGCCATGCCGAACGATCCAAATAGACTATGAATATAATTCGATATAATAAAAAACGAGATGAAGAGGGAAATTCATAAATCGCGTCGGATTTAAAATAATTTACAGTCGAACATAAACAAAGATCATTTTTTGTAAGCTCGCTTCCAAGATAAACTTGAAGCGCGATTGCGTATTTTGCTGTCAGTTTTCAATTATCTCGTACGTCATTTGCGTTCTCTCTAACAATGTATGGAGTATAAAATACTGTAAGGAAGTTCAAGCTATGTATATACATACCGCGTTTAACATATTTCAAACGTTTCGTAAACAAATGTACGAGATGCATATGAAAGTTGGCATAAAGTTGAAAAATTGTGTAACACAAAAAAAGAGTGTTTGATCTGAAAAATTCCGTTTTCGAAATGAAACATTCATGCGATATTGAATTTCATCAAAAACAAAAGACTTTCAATATGCAAATCGTTGGTTCTAACATAAATGCACAATCGAATGATATATGACTGACTGGTAAGTATAATCGTAAATTATACAAGTAGCGTCATCAGCAATGAAACTTGCAACCGGATTTCTCATTTACGATGGGTTTTAAGATGGGTCCTAAAGCTATTGAAACTTTGCAGTATCAACATTCGAGTTTATTAGTAAGATTTATTTCTGATTCCATTTTTCCCAAGGTCAATTTATATGAAGGTTCAAATAAGTGCATCAAATACGGTCGAGTCATAAAAGAAAAGGATGTGAACATTATTTGTGGGGATGGCCGTAAAGTGTATGTAATTTAATACTAAAAATGATAATAAAATTCACGAGAGTCGAGCCAGTTGTATTTCAAGATTGAAAACGGTCGACTTTCGAATAGTTTGATACCCAGTCTTATACGCGTTCCATGAATTTGCAATACGAATAGAATCGTTTGATCAAAACTTCAAAGTACTCCACCTATGAATATTTCATTGCATATCGAATCGAGCAATATAATTCGTTGTACAGATCAAATATGAACGTCGAAAATCGTAATTTGTAACTGAAAAACTATTCGACGTAGGTGTTATTTTAAAGCAGTCCATGTGCAGAAACCGTTCACGATTTCATTGATAATTTAAAGTGCGTTCCAAAGTAATTTGCAGATAATCGAAGAATCTAAGTAATCCCTTTTTAAAATGTGGATTTGCCGACTGTAAAAAATGTGGAATTCAAGTGTTCATCGATAGATAATTACTATTTCTCATTGCGACAAGCGTTAGAAAATGCAGTTTATCCAGGGCAAACAGTTTCGCACGGTGTTGTTATGGATAATTTCCCAACACTATGGCTAACGTGTTAAAACCATATGTTATTAGACTTTAAATAAACGCAAATTAATATTATATACTTTCAAATTAACTTAATGGCCTCGATTAAAAATCCGGTATAAACGCAAAATAAATAATGTCGATCAAACAAAGTTTTCTGCGATTAAAACATAATCGTGACGTGCGTGTATGAGGACGAAGCAAAACAAATTACGCCACGCCGTGATTGATTGATGATGAGAAAAGCTTTCTAGTTAGGGGTGATATTTTTCACAAACCGTCACAATTAACGAAGGAAAATACAAGGAGGCTTAATCGAATGAAAAGTTTGGAAAACGACCGGAAAAATACGCAATTTCGTAGCTCGAAAAAGTGCTAAGAAGCAATTAAGATGTAAACTTTTCACGCGCAATTTCAGTAATAAATTACATTGCCGACATAAATTTGAATTAATGAACACGTCCAAAAAAATAACATAATCAAATAAACAAATACGAAAAGTTCGATATTATTTATAAAAAATAAAATAAAATAAAAAATAATCGAGCACGTACGCATGTGCGCATTTCAGCAAAGAATTTCCTTTGAAGTCGAGCGACTAGAATTAAACTCTCGAAGTAATTTTGCGCAATTTAAACGAACGCTCAAAGCAAACAAACTAAAAAACAAACAAAACATCTGAAAATTAAATTATAACCGAGCGATTTCGATCGAACGCGTCTAGCTCGAGATCGGCTAACGTCTGCGAGGACGCCAAGGAGAAGCTTTCTAGCAAAACGCAGAAATATATAATACGTAGAAAACCGACGCGACTGAATAGCATTCGTATGAAAGCAGCATAATCGGGTGCAATTAAGTGAGCCGTGTTGCAGACGGGCTGCTATATTTATTCATGAAGCCGCTGAAGAACATCGACGAGACTGCATGGCGCACTCACCAACCCGGTTTGATTGACAAGCGAACGTGGTAAAGTGGTCAACGGCCCGGTTTCTGCCGTCGATGGAACTATATAAAATACATAATACGAATAAAATGGCATTCGAGTCGAACGGCAGATGAAAAACGGCCGAGAGGAGGAGAAAATCCTTTCGCGCGAAAAACTAGGCGAAAGCGTTGCAGCGAATGCGCGACGACTATAATGGATGTTTGTTTTCATTTATTTATGATTGTCTGCAAAAAAATATGATACGTCGATGCATGAATTATGTTATTGCTGAAGCTGGAAAATGCGGAGGATGCTTTTGTATATCGCTGACGTTTAGGAATATATAATGTGAATAAATTTTTTGCGCGTTCGGGTCAAGTTGTGGCACTCGACTATTAAAGGCGCGTTTCGCTATTTACGACCGCTGCACTGTTTTAAATTGAATCTTATATAAACAAAAATATATCCCAAATAAACAAGTATATGATGCATCCGGTAATCTATATTACAAACGTTTAACATTTTCACAAATTCCGATTACGTAATTAAATTTTTTTCCATACAAGAATCCGTTGATCGTCAATCGGTATCTGCTATATACAACGGCTCGCACGAATTCTTTGAAATCGATAAAAAGCAACAGAAGTACAGTTGTTCGATAAAATATGGGTGGCGGCACACCAAGCCGCGGACAAGAAGAAGATCACTGGCATTTTTATTTTATTTCTTTTTTTTGCGATAAAGTTCGCGATGCTGAAGTCGCATCCAGTTATACTGATGCAATGCGATGCAACTGTCCGAGACACGAATGCACTCCGATGGCATCCCGGTACCGGCGGCCAAGAACAGAGCCGGCCTTTGTAGTGCCGAATATTCCAATTTAAGAGAAAACTTACTTCTTCGTATTCTTCCTGTGCCACTTAAATGAAGTACGACGACCACCGAGCGACGTCCATATCGGAAAGTACTGTTTTAAAAGTACCGATTGTTCGGTCCGTGAAGTTTTTCTTTTAGACACGATCGACTTTGTAAGTATGAAATATTGTTTTACTTATTTTTCGTGTATCTATAATGTTGTTTAAGTGTTCCAATTTGCGGTTATTTTTTTTTAATGAATATATGTATGAACCTACAAAAGCTTTTATGCCTCTTTTTAAAGATTCATTAAATTCACTTAGTATTAGCTACGAGCTAGTGAATTTAATACATCAATGCATTATGTATGAAACGTCCGACATATTAAAGCATCATTTATTTACAAAAAAACATAGAACAAACCTAAATTTTTCTAACAATAAGATTAAAATCCACAAGAGTATATTTTGTTCCAAAAATTACATTTTCCGACTATTTACATCAAACGAAAACTCGACATCGACGTACGCGTACAAATAACATTCATTTGCTTCGAGATACGTCGTCGCTTTCAAGATAACGCAAACAAGCATATGCGAGGCGTGAAAAGCGCTCAAAATTTCACTCTTCGGCGTATTTAACACGACGACGTCTAGTTTGGGAAATGCGGCGTTAAGGAGCGTTGTTTTTCGCAGATAAGGCTTTTCCGTGCGCTTTCCCCGAAAAACGAACGGCGATTTTTCGCCACGTCGATTATTTTACGCGGAGACAAAACTAACGAGCCGTGAAGCAAAAAGTCGATATTCTCGCTTTTGTTCTTGTCGTGGGTACTCAATTTGGGGAGATTTCGTCCTTTGTACGAAATGAAAACCGCAAGTCTGTAAAAATGTATATTTTGGAAATTTAGAGTTCAGTTAATGGCTCGTGCGCTTTTATGTGTATTTTTTTAATACATATTTGATCTTTATCACGAATAAAAACGTATTGATTTTATGATAAAAAAAGCTTGAAAAGTAATAAAATTGATGAATCAAGAATAACCGCCCATTAATATAATATGTTATAAGAAAAGTTACACGTGCGCAATCGTTCGTAGGAGTCGAACAATATTTAGAATTCAAACTAAAATCAAAATAGAATCAACCCTACATTAAAATTAAATTTCAACAGCCTATATTTAGTCTTCGATAAGATAAGAGAACGACATCGAAAGGCACAAAAAGAGACATTGTGAAGTATTGTATCTCATTGTCGAACGGGGTCGCGGCTCAATTGCAAACTGGGGCGGAAACGCTTCGAAGACGGGTTTTCTTTAACCCTTTTGATTGTGAACGATTCGTGGTAATGTTTGTCCACGGTTTCGTAGTGTAAATAATGAGCCTGCTTAGGTCGTAGGTCTGATAAAAATAATGGTCAGAGGACGGATTCTCCGGGGACTATCGGTGTCCGGTTCGCTCCATTGCCGTATACGGCGACGTTAATTTATCAGGTGAGATATTGAGTTTGTTGATGTTTAGAAATCGTCCATGTAATGTGGGTTATGAATTGTGTAACACGGCGATCTAAAAGATTATTGATTTATAAAATAAATGAATTTTTAATCGATCCAAATGTTATAACTGCGTATTAACAGTGTAAACGGTTGGATTTAAAAAAGTTTTCACATTTTCGAAGCTTTGAATCGTCGTTACGTGAAATTAAAAAAAAAATCAAAAAGTACAAAATGCGGAAAAGCACAGGTGAAATTCGCACGAGTAAACACGTGCACGTACCGTTGCGCACGGTCCGTAGTATATAAATTGTCGAGTAAATACGCACGCACCGTAAGCACACAATTTAATCCTGTAATACGAGCCAGGGGCATGTTTCCGAATTGTTTTCTTCGCACTCGTTCGTACATAACGAGGATTTTCCATCGGAGACCTCGTGATCTAAGCCTCGATGGAAATATTTCGAATTTGTCGGGAAAATCGGATGAAGTCTGTGCGAATAACTGACGATATTTTCACTAAAATAGAGACTGTTTTTCGAAAATGTTTGAAAAAGTACAAAAGGGAAAAATATTTTTCTGTAATTACAGATACTCATAATGAGCCGGGAAAAAGTAGTAGGAATATACTTCGTTTGCTCCGAGATCATAGTTCCAGGAAAACAATTTTCGCTAGTAAAATTATCCATTGTTCGCCTTTGCCTTTAGCAGTTTTGAACGTAATTCAAAGAGCAGTTAACTACGTATAACGACAGTTTAAGCGATGATGACCATTTTACATACCTTATATTATATTTTGTATATACATTTTCGTTACATTTCCATTGACCGTGAACATAATATGTAACTACTGTCAGGGTGTATTCTACTGGGTGAAAATGAAAATTATTTTTCATTTACTGAAATGTCACTAAAACTTTTAGTTCATTTTTAATCAAATTATCTGTTCACTGAGTATACATTTTTTATGCTTCGTAGATACGTTCAGGTAAAAGCGAAAAGGTAAATTTTCGTACATACCTTCATACATTTGTGCATACTGCGGAAAACCGGCCGCTCTCAACCATTTACAAGCTTCGGTTGCCTCGATCTCTGAAAAAAACAGAAACGAAAAAACGATAAGCATGTGTATATAAAATATTTTTGTGTGAGTGAAACGGGTAGACTCGGAGACGCGAAAGTGTCACGCAATTTTATTGGAAACAAATTGCATTAATGGCGTAGGAAACAATTTCCCAGAGGAAGAATTACGAGGATGGCACATTTCCACATCCAATATTGACACAATTTTCTTTTCCAATTACGCTCAACGGCACGATAAATCCAGATGATCTAATGTTGTCAACTGGTATTTACTATACATAAAAAAACAACAATTAAATTAGAATGGTATGTACATCATTATTTTCGTAAATCACGATCAATTTAGAAACATAAGGAAAAAATATAAATAAATTAATAGTTAAAATAATCAACTATTAAATCGATGGATAAATTATTCGGCAGTATTTACATCTCAATTTTCCGGTATTGTGAAATATTCAAACTCTTATACGAGGCCCGAGTTCTCATAAAAAATTCACAAGGGGTGAAATTCGAAGTCGGCAGAAATTTTCCACTCTCCGGCGTCGGTAAATATGGAATTTGACATAATTACCAAGCGGAGAGGAATTTTCCAATCAAAACTTTTCGTTTCTTAATCGCGCTCCGATAATTGCTGAATTCTGCGAAAAAGAAACGAGTAATGGACGTGGATAAGTGAGCGATTAATTAGTAAGAACGACTATCGCAAAACGCTCGCTCCTTACTCAGATGCGAAAACTTTTCGTCAAAAGCGACCCCGTTGTTTCGCGAAAATTCTACGTTGTAAAAACTCAAGATATTACTTTGACAACAATTTCGAATAAACGACTTGAAGCCGAAGCGAAAAAGAACATTAAAAAAAACAGAAAGATCGATTTGAGCCGTTCAACTAGAGCCCAATCAGCAACTTCAAAAAAATTCAATAAAAAAATAAAATACGGCTAATACTAAAGCATATTGAGAATCTAAAGTACCATTATATAAAAAGCACTTGGAATCCATATGAAGTTGTTAGGCGACCCAAGTCCGAGGACCCAAACTTTTCGATATCAATCATAGGAACGGCAGCCCACCAAAAAGGACGATTTATAATGTCGTTGATCATTCGTAGATGCGGAGGACGGTTTGGTTCTCGCTTTTAAAACGTCACTCAGATTCAATTAACCGACGGCGATAGGCCTTTGTGCGCTAAGCCCTAAAATTGAATGAACGGGAAAAAATAAACCCTTTCATGGCGGTCCCAGGACGCCGTTCACGCATAAGGGATCGCCTAATGAAATTAGGCACGGATTTATCCTATTTTATTCATGTCCGAATGCTTTTTTAAAAGGGCCCCTAATCGGCGGTCGCGGAGCGTGAAAACCGACCGGTTCCCCATCGGACTTATTTTTTTGTTTCTATTTTATTCCGTCTCGATCGGAATATTTTTGTTAATTATAATGTCCGATATTGGTTTCAATGAGTCGCTGTTTTGAGGTGAAGCTAAAGAATTTAGCTTGTGATTGGTTGTTGGGTTGTACTTGTGGCGGTAGCATGAAAAAAGTTTTCCAAGTTTCTTTAGTGATCATAACAGCTATATTTTATTCGAGACGCAGTTGCTTCGAGAATAAGTTCAGTGAAATAAATAATTTTGTATACATAGTACAAATACTTTGAAAAATTAGCAAGAATTTAAATTATCAATCTTCATTTCTTCAATCATTAAAATAACATAAGGCCAAATTAACAATACTCTCCTGAATTCCTTCCTCAAATAATTCCAATATATTTAACACAAAAGATTCCAAGACATCCGACGAGGCAAAATTACGGACAATGGCAAAAGATCAATTCAATTTCTAGGTCACTTCAATGCTAAAAGACAACAATCAAAATCGAAAGAAAACCCACCCGCAAAGCGCAAAGACGGTTTAAACGCCATCACAAATATATATGTATTACCTCGTTTGTGATCGAACATTTATTACGCAGACGATGCGCTTTATACCTCGCGTACACACACACACACTACACGTCGGCTATGAAATCATTGTGCAATGGTAAAATATGAACACCGCATAATGTGTTTTATCCGAGTGTATGTGCGCAGCTGTCGAGAGTACCGGCGTAGGTGTGAAATTTCTTATTCATGAGCTCTAAATCATCGGCGGCGTTCGCAATTTCATTTATAAACTGTAATCGATTTTAAGTGTATTGTGCAACGATACTAATTTACTGTCGGTTTTGTAAATATCGTAATGAAAAATTACAGTAAATTCAAGGCTGATTGTGAGTGAATCACTCGAAAAAAAAGTTTTATTTGACATAATAAGAACTTTTCGAATGTAACGAGCGACTTGTTAATCGAATACCGTTCAATATGTGCATTACTGGGAAATTTTCCAGCATTGTCGATGTGTATATAAAAGAGGTTCGATCCACGTCTAGCACATATTGTAATCGATGACACTCGAAAGGAAAAAAAGCTGTACGAGAAGCTTCCAAAGGCGTCTCAAGTGAGCGTCAAGTGCTCATACATGAGCACTAGTGCGCTAATATAATGTGAGACGCGTATAGTTTTGACCTCAATCTCGAAAATCTGCATTTGACAAGCGGAAGGGTTCCGACAGAATTTACATTCCGAAAAGTTTGTTGTTTTCTGTAAATATTGATTTTTCGGATTGCGTTGAATATGGTCAGTGTGCGTCTGAAGTTTTCGAATTAAATAATAATCGCATGAAAAATTTTATAACTGAAAATAAATAATACGACGAATTTCGTATAAAAAATAATTGGCAATGTTTTTGTGTGGAGAAAAATCTGAAATTATTTTTCTATCGCTAATTTAAAATTTGACGTATTCAGCTAGAATATTTTCATAAAACTCGAAAGCATTATTAAGCGAAAAAAAAACAAATAAAAACGCTTATAAAAAAAACTGTAAAAAAAGAAATTTCATCGACCCCTAGCGGCGGCCTCCAAGTTGTTGAGAATCGGCCGAAATAATTCGACTGTAAACGGTTCTCAAATGGATATTGGACCGTTTTGTTTGCCCCAAGTATTTTAATCGTATTCTGTTTTCGTTGTGAAAATTATAATGAAAAGTCTCCCGTTAAAATCGTAATAATATATTTTTATAATTAAAATTTCGGCCGACTTTCTTTACACAGAATAATCACGGAGCTCGTTTGATTCCTTTTCTTCGTAATAGCAAAATTTTTAACTGAAAAAAAATCAGACTCAGTTTCGTCAAATTTCATAAATAGAATAATTAATTTATAAATGAGAGTATAAGAAAATATAGCTCATATTAATTATGAAAATGCTTGTATAATTCACATAATTAATCAATATGTAATTTGTCTAATATTTACAGTTCAATGGCATTAATATTGAATTGTATTGAAATATGTCATTTCAAATTTAGCCTACGGAGGCGTAGAAGGTTCAACCTTTATACGGTACCATACATATTCGTTTTATATGTATATAATCTATCATATATTCATATTATATATGGTATATCATAGTTTGTTTAAACCTTTGGAGCATAACTAAACCGTCAACGAACTACAGGGACGTAATTAATGGCTATAATTGGCGAAAACACCCCCTTTGTGTGTATGAAATTTCAAAAGCACACTGAAAGCTTCGCGTATTTACGTACATCTGTTATAAAATATGTAACAAAATGTCAGTGCAAAATTCACTTTGTGCATCATAAACTAATTTTTATTACAAAGAGGATGCACTAGCTTTATATAAAATGAAACACAATTGATTCAATTTATATTCCGTATATAATATTTGATCTAATATTGTTATTCGATTTTTTATATTCTAAAAAAATACGGATACGAAGTCAAATGAAAATTGGTATATTTCATTTTGACGTAAACGAAATAAGTCGCATTTTCAACAAATTTTTCCTCGAAATCGACGTCAATAAAAAAATAACCCGTCGAAAAACATCCGCAGGAAAAAAACCAAAAGGAAATCGAAAAAAGGCCTTTTGTAACGAATCTCGATCGAAAATTTCAACAAACGCGAATAAATACTAGGGAACAAAGGAATAAATTAAACATTTTAATTGTATTAAAAAATCTACAAAACGACGGCCCATAGAAAAAATTTCACGCGTAAAAAATGCACTGGTCTTTACTTTGCAATAATTTCAAAAACCTTTTCCCAGAAGATATGGAATATTGTATGTATGGCAGGGCAAATCTCTATAAAATATTCACACTGCTTCCGAAACCAGGTATCGACCAAGCAGAGATATCAAAATGTGAAAATCCAGTACGCCCATATATTTAATATTAAATGTAAGCGGACTCGACTCCCCGCAACGCGCAAAATTCGCGAAAATCCCGGCGGATACGTTGTAAACGTACCCGAGCTCATAGGGAAGCTTTCAGAAAATATTCAGACGATAGTTTCTGAATTTATATGGAAATCCTTGCTTAAAGATAAGCAAAGATGGAAAATCGTCCAACGAGTTTCGAGCTCAAACAATCAACTGTTTGCCGACCAAACTATCGAACTACGTTCTGTGTTGAAATAGTTAATTATCTGATTTTATATCGAAAAGTTTATTAGTAAGCTCGTTGAATCGTTGGGTTCAATGAAAAATAAATATTTAGTTAAAGCACGTTGTAACAGTTTCCATGATTGTTCGTGAATTCACAAATAATTGCAAAGCAAACTTAAACAAAGTTCAACTAGGTGTATTTGTAAAATATATGTATGTATAATAACAATATGTAACTCAAACGAACTATATTGAATAAACATAAATCGGTATTTTTGTCAAACATTGAATTTTGCATATCGCGAAAAGAATGAAATATTTGCACATATTGAAATTTTTCGAATGTAATAAAAAATATCGAAATGAAACATAAAAGTCAAAATTGAGGGTAACGGTTAAATCAAATTTCCAGACGACAGTATGAATATTAAAAATTGAATGCAACTTTGGTGAAAGAGAAATAAGTCATAGGTATAGATATATTTCCACAAAACTAGATTGAAAAATATTTCATTGCTTCGAATTGATCATTTTTTTCCAAGGCTTTGTAATGTATTGAATACTGGGATGAAAAAGAAATACTAAGCATTCAAAATCAAATATATTTATTGTTGAATTTGAGATGCAAATTTGTGCGAAATTCGAATAAATAAAATAAAAAATCTAACAAATATTTAAAAAAATTGCTTAGTGGGACTGTTAAAAGTTTTTTGATATTTTATAGCAAACTTATAGGTCAAAAATTCTAATGAAAATTTACATAAGAAATGTTAAATACGTAGCAGTACGATGAAAATTTAAAAAACATGATAATAATGAAAATAAATCTAACTAACATCGGGTTGTTCGTTGTAATGAAGCATTATCATAAAATACATATTCATTTTGTTTTGATTATCCAAACATAAAATAATTCAACCAAGGATGTGATCATCGGTTTTATTGTCCAGACATTCAAAACACAGCTGGAAGTGAAATTATACTTTTGATACTTTTAATGGCTAACACACATCATAATCAATATCAACAGTTCCAAGAATAAATTAATACGACGATAAACATATATCTTATGGCAATAACGTCAGGAAAATATTGTAATAAAATATATTTATTTTTAAATCAACTGAAAATATTATTGCATATTAGTCCAAGCTTAAATGAATCAACGCAATCGTTTAGGTCCTAAATAAACAAAGCGATTATAAAGAATAAATAGCATATATTAAGATTTATCAGTATGCTTAGTAATAAAAATTGTTATTTACACCCAAAAATTTAAATAATAATCACAATTACCTTGTTTATGAGACAAGACAAAAATAACCTAGCCTTAACAAAAATATAAAATAATCGAAATTGACATAAAAACCTCGCAACGAACGAGCGCTGAAAATTTTATACACACTAGTTACAGAACATTGTTTTCAGTCGCCGCGCACGAAACGAACCGACAAGCACACACGCAAAAAACAAAACATCACACACACACACACACACACACACACACACACACACACACATCACAAAACACACGAAACAGCCAAACGGAACCATCGAAAACTCAGACCGATCACAAAACTCAAAATGAGACCCGAATTCGTGTAGAACTCGAACGGGACAATGCTCGTGCGAAACAATGCGCCCCTAACGAGACGCGCTATTTTCCCGCCGTTTTTTCGCGATTTTTCCACCAACAAGACGAGGTACGCGAAAATTATGTAGGAATGGGTGTTCGGGCGGAGTTATGGCGTAATTAATCCGTTTGTTATTCCACGTTTCGTCGACAAAGGTCCACGTGGCGAGATATCGTGTTGGCGGCGGACGAGGCTTACAGGGCGACCGTGAACTAATCCCGATAATGCGAACAATATGAGAGCTTTGGTATCCACGTGTATGGGTTTTCTGTGTTTGAGAATATTCATATTGTTGTTATGTGCTCGCTTTGCAATCGATCTGGGTCGAATTTTAATTATTTATAGCCTGGATACTGAGCGATTACATAATTTTGTATAGAATCCCATAGTCCAGTGATTCGGATAAAGGTTATTATTTTTTAATCTGAGGAATTATTTGATAGATTACATTCAAATAAGTAATATATATAATTAATTTATACAACTTTATGTACAAAATAAATTTGTAAATTGCAAAATGGAAAGCAATTTAATGAAAATTGGCGGTTGCGATAATTGACTTCAATTACACATTATTATCGTTTATTTGTGGAAACAAAGAAAATTATTTCAAATTTGCGGATATCAAAATTTAATTTATGCATTAAGCAATCTTGGAGATGGTAGTAATAACTATTATTTAAGATTATTTAAAATCGAATAGAATGGAACGTAACGTGTTTGCAAGTTGATGTCCATAAAAAGCGCATTAGATAACCATCGACATTTCGTTTGAAGTCGTTTAACTTCGAATCTTCAATTCACACGAGTTCCGTAATGATGATAACGATCTTGTAAAATTACAACCTTGATCGGTAATTGGAAGTAGCTATCTGTACGGGGGCATTTATTGTGCGATAAACGTGTAAAATACGTTGAATTTTTATGGAACATCGGAACATAAATAAAATGCTTCGTTCATATTTATTAAAAAAGTAATAATTAATATAATATAATAAATTTAAGGAATGCTGTTGATTATATTTCTCATTATTTTAGTATAAACGTAAAAGAATGTCAAATCGAGTAACTATATCCAATTTCTTACTACGGCTATATGGGATGTGACATGTTAGTGTCCCTTATCGTTGTCAATAAATAATAGGAGACATTTTGCACCCTTCGGGCAAATGGCGTAACTAAATTCTATAACGTGTTTATAACTATCTAGAGATGATATGGGACAATGCAGAAAACGCTTTAACAAATTTTATCACACGAAAATAATTGAATATTTAAATCAAATTTTCATATTTATCTTTACGCATGAACTAGCAATAAATTAATAAATAATCAAACAAGCGCAAGGAAAAATCTAGTACTTGCACCGATTAACAACTGCTTTTAACAAACTCTGCCCGATGAATACTAAGCAACGGGAAAAATTAACAATTCAAATGAACAAAACCGAATCAGAAACAATGGGAATTCATAATCCAGACGCGTTTTCAATTTATTCAATTAATCGGGACGCGTTTTAACCTTTCCACGACAAGACGCGTGTAAATTAATTAAGATTAAATCTCTGAAGGTGCGGCCGTAAATTAATCCGTACGGGAACATAACTTTTATCGTACACAAAATGCAATATAATATTAATATAATAATAATACGTGATACAACATATTTTAATGTGTACGGCCAAGCTTATGACAAATGGCGGGCCATCCGTTGTATATCGAAGCCCTTTAATAATTAACGGCCCTCTGGCTTCGGCGACGTGTGCGGCTCTAGTTTATTACATCTGAAAGTTAAAGGCGACATGACCACCTATTTGTTTCGGGATGAATCAATTTCAGACCCGAACGAATCGGGAGACAAACTCGCGCGAGGGGGATATCGCCTTCGGTCGCGTTTTTTATTTATGGCCGCGTGTAATTGCTCGAATAAAAAAAATAGAAAATGTAATAATGGAATTCGAACGTAAATGGAAGTGTTAAAAGGTTGACCGATCGACTCGTTCGTCTAAATTGTTGTTATTAAGAAACCGATAGTATCCTAGTCGTCGTCTATATAAGGAAAAGTCGATCGACGAAAACTGATATGAAATTTAATCTGTGATTTTGACGGCACGGGAAAAAAAGTCACGTATGGCATAAATAACCCTTTCACTCGTTATGTCATCGTGTAAACGTTTTCGGAATATTTAGAAAATGTCGAAAGTGAAATTTTGGCTTGCGGGTATCGGAACGTTTATCGCCCTACGAATTACTATCGTTTAGAATTTAACGTGTACATTTTTTCAATACTAAAACATTAGAAAACGTCAATTCGGCCGGCGAGTCTGTAATTTACGTCGTATAATTAACGATAATCAGCATATTGCAGTTATACACCACAAGGTTATCGATTGAATCGTAAGATTTTCTTAGATTAGTTTCGTCACTGGTAATTTCATGTTTGAATTGAAAATTGTAAGATAAAATTAATAAATAAAATGATAACCAGTTATAATATAAATCATTCAATAGAAAGAAAATTTTCCGAGCAAAATATATTTGAATGGTTTCTACATATATACATATATATATACATGCATACATACATACATACATACATACATACATACATACATACATACATACATACATACACATATACGTGTGATTTGTTTTCATGTTACGAAAATCTATACGTCGATAAGACGGTAATTACCTGCGAACAAAAAGAAAAAACGTATATGTAATACAAGTATATAAAAATAAAATAAAATGATATATATAGCAAAACATGTTTTTACGAATAGTGAAAACACGTGTACAGAATCATAATCGATAAAATTCACCCGAAAGCTTTTAGTTCAAAGTACGCGCAAAATAATTAACGAGAATGCTTCCCGAGAAAGTTTTGCACTCGTGACACGAACATCTGACGCCGTCATATAATATAACATAATCTCTTTTCAGGAAGACATGTATGTTGAACGGGACTAACAATAATATATATATTTACTGAGAAGTACATAGTATACACAATTAGAATCAAGTTTATTCACAAATGAAAAATAAATAACTTAAAAATGTGAGTACTTCATGCGAGTTTGAAGTAAACCATATTCGTATATTATATCTCAAAAATAAATTGAACAAAACTCAAATTTATACGATATTAAAGTTCAGAACATAAATGTGCGAAGTTGTGCTGCTACGTGAATGTGAAATACGACATAAAATTTTAATAACGCAGATGCATTTCATATTGCATGCGTGATGAACTTTAATATAGCATATTTTCAATTTAACCAAGTTTTACTTATGTAAAATCATCACATAAAATACACTTTTACGATTTTTATATCAAATTAAATTTATAGTTATTGCGCGTTTAATGCTAAATAACCTTATTATATACAATTTTTATTGAAAATTTGTTTCATAAGCGCATTGCATATTCCCTTCGTTTTCAATGTTATACTACAGGGGCAGATGCGCGGAAATATTGTGCCACCGTAAAAAGGACGTTTATTTGCTCATAATTGAAACGGATTTTCAGACGCTGTAAGCCTCTCACAATATTATATTATGATATTATTTTATTATTGTCATGAATACACCGTGTATTTTATTACGGTGGACGTTCGAGACTTGTTCGAGTTGGCCGCATTAGAGACGGGACGCTTTTCTCGTCCGTTTTTTTCGTATTTTTTTGATTTTTCTTTTGCGGATTTACGATCCCAATTTATTAAAAACATGAGAGAGCCGGCCGGGCACGAGACATACGACATTATAAACATGAAAGATGAAAAAATTATATGTATGGGGAAAAAAAGCACCGACTGCGCGAGTTCGCGACTCACTTTACAAGAAAATCTTATTTGTACGGGACGATTTCAATTTGATTTCCGTTGCGGGGGTGCGCGTGTGCAACATAGCCAGAGGTATATGAAAATAAGCGGATTCTTTATGATGTGAAATTTTCACAAAGGGATCAGGTCCGACAAAAAGTCTTCGGACCGGCGGAGGACATTTGTCTCAGTAAGACGGGAGTCCTTTGTGTTCAGATAATAATAAATGAAGGATGACAATATGGTAAAGGAATTCGGTCGTAGTCTCATGTACACAAACAGAAAAAAGATTTACCTGAGATCAACGTCAATAAACGTGTTTCGAAACAAAGGTCTGGCTACAAAAAAAGAGTATAGAAGAAATGGCGTTATGGCCCACGAAAAACTAAACTAAACGGGATAGAGAATCAAATTAAGCTAAAAAGCAATTAGAAAACTTTAAAAAATTAGAAAAATTGAAAAGGCGGACTGGAATGAAATGATATAAGATGGATTTTTCGAAAGCGAAGTTGAATATGAAAAGTTTTTTTTGTCCAACTTTTATTTTAACAGATTTTCCGTTTCGAGAAGAAAATATTAAAAAGAATGCTCGAGCGCACCATTAAGTCTACGAAGGCATTCATTTCAATTTTCGAGTTTTTAGTACAAGGTATCATTATGGACCGACTCATTAAAAAGGCAAGGTTTTCCAGAATCGGAAAAGTCGTAACGAAAATATATTCGTTATCAAATAAAATCGAGAAATCCCCATTTATAAATAATATAAAAAAAAACAAATCTATTAAGAGTGTAGATTCCTGTACAAAACATTTGTTTACAATACATAAGGGTCATAATAAGACAGCGAATACGTTGTAACAAGTTCCCGAAATACGCATCCATAAATTACGTTTAGTCCTCTTTCGGGGGGGCCCTGGGAAAAAAAGGTAAATGGAATTTTAAACGTTTTCACCTCGCCGGGAAAAAAATGAAAATAAATAATGATAAACTGTTGATTTTGCGCCGCTTCACGGGGTACGTTTTCGGAATATCGCGGTTACACCCACCCGCGGTGACTTATGTCGTGTTAACCTTTGGCGAAAATTATAAATCTATTGTCGTGCGAACAATGGCCCTATATGGGTCGTTTATTTACGATTATTTTTGGGCCGTTTTCGCGTTTTGTGTCCGGGTCGTTAACGCAATAATTCATGCCGGCCCGTAATTCATTGTCGGAGGTGTGCTCTTGATATATTGTTTGTTAATCTTTCAGGTGGCGTCATTAATGCAGTTCTTTCGCACACAATGCATAATTGAATGCGTGTGAAATTAACACCGCCGTTTTCCTTTGTGTCGGGGTTGCCGAGTTTAATGTGCTTTTTGAGTGCTGCGCCGATTAACGACTTGAATTTACGAGGGCGTTTGTAGAAATGTTAAGCGACTTTCGGTGAAAGGATTGAAAGTCGGGATGGACGATTGTGTTACGTATTTATCTAAATTAGAGAAAGCTACGAGTCCGTATGTCAAGAAAACGCCGTAAAAATTAACATTAAATATATTTATTAGGTTTTTGTGTCCGATCATTATCATTTTATAGGAGTGTTTGGCCATTAAACAAATTCGATACACGCACCAAAATGTACATGGAAAACTTATTATATGTATATTGCGTGGCTATTTTTTTTTAATTTGATTTAATTACTATGTTATACTTTCGCGAGAAATGTGTTATTACAAATTACAAAAAAAAATCATTATCGAAAGTAAAAATATGTGATAAAAATAAATAGGGTATTACAGTACCCAAATGCACAAATCGCATCAAATAAATTGAATGAAAAGAAACGACCATCGCATAAGCAAACGCCACGAAACGACCCGAATTAATTAAATATAAAGGCGATGTCCATACAATCGAGCGACGTGGAAGTCTCCTCGACTGATCTAATTTCGATGGCTCTTTGTGACGAGGACATCAAAGGCAAACATCCCGGCAGCCGTATAGACACCAACACTGATGAAACATCAACCTTGCAAACACAAACCCTTCGACAAAACAGATAAAACTCGGTCGACGTGCACTCGAAGAATCCAATTTGTCGAAATCAATCTCATCATGATTTTTTCAGACAATTATTCAACGTGGGCAGAATCAATAGGGGCTTTGTTTTCGGTCCCTTTCGTTAACCTCCACGTAAAGGGGTTTGTATAATCGTTCATGTGAAATGGCCGGAGGCTTTACAGTGGCACACAAGGACCCTTCACAGGGTCCTATCGACGCCAATTTGCGGTCGCATTTAACTCACGATACGGTCTCATCGACTGACTACAAAGGTATATGTACAAAGGATAAATAAATACATATATACTGTTAACTAAAAAAATATTTATGAAATTATATTGAAATTATCTATTTATCAAAAGCCATATATTAAAAATAAAATAAATAGTTATCGATTTACAAATTTTATAATCCAGTTCAAAATTCATCATACGTACGTGTTTTTTCTTAATATTATTTTTCAGAAATTTATATACATAGTCTTGCTTATTGTTAGACGTAGATTGTGAGTTTCGATATTATACCTCCACATAACATGTATAATATTATATTAAAAATTGAAAAAGTGTTTTTGCGCAAAACCGTTATCAGCTTTGAGTTTCCTTTCGGTATTTTTCCGTGGCGCGATTTCGTCACTTTTTTCGCCAGCCCATTATGTGAATTTCCTTTCCCGTTGAAATATTTTTATTAACAAAAAAAATTGTGTTAAAAAAACGCGGGAAAAGCTCTCGAATTTTCCGAGCTTGAAAATTTTCGCAGCGATAAAAAAAGCAGTTCGTCAATTTAATGCGGCCCTTTTTAAACGTTGCCCTGATAGGTGGGTAGGTAGGTTTTCACGTTTTAATTGCTGACGTGCGTTTCTTGTTTCATTTTGTGACAAAACAAATTTAATAATGTCGAGCATTTCAGTCGATTCTGAATTAAATTTTTAATTAATTCCTTGTCGCTTTTGTGCGTGCTACAAGAGAGATTTTTTCATCCGAAAATAATTGCGTCAATATTGAACGTTTTTCGAGGCTTCGCTCAGAGAGAGAGCTAAGCTTTCCCGTGGCAAAATAATTGGAAGCATCGTTTCAAACGTCCGTTGGATGTAGGAAACAGGAAACGGATGTATGAGAACGGATATGTGATGACCGCTCCTCATCTAGATGGTATTAAATTTGATTTGGAGGGAAGCTCAAATATTTGAGGACGTCGTGAAGCTCTAAATTCTACCGTTTGAGTACGGGTATTATTCGAAATTCTATTACGAAGTGTGAATTAGTTGTGACTGAGCCAATAAAAGCATTTAAGCTTTAAATTAACATTAATGTTTATACATAGAATAAATTAATCCAACATCTTTTTTCTTAAAATGTATAATATTATATTTCAGTTTATCTAGGTCAATTAATTTCTGCGTCTAATACGAGTATAAATCTGGTGTATAAAAATTGATTTTTAATATAAAATTCATTGATCATATTATACGTGAGCGCAAGAATCCAAACATTTAATCAAAATTCGACGAAGCCTAATAAACTTAATACGGAAAGACGAGGAAAATATGGTTTCTCAGAACGAACGAGCGCGCAAAAAATAAGCATTACGAATCGAACAGCGGCTCGCTCATACGCACAAAAGTGAGTAACGATTCATTCCGTGCAGATTCTAAATTGGAAAAATGATCGAACACGTGTCATATTTTGTAAGCTCGTTCAGTAAAAGCTCGTTCAGATAAAGGCAGATGCGCAGACTGCGAAATAAGTTTTATTTTCGGTTTCGGGCGGTCCGGTGACGTCAAACCGAAAACGGACCGCTGGCCCGATATCTCCTTAACTAAGGACTATTTATAATTCTTCAATAGGATGAGAGAAGGTGAAAAAAGAAGGCGAATTCCGCGGACGTGATTCGGGTGTCTGAAAACGGCAGGACTTGAATCGATAATGGCCCGAGGAGCTAAACGCCGTTAACTACATGTTTCGTTGATGCGGTCAGATTCGACCGAAATAAATCTCGCCGGGAAAAGTGTGCTTTATTATTATATGTGGATCGAATGTGGTTTATTGGATATATCGATCGGGCGCTTTCGTAGATCGACCATAAATGCGCCACAATAATTGGTGAAATCAACGCGCGGATCTGTATGAAACTCTATTTATTACTTTCGATTTTTTTCTTATTTAAAATTCATATTCATACTTATGATAATATAGATTATAAATAAGCAAGCGCTTATTATATTTAAATCTTAAAAAACAATCATAAATTGGATGATTTATGAATAATTTAGATTTTTAAAAATTTCAAATTTTTTAATATAAAAATTGTGTAACATAGATATGAAACCAAAAGCTTTCTAATTTTAGTGAAATGTTTATACAAAAACTAAAATGAAATATAATAACAAAGAAAATTACTTCCAATTTGGAATATTTTATGTCAGAAATATGAATTTGAATGATTCATATCGCTCTAGCATGATCAAACGATATGACGTCACTAGAAAATAAAAAGTTACTTAAATCGCCAATCAAACATTTTATTACATAGCGCAATGATTTATGGCATAAATGAGCGAAGTTTACGATTTTATTCTGATTGTAATATACCGTTCTAAATAAAGCTTACGTTTTCGATAGAGAAAATTCGAGCAGATCGTGAAATAAAATGATGCCCTGTCGAATTTAGATTGCAGTGAGTAAACGTTAAATTCTATCGTAATTCAATTGCTTTTTAATCTAAATCGATTTTGAGCGAATTTCCCTCGGTGGTCATTCAGTTAAATTTAACCGCTATCGTTCCCGGATCAATTGTGCTATACGTGTCGCATAAAATGTTGGCAGATTCCAAACATTCTTGAAGGGCTTTTAATAGGAATTTCAGTAGGTACATAGGCAGTTTTCAAGCACAAATAGATTCAATACATTTACCGAACATATACATATCCAATCACAAAAAAACACGTTGGACGCATATAAAGCGTTTTTCTTACAAAACGACTTTATTCAATATTCTCGAAACAACGAAAGAAAGTTTTTTATTGAAAAATAACAGGAAAGCTTTGTGTTTGTCGAATAAAAAGTGTTTAATCAACGTATGCTCTTCCGGAAATCGGTTCTATTCCGTTTAAGATAAAAGCACATAAGAAAAACCTTTTTTCAGTAGTAGATCAATACGCGAAATAACTAGCGCAGTTCTAGCAAAAGTCTTTGAACTTTATTATTTGTTTTTTTCCGATGTGTTTTGTCATCGGAAAAAAACCGATATTGTTTCTTTTCAGAAATCGCAAGAATAAAATATTCGCTGAACACTAACATGATATTTCGAAAAGTGAATATTCTAGTAATATCGGAACAAAACTAAAGGTGCTTTTAGTTGATAATATACTAGTAATATAATAATATACGCAGGATATTGTCGATTTTTTTATGTCTACATGAAAAAGTAACAATCATGAAACAGCAAATACGGATGTTTCAAAAGTAATTTTTTAAACAGAATCGTTTTCGACCGTTGAGGGCGGCGAACCGTTCTCTTACCGTGGAGCAATTTATCGCTCGTAAAAACGCACAAGTATGTACACAAAATGCGTTTACGAAAATACTAAAAAAAATATTATACGACTCATAAAGATGAATATTCTGTGTTCAGGTGGGAATAGAAGCGTATTATATAGCGCACGCACACAAAAATTAACGGTAACGTCCTCCTTCGGCGAGCTCGTAAAACATATTATACATACTGACTCGTCCTCACAAAGAAAGGATCTCGTGTCGAGATAAGCGAACGCTTTTAAAATTCGAAAGCGGTCGTGAAAATCGTAAAAGACGGATAATAAAGCCGATATGACATCGGCCGATTCGGGACGCAAGGTGTTTACGGAGATCTTCGAATAAATAAGATTCTACGGTAGGAAAAAAAACACGAATTTCACCGCAAAGACCAAGCTTGTTTTCGTTTCGTATCATTTATTTTGAATTTTTTTTTCGCACTCGTATTCTCGTTCGACGGATGTTACGAG
The DNA here is from genome assembly GCA_009617725.1 of Hydropsyche tenuis. Taxonomy (NCBI): domain Eukaryota; kingdom Metazoa; phylum Arthropoda; class Insecta; order Trichoptera; family Hydropsychidae; genus Hydropsyche; species Hydropsyche tenuis. Next base: position 2,648,426 of record VTON01000008.1, read on the forward strand.
GACTGGAAGAAAAGCTTTCAGACAATTGAAAATGTCGGATACAAATCCAGGGTTCAATCGCCTTTTCATATGGGAAAAAAATAACGACGAACTATAGAATACAAAAGAAAATATTCGCTACAACGCAAAAATATCGATTAGTATTATAATATAATTTCAGCAAATTCCTATTCGATTTTCTTTCCGTGACTGGAAGCTTTCACTCAAATTTTCAACCACATTGTACATAATACAACAAAATATACCAAACGAACTAACACGGGAGGTCTGCATAGTGGAAAACTCGTCTAGTCCCCGATGGAGCATAAACCCTGAGGTCACAGGTTCATCCCAGGGGTTTTTCCACGTCGGACGTAGTTATGGGATCCCCAGGACGACGTTATGAATGGACGGCGTGATGACGAGACTTTCGCGTTTCATAAATTACGCTCTGATGAAAGACGTCTCGGCCTCGTTCGGACGAAAAGTTAACGCACGAAAATGAAAATGGGTTGTGCGAGGAATAAATTAGAATATAAACTTTTTAATTTGAGCGAAATTACCGCGCGTTCAGAGTAGTTCTCGCCGCTCGAGGCATATTGCTCGGTTGCTCGTGTCGTACGTTCGGAATAATTTTATTACCGTATTAATGTCGTAATTAAATTATTATAAATGCAAACGAGTCTTTCGGATGCAAATTGAATAATTTTACTGTACGCAAATTGGGGATAACCGATGCTTGAAATCTAATAGCTTTTGAGGCGCGGAATTCTCTTCAATTCGTGATGCGTAACTTGATTGAAAATTTTCCTAGGATTTCATGTGTATTTCGGCGTCAATACATAATCTATCAATGTCTGAAAACAAATTAAGTTTTTTCCTAATATATTGTGACAAGATTGAATCTTCAACATTAGTTGAATTGAAATAAAGAACCACACTATAATTGCTCAAAATCGTTCACATTTGATGGATCATCATAGATAAAAAACTCAAAAACATCCACATACAGAAACATCACACCTCCCAATTTAATATCTCGAAGATTAACAACCACACAACCACAATAAACAAACTGTACTACAGAACATGAATTTCGACTGTCTGAATCCAACACCGAACGACAAACATAATAAACACTACACAGTGAATCGGATCGCGTTTTAATTGAGACCCAACCGGTGTTGAAACTTTGCCTACATCACACACGAACACAAATAGAACCACCACGGTTGTCGGTGAAGAACTGTTGTTGTTTGCAGCAGTTGCACAACGGCAAATATTTATGACACGCTCGCCACGGGGCCGTGATTAATGTCCGACGATTTGTCTGATGGATTGATGGTTCTGCGGATGTGTCGTATCATTCAGTGCTGGTTTTCTTATTTTTTTTCATTATGTGCTTTTCGTGCTGGTGTTGCGCAAAGTCATCCACGTGTGGTTGGCCGGTGCTTTTTTGTATCGCGTTTTGCGGTGTCGTTTCAGTGCGTACGGAATGTAAGCGGGAGCTTTTCATTGAAATGTGCACTTTTTTTGCGGATTTCAACTGAATTCAATGGAATATGTGTGCTTTGTGCGTTTTTTATATTCAGAGATGAGTAATTAGCAACTCACTTTCGAAATGAATGAGAATTGATAGACTTGCTAGTGTTATTACTATTATAAAAAATATATAAATTTGATATATCGGAAAGACCTTGCCCTGCAGTGAACAATATATTCAATACCATATAATGACGACTATGACGTTTAAACTATAGTTAAAAATTACGTGAAAGTAACATAACGAATACGACATAATTTACATAACATAATCTTTGCATTGACAGCATAATCAGCGAAGTTCATTAACACGGCCATTGTTATATTAAATGAAAAACCACATCCCACATATCAACCGAAATAAATAAACAACAGACCTAACACAGCCTCAACGAAAAATATTACCCGAGAAACTCAACGGTAGCCGAATAGTTACGCGAGTTCTTTAGCGGCACTCGGGAACTTCTTTCGGAACATCCGCAGAGGAACAGAGCACCATTCTTTCACTACTCGACCCCAAATTAAGCAATAAAGATAAATAAAACGCAAAAGCATTGCGACACGGAGACAAGACGTACACAATGAAATAAATAAACGTGATTTTTCACGGCGCCATAAATGGCCCGCCGAAGAAAGCGTCACACGCGACCACGTGCACGTATGCGCTTATTCGCCATTGAAAAGTTTGATTTATACGGTGGAAAACGGGATTCGATCATGAATGAACAAAATAAAAAAAACTCGGACGGAATTATTATCGAAAAAAGCGATAGAAAAAGGTGTTCGAAAATAATAATTACGTTATGGGTGTCGCTCCGTGGGCAGCGGAGCGGATCGAGAGTGGGCGAACGAGAGCCTCGCTCATTCATTACGACGGCGGCGAAACAATGGATAACATTATAAATAAAGAATAAATATATGAAGGAGAAAAAAACACAGCCGAAATGCATTATTATGTACATGCCGTGTTACGAAATCGAGAGGACGTCGTGCGTGTGTCGCCCGGTGGACCGATGACGTCTTTTCGTCATGAGAATGCGTGTTCGTAGGAATCGAGGATTTTGTCATGTTCTATTGAATTGCCCAATTGTGAATGAAAATTGTGTGCTTTGAACAGGTGGTGTTGTGAGCGAAACGTATTTTTAGTCGTTTAATAGAATTGATTGTTTTGATAGAATCGAGAGATTTCATAGAAAGTATTCTTGACGTTTTCTCTCGTAATTCAAGATGGTAATTTCAGAAATGTATTGTTATTTCAAGGAAAATACGTTTTGAAAATTATCGAATCAAGTTGTGATAAACAAAATAAAACGAACAATTTTCTATATTTGGGTATGTGTTTTCAGAATACGAATGATAATGCTATGATCGACGTGAACGCTAGCAAATGATTTATCATCGTATTCACTGAGATAAGTTGATTATTTATATTGAAATATTTTAATGACCGGCAATGAGAGCATGTATGTAAATAATATAAATTTGAACAAATGATAGTAAATTATTTTTAAATTTTGTTACATTCGTCAAAATAAACAACTTTGAATCATTCAATAATGATTCATCGTTATTCTAATCACACACCGTCGATGAGTAACTTAAAATATAATCTAACATATTCAATAATAATATTTTAATATCACAAAATATTTCAGAAAGAGTATGTATATGTATTATAAAAATCAAGCTCTACAGCGGCTAAAAGAATGCATCAGGATTTCCCCAGAGATAAGGACAATAAATACAACATCGGTATGAAATATTCTCTGCAAACTACGGATTTTTTATATATAGAATAGAACGCCATTGTTGCTCGATTACCTTTATTTATACAGATCGATAGACGAAATCGTGATTAGGAAATACGCAGACCTCTCCGTACATGGAAAACGTACCGTACGTCTTGGCTTTTATCTGGCAGAATATCTTTTCCCGGGGAAAAAGATATATGTGCGCATGTCTCGCTAAGAAAAATAAAACATAATGAACACGTAATGATGAAAAAAAATCTAGATAATTCGCTCATGAAACATATTTATATTGTTAAAAAAGAAACACAACCTTGAAGCTTTCGCTCCATAGACGCGATGTTGATAAATTGGACACGTTTGCGAGCACAATAGTCGCATCGCCATTGTTTGAATATACCATATCAGATTTTAGACTTCGCCGTCTGATTTAGACCTCTTTAAAGTCAGATCTTTGCCTATTGGAATAGTGCACTACTATTCAAACAGACGATCATTAGATGGCACTCCAAACATGGAGGGAAAATGGAAAATATTTTCTCGCAACTCTATCCATCACCCCTTTAAGGAAAAACAATTTGATTGATAATAACGTTCAAACTGATGATGCGATATGCAAATTAAAAAAAATTGTATTTGAAATATTAGATTCGTTAATGACTACGCCCCAATCATCATAATACAGTCATCAGCGTTCCGCTGATCTGGCGTGTCATCATCGTTCGGTTCTGGTCTACTGATCTGACGTCAGGCTCGACTGCCGAACAATGTTTTGTTTGCTACGCATTCTCTCAACAGTCCGGTCTCACATATTGACCCAAATCGTCGTTTAATTTTGACACAACAGGTGACTCACCGAAAAAACAAAAACGGAGACCCGGCGACGGTTTGTTCTTGTCAAAAGGAGGCGGTTCGGTGACCGATTGACCCTAGGCTATTCCGGTTAAATTAAACCAATATGGTTAAATCGAATATAAATTGATTAATGAGTGTAAAATATTCGAGTCATTCTAGGAGACGTATATTCAACGAGGAGCTGTGTGTATTTCAATAAATGTATTTGAGTTGAATAGTTTATTTACACAGATTGTATTTGCTCATACGTTTTTGTATTATTATATTTGCACATGAATGTGTGCACTTGCTCCGAGAGCGGAGCTTATCATAATGAGGCGTGCATAAAGTGAATTAATTATGCATCTCGGATAGAGTGAATGCACCATGACATAAAAAAATTAACGAAACAGAAAGTGTCAGGTTACGATATTTCGCAATAATATGCAAGTCATAAAACTGCACTGAAAATGGGAAAATTTTGCACAAGTGATACATTAAGCGCTGGAGGGCAAATGAAATAAAATCACTTAGCAGTTTGTTATCTTATACTCATAAAATAAATATCTTAAGTATCTGTTATATTGGTTGCCGTTTTGTGAAAACATTAAAAGCTAAATATTACTATTTATTGACACTTTTAACACGAGACCGTAAGAAAAGCTTTTAGTCGAAATTTTAATCTTTACAATCATTTTAGACATAACTAATATAAAAAATTGACTATTCTAAAAATTGTCATGTTCATATTACATTTTCGTTTTCAGAAACAATATTGAGTTTTTGTTCGAGCACATTCTATATTTTTTCGCGACGATACAACTTCGAACTCGTGTAACTTTATATGCTGAAAATACATAAAAAGGCACACGACTGAAACGAAAACACACTGCCGCCGCCGACACTGTCCAAGTTTTAATATCTAATGTAAACTTTTGTATGCGACATTCTCACAAAAGTTGCTCAAGTGCTCGCTGTCCAAATACGTCTAGTGACGTTTTAAAAACACATTTGTACAGTTTCGTTTGTACAATGGATACTCGCCCGCATACACGCACGAAACTCACATGTGAGAGTAAAAAACCGCAGTGGATCTTTACCTGCAAGGTGCGGTCCTCGCGCACGACCTTGCCAAGGACCCCAACGGGTCAAAAGGATTCTGAAACTATATGGGGAAACCACAAAAAATACATTCCAACGGTTTGTGTCCATAACCCACAATGAAAAAATTACGAAAAGAGAACCGTCAGAGGAATCGACAATAGATTGTATTTAGTTGGTATTGTTATACAATATGAGCAGTTTCATGTTCACTACAATGTTGACTCACGGAATTTTTGTGCAGATAATATTTCAACTGCGATAAGGACTGCATTGCGACGAGAATTTTCCAGAATACACCGCGGTGCATTTACATATGCGAATGCAATCGAAAACGTTATAAAATTTAACAAGAATATGCATATTGTCATATTCCAATATTAGCCATTATAACATATTAAATTCCATTTTCTAATATCATTATACAACAACATGAACATAAAACAGGAGGAATTAATAAAATTAAGAGGAAGATCCGAAGATGGTTTGTTTACTCGTTTTATTGAGTGGAAATTCATTTTGAAAAGAGTGAAAAGGAACAATGAACTCGTAGTACGTTACGGTCCTGTTCACAGTGCACAATGCGTTCGCTCAATAGAAACCGTGACGCATTCGTTGCACTTGAAGCACAATTATTGTGCAATAAAAATGACATAAATAGCACTCATATACACGTACGATTAATTTCTTTCGAGTCAAATTTGGACCTCGAAGCATCTGCCGTTTCGAAATACGCACGCACGCTATGGCGAATTTTGGCTAATGTGCCGTATTGCTATGACGTGCAAATATATCCAATTTAATAATCCTTGAATAATTAATTATATTGTATTAGACAAAGAGCGAAAGTGCGACGAAGCGTCGCGTTCAAACTTTAGGCCAATTGGAGACCCGTTTGCGGTCATACGAAATGTGGTCGTCGAGTAACATAAAATATTAGTTACTGAATTTGAGAATGTAAAATGATATATGTAGAATTTTTGTACATATTCGCAAAAGTGCCATTTTGTAAAATAATTTATTGGTCAAATTTGAGGTAAATTGTCAATCTTTTAAGTTTACTACTATGTATGTATTATATAATATTTTTCAATCAGTGAATGTTAAAAAATCCAATAAATTTCAAAAGGCAAAAATTGTTGAATTCCACAAAGGAGAAAAAAAAACAGCATTCCAACGACATACTACCATCTCAAAGCATATGCGACCATCAAATGCTGCAACACGAGGGTTGCAAAAACTAGACGGCGCCGTATCGACAATACAGACAGACGCTCAAGCGAGCCTTTGACGAATGCGAAAAGGCCAAAGAAAGTCACACTTTTGTATGCATATTTTTTTATTATCCTTCGCTCTTTGCACGCGTCTAGCTCGGCTTTTGTGCGACTGCAATTATCCGAAACGTCAGTCGAGAGTGTCTGAGGTGGTTTCTTTACCAGTGCGAGCTTTTGATCAAAGAGCTGGAGTTGGTGCTTGAGTGGCATAAGAAGTGAAGGAATACTCTTATCGTGCACGTGTCACTTAAATGACGTCGGAATTTGATCACAAGCAGATTTTTCGGTTTTTGTTTGTCGATAAAAGGATTAGTGTGTTTCGTTTGACATATGAAGGTATCGATCGTTGAAAGGTAGTTTTAATGTCAGAAGTCGGTTCCGCGACGGAAGACGCCCGAACATATGGCGCAACCATAAAAGGGGACCGACAAAAGACGCCCTGGACATAACGCGCCCTAGACAAAACGCGCCCTAGACAAAACGCGCCCTGGACAAAACGCGCAATAGACAAAACGCGCAATGGACAAAACGCGCAATGGACAAAACGCCACCTGGACAAAACGCCACCTGGACTAAACGCTACCGGACATAATACTAACAAATTAAAATTATGCGTTTTCGAAATAATTAGTAAACATGTAGAATATACAATAAAATTAATATGTTTAAAATAATTTTTCCAATATAATTGGGATTGTAAACATTAGAAATAACTAATGTTTAATTAAATATTCGATATTCGATATCTAGCCAGGTGCTTTCAACTGAAATCGAAGCATATAAGTATTATACATTATTTTCCAAATACGAAAATCAAGTGTTGTCAATCTCCATTTCAATATAAATCGAACCGTAAAAATTAGAATTATGAAAATACGAATTAAAACGTCGAATTAAATATTCGATATCTAGTCAGGTGTTGTCAACTACAATCGAATTACTATCCAAATACGAAAATTCAGGTACTGTCAACTGAAACCGAAGCATATGAATTATTTTACGAATACGAAAAGTCAGGTGTTGTCAATTTCCGTTCCAATATAAATCGAACCGTAAAATTAGAAGTACAAAAAAATACGAATTAAAACGTTTAATTAAATTTTCGATATCTAGTCAGGTGTCGTCAGCTATAATCGAATTACTTTCTAAATACGAAAATCAGGTGTTCATGATGGAAAATAAAGATTTGCACAAATATGTGGAACCAAAACAGGATTTAATTTTGTAAGCTCCTTTTTTCAAAAGAGGGCACTTTTTATGGTCAGCTAGATTCTAAATATTTTCATTTAGTCCATACGATTTTAATACGATGTCATTTTGAACATTCAAAATCTCATCTTCAATTTCTGACATTTCATCTTGACGAATTTCTGCTATGGAATTAACAATTACAGGTGCCTTAGTCAAGAGAACGCCATAAAGCGATCTATTTTATTTCTTTTATATAAAATTTAAACATAAAGAGTACTTACTTTAATATAAATTTGTAAATTTCCGGTAAAAAAAATTGTTACGTATTGAATATTATTAAAATTCTTGGGTTATTTTGAACGAATTTTAATTCGTATTTTCGTACGGAATTGTAATTATATTTGAAACAATTGTTCAGTGATGTAAGTGAAGCTCGGATACAGTTTTATACCTGCGTCCACGTGTACATGTATGTATTGTTTAAACATGTGCTTCCTCGGTGTCGTACATTTTTTTTAACTATGCCTTGTAAGGGTGTCCGTGCATCATATGTATATCGCCTCGCCCTCTCAAGGTCTGCTTATTTTTTTCCGCACTGCTTTCAATGATGCGGGATGCGTTTGTTTTTACGAAAAAAAATTCTATTTTCAAATTGTGTATGTATGAAGTATGAACTAATAATATTATAAATTGTAGTCTATTATACATATATGAAAAAAAATTGTTGTTTCTTTAAGAATCGTAATGAATATTTTAAGATCTCAAAATTAAATGACTGAACATGCTATATTTTCAAAATATGAGCCGTTACACATGAAAGTGGTGTAATTTTGAAAACAGTGAGTTAATGGTGACAATGTCGTAAGAAAGAAACACAATTATCAGGTTCATAATATTAATTTTTTCGGGATATAAGACGTTGTGTGTGACAGCATTTTTTGGTGAATGAATAAGCACGAGTATAGTATGTGTGTTAGGCAAGGGCGTCAAGATTACTTACACATTTGCCCATTCATTTTACGGCAAATAATTTTTTTTCGCTAAATATGTACAGTTGTAACGGCCGAATATTTCCTTTAGAAAAACATTACGAAATTGCATACTCTTCCAGTTTCACCCTAATGAAAACGCGACTGTTGCTGCAATAAATATTTGCGACATTTATGATGATGTTTTTTAGATGTCAGAAAATGTCAACGCTGATTCAAAAAAAAATTCAAATCTGGAAATTTCAACTTATTGTTAGAAATAAGCCTCGAAGTGGACAACATTGTACAGTCAATACTCATTTTTCATACTTCTAATTTTTACGATTCGAATAATATATACAGATATTGGAATGCCGGTAATGTCGGTAATGAAAACACTTGATTCGGAGTCCATTTCGATGGATGTCCATTCCGACGAGCATTCGTTGAAACGGCACAATTTTTCGTATTCGGAAAACAATTTATATGTTTCGATTTTTAGTTGGTAACACCTGATTTTTCGTATTCGGAAAGTGATTCGATTATAGTTGACAACACCTGACTAAAAAAAAAATGTATATGCTTCGATTTCAGTTGAAAGCACCTGGCTAGATATCGAATATCGAATATTTAATTAAACATTAGTTATTTCTAATGTTTACAATCCCAATTATATTGGAAAAAAATTATTTTAACATATTAATTTTATTGTATATTCTACATGTTTACTAATTATTTCGAAAAAAACGCATAATTTTAATTTGTTAGTATTATGTCCGGTAGCGTTTAGTCCAGGTGGCGTTTTGTCCAGGTGGCGTTTTGTCCATTGCGCGTTTTGTCCATTGCGCGTTTTGTCCATTGCGCGTTTTGTCCAGGGCGCGTTTTGTCTAGGGCGCGTTTTGTCTAGGGCGCGTTATGTCCAGGGCGTCTTTTGTCGGTCCCCTTTTATGGTTGCGCCATATGTTCGGGCGTCTTCCGTCGTGACACCTCAGAAGTCTAACCAAAGTCTATTCGATGTAGTAATTAATAAAATTAATAGTTGTGGGGCCGTAAATTCATAAAATTAAAATATTGATTGATGTTGACGATATATTGAAAATAAATAATACGTACAATATGTTTCATATTTGAGAATTAAAGCAGATTTGCATACCTGAAACAATAAAACAAAGAAATGTTAATACATTTATCAAAAAAACACACAGAATAACCGAATTGTGAAAAAATGAAAAGTCAACATAAGCTTATGAAATTTACATAATACGGCTACATATTTTCATAAGTCAGACTGCCGTTTATAATTCATCAAATTTCCGCATACAATTTATATAATCACAAAAATACAGAAATTCGCCGAAAATTTCCCTAAAACTATACGGTCAAGCGTGAATATTTAACGCGCGTATAAATCTCCGTAATAACTAAACCCTTTTAGTACGGTCAATTACCGGAAAAACTAGGGTTGTCCGCTATAAACATTCGAAAAGTCGAACCCAACACGACGCTAAAATCGATCTCGAAGCTATTTACAACGACAATAAATACGTCAGTGTGAAAAAAAGCACATGAAAACTTCTACAAACACGAGGCGAGAATCAGTAGTAACGGTACGCGTGTAATCGCAGGAATCCAGGGGTATAAACATGGATTTCAAAAATAAAAATAAAAACATACTCAAACACCATGTATTTTTTCATTCTTTTCCACGTTAGTGTATATTATTTTTCAAAGGCCACACATATAAGAAACTCGTTCGGTCGCGTTAAACGACAATCATCGGTTTGTGTTGAGAGTGCCCGACGCGTATAAAGACAAGGTCTCCGAAATCGAGACCCGGGAAGAAAAGATAAGATGGATACAATGTGGAAGAGACACGAGACAAAATTTTTCGAGTATCTCGTTAAATATTTGTTTTCTCGGTTATTTGCTCCAACCATGGAAACGTCTCGATGTAACATTCCACCAAATATGCGGGTAAAGTTTAACCGAATTTATCAGAAAAGTGTTCCGCTTTATTTATGAAATAGCCAATATTGATTATAATTTACATTCTTATCAGTAAAAAGCAATTAAGCATTTGCTAATATTATCATTATTCGATATAAATTTAGTTTTCAGATGGAATTTCTAAAAAGGTACACAACAAATTATAGCAATTGTACAGCGTCAAAACGATAAGATAAAGGTTGTAATTAGGGTAAAGGATGAATTTGGTAGATTTTCTCACTCGAGATTTTTTTTGCCGACTTAATCCGGAAATACGGGTATTAAGTGGCGCCAAGGGATTTAAAATGAATCCTTCGACAAGTACTTGCTTTACAATGTAGCTTTATTCCATGAATGCGCAACGTGTTTGAAGAAAAGCTCAAACTCTGCATAATTGCAAAAACGAGAAGACAAAAAAGACTGCGCTGGTTCATAATGAGAAAAATATGAACGTAATAACAGTCTGCTATTAAATACAAAAAAAAATGTTCATATGCAGAATTTTTTATTCAATTTAGCGATGAAGCAAAATGTAGGCGGCCTTCATATTGACTTCCGATCGTACAATTATGCACGTACATAGTCACTAAACAATAAAAACAAAAACACGGATATATCGTATCGAATGTTTTGACAGGTTTCATTTACAGTATAATAGGAGCGAAAAAATTGACGAAATTTTAAACTGCATGATGAGGCTTTTATAAAAACGATCGTTTATAAGTATATACATATCAAAGTTTATAAATAAAATATTTTCACGCTTGCAGAATAATACGAAATATGACACACCATACGACAAAAGTACATACAAAAATGCACCGTAATAAAATTTTCACACGTTCAGCCTCGGTTGTTACAAAATGCATATAAGAATCAATAAAGTTGCCAAAAATAAGATGGTAAGTCACATTCTGGAATGCACAGGAGCAATACGGTAGTCGAAAATACGGAATGGTAAGCGGCATTGAAAATTTTATCACCTGGTCGCAGGATTCGTAACCGTGGGCGCGTCGGATATTACGGAAGACTGGTTCTTTATAAAAAGATGATATATAATAGTGTGATAAAACGAAATTGGCAGTGTAGGATATAATATAATAGAGTAGGACGTGTGCCATCGGTGATTGATCGCTGGTCGTGTGTGCGTGTGGGCGTTTTCGTTCTGTGTCAGCCAGGAAAGTGAAATTGTATCAACTATGCAGCTTTCTATGGAGTATTTTTATTGTGTTACGTTTTAGAGATCATTTCGAGAAATGTTGTATTGAATAAATAGAAAAAAATTGATGCTCCCAAGAAGAAACGAGATGGTAATGTGACATGGCACGAGAAAGCGTACTCGTCGTTAAGTCTTATCGAATAACGCCCTTTTAAATTAATTTGATTATCCTCTCAAAACTGAATTTATTTTCTATTATCTACAAAAAATATTCTATATATTGAGAAAAACAAATAGAATATATAGTAGGCAAACTTTAAACAAAAAACACAAATAGACACCGTGTGCTATACATACAAGAAACAGTTTCAATCTCCGAATCAAAGCAATTAGAAAATACTTTAAGATTTCAACGCACTTCTAATGGGAAAAGCTTAGAATTCCTAAGGGTCATCGACAGTCAAAAGCGCACGTGGTCAACGCTTGTATTAACAGAATTTATTTTCGTACATAAGACACACAAATAGACCGCACATAACGCACTTCGTGCATTATGAACTCGACTCAGTTTCATAGGATAAAAAAAAAGAAAGGCGCGGGTTCCGATACGAAAATTATTCAGTACGTATTCTGATACATATTCAACGAACTATGTACGTATGTTCGTTCCTATTTTATTTTTTTATCCAAGTAGATTGAAATAAATAATACACAAGACACCCCCGATCCGTCGATCAATCTTCCCTCAAACGTAATCGATTTCCTCTGGAGTATCCAAGCGGGTTGATTGAACGGCGAATTAAATTAGAAATTCCGTTGCTCAGCTGCTGTCTCCGCAAACCGTAATAATGACTAATCGCCGATTCGCAAATCTACAAATTCACGACATTTTTTTTTCATTTTATTTTTCTCGTTTAACTGACATATAAAATGAGGAAATGTACGCAGCGAACGGTCGCTATTAGCATAAGTGACTTAAGTATCGAAAACGTTTTTAAATCCGTCTGTCAGATTGTCGGTGTTGTAATGTCAATTCAGCATACGTTATAGATTGACGAGATTAACCTTTCGCGTCCATTTCACCAATTAAATCAGACAAAAACTGAGTAAATAGCAAAAAGCGTGCCTAATTAAATTTATACGATTATAACCAAGACACTGATTTCTAATAGCGATTATTGAAAAAAACTTGTGTCAGATAAATAATTTAAGTGAACGAAAAATGTAAGCGTATTTTTTTATTTCGTCTCAATACAAAACGTATCGTCAAGTTTTTCACGAACGATATTTTTTCTTGACGCGGCGAGAGTTTGAATATTTAAAAGTTCGCATTCGAAAGCTACTTTGACTCGTTCATATTTTATTGAGGCTTTGTGCAAAATCAATTTTCTGTCTCGGACGAAAAAATAAAAATGCGAACGGAAAATAAAAGAAAACGGACATACATATGTATACGCACACACGTATACAATTGACTCTTCTGAGTACTCAGGATTTAAATTGCCGTGTCACGACAGTAAAATTCAATATTTAACTTTATTCAATGAAAAGCAAATATCCTGCAATAATCACGCGTAAACGGTTACAACTGTACTCTCTCAAAAATTTATTTATTCGAGAATAAATTTTGCGAAAAGTCCTGAAAAACATGCGACAAAAGTAAAAATTTCAACTTTCAAAATTCAATTTATCAATATAAATAGATTGATATTTATTTTCAGTAGTAGTTAATAACTTAAATGTTTCAACTCGTTGCAATTACCTTTAGAGTTTAACCTATTGTCATTATTTTAATTGATAAACCTTTTAGCGAAGTAACCATAGGATACTCCCTTCATCTGCATAATCGATCTACTCCGAATTGCAACAGTTTTGCATTTGTGCAACATCGATTTCATGCACTTAGAACTTCACCACGGAGACTTCAGCGACCCACGCCCATTCTAAAGAACGACCCACGGGCTAATGAGTGACGAAACGATCCATACATAACTGATAAAACCCGTGAAAACTGACATAATATCCACGAAATTCCGAGCCACGTATTTTTTGGTCGATCTGAATGTGGAACGGTGGAACGAAAACGCGGGAATTTTAATCTCCGGAAATTCGTCTGCTCCGATTTTGTGTGAGAAAGTTGTGTCTGTCGGTTATTGACAGTGTTATCGATTGAATGTTGTTTATTAATAAATACCTGGACCGTTTTTTTAATACTGGAATTAATACCGAAAATGTTTTGTGAGGATTAAGTACGTAAAAAATTTAATACGTAAATAAACATTGAATTGATACGCCGAAAAGCAAATATTGAAAAGAATACTGCTGCGTAATCGAAAATATTCTTGAGATATGAAAATGCGAAAGGTTCTGAAATATGCGAAACGAATAAACACAACCGATTTTTTTTTCTTACAATATCAAATGTCACCATTGTGAAAAGAATATTTTCACAAAAGTCGAAAAATATTTTAATGTTGAATAAATATATATAAAACGAATAAAAGTACACACATAGAATACATAGTCTAGAATAAATATTATAAATCAAACTTACGGCCTTTTGTATTTTTTAAGATTTAGCACACATACAAAAAAAGGTATGTAATACGAAAAGTAAAATAATTTTTTTAAAGATTTAAAAATTTATTTCGAAATCCTAGAAGTTTAATGTTACAGACATTGATTTTAAAAATATAATTACTCAAATTGAATTCAGTATATTAGATATCCGAAACCATAACTAATCTAAATATCATTATGATATGAAATAATAAATAGTTTTACCTTTTCGAAAATCAAATTACCGAACATCTAAAACACAACATTAACAAAATAACCGCACAGGTAAACGGTACGTACAGTATCCAAACCAAATTAACGCAACGTTCACACGCTCCAGGACCCAGTTGAAATCTTCGGTCACAGAAGGGTTAAAAGCACGCCCCCGCCTACAAATATCTCGGCTTCGGCATACACACAAGTACAAGAATATCTGTACGTTTGCTATTTTGCGGTTTTGTTCGTTTTCCTTCGTATAAAGGCCGCCGAGGTGATGACGACGTTCGCGTGTCGACCGGGCCACCGTAATATTTATTTACCATCGTCGAACCAAAGGTCGTACCAACGAACGAACAACTGACCGGACACAGAGCAACCTCGATTTTTCCCGAAAACGACATTCCATTAATAAACGGTTGGTGATTCAAAGAAATAATTGAAAAATTGGCAAAAATTCGCACCGCAGTGTTTTTTGCTGACATAGCAAACACCTTTTTTTTTTATTCAATCGACTTCCGATTAAATGTATTTTTTTTTAGTGAAATTGAATTTATAAATCAAAGGTTTCAATAGTATTTATGTGCGTTTGAAGATTCGATGATTTCCGCAGAACGTGAAGATGAACTTTATTTATTCTGAAAATTTTGATTTTAAGGCGGAATAAATTTACGTTCAGCGTATAATAATCTGTATGCATATTGAAAATTGTTAAGTTAATTAAGGTTTTGATATTTCAAAGTTACGCTTGGAAAACCGGAAATGATTAGAACTTAACAAATTTTGTTGAAATCGATCGGGGTAAAAAGTTTTAATAACAACAAACGATAAATTAAATCCACGCAATAAATCGGGCCGACCACTAAAGACGGAATGTGATTTAAAAGTTTAAAATTTATATAAACGATGGAAAGTGTCTCATTTTCATAATGGGGTAAAGTTGTTTCAAAAAGGTTCCAGCTGTAACATCTGTATCCCTTTCGACATCTGCCTCCATTGTTATTAATGAAATCGCTCTACAAATTTCAAATTTTTTTATGCTCAACCGTAAATTAGGACCGGTGGAATATTTTTTACCTAAAATTTTGCTATCGCGAAAAAAAAATAGATTATATCGTATGGGGATTACATAAAAAACGTTCACCCTAATGTTACGACACAGTCAATTTTCTTGAAAGGTATCCGAAATCGACCGATGTAAAAATACATAATGCGATGTAGCATCTTTATTTACATTTAATCGACTAGTTAACCTATTGGCTTCCGTTGACATAAACCGGTGTATGCCCATAAAATTATCACCGACTTTCTATTGAACGTCCTTATCGTCTAATTATGTCTATCTAATACGTGTCGTAATTCGATTTGGAAACTCACTTCTGACTTTTATGTATGGGAATAATTGGGTCAGAATGCGGGCATAGAACATTCACCGATAACGAAAAATTGATTTTATTTATACCCTATGTTAGGAGACGATCGAAATAGAGCTTTCGTGTTAAGAAATCGTAACGGATGCAAAGTTAAATCGAATCGACCGAATAAAAGCGGCTAAGATATCAATTAGAATAGTAAAACCGCGACGGAAACCACTTTACCACCTAAAACAAAAGATAAAACTTTGGACGAAACACAAGCTTAAAGCAAAAGTTTTAGAAAGACAAGCAAAAAAAACTTGCGTTTTTCATAATTGTTAAAAATAAATAAAACGAACGGTTAGAACACAAGATAGAAGCGACTTCGATTAATTATAGATTGGATAAACTTTATGAATATATGATCTCGTACAACCCATTAAAATTTGCATATTTTAATAGTTTATGCAAATTCGTGTGTATATTAAAAACATACAATGTATTTCGATACTATTCATACCATGAACGGTATCAAATCAAAACATAAATAGACACAACCTAAGTGTAAATTCAGTGCAAAACACACGACACGTCAGCTGCATCCTGCTCTTAGTGGCATAGTATAACACAGACATCTGCCATTTCTACCCGATGACCAACAAAAGCACAATTTGATATCATATAAGTTAATAGGGCAGCAATTTTAATGATTTCTATGCTTACCAAAAAAAAAACAACAACAACGGTAGCTTTAGAGCCGAAATGTGGCCGTAAAATTCGTAAAGATGTCGCGTTTCCGCACATTAAACCGACTCCCACCGATTTTGGATGTTTTAAAACGCGTAGGCACTTACGATGATGATCATCGACATATGTTAATGACTGGAGTACGAAATAAATTTCAATCAGCGATCACCTAGCAAACCTTTGCGTCGGTCGAAGGTAACACAATCCGTACTACCAACGCTCTTGTTCGAGATATACATAAAAGGTAGATTATGGGCGAATCGTTCGATAAGGCGATAAATATTGATCAAAGTCTAGATCGTCGGAGCGAAAAAGAAGGTAACAATAGGAGCAGGAACAAAGAGGTGCAACCGTCTGGCACCGCTGTCATGTATCAATGAACATGTCGTGTATCATACGATACCTTTAGAAGTATCGATAGTTCTAAAACAATATGACATAAATCGTAATGAATTCCATCATAGTTTTATATTTGCATAAGTTGCTCGTTTTGTCTGTTTCATATACGATATTCGTTCTATAAATAACTGAGGGCATTTAATATTTCAATTTCATACGAACTTTAGGGCCACTCTGTACGTTGAACGTGTTACACAAAGTGCGATTGTTTCTGTATGGCGCGTGGGCGATCTCTATAGTTGTCTAGCGTGAGCTAAAATCGAAATGATACAAACACTATATGGGTATATGAAACGCGAAATCGAGATTAACCGCTTTGCGGCCGATTATTGGAAAATGCGATAGATAATAAAAATAGTTTTTACAATACGATATTGAACCTTAAATTTAGTTTATGCGCAATGCGTCATTTACGCGCTCGAATTCAAACAAAATCATTAACTCGCACTCGATTAATCAATTTGCATACATAATACGATTTTTGACTTTCGCTTAACTTTTCAGCAAAACGTGGGCAGTGTACGTGTCGGATCGAGTGTCTGTTGTCGGTGGTAGGAGACCGTAGCGAACAAACGCATCGAGCAAAAGCCATTTTTGACACTCGGATAGTAGGAGGAATCGAATTAAGGCCGCGAGCGGTTCTCGCACACGCTAACGACATCAAAGATAAACGCGATTAACAATTTTAACCCTTTCAGTGCTGGGACGCAATCAGCCCTCGTCTTTAAACCGATTAACGAAACGAGAGAACGCACACGTGCAAATTCGCTTAGGGCGCCTCTTTTGAAGCGTTGTCTAATTGGTATTGTGGAAAGATGTTTTATGAATTTTTCAGAAGAAAAAAATCAGACGTTTAGACTAATTATGTGTGTAGTTTTAATCATAGCCACATTTCTCTGGAATTTGATTAAAAATTACAGAACATTATTTGACAAATATTATCATATTGATAAAAAAATCGAATGATTCAAAACTTAAATATAATTTAAAATAAAAATTAGGACATTCATTTGGATTCGAGTTTAAAGCATACATATTTCTTTATTGTTTTTCAATTTGGATGATCATATTTTGGAAAATCAAAAAATACTTCATTCGGTCGAATGTAACAAGAGCATATAGAATTTCCGTGTAGATATGGTTTCAAAAACGAAATTCAATTTCATTTTCTAGACAGGCTGTCATGTTTCCTTGCTAATCTGGTTCTTTGGTACCGAACGAGTAGAAATTCAAAAGGATTTATTGTACATATATTTGTACACAACGTGTATCATACGTAAATATAATGCAGAGAAAATAATTAGTATCGATCGTCAAAATCCATTTGGACATAATCTCAGGCGAAAATATAACACTTTCTCCAATTGGAAATGTGTAATACATTGACGTATTAGTAATATGAACTCCTTCTCGTAATGACTTTTTTTACAAAAGGCCGCTTTTCGATCGAAAATCCTCAAGCATAATAGGCTAATTAGAAATATCACAGTGTAATGAAAGCGTATTTATGTAATTAAATAGTATGTTAAGCGAACACATGAAAACTTGATAAGTAAATTACAGAAAATAATAATAACTTTTCCGAAACAAATAATTAGTTAATATGAACTTTTCCATCATACGACACGTATAATTGAATTGACGCCAACGCATACAAAATTTGAAAGCTCCCGAAGGTTTTAATTAAAATTCGATTACAATTGACTATAACCAAAATTAAATTACAATTCGTCACGTGACATTTGACCGACAAAAAACTATATATAATTACAAAAAAATCAAACACGGAAACGAGAATCAAAAATCAAAATAATTTTTATAATATACCATTTCCTTAAAGTAAAATCTTCTTCAAGAGATGTCCACGAAAAACAAAAACACAATGTATATATTCAAAGTCAAAACATAAACAAAATACAAATACTTCGATCAAAAACACGACAAATTCGATAGATCGAGCGACACGTGCGCACGCACAAACAGCCACGATCAAACTAAACGATGCGCGCGCGCCGGACCGTCTGGCACGAACGGCGAACTTGCCCGAACACTCACGGAAATACCCGAACGAAGCCTTTTCCATAGCGCGAATTTCAAAATTAAACAAAACATATAGAATTATAGACGTAAATAATTATAATAATTGAAATCATGGGTGTTAACGTGATTGATAATTTCGTTTATTTAAATAACGTGAAATAGTATTGTAATGGATACTGTGAGTGTTTTACGAATTCGTCATATTGAGAAATCGATGAACGAAATCGCTAAGATAGATGCTTAACGGATGAAGTGGATGTTTCCGTACATGGAAAATGGTTTTCGAGTGCGTGTTTCGATTTTTTAACGTCTAAGATAATTGCACAATTCGTTCGAAGACTGGTGAATTTTTCCGATCGTTTCGTCACGTTTCGACATAATGTACACAGTGACGAAACTGTCGTTTGTCGCGTTTCGTCATCTAGCCGGTCGCAAATACGCATAATCATCTTTAACAGATGCGTTTCGGATCGAACAAGTATCAGCACTGTTTCGCGAGCACTTGCACATGTACAAAGAGTACGGTTTGATTAATGTAGAGCCGAAAACAAACCGCTTCTTGTTCTTGGGAATTCTTCGAGTGTGTATGGAACGAACACAGAAGCCGCAAATCTAAATAAAAATTTAATTCTTTATTTACTAGTAATTAACGTCTTCACTGAGAACTTATTTCAACAATCGAAATGTAAATGAATGTTACGTCAAAATTCGAATGGAAAATAGTAAAATTTTTAACCACAGTAGATTAAATTACATCAAATTTATTATTAATGATACATTATTTGTAAAATGCGATCGGTTCTCATTAAAATGTGACGCATGCCGATAATTCTATATTGGATGCGGTTCAAATAATTCATTTCGTATGTGAAAACTCTGATAGACGATCCACTCGTTGCAATTCTATCGATAATTTATTACACATATAATATTAAAGCAGTTCTCTATAGCATGAAGCGATCGTATTCGAAATTAATTAATCTATCATCGAACAGAACTACTCAATTATGTTGCACCAATTTCGAAACACGTGTAAATTGCGTTTTGAAGCGATCCGCTGTACAATATATCAATTTGTTGTATTTTGACGTCAACGATTATTGGGTTATATGAGATGGTTTCATTTGAGACTGAAAATTATAGAGATGAGTTATTTTACGCTACGAGAGTTGTATATAAAATGAGATAAGGTGCTTTATTATGATTAAAAGTTCAATTAATAGTCTCACTTTATCTATAATACATATTATAGAAACGTTTATAATAATAATCGAATAAACTTTTTATTAAAAGTGAAACAGGGTCACCACCATTAAAATATTGTGTTAATTCTAAATAAAATATATCGTAAAGGTATTTTTTAATAAAACAACAAAATTTGTCAACCTTAATAGCCCATTAGCAAAAAAAAATTTTCAAACAAATCACCAACCTTTCTTCGAAACACTCGAAAAATTCCGCGCGACACCATACATCAGCATTTTCGACAAAATCCCCCGAAATTTATACGAAAACCTAAACTACGACGCGCTCAGGTGAGAACAAATTCCTCCTACGGCCCTGGAAAAGCAACGCGAACGAGTGAGTGAATTTAAGTAACACCCACCCCGCAAACAGGGCCCCGGCCATAGCAGCCTTTTCCACGGCTATGCAAATGGCCCATTAGGGCGGCTCGCGTTGGATTAACGCTAAATTGTTGCCTTATCGTCGCCCTCGAGTAATCGCCATAGTCGGTGTGTATGCGGTCCATTAAGGAAACATTTCGGCCGAATAGTGAACGACGACCGCCACTTAGTTTTTGCCGAAAGCCCGAAAATTTCGCGCAGTTTCGTCGGCGAAGTTCGGAGGTTTGTTGTTGATGGTGCGCAACGGTGATCTCATCGGTATTTGCGGTCGTACGGTTTGTCCCGGTTGCAAGGTGTTAATTTCAATTAACACTTTCGAGGACGCTACAAATTGGATGGAAAAAACGGAAGATTTCTTAAAAATGCGGATTGTTAACGACAAGGACGAATCGGACGAAATTCCGCATAAAATTATTTTTTATGAAAATATTTATTACGTAAAATTAATTAATCGCTTTTCATTTTCAATTCAGTATACAATGAAAATAAATATTTACATCGACGTATGAAAACATTAAACTTTGAATGTTTATTTTTGTTGCGATGTTGGCATTTATCTTATTCTTTGAAATACATCATACAACAAAGTGAAAACATTGGATATTGGGCGAAATTAAAAAGGGACATTGTTAGGAAAATTCTCCACGGTGAAAGGATATCGATGAGAAATATAAAAGGTTACGCTAGCGTGTTCGTCTTTTTCATAATCCGGCTAAATGTCACGGATGGGATAATTAGAAAATATATATTATATATTGTGCTATGTGATGCTTATATTTTTTGTGAACTGTCAATGTGAATTTTTCGTATTTGGAAAAAAAACCTAATTTGTGTATGATACTTGTAAAAGATAATATGATAACAAAATTATTATGTGGGTATAAAATTCGTGGAAAATTTTCTTTATTGAACATTTAGCTCTTAACACTTTACGTATTATATAATAATTATTTTGCAGACTTTGCATTAAGATTAAAATTTTAACAAGACTAAATTTAATCCGGGTGTATGCACAAAGAGGTTTTGTAATGCTTACCAAGATTGTGGTTGTATTTAACAATAAAAGTTTAATGAGACAGCATGTTCGAAAAACAAAAAAGACCCTTGAATACAAGTTTAGAAAAAATAATTTTTTCCGCAATACGGAATATTTGGGATCCCAAGAATTATTTTATATATAATCAGAAATAAATCTGAAACATTATATTGTAGAATGTAAAGACAATTTTCCTTCGGCTCGATTATTTATCGATCGATCAAGAGAAATAAGGTTTTCCAATCTTTTACGTTGGTGTCGGGCATCGCTTGAAATTGAACTAATTTCACAGGATAAATATTTGCCAAAACGAAAGGGTTTTGCGGAGCTTCGGAAGCTGCTTGAAAAGGCTAACGCCTAGCAGATTATATTGAAAATCTTGAATTTCCAGAAAATTCAACTTTTCCTAGAAAAAACGAAATTCATATCTTTCTTCAGTGAAATTGTTGCCATGCCAATGATCGGAATAAGGATGGTTTGATTAAGGTTAACAAAATTTTAATATCAAACACCGCTTCATTCTTCTAATAAAATATTTCAAATTGAGATTTTGAAATCTTTAAAAACTTTCAGTTAATCTCAGTAGAACCATCTATCATTTAACTTTCGTAGAAAAACTAAAGTTTCTGTCGAATTTTCTAAACTTTGGCAACGGACTGACGCGTAAGGAAAAACTTTAAAATTACAAAATAAAAAGAATATTGAAGAAAAAAGAAAATTAATTAGATATTCGAAAACGAGCCATGAAAGTCAATCACAAAATAATTGAGAGTATCGAGTATATGTTGTTAATGAATTTATCACTAAATTCATCAAATAAACATTGGAATAAGAGAGGCTTAGAATAATTCAATCAGGCTTCGAATAAAATTGAGAAGCAAATTGAGAATTAATAATTTAAGGCGCTCTTTGTAATCCACTTTACATTTAAATGAACCAACAATGATCAAAGTCTAATATGAATACAAAACAAAATTCATACATAAAAAATTAATGCACAAAGCTAAATTGGATAAAACAAAGAATAGAATCTTTCTATAAAATAAAAAGCTTGAAAAATGAAAGCAGCTTTCAAAAAGTCGAACCATCCTTTTCACTTCAACAAAATAAAAAAAAAATTTCCCAAACCACACATTTCTCAATTTCGACAATCTCTGAAAACATTACCAAACAAAATCCATTCTTACACACATACCAATCAACCAAAAAACGACACATTCAAACAAATCAAACCACCCAACAGCGAAAATCTTCCACAAGCGTCACGCCATAAACCAACTATACACCACTCTTGCACACACACACGCCGACAAAACAGCCCTAACATCGGCGATAAACAAGCACGCACTCGAGTATGGGTTTCGAGTTGCGCAATATGTTATCCTCGAAGCCGGTTCAAATTGTAACCAGAGCGAAGTGAGCTTTCACCAGGGCTTAGTATAGTGGAGCGCGATGACGGGTGATCCTTTGTGACGACAAACGAGGGACAAGTGCTTCCAATCCTCCGGTTGTCGTGTGCGTATTTGTTCGCGGGGGTGTGTGTGTAATTATTATGCTGGAATGCGCGATTGTTTAGGATAACTATTGTGTTTCGGTGTTGCTGTCGTTCGATGGAGAGGTTAGTGTTTGCCGGTCGGTCGGCGTGGGCGTCTATGAAGAAATTGCGTTGATGGGTTTGACGGTCGTGTAATGAAAATTTTCGATGAGTGAATTAATTGCGTTTGTAATTATTGTATTGGAGTTTATGGCAGTGTTGTGATTGGGTTTTGACGGTTATTTGATTTTGGACTATGGCCGTGTCGGTGCGCGATGGGGGAATTCTATTGTTGTTGTTAAAATGTTATTGCAGTATTTAAGATCAAAGGGAAACTGGAGGATAGAATATTTCTATATGTTATGTTTAGCATTTAACTATGTTGTAATATAAATTATGTGTTAAATTTCATGCAAAATTTCCAAATAAAACTTTATAATTTGTTCACGAAGCATAAAGCTATATGACCTACATTAAATTTCAAACAATGATCACAAAGAAAGTAAAATTATTTTCAGAGAATTTTGTGTAATTTACGAAACCTTTTAAGTAAAAATAATTTTTTTTCGCTAACACAACAAATATTTTTTAATTTCGAATAAAATTCGCACTATATAATCCAATAAAAGTATTTTCTAATTTAAAATATAAAATTACTTTCCTGCTATGGTATTGTAACGTACGTAATCTACATATATCCGATTCATATCGGAATCGCCGAAAAAGTTTACGTTAACGTATCTTAATTAATCTTTTGGCAAATCGCATTGTACTGGGCCATTTTTCACCTGGCTTGTTTGTAGCCAGTGAAGAAAGCTCGTAGGTGAAAAAGCTTTATTGACCAAAGTCATTTATCAAAGATAACGTGCTTCGGAGTTGAAGCGAATCGAATTGTTATCGTTAACAGCGACCTGAAAATACCGAATAAATTAAAATTATGGGTGTGAAAACAAAGTGCGAATTCGTTACAGATTTAAATGATTTGTTATTGATTTTAATAGATTTTAAAGCGTGAACGAAATCGACCGTATGTACTGTAATAACATTCATTCTAAGCATTAAGGTCATTCCCAGTAAAAGGAATGGTAGTTTTTATAGCTAGATGTAACGATTATTGCCAGTGTTGGAGGCAATTTATTCACAGCTACTTTAATGACACGTAAAAAGTATTATTGTGTTTTGCTTATGGTTTGGTTAATAATTATATATTATATACCGTGATCAAAAATCGTTTGTGTGATTCTAAGATAAATAGACTGATGTCACAACAATTAAGATTTGGTTCTGTAAGAAAGAGTATTTCGCATAAAAACAAAACAATGTCGTTAAATGTGCACGAAGGCGTAAAATTCATCTACCCTCCGAAAGATGATAAAATTTTAATTAAAGCGATTTATCCCAAATAAAAGAAAGTTTGTGCAGATAACGAAAATCTTATTAAAGCTAACTTCGTCGCTAATTGCTATTTTTTATTTCAAACGAAAGTTATTTAGAAAATTTCGAAAGCTCGTTTAGTCGTTAAAAAGCTAACAAATGATAAAGCTGCAAGAAAAATCTTGAAAAATTGTATTTACAATTTTTTGACGAAAGGAGTAATTTATAAATCAAAAGAAAAATACATTTTTCCGAGAAATTTTTCAAATTCGCTGAATATTGAAGTTTTCGCATCGGCGGATCGAACTCTTATCATAACAAAGGATCTCTTTCACATTGTTCGAACTAGACGGTGAATTCGAGCCCGGCTTCGTGAACAGACTTTTAATGCTGTCAATCAAGCTTTTGCGTGAAATTTCTTTTACAAACTTTTACATTTCTCTCCGGTTAGAATAATATATAGAAAATGTCGAAGCGCGCCCATTGTGTGATACCTGCAGTCATACTCCCGTGGATGAAAACGTAAAAAAATCCATCAAGTTTTCCTTCAGGGAAAACGATACGCCAAAAGACGATTTCAATATGAAAATTGAGATGGAAATACTAAAATTTTCAAATATTCAATGATGCAAAACGCAAAATTTCGAATCTATAAACGATATCTTGCGGATACATGAATATTAATGTGTCTTACGTACATTGCGCATAACCATAACAGATCGAACGAAAGTCATTACGAATTCACAAACGAATCGGATGATTATACATACATATGTATATCAATGTTTTTAGTAAAAATTTCGTAGATCGGTTGTATATACACAATGCGGATTTTCGCGTTGTAGAAAAACTCTCGTAAACGTCACGGTGAAGCTTTCCACTCGACTTTCCTTTGATTTGCGAATCCTTCGAATTCTTCGACGAACGAAAATTCCATATCAAACGAATATGGAAACGACACAGTTGAAAATACAAAAAAAGGAGAACATTTTTCGCGTGCGTTCAAGCAAATAAGTGCTTTTCAATCAATTATGCGGACGTGTAGCTAAACGTATATTTTCCTACGATCGTTAGAGCGTAAAATTCAAAAATATAAAAATTCATATTCGCTCGTACATTCAGTCAGATTCGATTCGAATATAAAGATCGGATATACGAAATTTAGTAGAAAGTACAATATCGCTAAAGGACCGGCGAAGCGTGAAATCGCAACCCTTATATATGTGGTTCGAAACAGATACGGTGTGATAAATAAGACGAAAGGACCATTTAAATGTTCGATTAAAAATATTACATTTCCCTCGTCCCTATAATGGACTTGAAATAAATATGAGCACTTTCGAAATATACCTGCAATTTTTCTCTCCCTCATCCTGCGCCATAGTTGTTCTGCTTTTCGCATCGGCCAGTTTTCCACTTTGGCACTGAAGCTTCTAAAGAATTTGTATTCCTTGAAGTGCGACATTCTCCTCTCCATCTTGGTGGGAGTATGATGGGGTGGCGAAGGAGTTTTGGGCATTTCTGATGATGAAGTCATCGATTCGACGCCAAGACTCGTTTCGGGGCGATGGTCACTCATAATTACACTTTTGTTTTATTTACGTTAAATTTCAAACATTCAAAAATACGATTATACTTATAGACACCTGAAGATTAATTCGGAATGAGTATTAAAGTAATGGTAGGGCTTCTGTAATGGAGGTGCTGAACGCTTCTTCGGTTCGCAAAATACAATCAAAAGTTTGATTGGAAAATGGAAATAAGTCCCGCGTGTACTTTTTCAAACTTCCAAACTATGTCGCGGTCGTTTTAGGGCAAAATCAATCTAACTTTTTTAAGTGGCACGTTTCATACTTCCACGGTACAATAGAATTAAAATACGAACGTTCATAATTTACTACCCAACAAGTCTGATTAGATAAAACTATCAGAAATAATATTATAGAGAAAACAAATATATTGCACTCAAGGGGCATTATATGAAAAAATAAGCGATAACGTTTGCAAGAGGAAAATTTGATTCTGACTCAAGTATGGATTATATACCAGATATCGAAAATAAAATACGAAAACCTAAGCTTTAATATTTCTTTTACGTATATGAGTACATAATACATACACGCTCACAGGATTTTCATAAACCGCGGATCCACAACGAGGCCAAAACTTTATTATATTCGTACTATGTCACGAACACGAAGACGTGCCGTATTATTCAAGAAAATACACCCTTTTCCCTCGTTACGAAAAAATGACGACAAAAAAAAGCCAGGAATCGCACACAAAAAAAGCAGGTCGCCTATGTGACTTATCAGCCTCAGCGAAAAATGCTCCCACTTTGCACCGGAGTATACACCGACGACAAAAAAAGCTTATACGAAAGCGTATCGCGCGAAGCTCGAGATTTAACACTCGTCAACGTAAATATTATAAAAACACAAACGCGTATTTTAAACAACATCAAACATACCTTAAACACATACGGACAAGATATACGCGGATATAATAATATATTACGTAAAATATCACATTCAAACGATAAGGGTATTCGTTACGGCGACGTCTAATCGCGGCGGGCTTATTTACACGAAACTCAAAAAAATCACGGTCGGCTATTGGCACGGACCAAAGCTGTACATCCCGGAGAATAACTACAGTTCGAAAAATTCGAGTTCGAAAGTGTTTTCGGATAGTTTTTCGGGTATTTTGTACGTCGCGCGCGAGTTCTGCGACGAGGCGTGCGGACGCTTAGGCGTCGCCGTTGCGTCTGCGTGTTGGACGACGCCCTCCGTACGGCGACGGCGCAGGTGGAAAAGCTGGGAAAATCGAGGGAAAACAGTGGAAAATCGCGGGCGAACACGCCTGTTGCTATCTGGAGGGGTTTTGTCTTTCTCTCGGCGGGTCGGGCGATGAGTGACGTTCCCGAGCAAGAGTGACGTTTATGGGTCGAAAGGTGTTTTTCATCTTGTACGCAATAAGAAGGGTATACGTTCGGAGTGCTTTTTCCATGCTAGTGTATACACTTTTTATGATGGTATCACTTTTTTTTCCGAAAATGAAATGTTTCATTTAAAATAAAAAAAATATTATTCCAGAAAATGTTTGATGATACACATATTATGTTGCGATTCTAGCAGATCGTTGTTTCGAATTGGCGTGATGAAATTTAACGAAAAATTTTTTACAACGAAACGTAATAATGTTCAATTTTGAAAAAACTGTTTTCTCTCATCAAAATAATAAAAATACTTTGTGCCTTTTCCGAAAAAAAAATTTTTTTTAAATATTATCAAATATATTTTTAGGTGAATATAAAATAGTAAAATCTGTGCCAAATTCAGCGCATAATAAATAATTTAAATGCGTATCGGGAGAAGAAAATTAAGAAAGTTCGCGTTGGAAAATCGCAAAACTTTTTTGGCATATCAAGTTTTTTTTAACGTCAAAAAGCATGCTACGTACCCAAATAAGAAACGTCAAATCGATCCAATTATGCAACTTTTCCACATTCTCAAAAATACTTTTGAAAAAAAATACACATATATAAAAGAAACTCACCTGATATTTGCTTTTCTGACTGAGCCCTCGTACGATGCGGGATCTGTAACGACCAAATACAAATTATTCTAATTATAATGATCATAAAATATTCAATCAAAAATTCTATAGATAGAAATTAATTAGAATGGCGCCAAAATGATAAAATCTAAATCGCACTTAATTAGTGTCAGTTCTATTTATATTTCTCATAAATGGAATTAAATGACTTACGCTCTCTTGACTTTCTTCGGATGCTTGTCTTTTCAATACACCATGACGTCCGGCACTATGTTGTCTCAATAGAACAGGAACGCTAGAGCACTTGCTGCCCAAATCCGTGGGCAAAGGCGCCATAGAGAGTTTCAAAGAAGCAGTGGAAGGTGAAGGCTGGTCCCTTCCTGCCCTTTGCCCCATAAATCCTTTGTAAGCAACAGGATCATCCAAGCAATCGGCAGAAGATATAGGACTTTCTGCACTAGACGGAGTAGAATTCGATGTTTTTAAATGCAAAAATGTCGGTCTAACAGCTTTAGTATGTTTACATTCCTCATTGGATTCATCGACTGTATTCACGGAACTGTCTAAACCGCTAGAAGATTGATTTTCTTCGTTGTATTTCCGCGAGAACATTCGCTTTCTGAGCGAATTGTCACTTGCGGATGCGTCGACTGGTGAAAATTCCATCGGAAAGTTCTCGTTTGACGACATCATCTCTTCCATGTTGTAAGTGTGGTCAGAAGTGGTTTGGTCATCTTCGAGATTCATCGTCTGGGTCATAACACTGGTTCTTCTCACCCAAACGTCCGTTCCAGATGACATCCTTTTGTATAAGGGGCTTCGTTGAGCATTCGAGTGTTTCCTTCTTAGTCGCTCCCACGTTTCTTTTCTTTTGCATTTGTTCAAGCCGCTTTGACCTTTGAAAGAAAATTAAAGTTTTACAATACGGTTAATTTAAATTAAATTTTAAGTAAGACCGAAAACTAACGCAATTTGTATTAACGAGCATTAACTCGTATAACAAAGTTTATAAACTATTTACTAATTAAAAACGATCAGATAATACCTGCACTATATTGTATGTCTCATTAATGCAAATACGTCTCGAATTTTGATACACGAGTTTAGCTTGTGTTCCATTAACAATATTGAATATATGTTGTGAGAGCCAGAGGCAAACTTTAGTGACAGTTAACGTTACTTGCAACAAAGTGCACATACAGTATAATGGCTCAAGTAATTTTTCTCGTCATTTTTAACATGTTAACGTAAACGTTTCTTTATAAATAATTAAATTGAAAAATATTTTGAGGTCGTATGCTGTCAAATGTATGCATTTAATATAATATATTTTATAAAGATAAATATAATAATGAAGCGAAATTTTATTATCTTTCATGAGCATACAGATCATATTAATATATTTGTGAGAAAATTGTTTATAATTTGAATAATGTGTACTGAAAATAATATTATAAATAAACTTGCTGAGATTTGATACATTATAGATAAGCAAAAATATATTAATTTTGAAATGGTAAACTTAGAAAAAAGGATTTTGTAAATATACATAATAGTAGTTAATATAAATATAACTTTTGCCTACGTCAAAAGCAAAGAAACATTTACGCGACCGATATTTTACTTTATATGGGATTCCGCGTTGAATAATAAAATTATGGGTTTCCATTATGCTGAAAGCGACTTCAGCGAATCGCCCTTCGTAAAAAGCGAACGTAGCAGTCACCAGATTAAATCCGAAAGCGCTCGATAAAATCGAATTTGCATTGATATTCAACTTTTATTTTCGAAATTTAAAT
Source organism: Hydropsyche tenuis (assembly GCA_009617725.1). Lineage (NCBI taxonomy): Eukaryota > Metazoa > Arthropoda > Insecta > Trichoptera > Hydropsychidae > Hydropsyche > Hydropsyche tenuis. The sequence goes on from VTON01000008.1 coordinate 2,678,450, forward strand.
TTTAGAACCAACCCCGCGTGGCAAAAATTTTTTTTTGAAAATATACAAAAATTCACACACGTGACAAATTAAAAGCGGAACCGTAGAAGCTTCGATAATCGCACAAAGCCAAGTTAAACGAAGCGGTAAGGTTTCCCAGGGATTAGCACAACCGATTAGCGAACGTTTGCATTCGTTAACGCAAACTACAATTTGAAACTATTTCACAAAGTTTCTTTTCCGCGCTTTCGGTTCACAAGCATAATCACTATGCAGCAAGGGATGCGCATTTTCCACAGATTACATTAACAAAAGACCCGTAATAATGACCTATTATTTTTTTTAATAAAAGTACAATAATTATCATCAAAATACGCAGCCCTTATAATACATTTTTAAAGATCCATCAGATTTCGCACAAATTTTTCAAGGTATGATTCTTAAGGAGCTTTAAATATTGAAACTATCTCTTGCAATGGTACATCATCTACATCCATCTACTGACCATACTAAAATTGTCTTAACTTTTAATTTAATACTGATGAATCAAAAAAAGTTAAAATGATCGAAATATTTTTTTATATAAAGAGATAATCGATTAAAAAAAATTCCCACGCGATTTTCCTAAACGAGTCCATCCAAGCAGCACGGGGCATCGCCTTCACACGCAACAAATTGCAATTTACCACAGTACCAAACACGCACACGACATCCACGAGACGAAAGCACTTTCACCTCGATCGGAAGACGAGATTCACTCTCGTCGATGTCTTCATTAGCCAAGAACGAAGGCGCCCCGTTACCGGTCGGCTGCAATTAAGACGCGCAATAATTAGGCCGCCGGCAAATTGGATAATGACAAGACGAGACTATATCGTCGTGGATAATGCGATTTTTTTCGAGTGGATAATTGCGGTTGATAAGAGTGCGCGAGGCGAGGAGAAAAATTGCGCGAGCCGATTATATGGGTTGGGGCGTTAAAGTGGTCGAGAGTTACGGCATCGCTTTTGCTTGTATTGTTCGATGGTTGAATATGGGGTTTTGTTTTCGAAATGTGTTTAGATTGGTATTTTTATTGTAAAAAAGTCATATGGAAATAGTTTTGTTTTCTTGTTGAAAAAATGTGAAGATGGTGAAAAAAAAGAAACCTAAAATTATAAGAAGATCTTTCGATTTCGGAATTGTAATCAATTGTCTATATCCGTGTCGTTGAAAATTTCGATGATTATACGATAAATATTCTTGAAATCATAAATTAATAGATATTTGAACGTCATTATATAAATATAATATATCAAAGAAACAGATGTATTTCATCCTATTATAAAAATCTGACGGTTTAGTACTAGAATATAGTTTTCAAGTTAGAAAAATTGAACACAGATGGCATTAAAATTTTATCTAACAATTTGAATTCCAAAATATATCCACATATTTCATATCTATAATTAAATTAAACAAGCATAGAACGACCTCGCTATAATTTCCATCCCAAAATACGCCTATATTTCAAATCTAATTAAACAACCATACAACGATTTTCCCGTACCACCCGAATACCACCACGCATGAAATAAATATCACCAGATATTAATACGAACACGAACACCATCATATTCCAGAAACAACACCACAAATTAATTCAAGCATACCTTTATCGAGATCCTTCCTTTGCCTCGGCGGCGGCGAAGCAGTACCAATACCCGACTCTTCACCACCGCCATTCCTTCCACCATCATTACCAGAAGACGAAGACGACCTTATATCGTCGTCTACGGTGGCAGCTTCGTCCTCGCTACCAGACGGATTCGAGCCTAGAAACAAAACAATTATCATTATATAAGCGATATAATCGCCATATATGGGCGTGTACATGCACGCGTGCAGTTTATGAACTTCTATTAGAGCCAGGCGCTATTTGCTGAAATGCTGGATTTGCATAGTTTTAATGTCGGGGGTCGGTACCTTGTACGCAATTTGTTCGGGGGAGAGGCGTTGCGATAATAAAATTAATATTTAACAATTTAAGCTCTCTCGTACGCGATACATCATAACGAAATCGTGTTCGATGTTAATTGCACAACGCTTAGCTGGACGTGAACGTGTTTTTGAAACGATGTGTGCGCTTATCGGTGGTCGTTTGGAATTATATCCGAACGATTCGTATGTAAATATCACGTGTAAAATAATCTGTTAACTTGGGCAAACATTTAGGTAATTTTGAAAATTTGCGATAAATTTTTATGTGGAATGGCGGCGTGAACGAATTATCTGTCGTTTGTATTATGATGGTTATCTCGATCGGTTTTACAAATAAGGAAATTGTATAGTTATATAGGTAGGATCATTTGTATCGTGTTGTGCGTACATTATAAGCAAAGTTGAGGTTTAATTGATAATAGTTTAACGTTAATATCAATCGAGCTTTACTTGGAAAATTAATGGAATCAAAGGAGCTTTTAACGTGACGTCTGTCAAAACCGTATACTTGCAGTCAGAACGAATTCAAGTCGAAAGCTTTCACCTTAAATGTAAATTTTCGAGATTTTCAAATCAAATTCGCATATTTCAAAATATATTCTTAAATAATTAAACTCACCATTTCAAACGAAATTGTCTTGATAATTGAAAAACATTAAACAAAATTCATTTTTTTTAAATTTCCGTTAAAAAACCATCAATCAAAATCGAACAAAAAATCCCTAAAATACTCGTAGACTATCCCACGAAACATCCGGAAAATAATTCAAAACCACAACATTTCAACGCTTCATCACATCATCCCACTTACTGCACATACATAATAAACACATACACCACCAATCACGACCGCTAATTACCAACCCGCCACATACACACCCACAATCCGCCAAACGAGCCTTCATCCATTCATCCCTCGGAATCCCACCTAAAGGGACAACACACCATCGAAACGGAAAGCCCCACCCATTTAGCCATTCCTGCTGCTGTGGATATTTCCGTCCGACCGATCCGCGGAAGGCTCCGTTCGTTGGTCCATGATAATTTCCCTTTAGCGATTTTGCCACGACGACGTCCCCTAACCGGCGATGTCGTGTTCAACCACCCGTCGAAGCCTCCCGACGTGTGTATAGTTTATAAATAAAACCGAAGCAGACGACTTTAACGAGTCTATTTCGGCGGATGTGACACCTCTGCTTGTGAGGTATTTTTGCGAAAATTTTCAAGTTCGTAGCTAACTTTTATGGATTCGAATTATTCACGTTTCGCTGTTCGGTTGATCAAAGTAGGATGGGGGTTAGGATCCGTAATAGGAGAGTATTATGAATAAAAAATATAAATGGACCGTTTGATAAAATAGCTTGTGCTGATATTGTAGGATTGTTGCAACTTTTACGATTTACATAGTGCTATTTTCGCATTTCGCTCGCTACTGAGGCAGAATAATAAACCTTTCGGGTGCGGATGTTTTTTTCAAGCGGCGCGCCTCTTACTGTTAAACGTCACCGTAAATAAATTCGGATACATTTTTAAGGTTGACCTTTCTATTTTGCTTGCCTATATTCGAAACTAATATTATATAAATAAAAAATTTGACTCAAATATTGGAGCGAACATGAAAGTAAATACGTGTACGTTGAATATTGAAAGGGTGACTAGCAAATGGCACATGATAAAAAAATTTGCATTGTAGATAACGATAACGCTATTTGATATAGTGGTTTATTTATTTTTCCATTTTTTAATTCGATAGGTGATTTTAAAATATATATTTTATGTGAATACTGTACTGGAAAGTCGTGGATAAGGATAAAAATTGCATTGGAATTAAAAGTCATCTAATATGTAGATATGAATCTTCATTTTAAATTGTAATAAAATGTACGGTAACAAATCAGTACGATATATATTAAAAACTAATCAGTATTATATATATGTTATATCACAAAAGACTTACCAGTATTAAAAACAGAAGAAGAACACTCCGACAGACAAGTGCAACTGGAAGATCTCGACAATGGCGGAGTATTAGCAGTCTGCGTTTCCATATCCCTCATAATGCACTCTTCAACTTCGGGAAAACCAACAAAACCATTTTCGACAACACCAGCCTTCGGAGTAGAATTCGTAAAACTCTGCCAAACAAATAAAACCAAATTAAAACATCTCAGCACACACACGAGTACTTCCAGCCCTTTGTTCCCTCGGAAAGCGTACGTGCTCCCTACGAAACAACCCTGAACGAAAACCGAGTCCTTCGGGGCGAGTTAATGCGAGGATCGGTCCACTCTTTGTTCGGCCAATACATAATATAGCACAACGTGTCAAGGATGTTGCAGATCTCCCGTTACACCTGACCCAGTTTTGACCCGAATTGACATACGGCGTGATCTCAAACACCTCGTGTAATCCATAATCCATATAATCGAGGCGTAGTCCGTGTATTGTGCGTATATATGCACAAAGCGAACTCGATGCCATTTCAAATATTAAATTTTCGATTTCGATTAGTCGCGTCGGTGCTGCGCTAAATTTGGTTGTGAAAATGAATAGCGAAACCTGAATTTGTGAGACTATATTCGAAATTGAAATCGATGTATTATATTATAGTCAAATGTTGTATGCGAAATGGTGAACTTTGGGGAGCAATTAAAAAAATTGAAAAAAATGTTCCAATAAAAAATATTTGCGGATGTTTTTTAATTAAAATTTATGACAATGAAAATTGTGCTGTCATTACAAGAGTTTGGGAATCCCGCAACACAATTATGAACAAAGACGACGAAAAATTTTAGCAAAAATTTTCGGAATTTTCGTATAAGCGTATCAATGTGTGGAATAAAAAAGATTGCGCGGTCAAAAAGGACGAACAAGCATAAAAGCTGTCAAAGTATGCGTACATATAATAGTATTCTATTATGTCAAAGGTGAAATATTTTCAGAGTCGGCTACAAGTTTACAAATTAATAATTTGCACATACACTATCAAAATTTTGCAGACAATTAAATACAGTGTAATCCCATATAATGGCCGATTTCGAAACTATTGAATCTCACAAGATTGATAGTCTACATGTGCATATAATTACTTTCGAGTGCAATATTAATGAAAAAATACATATAAATAATCACATAATGAGTAAGCACTCACCTGAATTTGTGCGTGTTGTTGATGACATTTATCTCCAACTCCATTACTTTTATAACAATCCCAATTATCGAAAACATCAGAACTCTTGGATGCTGATTTGTTAGCTTTCAAACCTATTTTGTGACCTACAACTGATCCAAATATTGGTGGAGAGTCATCATCTAGATTTAATGCTTTCGTCCATGTCAAATAGGCAGCATGGGATTGATTTTTTGGGGGTAGCTGTGGCGAGTTTGTCAATGATTTAGAAGTTGTAGAAAGTAGCTTTCTCCTCGACAATAAAGGATCCCTTAAACTTCCGTTGCATTTCAACGGAAGTTTTGGTATGTCGGGATTAGTACTTCTTCTCTGATTTAATAATTCTGAATTGGAGATTCGAGCAAATTCAGTATCAGGCAAAGATGCTACTTTTGTAAGAATTGCTTCACCCGGTAAATGATCTGTCAAAGATGGAACCCTCTCTTTGTTTTTCTTCAACAAATTTGTGATCGTCGTTTTGGTTGGTGTTAAATTATAACTGAATAAAGATTGAAGTTTGTTCTGTTGTATCGGTATACCATTTTGTTTCGTCTCTTCATGATTTGAAGATTTCGTACAATCAGTTGTGTTTTCTTCGTCAGATTCGAAAACATCATCATAATCATGATCCGATCCAGAATCTTCAGCCCCGTAGTACGGCATATCGGCAGATTGATTTTTAGAAGACAGATCTATGATTAATTTGGCGATATCATTCAATTCAACTATAACATTTTTATCAATGCTAACATTACCGACATCATCTTCACAATTCACTTTTTTACCATTAGAATTGTACCCATTATGAGATTTGGTATTAATTTTATGATTTTTGTAATCGATCCTGTCTCTTAATTCAACATCAGAATCTGAGAAATGTTTGGCACGATACACATTAGACAGCTGATCAATTTTTCTGCATTTGTTTCTTTCTATATCAGCAGTCCTCCATTGATCAAAAACTTCACCGATTTCCTCCTGCAAAAATAAAAAAATAACAAAATTAAAATCTGTGTCGAACGAAACGTTGTTGTACTACATCGGCAATAAATCGTCAGATATCAGATTCCAGAGTCGAGTCTTCCGCGCCCTCGGAAGACCACAAAAGCAAGACGTGTACCGAGTGGTAACTAATTGCCAATTAACCGGCGACATTGACGATGCGACCCACAAAACCTTCGAAAAGCAAAAAAAATTACGACGGATCACTAGTATCCTAGTCGAAAGTATATGTAAAACATTGTTACCTTAAAGACAAATTAAAATTTATTGAAAAACTTTAGAGCAACCAATTAGAGCTTATGCTTAATTAATTGAAAAAGTTGTTAAGTTTACTGCACGTGCTTTACGAAGTACGAGCCTCATGGGGCGCTGATTAAATCACATACGAAATTTATGATACTGGTATTCAAACCATTAAATAAAAGCTTCTTTGTGTTATATCTATGTCAAAGAAATCGGGTTTTAACGATGAAAAATAATGTGTATAAATTTGAATCGATATTGCGATATGGTGACATTTTATGATGTCGTCAATCATCGTTCGATCTGGTACGCGCATTGAAATTATAATAAAAACGAGTTGCATGTATAAAAATGCGGCCTCCTTTGGCAGAAGAACGAGCCTGAAGTTTTACAATGAAAATTACAAAGGTCACTCATAAACGAGAAAACAAGGGATCGAGCCAAAGGAAAGCATGTCGCCAGCAAGGATACCTCTAATGCAAACCGAGGATTTTCCACGTGAAATATCATAGAGCGACGCTAATTGGATGAGGTAAAGGAATAAAAGCAACCAAAACTAATTATGTGCAACAGTTGCGTCATCCAATTCTATTAGTGCATTTGCATTGTATTAGCCTGCTCGCTTCGAAAAAAGACAAGCTAAATCAATTACAGCGATGTAGACTTGCGGAGGTTGAAGTGAATTGATCGAACAGGTTTTAATTACTGAGAAGAAACGAGTCGAAAAGAATGGCAAACAAACGTATACATAAACGAACATATCACGAACTGATTGAACAATTCGGTAACTATTCAAAGTGTGCAATTTGGCGGGAATTTTAAAAGCGGTCATCTGGTACGTGCAAGCGCTTCCAAAGCGAATGATTGACAGCCGACCTGGAAACGAGCACAAAACCAATTATTAGTGAGGGTTCACGACCTTTGTCGAGGTCCAAAGAGATGTGGGTGTGGACCTCGAATTTTCAGACGTATGGTTAAAATTCGCCAAAAAAACTCCCAAAGAGGCGCCGCGCAATTTCAACTTTCGCCCGTTAGAAAGCTCGCGAACGTTCGACAGTACGAAAACGATGAAAATGCGTTTTACGACCCGACGAAAAGTAAACACCGTTAGAAATTCATCTCAAGGACTGCAATAAAGAGTTACGGTTAACCTTCCGTGCTTTCTCTGCATGCGAATCGGCTGTGAAATGAAAAGTGCCGCTTTTTTTCGCGCGTCGGCCGTCCACCTTGGCACGAATTTAACATTAGATTCCGACTTTGCACAAACGACATTTGGTGGGTTAAAGACACACACAGGCATGCGGACACCGGAAGTAAGAAAATGAGCATTTTGCGATTAACACGTTGGCCGCGAGGTGCGATGGGCCAATTTCGCGTTTGACGTTAATGGCGCTAAGAGAGACGCCGCAAATGATTAATGTACATTGGTTAGGACTCGCCAAAGCGTTTAGTTAGAAACGCCGAGGATAATTACGCACAAATGGCCGTGTGAAATTAAATCGAAAAAATCCCAAATCGCGAAATAATCACGTATATAAAACATCAGCGCTGTATCCATTCCGCGCAGCCTCTCCGTTTTATGTTAAACGATAAAATGTGTCGTAAATGGGAACAAAGTGCAAAAGCGTGTCCGATCGATCCCTTTATTCGACACTGAAAGAATCCGCCGTTAACGAACGCTTTCATTGTCAAAGTCGCGTGTGTGGCTGCTGTGAATTGCGTACTTCGTCTGCGGAAAGTGAGATCGATCTCAAGGCGAATCTGTCGCAATAATCGAACAACCACCCATATAAAGGACATAAAGGTGAGGCGCTGGCGGCTAAAGAAAAAGCAATTACAGAAATTATTGAACTTGTACTCATATTATGTGGAGATGAGGAGAGAACCGGCTCGTTCGTGGGCAAAAGCTGGCCGCGGGCCCTTGTCCTCTGCGAGCGTTTGATCGAGACCCATTAAGGGCACATGCGGTAATTACTCAACGGCAACCTTAATCTCTAGCCGAGAAAGCACACGAGAAATGTGCGATTTCGTGCGTAAACGAGTGCCAATCATTCGGAATGGATGCGAAACGAGAAAATTCTAATCCAGTTCAAGTATACAAATCGTGATAGATTACATACATACCTTCGAGACAAAACTATGTAATACATTGATTGATTCATTTTAAATTCATAATTGAATAATTTTATGTTGTAATTGAAGGTATTATCTATTAAATACATACACAACGGTTACAAATATTAAATTATATCATAATATTTAATATTCAAATTCAATTTGAACTCATAGAATCAAACAAACTTTCATTATAATAAAATCATATGGAATATTTATCAACGCACACCCAGAGCGATTCACACGGAAATCGCGCAATTGCTAACGCCGCAATGAACCACCCTTATAATACGGCCTACCCGAATTCCTCGAACGGGTCAATCGAAGGATGACTATGACAAAACTCAATTACCAACTCGGTCCCGGTTCTGAGCCAGTCGTCCCGCAGGAGAAAACCGAATCCCGTACGTATCCCAGATACACGGCATTAACATATAAAACACTCGTGTTTACGAGAGCGCGCATGCCGCTCGGGATTTTGGGAATAGTCGATAGATTAGTTGGATACAAGTTTGCCATGGAAACTTTTTCGTCGAAAAGCAGAAGAAGTGTACGCCTCTTTCGGCCAATGATAATAATGCGAAACGATGTTGCGAAAAATCGGCGAGGGTTGTTGCGAAAAACTAGCCGGTGTGTTTGTCGGTTATGAGATTTGTGTGGGATTGTGAACGGTTGTTATGAGAAATTATAAAGATATTGTTTCTATTTTTATATCGGAATTGTGAGTTGCGTTTGATTATTATTTTTTATATAATATTGAGATGAAAGGTGTTTTCAGTTTATTTTAAATACCTGTCAATTGTGGATTATATCACGTAAATGGGTTTATATAAATGTTTTTTTTTTATCAAATTGATTTGATTCTGAGAAAATGTTAAGTTTATATAATGAATTATAATAAAAACATAATCTTTATTATCTTCGTAACAAACTCAGGAAAATTCATCAAAAAAATTGTTGAAATTGCAAGATAAAATTTAACGACAAAACAACACATCAAAAAAACTCAACCATAAATTGATGAATCACATTCCACAACCCATCCGGCATCAACAAAACATCAAAAACACATAACCTTCATACACACACACGCCCAAAAACCACCACAAACAATACGATAGGGTAGCCCGATCTCCCAGCACACAACTAGGTATTCTTTTGTCCATCCCGTGAGTCCTCAACAGCCTTCTTCGATACGGTTAACAGTTGCCATTGTCGCGGTGCTGGATCCTAAGCAAACAGGCGGCTGACGTGGGCGTCGCGAACACACGCCGACCCGCAAATCAGGTTTATTATTCATTCAACGGTGTTCCGAGGACAGGAGAGGATCAGCTGCTGCTTGCCGTTGCTGATGCTGTCTGGTCAAGGTCGACCGTGAAAAAAGCCGAACTTGATCGTTACGAAAGGATATTACTAAATCGACGAATTCGTGCCATCTGATGCAAGATTTATTTTTAATCGTTTATTATTGACATTCGATAGATTGATCAAATTATAAAAAATTAGTAAAATTCAATGATACGTTTTGTATATTGGAATATGTTATAAGTTTGAGAAGCGTCTCTCTATTGTGTTGTATAAGATTGCAGTGCGATATTGTTGCGTGGACTACAATTCGATCGCTATTATGGTCCGGTGCAGAATCGCAAATCACACCGAACCATTTTAATACAAAGCATGAATCATATCTCACGAGGTGCGGTGATCCTCGTCACGATATAAATGTCTATGAACAAGATGATGGAATAAATTGAAATTCAATACAGTACAACCAAAATCGAAATTCGCCATGGGAACGAACGAGATGCGAATGGGGATCGTATAAAATTTAATGCCTTTGATAACATTTTATTTCTGTTTCTGATGAGCACCGTTGTCGCTATAAATATTAAAGTACACTAGTTTATACTATATTAATTTTGCATAATGCATTTTCAGCATATGCGCGTGCTCATTCACAAAATATAATAGAAAATGTATTCTATTGTGTCAGCCGTATGAAATTTTATACTATTCAGATAAGAACAATTAGTACTTACTCTTGCTATCGCATCAAGAGGGCAATACTATTATGGGATATTAGCATGTACATAGTATAATAATTAACTAGTGCAAACAATGTTAACAAATTACAAACTATAATTACGACAATCGATAAACGTTTAATGTGTAAGTTATTAATAATATTTACAAAACAACAACGAAAAGCTGCGTAATCATGTAGTATGTTCACAATTTCTGAACTGAGGAAAGGTTACGTTTACGAAATTACAACGAAAGACGACGAACGGAACACGATATATAATTTTTGATTACCTTGAACGAGACGTTAGTGTTGCCCCGAAATTTCGCTTATAAAAGATCGATCGACCTCAAAATCAAGAACGACTCACGTTCCGTATCACAAAGTCACAACACTCAACACTCGCGAACAGATTAGATTATCGTAGGAAACGGATTCCTGCTCAACAAAACACATGAAAGAGTACGCACTTATCTATTTTGACGCTCCACACACGCAGACAAACACTTCAAAACTGAAATTTCACAATAACATCGGTGAAAAATAGCAACATGCGAAAAATTCACAGCATTATAAAATTTACGCGCCCGCGCTTTCCCCCGGGAACCGAAAAACAATGAAAAATCGGCGAAAGTTTTTCCACGGACGTAATATAGAGGTTCGCGGACGCTCACAAAACGATACGCTTTAGAAAGCGTACGCTATGAATCATCTGCGTGGGAAATCCGGCGAATTCAAAAGAATCGCACCGAAGACGAAAAAGAAACGATACACAATAAATCCTCGTAGCACGCGATTGTATGGAAAATCCGAAAACTCACACACACGGTACGTACACTGCGGAAAACCCGTCTGAATACGTTTCGATCCTTTGCGAATTCTTGGAAAAACTATGTAACTTTCGAATTGATCGTTCGCGATTTTCCCTTTTCGAAATAAGGGCGGGAAAATGTGTGCGAAAATCGGCGTTGTGCGCATGCGTGCGCGCACGTGCGGTCGCGAATCGCAACTAACCTACACAACGTATGCGGCCCATACACATTACCGATTCGAGTTTGACCTACGCATTTTAAATAAAATTTACTCAGCCGTCTTTGGGCAACGGATCGGACGGGACCGAACTTATACATAATCTCGATCGGTACTGTTTGCTTTTTATAATCTCGCAATTGTGTCGGAATAAATCGAGGACTAATCGTTCGGCGAAGATTATAAACCCGTTTCGATTTGACATTTTCAATGAACATGGATGAAATCAACATTGTATCAATGCCATATTGACCGCGTTTAAATAAAAAAAGTGAATGATTTAATCGAATTAATATACATGAGTTGAAAAATGAGATGACGCAAACGTCCACATTTTCCGTTGCGCAAAATTTTACTCGACGGCTGCTTAATTATTCACGGACGACGTCACACGGCCACACCGTTGGAGTATTAATTTTGAGATTTCGCATGAAATTTTCATAAATTCAACAGTCGAATGCGGCCCATGCGATATGATACTACGTAGGAGGTCGCGGAGTTGTTAATTAAGCGGACTTGCCCTTTCTCAGTGCAACGAGCGGCCACAAAGAAATTGCACCGAATCGCACAAAATGCGCTGACACACAAAATGAATGCACACGACGTATGCAAATAAGCGCAGGATGCAAAGAGATCGTATGCGAGGAAGAAAAAATTTGAATCGTATTAGAAAATTATCGTATGTTTATGGCGAGCGGAAAATCTGATGCGTTTTGCGCAACCGTATGCATTTTCTCATTAATAAACTGGTTAATTCGATTAGAATCATAGAATGCAATGTGCGATTGGAAATATTGTACGTGTGTCTTTTTATATATCTCGTTTAATAATATTTATATTTATATTTGTCGAGTGCTATCTGCGTCGTTCGGATCTCGTGATTGATATCGTCGATTGTATGAAAAAATAGTCAACGGACTTGTATCAGATAAAACGGTTTATTGAAGAGTATCATATGAGTGTGATAAGTTTTTTTGTCGCAAAATTTCTATTATATTACATTAGTAGATAATATTTTATTGAACCTATACCAAAGTGCAAATCAACTAATATTTTTCATATTAGAACGTACCACAAATAAAAAAAGCAACAGTAGGAAAAAGTATATCACAGAGTCAAAATTACGATACAATTCCGCGAAAAAAATGAATAAATTTTAATTACGACCGAACCTTTCCGTTTATTTAATTATCGCTTCTATACTGCATAACAATAAGCCGATTATTCCGTGGGCGAGTTTTTCTCGGGATTCGTCGCCATTTCATAAAGTTTTATGATCGTTCGACCCGCGCAAAGGCGTATATTGAATTTTAATTGACCGACGAAAGTCGTAAAAAAATAATATGAATCAAGCACGTGTGATTTTATGTGCGAAGCGATTGCCCTTTCAACCCTTTGGGAAACACGAAAAAAAAATGCTTCATTTGCAATATAAAGTATTCTATTTGGTTTGATGTTAATTTATTTTCAAGTTGAGTGTAAAGACAACCGCCTTCCGAGAATAAAATCGTTAAGTGAAAAAGTATGTTTTCGAAAATGTTACATATTTATGCTATTTCTTAGTTCTTTTTTTTTCATATTAAACAAAGTATCCGAAACGTCAAGGCTATACAAAACACAATATCAGTATCAGACGAAAGTTATACGAATACATTACCGAGTCAAAGGGAAACGCCGTTCTGTTTTTCCCTCGCACAAAAAATGAAAAGAAGGAAAAAGAAAATGAAAAATGGCTCGTAGATGAACTCTTACCTGAGACCGACCCTTTGACCCTTTTGTTCGCTCGATTATATTATTGTATTATTTTTCTGTTACGTTATTTGCATAATCGGCCGGCGAACTCGCGGTTTGTTGCCTTCGAGAAGTGGGTCCTTCTCAGCCCACAAAGACGAAAAAAACGAATACGTAAAAAATATATATAAATACAAAGGCTGAATATTGAAGAAGTTCAGCTCGGTATATACGTACGTACACAAGGACTGACTGATTAATCAGCCACTTCCGAGAACGGACTTTTTTTAGGTCATCATCTTCCCAGTAGGATTTTTTAATCGCGAAGAAAAATCTGAAGTGGGAGAGGTCGTCGGAATATGAACAAAAAAGGGGCATAATTTTAATGTGATGTTCAAATATGCTAATTCTATACAAAAGAAAATCATAAAGCGGGAGCGTGTTTTTAAATATGGTCGCACGAAATATGTGAGCAGTTTGATTTCCAAGAAATTTCGGCCTAATATATTTAGCGGATGGCATTGATGTTTTTGTTCAAGATGATTTTGAAACATTATAATGATCTTTATTATTCTGAGGATTATAATTTATGTATTGTTTGAATTAAACAAAACAAAAACACTGCATAATAATTATTTAAACATGTGTCATTACGTCGATTAGCATCAAACACAAGATGGAAAATTCATCATTTTTATGTTTTTATTATTCAAATTTATACGAGTTGCGGACTTTTTAAACTTAAGGAACGACATAATCGATCATAACATACATTATATTTATAAAACAAATATCGATTGCGAAAGTTACATAAGAAGATTAGAGTTTTCACCGCAAACCTCTAACGACATATTGAATACCCACTCACCGTACTTAGAAACTGAAAATATCACGCACAAAATACGTAATCATATTTAAATTGACAAAATGATCTACCAATTCAAATATTTATTAAGAAAACGCAACCTAAAAAATATCCCAAGTTGGAAAAATCAATTCTCACAAATTAAAGCTTATTGTGCGATAAAAATGCACTTATCTCAACCAAATTCAAATGAACGTCTTTTCGGTCGGTCATTTTTACCCAAATTTACGATGACCGTTCGCAAATTATTGTCCATTATCGCCGTCCGATTCTTGCGGGTCTAGTTGGGAGAAAAGAAACAAAAAATCTGGAGAAATTATAATGCATACACGCGTCCGTCCAGATGTTTTACGATCGCTCGTGAAAGGGAAGATTCGTGTCTGCTTTTAATAAAAATAATATAGCGTTTTATTTTACCGTGGTACGTAATAAACCGTATGCTACGTACATAATAAATATGTAATGAAGATGAACGGACACGTGTATAAACGTGCCATATCTCTGCGTGTGCTTTTGTAGATTTCTGTTATTACATATTGTGATATATCAATGATAAACCGTTTTAAAAAAAAATCATTTTAAAAATTAATATGAAATTTGTTAATTTAAACATTGATTATAAAGATGAAATTTTTTTTTATTTTTTTCATAAATTAATCAATAATTTAAAAAATGCATTTTAAATGTACATATATTTAAATGATGATTAATTTGTAGAATGTTTTCTGAAATCAGATTCAATTGATATGAATTAATCAAAAGAAAAGAAAATATATAATGCTTTTATTACTGACATCTATGAATCCTATATAAAACTATAATATAAATTTCATCTATTTATTTTTATTACCGCATAGTTTGAACCACAAGATTAAAAAAAGCTTTAAAAAATAAACCATTTTTACGAATTTCAAATACTCTTTAATTATTATTATTGAATTTTGATAAAAAAATACCAAGAAATATAAATTTTTTTCAACAAAATAAATAAATTAAACAAATACAAGATATAATAACATGAAAGAAAAACTATCACGTGAAAATCGAACGATAGATATCGCAAATTTTCCTCAATTCTATGAAAAAGAAAAACTTCCACACGAAAATACATTCATACATACATACTCGATACATCAAAAAACAAATCGACACTCCCATAACACCATTGCCGAGACCTCGACTAATGCGATTGACAGCATCTACCTACCAGCCCATCAAAAAATAAACCTTTGAAATGAAACGGGGCGTTCTAGGGGGTGGTGCTTCTAATCATCCGCAGTGGTCTCATGATGTATGATCGTTGACCGGGAGGCCATTAGTCAGTCGATTAGGTACCGATGGAAAGGTGAAGGAAACACCATAAGTCACCCTGGTGTTTGGAATTTGTAATAGATTAAGCCCAATGTCATACAGAAAAAAATATGATAAATAAACGCGAACGGGTTCTGAAGGAGCGGACAGGATGCGATCTTTTCGTTCTTTCGGAACGGCGTCGATGAAATATGGCATCCTTCGTGTAAACATGAATGCCGTTGATTGACAACGTTCGATACTTTGGAGCTAATTGGAATCAATAAGCGATGAGATATGATCGCGTCTCAAATTGAAAAAAGATGTTTGTTTTGTTCCGAGAAGGCCAGATAGGGATCGATCGTTCTGTGGACGTGCTTATATTCGTAAATAGAAGTCAATTCAAACCTTCGTCAGAAGACTTAATGCATCGAAAAAAAAAACTGCTTTGTATGAATTATCCTTATATTTATTTTTTACAAAATCATATATGCAGTACTAAAAAAATTCAATATACATTAATTGAATTTTAAAATGTAAAAAAAATCGGTAACAAGTTCTTTATGAAATTCAAAATAAGGGTCAAATTTGAGATGCTAAGTCGATAATAGTTGTTTTTAGCCACCGCGTCGAAAAATCTTCCCAACAACCAAAAGCGTGGGAGGCTAAACACGAACAGATAACGATCATACCAAAATTGATTTTCCAAATTGGAAGATCCGACGAAAGCTTCGGTGCATACGAAACGAGCCCCTTTTTACGAGGACGTAACGAAATTTATTAATTTTCAACCAACCTCCAATTAAAAAGGAGAGACGCTTCCAAGAGCTTCCTGCGGCCTCCTTGTAAATATGTTACATCGAGTAAGTGTACAGATCGGGCTTAGATAATCCGATTTTATAATAATAATTAGTGGACGTATTTAGGGGCCTCGTTTGAATTTGAATGTTGTATAATATAAAGGAGAGAGGCCGTAAAGTGACTTGTCGCTGTACCGGTTTAACTGTATAGTTTTATAAGGTGAATAAATTCGTGGTTCAATTAAATTATTTGTTATACGGCTCGAATAGGAAATGGTTAAAAAGACACCGAGATTGATTGACAACGGTACGGAGCCTTTTAAATGAAACCTTCTTTAGATACGAAACTTATTTAGTAAAGCGGCTAGACTGACATACGAATAATCTAAGCGGATATACGTACGATTATTTACACTGTCTTTATTTAGGAAAAATTTACGACAAATTAAAAGAAAACACGATATAAATTCTCAATTTCATTCGTATACAATAAATAAGGAATGCAAGATACGATAAGAGCGAAAATAAATATACTAAATCAATCAAACAAAACAACTTGTTCTTACGAACTCGAGGAATTTGCCCGTAGTGCAACAAACAATACAACAATTTGAAATAACGTTTCAAAAATCTACAACACAAATCACACAGAGCAATTTCACCATATTTATACAGCCTTTTATACCAAAAATAACATGATAAAAAACCATAATAACAGTCCATCGCAGGACTACAAGGATGAGGAGCATACCCAGACAGATTACCCAGGTGCGGCCATACGCACAACGTGGTCCTTTGTCATGTTAATGTCGTCCCTTTTTTTATTCATCATCATCGTCATTCGCTCATGACAGTCTCGGTCCTCGTCGACATTATTATGCGGCGTCCCGGTACACAATGGACTCATTGATAACAGTTGAAGATGCACAGGGACGCGCGGTGAGAAGTGATACGAAAGTGCATCTCAAAGTATCGCATTCGTGTTTATGTTTTTTCTCAAGTTTTACGGTTTTAGATAAGAAGCGGTTAAAATGTCCTATTTCGGCTGTTTTTTCGGTGTCGAGCTTGTCGAATCATCGCATTCTTCTTTGGTGATGGTTTGAATTTTGCCGCGATGACACAACGACATACTTTTGAATATGTGTAATGTAACATTTACAATTTAAATAGATGACCTTTAATTTGAAAAGAAGAAGACTTTTTTAGAATGCGTAATTTGGAACCGGTAATTATGGATGATTGATTATTTTTTTTTAGCACAGTTGAATTGCAAAAATAATAATTATTGGTTACATGTCTGTATAATAAGCAAACCGCTATGTTATAATCAAAGTGTCATTATTTTTTGAGAAAACAATTTTTCGCTTGACCAAAACTACTCGCAGATTTCACTTTGATAGTTGTAAAATATGTGAAACTTATTTTTTAATAAAAATTAAATCAAGCAACAAATATTTAGAAACACATTCGGATCACAAGAAAAAACCGACACACCTAACAAACAACACAATACGTTTTTCTGAGGATTCGCTCCTTGTGAAATGCAAATGCGTCACATCCTCCCGACCATCCTCACAAATCCATTCCTCATTTCTCCACACACTCACGACAAATCCAAAAAGAGGACCTCGGGGTGGCTACCTCAGAAGCCGACGAGAATCATCACCTCGAAAGAACCCACCCTCGACGGCTAAAGAAACCTTCGAGGACGGGTGGTCCATTGTAAATCTCGTCACCTTCAAATTGTTATATGCGTCTTAGGTGTTTAGTATTCGGAGCTGTGCGTGGGTGGATTTGTCGTTTTCGAATCGGACTCGATAAGGTTAAAATTTAAATGGTTTTGGTTCATGTGTGTATGTATAGTGCATTCCGAATGCAACTCAGATTGTAAATGAGTTTCTGGAGTGTTACCGAAATTTACGTTTTCGATACGCGGATTGAATCGGAATCTAGTTTAATCACGACGATCCTCTAAGCATAGAAAGTGCAATTAAAGTACATAATAAAGTCAATTCATTCAATTTTTATGTTTATACGAAAACGCCAACGAGCAATGATATGCAATCGCGAAATACCGACACGCAATCGAAATAAATCCGCCATCTTCAACGAGAAAATTAACGCTCGCAACGATTACACTACGTCCTGGCTAATTGAAATTAATTCTAATAATAAATAACGATTGTCGAGCGTGTCTTCGTATACGCAAGAGGTCGGACGTGTTGAATGAAACGTCTTAACCATATCGGTTAAATGGAAACCGGTAGTCGTCCGAGACGTCAAAGAAAGGCGTTCGCCGCTTGAAATGAATATGGAGGAGAGGATATTCGCGAATTTCACACGGAAAACACTTGCATGGCCGAGGAGAAATCTAGACGGATGGATGAATGGACGTGCGATCCGAGACACTGATTTAATAAAATGTCGCGATTTATTTGCACGAGAGAAACATCTGTTAAAAATGTGGCCTTTGTGTGTGACGGTCGAGTGTGTGTTTAATTTTCAAAAAGTGTTTGCGTATTTTGTTTATCGTATTCGTGTTAATAAAAAAATTTCGTATTTTGTTGTGTTTACAAAACTGAGTACACATTGTGTTCGCCTTAACAGTTCTGCAACTTGCTGATACCCATCCGAAAACTTTCAGCCCGTATAAAATACAATATCATATTTAATTTTAAAAGTTGCCATAAATAAAACGACATTGAATCGACTTATTTAGAACCAATATCATAACAACACAAATTAAATCGACTTTTACAACAACGATCGATCACAATTATAAACGAAAGCTCGGAAAACCCTAAATTTCCCCAGCAAAATATACGAAACATCACGAATCCCCAAACAGCGTCATAAAACGATATTAAATTTTCAATAACATGCCAAATCACGACAATCGCAATTGACGGCGCGTGCTTCGAATTTTCTCACAAGAAACCAGTCGGCAATGCGGAGAAATGGAAAATTTCAAAGACCGGTATGCGGACAGGTGTCGCACTCACCGACAGAAAACTACGACCGAGAAAACCTTCGCAACTCGACTATTTTTAGTGGTCCCAATTATCTGTATTGTTTTCTTGCGCAGTTAGAATTCTATGGGGGTGGGGGGGTATTTACGCGGGGGTGGCTCTTGATGGCGTTTTCGCTTTTCCGAAATGTTGACCCGGCCGAGTGTACGAAAATTCGCGGATTGTGTTTGGCCAGGGGCCGCTCGAGTATTGTTCTATAAACAAAATCTGAAAACCGAAACGGTGGACGTCTGTGCGAGAAGATTAGCAATGGGACTTGGGGGGCGAAAAATAACCGAGAATGGTTGCGAAAAAAATCGAAAAAAGAATTTTCATTGTTGTCATGACGTAGTTGCTGTATGTGAGGTTGTAATACACTGAATCGTCGAAAAAAAAAAAAAATATATTCATAAAATTTAAAAAATGAATCAAATCGTATAATGTGACAAATAATAAATTTCAAGAATGATTTGCAAAGAATTTTATATTCGATTAAAATCGATTTTTTTTATAAAAACATATAAAAAAATTTGTATCTATTGAAACAATTTCATTTCCTATAATAATTTGAGAAAATATATGTAAATTTCAAACAATTCAAAAATATAAATCATAGAAAGTTCATATAAACAAAAATGGTCATCGTATATTCGGCACTATTGGGAACAATGCGTAATTAATAATTGTTCGTTATGTCGTCGGGTATTAAATGCGTGTTGTAATTGCACAATGTCCAGCTCTCGAAACAAGTATAAGTACAATAAAAGCCCTCGAGCTTAATTACCAATAATTCTTAGCGGCACTCGAGAATGTAGAAGCAATCTCTTTTATCAACCCAGAGGCGTTCCGTGCAAAAGTTTCGTGTTTCTTTTTAAATTTAAAATTAATAATATGGACCTCTTAATGACGCTGATTTAATGTGAGTATTTATGGGCATTCAATCTTAAGATAAACATAATAAGTTAATTATAGTAGTGATGATCTCGCAACGAAATGGAGAGGTTTTTTAACGAGAAATAATAAAATTTACGAGGGAAATGTATTTTCTCGAAATTATTTTACGACGGCGAAGATACAAAAATAGTAAAATGTGACGTGATGTTTTCAAAAAATTATACAATCTACCTAATATGTTTTTTATTAACACATTTAGCTTGAACGTGATCCTGGAAAACTCTCGCATTTTCCGGCTGAAAACACAGTAAATATGAAAATATATTCCATTCTTAATTTCGTATTCAAAATTACGCTCCGGTTACTTTTAATTCCGAAAAAAAATAAACTCCAATTTATATTGCGCATAAAATTCAATTTGCCCGAACCCACTCTAATCCCAAAAAAATATTTCGAACCGCACTCGCATCGAAACGAAATCGTATTGAACAACATCACCAAACACTAAAAAACCCCACCAAATTCGCATTCGAATCGACTCGAGAATCACACCACCACTGAACAGCCCACTATCCGATTTGACAAATTCAAAACAACAAAATCGAATCGGATTTTCTCTGCAGCATGACAAAAGCCAGAGGAAAAGGGGCGACCGCGGTACACCTCAGGATGGGGGTGTGGAGGGCCTAGCCCCCTCGAGCGGTCCTGCGCCCTCGGGGGGGGTCCCCGAGGATCTACCCCCCTGTAAAACACTATAAAAGTGGCTGTGGAGCAACAAGTTGGCCACATTCACAGTCTCCGCATCTTCACGACACGACCACCCCTGCTAATATACGATGTCACTGTACTGACATCGCGAATCGTCCCATTTGCGAAGAAGATTATTTTTTTCCGGATTTGAAGTTCCGAGAAGACGTCGAAGATTTGTCGAAAGATAAAACGTAAGTAATTAATTTGATTTTTTTTTAAATTTGCCGATTTTTAAATTTGAACAATTCAAATTTTTTCTACCGTGAATATATTTGAAAATTTATTTTAAATTGTGATTCCATATTTGATACATTAAAATTTAGCATGATGAAAATTAAACTTTTTTTTAATAAATGCATTCAAATATTACGTAATGTTAAAAGTACGCCACTGCATCCGTATTAATAACAACTTGTCACTGTGAAATAACCGATTATTATCTATTATGAAAAGTTAGCAAATTGAGCATAAACACAGCATAACTATTATGAAAACCAATATTTTTTAATAACACACTAGATCCGATGGACAGTTTATAACTTTTTTAATATTGAACGCAGCTTATGAGAATATGCATTATCTAATATCAACGATACGTATACTTTACGTAATGCAATGTTTCCTCTGTTAATCGATGTGTATTGACGTCATTATGAAATAATTTCCGTCCCTATTATGTATGAATTTTCTACACATTTTCCTATTTTACACACACGTGATCTTTCATATATAATACAATACTATGCAAAAAAAGATAAGCTGCCTTATCATCGCCGAACAGATCATTAAACGTGGGCGCTTCGAACGATCCTTTCTTTGCTTTATTTAAACATTTTCAAGTTAAAGACAATGAAAGCACTTCTTTCGATTCGATCCGAGGTCGACCATGATTTATCGTTATTTCAATTTATTTGTTCTTTTGATTCAGATCCGACGATGCGTCAGCCGTTCCTTCTGGGGGCGTTCGTTTACGTCGCCCTTGTGGCAGGACGTATGTCGGATGGAAACGTGCTGAAGACCACAAAAGAAGGTGTTCCATTCGAAGCACAACCTCAGCGTGCTAAAGGCAACGAAATAGCTACAGCCAATCCGATAATCAGGGCCAAGAGAGTCACCAACGATCCAGAAGACATCACTTTTTGGGCGAACCGCGGCAGAAGGGGAGGTTATCATCCTGAAGTAGTGCGCGATTTCGATTATGTTGATAATATTCCTGACTGGATCAACAACGGGCAAGGTGTTGAAGAAATTTTAAGTGATAAAGATAAAAGGGATAAAGATGACTCTTCTAATCCTAGTGATTTGGATAAAATAAGTAAAGAATGTCCAACTGGTTGTAGTAATAGAAGAAGACGAGAAGAGGTCGGGGAACCATTTTGGGGTGCTAGAGGTAGGAGAAACGACGAAACAAATATATTTTGGGGCAATAGGGGAAAGAAAAGCGAAACGGGACCATTTTGGGGAAATCGTGGTAAGAAAGAGTCCGATTATAGAGACAAAAAGAATCCTGCAGAAGTTCCATTTTGGGGAAATAGAGGTAAACGCGACGACGGTCCATTCTGGGGTAATAGAGGAAGAAGATCTGATGAAAATAATGATTTTAATCCGTTTTGGGGAAATCGTGGGAGACGGAATGATCCATTTTGGGGAAACAGGGGTAAAAAAGAAGATATTGAACCTTTTTGGGGTAACAGGGGTAAAAAAGATGATATTGAACCTTTTTGGGGTAATCGGGGTAAAAAAAACGAATTAGAGCCATTTTGGGGAAATAGAGGGAAAAAAGATGAACTAGAACCGTTCTGGGGAAACCGTGGAAAAAAAGAAGATTTAGAACCGTTCTGGGGAAACAGGGGTAAAAAAGACGAACTAGAACCGTTTTGGGGAAATCGAGGAAAAAAAGATGAATTAGAACCGTTTTGGGGAAACCGAGGTAAAAAAGACGAACTAGAACCGTTTTGGGGAAACCGAGGTAAAAAAGACGAACTAGAACCATTTTGGGGAAACAGAGGAAAAAAAGACGAAATCGAACCATTTTGGGGAAACCGCGGTAAAAGATACATATGGAATTCTAATTTACGCACGAACCCTCTAGAACTGATAGATAGATCAAAATGTGTATCTAAAAATTTTAACAATGGACAGGATAGAAAAATTGGGAATCAATTTTCAGGCCAATCCAAAATGTTCAGCAATAAATATGGAAAAATTGCTGATCCTAGAGAAAATAGCGAGTCGAGATTTATCATGAATCATCAAGATTTATTCGATCCTTCAGATAATATATTAATTTATGCAGAAGACGATGTAAACGGGATACCTAGGAAAATTATGAAATAAAAAGCATTTAGCTTAACTTCTAGTCAATTGAGCATACATATCGGTAAAATAATATTTATTAATTAATATAAGATTATATTGAGTGGTGGGCAATATGAGGCCAATCGTTGTATTTCTAAGTGATTTAAGATTAATGTTAAATGATATTTTTACATTTGTAAGTTAATTTATATTTCAAAAAAATGAATTATCGATATATAAGAATAAGAAATCTATGTACCAGAAAAAAATGCAAAAAAAAACATTATCATAATAAAAATAATTAAATTTCAAGCACATTATTTTTGTTATATAGTGGCTGGGCAAAAATAAAGTATCGAAATTTTCTGAAATCAATTGTTTTTTTTTAATCTCACTCCATCAAAATTATATATTGAATACATGTATATATAGACCGAATTCAAAATCAAACTAGCACACGGGACCCGCATGTCCTCGATAAGGCAATCGATCACATTGTTTTTGGGGCCACCTTGTGCGCTTTCCCCGAACACAACTCGGATGAATGATTAAAAACGCAATTAACTAAAGTGGTGTGCGAACCAGACGCAACATTTATTTTTCGACCGCAGAATTTTTCACCTTCTGACACTGTTTGGACATCATTGAAACGATTCAGTGCATACAATTAGTGCATTACTCCACAATGCGTATTCCTAATGTGCATAACATGACCGCGGCATTCTCGTTAATTGGTGAAAGCCGGGATGTCTGATGAGTAATTGCCTTTGAATTAAACGCAGCAGACTCTTGCGAGTTAAATTCGAATTGAGCAGCACGACAACATGGATATGTCTCGGTTCTCATGATCTCCGATGATTTAAATTTGATGGTCAACGCTCGGACGAGAATCAATGAAAGCCGATGAAATGATCTATGAAATATATTATTGTATCGGCAATGGAAGAAATTTTCTTCTTCGCCAGCGCGTAAACTACGAAAGGTAATAAATAAAAATTTGAGCTTTGATTTATACATGTGGATATTGTGATTTATTCGTTCCATTATATTTCATTATTTGAATTTTAATATCGGTCGGTGAGTTCGCGTAGGAGTATACTAATACACAATATGTATATTGAATCGAGCATATACATAGTTTACGATGTATGAATTTATCGATTTATGGTTTGCATATATTTACGACTTATTATAAAATAATCGCGGTTAAAATATAAAACAACGCAATGAAAAATCTGAGCTAATGAATGAACAACGTGTTATTAAAAACAAAGATAATATACACATATAAATAAACTTTGAACTCCATCCAATTTTCATAATAAAAATAATTAAACAACACATAGAATCGACAGATCATAGACACGACAATCAAACCAAACGATGATTAATATAATATCAATAATTGGCGAGCGTTTGACACGACATTTGACCCGATACGATTCCGCATATGCAGATCTCGCGATACGCGAACTTTCATACGATCCGCGAAAGCTCCGGGCCGAGACAATGGCGCAAACGAGCTTCCCACACGAACCGTACATCTGGCCGAGGATATGCGAACGTTCGAAGAGAGGCCAGCTCCGAAAATGGCCAGCAAGCTCGTAAGTCTCGCTATCGAGCGGTGGCCATCTGAGTGGGCGAACTCGACTCCGGGAAGGATACCCTGTGGGAACCGGAGGACCTTAAAACGGGAGGTTCACAGGTCACCGACTACCGAACATCTGACCCTCTTTCTCGATGGTAAGAATGGTATTGTGGACATTAGCGCGTCGGGCCGTTAATTTTTCCGATTTGAAGGATTGTTATTGCAAGTGTTGGGTTGTAAAATTGATCGGTGTGTTGTATTTTTATTGCGGCGAAACGACGAGTTTATTTTCTCGGACGGTGACCCGAATAAGTGCATTGAAAATCTGTATGAGTGATTGTAAAATACACGCATATAATAACGCGGAATTTATGTCGTATGAGAAACGGCCGTTCTTCGAAAATGAATCGAATTTATAATTTAGAATCATAAAAATGATATAGCGCCCATTAATTGTAAGACTCAAATAAAAAACAAATACAATGGTATCCACCCTGAACAAAAAAAAAGCGGTTCAGATTTATTTATAGTGAATAGATATGCAAAAATCGCGGTCGGAGAATAAATTTATGACAAAGGTACCGAACAAAAAATGCGACGGAGATTCTTTTGAAAAACTATTTGGTGTTTCTATTGAACCCGTGTCACAATCCTATTATAAAAATTTGTCGGCGTGTCTTAAATATTCATAGACTTTCAAGACCGAGAATCGTTTAATGGACGTCGAGCAAAATATATTTATTTTTTTGTATTGTAAAGTATCGAGTGTCGGTCGTTTTCAGATCGGCTTCATAAAATTGTCAAGTCATGTTACTTTCACCGTTATTAAGGGTCATATGACGACAATCGTATGACCCTTAATGGCTATGCGACTGACTGTGTGTTTTGCTTTTATACGAGTATTTTTATAAATACTTTGTGAGTTCACGTAATGTCTCGATAGCGCCATTAACTTCTTTTAAAAACAAGAAAATAGACATCGAACATTACTTTTCTTCCGCGTCCTTATTTCTCGAAGATTTCTTCTTTCGTTCCATTGTCGTGTGTGGTTCATTTTTTTTTTCGAGATAAACGCAAATAAACAATTTCGTTCGCTTGGGGGGTCTATTTCTGACTGGTAAATGTTAACTGGTGCCATAGGTGTCATTTCGATAC
Source organism: Hydropsyche tenuis (assembly GCA_009617725.1). Lineage (NCBI taxonomy): Eukaryota > Metazoa > Arthropoda > Insecta > Trichoptera > Hydropsychidae > Hydropsyche > Hydropsyche tenuis. Next base: position 2,704,369 of record VTON01000008.1, read on the forward strand.
TCGACGATACAATTTATTATTAAGAAAATTACACTGATCGATTGAATGAATTTTGCAAGTACGTATAATCTGATGGTAATTTCGAAGAATAAAATATGATCTTTGACACTAATTATGATCGGTGACCCATATATTGTAAATAGATAAGAGTTCCCCTATTATTTCATGTTATCATTCAGACGTAAATTACCAGTAGTATATTATTTTTGTTTAGTTACATATGTTTCATTCATAGACACCAAATAAATGTAAAAAATTAAATAAAATGAACACGTCGTATAATTTCAAATGAAGTTTCTTCACGGTACATGTTGAACCTATTTTTCGTTTAGACGTGTCCAGAAATAGAAGTTTTCTTTGGTTTCATCTTATAAACATTCTCTGTGGGTGGTTAATTTACATAGGGGCGCGAAAGCTCGACATACTCCATCAAGGAAGAGATTAATAAAAGTCTAAGCTAAGCAGTCAAGATAAAAAAAACCCACGTGATTTATCAGTGACATAATTGCTTCACCACAAACCTTTCAAAGAAAAAACTCAAAATATCATAAATAAACACTTCAAATATAAATTCATCGATATAATAAACGTAAAGCATAAAAATCGAAATATCATCTCCATATAACTTAATCTACACCACTGACGTCACTATATTTTCCGTTTTATACACACCAATCGCCATTATCGTCATTAGAGTTCGCATACACTTCTCATACATATTAATACCGAGAAAAGGTATTCATCATCGGGCGTTTTTAGCGAGCCATCCATCTTCCGAAAATCGAACGGATTAGATCATCAATCATCGACTGCTGCATGCGAAACTGTATTTTCCAAGACGCATACGACGAAAAAAAATCGCATCCTTAAAAGATAAACCCGATTCGCGAAGTGGTCATCTTTGAACGAAAACTTTTCATATAAGGAAGATAAAACGTGATTTTGAGAAGATATCGTCGACGCCATGGAATAATTTAAACGGCAAAAAAAACGCACATAATAAGTGTTTCATAAAGTAGAATGTGAGAACGTACGTGTCGAATAAAAAAAAGCAAATGATTTACTTGACCAGATATTGGATACTAGTTTTAAATGCCAAAGACTATGCAGTATGCATAGAACATAAGAGAATTACGCTTTAAACGCGGCGGTTTTTCAATCAATCAAATTGAAAAGCGTGCATGGATTCGAGTTTATGTAAATATTCGTATAAACACAATGTTACTATGTATTAAATGAAAACCAGATTGGCTGTCATTGCTAGTTAACATCCATTCTAGATGTGAATGAAGCGTGTTTGATTGACTGACCCAAAGGTGAGATCGCGTTTCGATCGATCGATTAATATTCGATTATGTACGAAAGCAAACGTTGCATTCTGCGAACGAGTGAAAGTTTAAAACGCATTGCGATACATAAAAAAATATGTTTCTAATCTAAAAAAAATATTCTTACCTCCACTTTTTCCAAATAAAGTTCGAGTTCTCTGTAAGGATCGGCTCCGAGGAAAACTCCTGCGGCCCTCTCGTCGATCACCACAGAATTTCCGTTCTCCATTTTAGATTGTAATTAATTTATGAAGTTATGTTTTTGATTTCACATTATGACATATTATCGTAATTGTGATATTTGAAGTCATATTTCGACTTTGTTCATAAAATTTTTCTTGCACAAAAGTCTTCGGCATCGTAACATCTGAAACAATAATCATAAAATAATTTATATTAAACTTATTCATTTTTAACATACAATATTTTTCGACTTTCGACAATCGACGTAAATTATTATTTTTTCTGTACGAAGCTTTCGCAATAACAGCACGATTTGTCAGAACCTACCATGAAATAAAGACGAGATTCTAAATGATCCGGTTTCTCAACAACCGGATTAAGGTGTTATAGAAGAAGTAGCAATAGCGTAATCTGTTTTTTAAGTATTCTATTGCGTACAACATCCAAAAAATTATTTATTCTAATTATATGGTGCAAGCGGTTTGAAAATTTTTGTTGAAAAAATCTCACAATTCGAATAAAAAATAAAGTAACCAACCAGTTAGAACCAAAATTCTTCGAAGACCACCTGATGTGCAATTGTTAAACATAAAACGACTCCCCAAAGGGCACAAGATTAAATCAAATTTTGCATAATACAACAAAGAGTTTTGTAGAATGAGGCACACAAAAAAACTTTTATTGTATGCAAATGACGGAGTAATTGACTATTTTTTTCAAGAGAACGAAATTTCACCGCATCTGGAGATTGGAAGAATAACGTGAGATTTTCCCGTAAGTCGACCCAATATATCGAACGAATCGATCTGCGTGAATTACAAGTAATTCGAAAGGAGTCAAAATGCAAATCGAATTTCGAAGCCTTTTCAAAAATTGATGACTGCGTTTCCCAAAATGGAAAGCAATACTATGTAGAGAGTAGAACGAATTTCGCTTTAATGATTTCCTTGTATAAGTAACGGTAAGAAGTTAACAATAAATATTTGTGCGAGTGATGCGTGACAATGCTAACTTTAATGAAAGTACACATAGAGTGACGAATGAACATTGCTAAAATAAATTAGATTCTATTTACATCATTTTTAATATCAATTTCCGCAAGCACAAATGAAATATTACTACTCGTTAATAAGGTCCGTATTCCAATTAAACATTTCAACAGAGATAAACTTACATTTTCGTGTTTTATAGTTTTAACACACAGTTTAGAATAACGTTTTAACAGCTCAGAAGTTATATTGCATTCGCGTTAATTGAATTTATAGTTCTTCGAGTAATACAACACTTCCATAAAACTAGGACCAAGAACGTTCGCGCGAACGATTTCGAATTCTAACGGATTTCTGTAAACAGTACGCAGCTGGTTAACATTCAACAGACAAAAATATTCACAGCGAAGGTGGAAACTAATCTTTGAGGCCGCAATTTTAATTAGAAAATTCATTAAGGTGAGGAAATTCGCGTGTCGGCACGCGAGAAATGTACGAAACGGCCGCCGATAGTTAAGTTGCCAACAGCGAACTCTCAACATTTTCGAAACGGAACAAGAATTAGAAGACGTCTTCGGAAGATGTCTTCTGGATGATCTCATGCTGAGATAACTTGCGAATACCCGCCGCGGATCATTTGTACGATTTAATTGCGTTCTCGTATCCCGGCAAGATCGAGGTGACTTTCGATGCGTTTCGTGCGAGAGGAGTAGAATCAAATCTCGTTATGTTTGTGACTGTCGAAAATCTCATGAAAATATGTCGTTCGATAGTCATTGAAAAATTATGATTTGAAAGTAGAAAATGTATTGAATTAATGAAATGATATTTCAGTTTTTTATTGATTAAAAAAATTGTGGGTTTTGGGTCTGTGCTCCTCGCGTATAACAGTACGACGCTTACATGACTGTAATAATAAATAGGAATATTTTTTTATTTAATTTTATTATCATTTTCTCTTCAGTCGAAATCGAGGTTCGCGAATCTAATTTCTTTTCCGCCGGCAAAAAATAAATTAAAGAAAATTATATTGCTATTTATTATACTCTTGTATTTTTTTTTGTATTTCGCCACGCGATATGTATCGTTTCTATACGACGCGAGCCTGTATCGAAGCTTCGTTTATAGCATTTTATTGTGCACATTATTAATCTTTATTGATCTCATTAAAATATATTTGACTCGATACTAAAACCGAGTACCATGCGTACGATACCAACGCAGCAGCATATTTTCAACGATCAATTAAAAATCACACATCTCATTCACGACGACGATAAAGAACTTTACAACTTAATTTGCATCACGATCCATAAAAGTATAAAATTCCATCAAAACTTCATAAACCATTTAACAATCTTTGATAAACACTAAGAAACCTTTCAAAACAACAAACCCATGATCTCACCTCCGAAAACAGTTTCCACAAAAACTCGTCCACCTCACGCGCAAAACATTAGACTGCACCGCCAAAAAAACCGCGATAACACGACCATTTATCGCATTGCCGAAAAGCACACCAGCATCGATCGATCTTCAGCAGCAGAGATCAAAAAATAAACTGCCGCGGAAAGGATCCAGCATTAAAAATCGATCAATTATCCGTCAAAAACACATGGTCGTCGGCGAAACGCGGTGAAAGCGAACCGCCCATTAAACAAAACCGAACGCCTCGATATAATAATTTTTGTATTATTCCGCGTGTACATATTTCACGAGCATATACATATGTATAAGTATACGAGAGGTTGATTTCGCTAAAAGCGTGAACGCCAAATTGACTCCGACCAAGAGAGAGACCACCGAAGAGATAATTGCAGTTTGCAATCGAGATACGCGTCAACGAGACGTTAACGCCCTATTCAATCGGCGAAATCTACCCAATTATAAGTTGAGTTTTTTTTCTTATGTGAAAATTCTATAGTAAGTCGAGTGCGTTACGCGTTTTGCCTAAGTGTTTAATCTTTTTATTTTTGGTAGTGTATTGGTGAATAATTATGATAGAGGTGTTTTATAGTGAATATTTGTCTTTTGTTACGCGGTTGGTACTCTTCTAAAGGATATAGAGAGAAAAAAAGAATATTTTGATATTAAAAAAATCAACGATTTATAATAGTTTTATTATACGAACCAGTTTACGTATAGACTAAAAATGATTTTAGCATTAATGATTTTAAAAGAAAAATTGCTTTTATCACATAAAATTATTTAAAAAATATTGTTTCAACATATACATATACAAATTATTAAAAAAAAAAAACTAGATAATAATACTTTTAATTTAATGAATTTTCAATTAGTCGTACATTGAAGCACTCAAACATGTGATCATAGAGAATATATTATACAAAGAATTAAACCATTGACGTCAATCAATAAATTAACATTTAATCTGCAAGAGAACATAACAAATAAATACATTCGATTACGATTCTTAAACAAACATTATACAAAAGAAAATGATACTTTCTTTAAATAAAAACCACAAATCAGAACAAAATCGTCGGTAAAAAAGCTCAAAGAAATTTCACTTTCGATGCGGACTCATTCTTTCCACTTTAACTATAAAATTGTATTACGTATTTACGATAAGTATCCGAAAGAAACGAGATACGTCCATTACAGTTGCGCAACACCCGGTCGTCGTTTCGCACGTATCGAGCGTAAATTTGCGCGCGCTTTTAACAATTTTCGTTATAAAACGAAAAAACTCGATCGTTTTATTTTACACATTTCGGCGAGATGGTCCCGATGAAAAATCAATGTTGAAACATTTCAATCAACGCCCGTTCGCTCCGAAGTTGTACTTTGTATAATACTAACAGTGCGTCGAAACTAATCGACGTGTCTAAACTTTCCCACGTACTCTATAAACGTAAGTAATCGATGTGCTCGGACTAACCGTTTCGATAAGTATGACTGATGATGTTTTCAAGCTCATTTGTATGTCTTAGATTTCGAATGTGTCCAATTTTTTGACGTCCGATAAGTTCGATGCGATAAAAATGTTTATTAACTACCATGTTTGTGAGATGTTCACGTTGAATGAATCTTCTTCCCTTTTTAAATATTTACATTAGTACCGTCGGTTTTTTTATATTATCTTTATGACATGTTTTTATATTCGATATCGAAAAGTAAAGAAAATCTTTTAGATAACAACTAAAATCTTTATATTTGATTCAAAAATATTTTCGCTTCGTTGTAAGTACTGAATAATAAAAAATACGGTTTATATCATAGCATAGAAAGTTTAAATTAAGAATTAATAATAAATCAACCTCCCGTTGATGTCAAAGACAATTTAAAACTTTGATTAATAAAATAATAATTAATATCCACTTAATCTTACACGGAACCGTAGCCATTCATCAAATATTGCATCTAGAGAAAATAAATTCAATTGAAAATGTATTCATACCGCTGTTAATCATAATCTAAACTAGCAATCTCGTAATATCAATTAGTATCATTTGCATCCAACCCCGCTCGACCGCGATCCGACTTTAATAATTTTTCACTTAATGGAGGAACATTAGAAACTCGATATCGAGAAATGCATCGGGATAATGTGGGTCGTATAATGGAACACGATTCGCAAAGGCAGTTAAGTTATTCCTCTATGAATCATCGAACATTACACACACGCGTTGCACAAATCTCGAACGTTATTATGCACGTACCCTGTGCGGAGTCAATTTGGAAAGTTGGCGAAACGGCGTTTGACATGTTTATCGATGTGCTTTATTCGATTCTATTCGGTCAAGATCGGCATGAGTGATAATCCTATATAAAATACATGCTGTATTATAAATGGGTTATAGTATAATAACCCCGGGACAACTGTCGAGACCAGTTTGTGCTAAAATGTACGAACGCGCCCTTGCCTCCGGCGAAATCGATTCAATTTTAACCTTTACACAGTCTATAAATCAGCCGAAAGTGTATCTCGTTCGAATGCAGAACAATGAGACATGATCGAAAATTCTCTAGAATATATTATACAAGTTTTAGGAGCTCTCAATACAGATTTCGATCGGTTCGCGAATAAGAACATCTGGAGTTCTAACGTCAGCTGAAAAAAAAAATTGTTTCAAGATCCGACGATAACAAAGTGGACCACTTTACAAGGCGCAAGAATTTTCGATGACTATCAAAGTGTGACAAATTAAGACTAATCTAAAGTAACACAAAGGTTGCATTTAACAATTCAATATTCCGCAATCGACGCACGAATACGATGTATTTTCTAAGACGTTTCACATTTCACGTTTTCTCTCAAAAGCTTAACACTTCAACGCGTAATAAAACAATCGATTTTCAATATCAAAGCGAGGTCGTAAAATTCAGATGAAAGTGCATCAGATCTTATTCGTTTCGTGAAAGACACACGCATTGAAATGTGTATAAATAGAAACCCATCTTTGCGACTTGTCATAGTCTGAGAATGACTTATAAATGAACTTCTTCATAAGGGTAACGTCTTGCACTTGCATGCAAGTTTGTATGGTATGTTCAATATTGAAATGCAACATGGAACTCTCCAGAAGATGAATTTACTCATTCGTGCTATATTGAAAAATAAAGTTTATTAATATTTAAATATTACACAAAAAAATGATATATTAGTCTCAAAAGCTCATGTTTTCTTTTAATTGAAAAAAAATCAAGACACAAAATAGGAGCAAATAACGAATTGATTAATCAAACACGTTTAATATCTAAAAAAATAAACGAATCGTTCAATACTAAAAAAACCAAAGTAAAAGTAAGACTCATCCAATTAGATCGATAAGATAAGTGCGAAAAAAATTGACGTTGAATGACAGCTAATTGTATCGGTTGCTCCAATCATTATAATAGTACACGATCTTATTTGCCATACCTCGCTTTTTTTTTCAGTCACTTTTTTTTCACACCCAGGATTATTACATATCGGTAATGGACGGACACTTTACATTACGCATTAACGAGGTGCCGCTAATTGGTCGGTAATTGGACACCTACGCGACAATAATTGATCCAATTCCGCGAAATGGCCGGCCTTCGTCACAATTTCGCACCGACCGTGTCATAATCGTTCGACACGCGAGAAACGTCAATAAAACGATACCGGAAAAAAATGAATCGACATAATTGTGATTATGGTGCTTTTAAATGTCTCACGAGTGGGGAAAATCGAGGGAAAGTTTCGGATGCGAATGGGGTGTGTTTGTTTTTTTTTTTATGTTGTGGGTGTGTTTGAGTTTTTTTATTAATTAATACATGATTGTTTAAATAAAAATTTGCTCGAGGCGCAACTGGATGATTTGCTATTCGTGACTGGTTACATATACACACCGGAATCTCATTAAGAATATAATTTATCTAAATTATATTTTGCTTTTCGAAAAATTCGTTAATGAGTTCTATTTTCTAATCATATATCATTTTTTTCTGAACCCTATCATTATATTAACAATTTTTTTTTATATTTATAAATAAACTACATTTTCGATCATATTTTCTTTCACATGATAATGAAAAAAATTGCAAATCACTATAATTTAAATTATTAAGCAATTACCCACTAAAGTAAAACCAACAACTATCATTCCTATGGAAAATCAACCGATCACGACATTCCTACACACAATTTACACCTTTGCACTACCATCATCATCACGGCAATCATCAACAACAACCGATTATATATAATACACAATTAAAAGGCAATGAATCGAACGCCCGGCATATTATTATAAACAATCACATCTCCGACGTTCACGTTCGTGCCATGCCGCAGAAAAGGTACACAGCAATTAAGTCACCCGCGTGTCATTATCAAGGCAATATCCATTGTCTGGTTTATGGTGTACCGCTTTTTGACCGGTCGTCGGTTACACTTCTTGCACAACAGCCGACCATGAAGTGTTAACACGCCACAAGATCCGTGCACATCCTCTTTTATTTGTAGAGTGTTTTGTCTCGTGTCAATTTTCGAAACGCCGATGCCGTGTACGAGTTCGATATATTTGTTTTGTAATTTGAGAATCGAACCGTAATCGATGAAATATCTTGTTACCGATCTCGAGGTGCTTGTTTGGGAACGGTAGCGGGTTCGCTACTAGAACGCTATTCTATTGCATCAATCAACTCGGTCCATTGTAAAAAGTTGAAATTTATTGTGCAAGATTCCGACTGTCAAAACGATAATATAAATCACAACGAATTCGAATGTTGTTCATTAATAATAATAATTTCAGATATTCGTTGCATTGAAATTCTCATAATTAAGAACGACTTTGTAACAACATAATGTCCACATTTAACCCGGAAGATAATCTGATTCCCAGCAATAATAGGAGGGGAACCACTGAAAACGATGCTGGTAGAAATGAGCACCGTGATTAGTGGACTCGCTCCTATACTACATTACGGTGATTTATTGAGATTTCTAAAAAAATATCATCTCCAGAGGCGAGAACGCAGACACATCACAAACGAGGTGCATCCTCATAAGTCTCTCACCTCGCACCGCTAGATTAATCATTGCGATAGTTCGGTTAACTGAAATTACGAAATCGACACTGCTTACAGCCGCACTCGATGCAAACTTTGTATGAATGCATTATATTGTGTAATAATGTATATAATCGCTAGATCGAGATCCAAAGATTGTGTATGGAATATAGCGTGTCATCTTGCGCGTACCTCGCACGAAGATGCTATTGATCTAAATTGTAGAATATTCATCTTACTTTGAATGAGATTCTTATATTTTATCTACGATTTGAAATGGTCAATCTATTTCAACATATATAAAAAATCATACGAATCGAGTTATCATAAAAATTCAATTGATCTAAAATACTTTTTGTACAATTATCCATTCTTACATATTTTAACTTTGACCTCACACCAACAATAACAGATACGACACGCTATCCTTACAATGTAATCGTTCTACAATAAAATTTCAAAGAGTGAACTGCAATAAGTTTTAGAGCATACGACAGTGGTTAGCGCCCAACCACATCATAACTCCTTATCACAAAGCCGGATTTGACATAAACTGCAACGAATGGCGGACATTAGGGGACGATGCTCGTATTCGTTAAGTCCTCGGCCAGTTAATCAGATAAAAGTGTACCGCTGTTATTAATCGCGTCACGGACAATTGATAAATCAAAACCAGATACTATATGATGCCGAGGATCGGGTTCAAGAGCTTACCGGTTTTTATAACGAACTACATTTAATACTCTACGAATTTGGAAACTGTGTTAAATGAATCAATCTACATGGTTTTTATAAAGTGGTTCATTATTTTTTTTTACAAAATAATTTGATCAAACGATACTGCTTTTTTAATTTTATTGGTTCGTTCTAGGACTGGTCGTCGAACCGCCATCGTAAAATCACAGGACGTGAAATATAAAATTAAAACAGCATCGAAACAACACGAAAAGTCTTGTAAACGTCCTCCTGTCGGATGCGACTGGAGCGATTCGGGTCTTCTTACTATCTGAGGATGTTGTAAATCAGTCGAGCGATTCTAAGCGACTGATTTAACATCGGCAACTGATTAATTTTACGATCGCGTGTTCCGAACAAATGCGCTCCATAATATTCTAGGAGCTTAGAATATTCAATTAATCGACAAATCGCAAAACAGGAACTGAGCGTTGAATTCTATGTGAAATTCTTGCCCTATAAATTATTTGAAGAGTTAAAACGTCCTCTGATAAATTTGCGCTAACGCTTTAGTACGCTTTAACTGCGAATAATGAATATGTACGGATGAAAGTAAGGGCAAAATTAAATTCTATTCGAGAAAATCAAACACAGTTTACGTTTAAGTATCAAATTACATCAAAAGCTAAAACGGAACGATTTCGTTTGTGTTCGCGCGGAATTGTTGAGCTTTCAAGCATCGAGCTTTCACCGGTGCTATAAAAGACAAAGTTTATTATCATACAACGTAATAAAATTGAATATTTTATCTTGTTTTGGTTCTGACATCAATCAAAACATAATACGTAATGAGCGGGAAAAATTCGAAACACGTTTACGATTCAGAAACACACAACGTTTTTCAAACACGGCCCACTCTGGGCGATATTTTCAATCGACATATCGTACGTTTTGTCGCCATCTACGCACAACAAAAAATTATAAAAATGGCCAGATAAATTAAGAAACCGTATCTGTTTTGCATAACATATATTACGGAGGAGGCGCATCGAACGCGCCTTAGAAAGTGCAACGAGCTATGCAACTGAACAAACACATACCAAAGTACAGAACACTCTCGTTATAAGCGAATTACCATAACATAAAAATGTTCAAAAAATAAAATTCATAGAAAACAAATAAATTTCCATCGAAACAAAACCATAAAATCTCCGATACAATTCATATATCAAAATTATATTATTAAAATCATAATTTCACTTAATACAGAGCACATCTGTAATATGCTAATACGCGCGGCGAAGCCTTCACAATTTCACACGAATACGGTGGGTGGGTGGGTGGACGGTGGGACGATAATGGAAAACCGTCTCTGCGAAGATCTACATGCTGAATTTTACAACATCCAACACCGGAACGGGTTGGAACAATATCATACCCGACGAGCCAGATAGCACACAATGGACAAAAAACGGCTCCTCGAGAGGTGCATCGTTTGTTGCACCTCTAGATACAGCAATGCCGAGTTTCACTCCGAGTCCGAGGTGTCGAGTTTCCCGTTTCGCAGTTCAATAGAAATCGACTCGGCGACAATTATCCAATTCGAGACTTTCTTTCGATGAAATATTCCCAATTTCTCACGGAACTTTCACAATTTTACTGTTGGTTATTTGCGTTCGGTACGAGCAAGCGCGAGCTTTATGGCACCGAATCAACGTCTAATCGTTTTATTCCGGATATTTTTTAAGTGTCGGTTAATTACGAGTCGACGTGCTCCAAAGGGTTAAATCGATTGGTTCCAGTGCAACATAAATTTAGACGTGATTCGAACGAGGGTCATTTTAATGTTAGTTCGTATAATTCGAGATAAGAGAGGGAATAAAAGAATTTTATAGCGCTCATTAAAATGGACGTGGCTTATGAAAGAATCTTCGTTCGAGTTTCATGAAAGAGCTTTGAAACGATTTTTAATATAATTAAAATATACATATTAGAAACATAATTATGTTAATATGAAGATTATTTTCAAATAAAAGCTCACATTATGTCAAAAATACAAATGTCTCTATTATATATTTTACTATGGGAAAATTAAAAACAAAGAAATTTTTAATGAACAATAATTTTAATATCAATAAAAATTTTATTGTCTTGTCTACTTAGTAACGATTTCGCTTAAACAAGAACGGACTAAAAACGAACAAAATTTAATTTTCGGAGAATCGCCCGACCGCAAACTCCATTAAAAATGAAAGACATGCGAAGTCGGCTTAGCGCCTCAAATCTGCTTACACACAAAGTCATTAAAAATACCAAAACAAAAATCAAAATAACGAAAAAGAAACGAGCGAAGATGCAAAAGAGCATCCGTCAGAACCGAAAACGCGCCCGCCGTCAATCGAAGCGGACAACGAAAAAACACCATCTCAAAAGCTCCCAGAAAAAGGTCGCCATCGTGAAAAAACGTTCGGGACGAGAAATTTAAACGCGAATCATGATGATTCTTTGAAATAGAAGCTACACGTAGTAGTTTGTCCAAAAGTGGTGTTCGCCAATTAACACCTGTCAGTTCGGGCGCTAACCAAATTCGAATAGAACCGATACATATCTGATGACACGATTTCGACCAGATCAAGATTATGTCAATCTTGAGACAATCGAAAGTCTCTTTTAACCTATATAAATGAAATAACGTGTCTATATATTGTTTAGTTCACAATTTTTTAAATGACCCAAATATTGGACTCTACTTACAATGCCTTCTATAAACTTTAGAAATCTTCGGTAAGCGACAAAATATTAATAAATTTCCAAGTTTTATATCATCTGGAGTTTTCCAAAAAAACATCTTGAAATCACACAAATGCTGAAACACTTCTAATTCTGATCTGAAAAAGCAGCTTTCTACCAGCGCACGTTTCAGATAAGAGCGTCGCGGATAACGAGCGATGATGGCTTTTCGCATTGTTGTTGAAAGTTATGGCTCTCGCGGACCGGCCGAGTAATCCGTGCCGCTCTGCTATAATTCATGTAAATTATCAATTTGCATATAGTGTATACCACATGCGGACATCTAGCCAGATTGCGAAGAGACGTTCGAAACGTAAATCATGGGAGATAATGCACTTAGTGTACTAGCGGGCGCGTATACAACGTCCGTACATAATACATGACGCACAGTTTTCCCATGCAATGGCCTGTTGCATCTGGAGCACAGCTGATCGTCGACAATGACGGCGATAAAAAATAAAATATTAAGTACGCCTGGATAATTTATGCGATAAAACGTGAGATAAACGCCGCTAAAACGGGCGAGATTGACGACAAGGATAAATTCGAAGGGTGTCTCAATTTAATAGCGCCGATAAAGTACAGGTACGGCTTGCGTCGGTTATATAAAACAAATATTATTTTAGCGAATCGAATGCGGTACGATATATGGGTATATTCGATGCGGAAGTGTTGGCTAAATTTGCATTTTTGTGGACGCATAAACGCGTTGGATTGCATATTCGGAATGCATCCGAGCGAATTTCGCTAATGCATCCAGCTCGTTTTGTTTACAGTTGAAAAACGCTATAAAATTTTATGCAAACGGAATGCACGTATGCACTCTTTCGCGATAAGAATCCAATAAAAGAACACACGTTAAGATATTTCGAATGCATGAAGCCGAATAATAATTTGCCGCGAGTTTACAATTCCGAGATAGCGCTCGTACAATCCGAAATTTATTATCGCGCGACAATTAGCCGACAAAATTAACGACTGATAAAGCGAATGCGTAACATACTTTTTCAATTTAGCAATCTAAAATATCAATTATCATTTCACTCAACATTTCGAATCATCCGAATAATTTACAAACAATTTAAGCCCTTAAAGAGGACACATCCCCATCATTTTACCCTCAAAACAACTCAGTCTATATCGTATTAAGATAAGTGCCGAGACGTCGAAGGTTCGCGGTTCGTTTTGCATAAATTATACGGCGTTTACCGTCATCATCATCCCTCGAGGGCTCGATTCGAGCGGCTTTTCTAAACTCGAGTACCATTCACAATCAACACCTATGTATGTGCCGAGGCGATGATGGCTGCGGATCTTCGAGGAGCAATTTGCGTCGACATACAAAGCTCCAAGTGATGACGACCTTATGGAAATGATGGAAGTCAATATCTCGGGAATGTCGAGTTGTATGAAGTCGATTGTTGGTTGTTTTGAATTCTTTGAATATTTACTGAATCTATTAAATGATTATAATAAACAAGTATTCTTTATATTTATAATATTGAATGAGAAAAGAATAAAAAAATTCTCGTGTATATAATATTATAATGAGGTTTTTAGATAATAAATTATTGTTAATTATCCGTGAAACTTCACGATTGAATCCGTTATTTTCATTCACAAGTATTGTTTTTCTTGTATGGAAAAAAATCACAGAAGTAGATCTAATGAATAAATATATGCATGAGAAGTCAGAAGGAAAATATATTTATATGAATTTTATATCACAATAACATCTGTTTAATATAATGGAAAATTATTCAAAACCTGCTCGATAACGATCTAAAACCGATTTAAAAAATACGAATTTATATATGCGAAAAATTCAACTACTGCAATATTATAGTTGGTCAATGTAAATATGCATACAGAAATAGCGAGTGCATCGTTAGCGTATGGAACAGAGTTTACTTTGTTTGTTTTCTAGTTTATTGCCGACCAGAGTCAAAGTGCATGCTTAAAATACAATGGTAAACAATGGATAGCGCGTACACAGTGGTGTAAATAGGCTAAGGTTAACGGACAATCTCAATCGAAATTCATAGCCGAACCACAATTTTTATTCAGGATTTGAATGAATAGTAATGTTCTCTTTTTACAAATCGTAAATGCTTATTTACATATACACGATGAAAAACAAAAACAGAGATCCCCTCAATCCAAAAACGTAAAATAAAATTTTAACGATAACACAACTGACATACAGAGGTCACGAAAACTTCAGTTACGCTTATGCACATGCATAAATGCATCATGCGGATCCACGTACGCGGAGTGCACAATACAACACAAAAATTCGGGGACGTCACGATATAATAAAATAAAAAGCTTGAAAAAAAACAAATTACACAAACATATCAAACAAAAAAAATCAACAAAAATGGACATTCGACCTCTCGTCCTTCGGTCGATGCCAGCGAATCGGCCAAATAGTCTCTGATCGGACACATTTCGTATGTGAAAAAATCATAAAATAAATACAAATGAATACGGCTAAACAGGATCGTCTCCCTTTTGGGACCGTGATCCGAGATGACCTCGACTTTTCGAAAACAAAAAGAGTTGCAGAAGATTCCGAGTTATCCCTCGCGCATGAGCAACGTCTAATTTCGTTTGGGTCTTGTTTGGGTTCGGATTTTTCCATCGATGCGAACTGTTTTTTAGTCGTTTATACGCACATCCAAAAAATAACAATGCATAATGATACGTCTTCGAATGATAAGGGAATATAAACAGGGAAAAAAAGTAAAATTTTCCGTATTCGGGTCGAATGCGGTTTGTAGATAAACTATTTTTTATTTATCGCTTGTATTTACATACAAGGAAAACCTTTTTCGCTATGGTGAAACGGTAAAAACTAGTTTTCTATACAAATAGCATTTTCCTCGCCTAGCAGAATTCATTATTAGACGTACATATTATTTAAAGAGTGCGTATGAACGTATACGTGAGAATACAAAATAATGGACTGACCCACGTCGATCAAATTGAATTCAAATTTGACTTGTTCCCAAAACACTATGGCACGTGACTAGTTTCGTGATCGTGTTGGATTCCCTATTAGGATAGATCCAAACCGTCAAAATATACGCGAGGAATTTTTAAGTGCGTACTTAAAATATAATATCATATTAAATAGTTGAAAACATTAGAACCGACGCGCATATATTCTCATAAAAGCTCGTTCATTAGAATATTTATTATCATTCTCAAAAGGTTATAAAAACAGCGTTAAATTGATTCTATTAGAAATAATAAATGAACTCGTTTCACATAATACAAATCTGAAATTGTATATTAATTACATACACTTTCAAGCTGTCAAAACGTAAAGAACCGTCGATTAATCCAAGAAAAACTCGTATACACGATACTTAATTGATTATAAATATTTAATTCACTAATTACGCGCTTAATTAATTAACATACTCATACAAATACATGGCAATAAACGAGTCTTCGTTAAAAATGAACATTGCCGGCGGCTTTCTTCATACAATTCGGTAACATTAAACGACCGATAACGATAACCGTAAAAATTGCCATGAAAAAATACAGCAGAAAGTCGGCGCTGAAATTGACGGAAAAGCTTCAATGTCTCATTAACGACTCAACAACCGATAAATTGATACTAACCAACTATTTAAATTTGTGTGGCCAATTTCTGAAAACGATTCGCGACGCCCACACACATTGTGAACTTTTCGATTTGAAAAAACCCGCATGAAGCAATCTTTGAATTTCCAACGACAGTAAAATTGCGTACGTAACACAATTGAGGTTCGTCGTCAATAATATATTTGACGTTAAATTAATTGAAATCGCGGGTCAAACGGATTCGATGCGCTCGCGAATAAATCACACTTAACCCTTTCTCAATGCGGCAACCATATTGTTACATGTATCCCGAAAATAAACATTGTCCCGATTGAAACATTGTGCATTTTATTTGCAAAGTATCATTTATGCATTCTTAAGAGTCTTCGTTTTGATTGTGTTGCTAAAACGTGTGCGATTTATAAACATTGCAGAATGAAATCCTGAAAAATGTGTAGGAAACGAAACGGGTCAAAAACCTCGACGATCGATTGGTATTTCAATACGTCGAGAACCAAAATGAAAAACCCTTGATCTTCGGATAAATAATACACACAGAAACGTATTGATGATGTTTGAATCTGTTATTCTTGTTTACGATTCGATCAGCGGTGAGGATCGATTGTTTCATCGGAACGAATTTCGATTCGAAAATAAAACGATTATTCAAATATCAAAATTTCAATTCACTGACGTACTACCTATATTCGAAAAACATTATGCTAATAACGAGTTCGTAGTTGTGTATTACCATAAGTGAAATTGTCTTTTGTTTGTATTCTCGCTTGTCGTTTCGTACGCACAACTTAATGGTTTATGCATATGTAAATACGTTATTATAAACTCGGCGGGAATAAAACGTAATTCATTTTAATATCACGTACACGATCATACTATGTATAATATATGGAACAAGTTACCGCAATTTAAAGGTTAATTTCTAACAGAACATATGAGAAAGGTTAGCGGAACCTTTCGTATCCATCATCAATCACGGCGACGACATTTCAGTCAAAACAAACAGATCAAACACAATTGTTCGACTACTTTATACAAAACATAACGTAATCGTTATATAACATTACTTTGCTACATTTGAAGATAGCGCAATTTTTCACAAATACAAAAAACAGACAAACTTTACAGTTCATCCATTAGTCATGCACTGGTTGACAAAAACCGCAGCGCATAAAATGGCCAAGCCGCAGAAGATTCGCGAAAAACAACTAGACAAAAACACTTATTTATAAACATCTGTTCAGAACGAAAAGGCGAAAAAACGAACGAGTTTTATTGTTTCCTGCAAACTCAAAATTGCCAAACGGAAAACAACACGTCGACACGGTCCAACGAGCCGGAAAAAAATTGAGACAAATTGCTTTTTTCTCTTATTGTTCCTTACCGGAGTCGGAGGCTCGCGTTGTGATTAATTCGCGTGTGAACTTTATAAAGTCGCGCCTTTGTTTAGTGTGTCGCAATATTTGCTCTTCGGATTTATTTTTCGACTTATTTATGGCCGGATTTGACTGATATCGCAAAAAATAGCAATAAAAGTGTCAAAATTCACAAATTGCGCTCGCCGACCGGTCCGCGATTTCATCTTTCCCATACTACCCGAGGCGCGATGACTCAAGTGAACCTGAAAAATTTTCGAATCATTTGCGTGCTTATTCATACTCGTTTATCGACACTTTAATTTACAAACAAAGGAAATACTGCGTAATATTAATATTCAAGGTGCAAAAACTTCGAGACAAAGGACTGCAATTATATTTTTTGTATGACCCTAATACAGTTTTTTTTGTAGCTGAATAAAGATTTAAAATTTTCGTATATCGCGTTATTTTTTTATTTTCGTGTAAGTGGAGTTTTATGACATGGAAACGAAATTTATATGAAGATAAATGGCAAAATAGATTAGTTTATTTGAATGTAAAGACCAAAAAAAATGACGGAAACTTTTTACTTATCATCGTATGACTCGACGCGTAAAACATTAACAAATATGGAAAAAATAAAATGAAAAGAAACGGCTATTGTTTTGTGATTAGCATAACAAATCTAAGGATATTTGAATTGATTTTTCAGTCTCTTCACACGCCACTTAAGAATATTTAAATAATACATGACAATTTGAAAAAGATTGTTACAAGTCATCATAATTGTATATTCGTTGGAAATGTTAAAAAATATTTAATACAAAACGAATTATATTCTGAATCGTTTATCATTATTTTTATCGGCAATAGCGAAATGAATGAAACTTAATGATCTGTATTCAATGACCTCAGAATAATTCATCATACTCAACCGTCATACTTGAAAATTCGGAATCCCATTTGTATTTTTTTTTATTTATACGATAATGGTTTTTTCACACCTCACACAAAACATTTCGTCAAAAATAACGCCATATGAATTTTTACGATCCAAAATATCTACCGACCTTTGACGCAATATATAATAATACATTGTGTAAGAAAAAATAACTTGTTGACAGATTTGTATATTTCTATGATTTATATGAATAATTCATCGATTTTACAATTACGTTTGAGAGGATTCAATAAACAAAATATCGTTACTTGTTATCAAATTTCGTGAACAAATACAATATAACTTACCAAGTTTGTGGAGACGCGATAGTAAACGTAAACAAGAGAGGCAAACGCTCTTGAATATAAAACAGATAACAGTGGTTTATTCATGAAATTTAGGAATCCTATATTGACATTATATATGCAATATTATCTAACATGAACGAGTAGAAAAACATCAATGAAAACTTGAGTTAATTCAATTTGAACGAACGATTTCAGTATAAGAATCACATGCAGTGGGCGTGTGTTTGCTGATTTGCTGCGGGAAATTCGCGGAAAATTACGGGGTTTTCACGCTCTATATCGAATCAAGGTCGACTCGATGATGCTTCAATAAAATACCAATATTCAACAATGATTTTTTCAACGAATAGCGTCCAATAAAAGAGGTCATAAAACGCCAATGGATAATTGACGCTTCGAATGGCGTTCGTTCACTTTGAACCGAACCCAACAGTTATTTTTCATCATTTGACAACTCCATTCCAAACCTCAGAGATTATTAAAACTGTAAAATTATTATTTATTGGAAAATAAATATAATTTTCAAGTAATGTAAAAAATATACGAAATTAAATGATTCCCGTTAAAAAACTATCAAATTTTATATGCATTCCCAACAACGATCATGGTTTGGCTAAATTTCGTATGTACAAAAAAATATTTGTTTTAAAAAAAGTAATGGTAATTATATAATGAAAATGAAAATATCTTTCTATGAAAAAATAATAATTAATTGCGCCATTCAAAAAACGATTAGGTCATGACATAGAGATAGAAGCACATGAACGATCGTCCATTAAAAGGTATTTCGACATTGCCAGCTCGTCGAATGGACGCTATATGAATTCATCGTACATAATCGTTTAGAATTAAGTGAATAAAAAAAAAATATGTATTAAATATTATTTGCACGATACGATACCCGCCATTAAAGCACTAAAACGTATAATCATGTTAATTGGGTGGAACGTCCAAAGTCGTACATAAAACGTACCAAGCGTTCAACGAACATCATCATTACGGTCATCAAACACGTATATTATAAATTTCAACGAAATTCAAAATTAATTCTATAATAACTTACATTTACAGAGCGACGAAAATAAATTCAACTCACCGTTTGTTTGTACGATCCGGAGCCAGATCTCGCACCTCGAAAACTGAAACAATAAATAAAAATCCAAATGAATAATAGCCGTGTAAGTTACAGGTGTTGAATCGATAACGTTTAAGGCACTACAACAATATAAGCATTGTGCTTTCGAATAATAGTTATGGGAAAAATAAGGAGCCGCCTCTATTCGTCCGTATCGGGAAACTCACGACTTCCTGGAAGCGACAGCTGAATAGTTAAAATGGATAAAAAAATATATATGATCGAACAACTATCGGTACGATTTCATCGAAAATACACATAATAAACGAAGTATGGTACACAAGCAGTTATCGAGATGGGACGCGACGATAGCGTGAAATGAAAAATATTAAGGTGTTGAAAAAATCTTATATGTAATGGATCGTTAGGATTAATTACGAACAAAGAATAGAATAAATGTAATCTCACTTTCTCCAATATGCCGTAGATTATCATCAAAGAAATAAAATTGCTCAACTACAAATTATACGAGTAATTGCGCATCGCATCATTGAGCCGTTCACTCAGAGAACATATCAGAGTATTTTTTTTTTTCAATTTCGTTTAAAAATATCCAAAAACATTGCAACATGAATATTTATAGCACTACAAATAAATTTGAAGGAAAATAGGAAAATTATACGTGAATTCATGACGCTTCAACGATGCGTACAAGTGCAACGTGTGCGTGATCACGAAGCGTGCAACATAGAGGCCCAAGGGGTTAAAACAATGGTTAATCGAAGACGATCACTCTTTCAAAAATCGGTACATTCGTCTATGACAGTTTTAAGTGCCTTTTTGGAGCCCAGGGCTAATAGTGTGCTGGTCGACAGTTAAAAAACGGTAAACGAGCCCCATGGGCCGCTACAGCCGCCAAGGGGTCATATATTTTACAACGCAGACACGACCCGGTCATACGTAACCGATATAATGACTGGTAAATGCGTATTGTTCCTAATGAAATATATACTGAAATGATCTCCTAACGAGTACAAATGAGATTCGAATTTATCAGACGTTTTTGTTGAGAGTGAAATCTCAACACGCAGGCGGGCGAACGCACTCATAAAAATAAAGGAAACCACATTCTGAAAATCAATTTTCTTTTTTAAATTTATGTAAAATGACATAAATTATTTATTGACGTTTATATTTCAATAAATCTACTTTTATTTTTTCAATATCCAATAGCCTTATATGAAAACATCGTCCAAAATTTTCCTCGTACGAATTTGATTTCCGGCCAACAACGCTTGATAACTTGATTTATTTGCAATGCCGCGGATGTTCTTCGATTGAGAGACGCCTTTTTTATGTTTCATGTATTTGTTGATTATTTTTTTTCTGTTAATTGGACAAAAAATGTGGATCCTTCGCGGCGGCGAGTGCGTTAACTACCTGCAGTTAATAACCGTGTCACTTCTAAGGTGCCGGCCTAACTGTGAAACAAATAGTGGAATGAAAACCAGAAAAGCTAATTTGTTTCTGGACGCAATAAATATGAAATATCATCGAACATGTTTTCATCTTTTACTGAACAAGAAAATCTACTATTGTTGTATACAGAATGCAGTTTTGTCTATTCAAAAACTAAATCCTTTCAAACTACGCACTTTTCACTATGCGGACTTTATTTACAAGTACGATGAATATAATTAAAAACAAATTTATTATATTTGATTAACGTTTCATAAAAAAACGGAACATCAAAGCAAAAAAATTCATTACATACCAACCGAAACCATCGAGTCACAATTAATAAATGGGTAAGTACGCCGTAACGAGGCATCAATTAAATCCTCATCACACAACACTCCAATAAAAAAGCATAATAAAATTATTCAAATCCCCACAAACGACTCGATAATAAACGACAGACTGAATTATAATAATACGTATCGGCTTTTACAAACATGTCAGTGTGTCAGTCAGACGTCGTTGTCCGTTCGTACGCATTTTCTCACCACAACGGCCGTAAGATTGCGTTTATTTTCGATATGAGAACTATCCTCAAATCTAGGCTGTATAATGTTATGGGTATGCCATGGTGAAGTACCGGTTCCCCATGTACCGTGTAATTATTGTTCACGGGAGCACGCATTATCCGATCGACCGCGAATTCAATTAACTCGGAAAATCGAGGAATCGGAGCGAACACTGTTTCAATAATAAAAGCTGCGCGATGTACTTGTGGTATCCGATTGACGTTTATATTAAGAAAATCATATTGGAGAGTCACATCTGAACGGTTTTATAGTCGAAAAACGTTGTTTCGTGTGAGATTTGCCGCGAAGTTTTCTTTTATTAAGATTTGTTCTAGTCATGAAACCGCCTTTGGGGAGGCCGTAGAAATTTAAGCGATGTAAAATCACTTTTCTATGATTAAAAAATCAGCATATCTATTACAGTGAAAGTATCCCCATTGTCTTTCATCGAACGCGCTCCGGGGTTCGGTCATTATTCATATAATAAGACTTAAACGGTTAAAAGCTTTTTTATGTTTGTACATTTACGCCAAGCACGAATTTCTATTTTATCAATTACGTCTACGATCTTTTTATTTCCGACCATAGATCATTATTTTCTCTTTAATTGTAAAATGAGACCATTATTTTTATTACGATGCACGCGTTGCGTTTTCTATTGTGACGAAAAAAATGATCTGTATAAGTTTCACTATTTGATCTACGACATGATTTTTATGAATAAGATTTCCGATGCACTTTATAAAAGCTTTCTTTCGAATTGTAAAACTCGTATTCATTATGCAGAGTGTGGATAATTTGCAATTTTCCAGGGTAGAAAACCAAACGAGACCGTTGGCCATCTGGAACGAAACGACCAAAGAGCGATTAGTTTTGGACCTCTTACATTGCCAAAAAAAAACTTAATTTATGTCAACGACTTGTCAAAAATTTTTCTTCCTTCCTGTTTACGACAGGAAAATTTCAACATAATTCGGCCAATCTAGTCATGTAAATGCTTTAGAAAATTTATTCAAATTTTTATAAAATTCCAATTAAGAGCAATCGATATGAAAAGCAGCTGTCGTATTAACGTTAGATTAACATTAACGAGTCGTATTAGGAAAATTTTAGTGCAAGAATCGATTACACGTCAAAAGCTTGCGCCACTTCGGTTTTTGGAAAATATGTAAGATTAATACGCATTTATATGTGAAACATCTTTAATTATTTTGATTCAACATTTAATCGATTTTTATTGAATAAAAATAAAATTCATATCGATTTTTCCGATATCAAAAATGGCCACCACTGAAATAGTTTTCTGAAAACTCACATAAAACGTTTGATTGCACAAACACTATTTTGATTGCTCACAAAAAATTCCAAATGAAATTCCAGAAGAAGCAATCGAAAACGATCTAAAAATAAACAGATCCAAGAACACGATCAAGTCATCATCAAAGAAGTTTCACTCCCAAATCCGTCGATCCGATTCGAATTTTTCAAGAATTCCCAGTCAAAACACGTTGGATGGTATTATAAAAGAGAGGAGTAGTTTTCGAACTAGTGAGACAACCAACGCGCAATTAAAGTCTTAATTAACACTCGCGTGTGACGGCAATAGAATTCCTTCTTGAATAATATCCCGGCGCTCCGGTTGTGGTTCTAAATCTGACGACGGTCAAGTTGTAAATAATCACTCGCCGATGTCGAAAAACCGGATAAAATGATAATATTTCGAGCGTATGTGTTGAGCTTTCAAAATAATTTGATATTGAATGCTTGCATTCTCGCTAAAAATAGAGCAGGTTGCTGATAGTTTATGATTTATTGCAATAAACATACCGGTTGCGAAGCTCGATTATCGAAAGAATATTAGTTTTTTTTATTTATTCATTTCATTTCGAAACGAATTGATCGATTGTTAATACGTTTTGCCTTTAGGCTTAATGCGTGAAACCTAAATCAAATATAGGTACATAAAATGACTATTTTTGAGTAATCGTGAAAAGTTTTAAAATAAATAAGTGAAAACTTCAATTTTTTTCAATTCTAATACACAAAATGAAAAAAATATGTTGTTTTCAACTATTTTTAAAAATTTGATAAGGAAAAATTCATATCTAAAAAATGTCAATGTATGATAAAATTTTAAAAGCTTTTGTAAATTCAAACACGATAAACTTTATGAATTATCGAGAATTTTTTTTATATTTATGATAAAATGTATTTTTTTACACCAGTTATTGGCAAATATTTAATTTTCCAGAAAATCGATAAAGCTAATATGTATAATACTTGGGAATATGAAAAAATAAACCTCATGACCTAAGATAACATAATAACACACGGACATTATTTGAAAAACACGTGTGTTCAATTTTATCTCAACGCGTACATTCGCAATGAACGATCAACAAATTTTTCGATAATAAATATCTCAACAATCAACAAAAGAACCACAAAACCCAAAGCTCACACTTCACTTTAAAAAAAACCCGAAAAACAAAAACATCAATCCTTAACAACCAAAACACCAATTTTCCACCAAAAACCATAACATTTACCCAAACTTCAAAACGGAAACACAAATTCCCACCATCGACTACATACATACATAACCATCGAATTTCATAACCCCGTAAAAAACCCATCCGACTTCAAAGCCGCCGCGCGAACGCAAACCCGAAACGCGGAAAACTTTCGCGTGCCCCACTCGGCCACCCGACAGATTCGCAACCGACCACTCCGACTGTTAACCGCCTCACTGCCGTCGGGTTCTTCGACCAAGAAGTCGAGTGGGTCAAGGACGGCTCCAATGCCACCTGTACCGGCTGCAAGAGAACAGCAACAACAACACACCGGCCGCGGCCCCTTCGATACGTAATAAACGGTAATTGACCGTAAACGCTCGGTCGGGCTCGTTGCACTTTTTCGATGTGTTATATATATTTTGTATGGAGTATGTGTTCGATGGTGTATCGATCTGCCTTGATCGGATTTTTTTTTTTGAAAAAATTGGGTCGAAACTTTCAAATGGGCGAATGTGAAATCCTTGGTTTGATGATCGGTTTGATGTTGGTTCGGTTTGATGTGTAATTAATTTTTTATTTTTTTTATATAAATGTATAATGACTTCCTGAAATAAATAAAATCATGGTCTAATGCAACTGTTGCCTAATTTGATGTAAATTATGTGTCTTCAAAAATATTACGTAATAAACGTACAAATCGCATCATCAACGGTCGTAAAGCACCAAATAAAAATATATACACTTTCCACTTCGAATTATCATAGAAATGCACGACAATAAAGATCGAAAATGGTCAATAGTTACACGCTATACGTAGTGGGCGTGTTGTTGTCGGCACTTTTGTCGGCTCCCATGCAAGTAATTTTTCAACAGTTCACGTGTCGAGTAATTATTCGTTTGCTCAACGGGTTTTTAAATACCGCCCCTCGTCCCCCGAATTTCCTATGCCCCTTGCCTAGCCTTAGTTCCTTTCTTCGTCTCCAAATAAGTTTTGAGAGCTATAAGCGGCCTTGTCGAAGCAACCGTCGGTTAACGGTCAAGAACGTGACCGATCGTTCTCTATCGCACTAAGAAGAAAGTACTACACCATTATAAACACGTTGTACACAGGCGAAGTGTTGGAGACACGTGCGACCATATTGCCGAACGATTATTTCGAACTAAAAGACGCGACCTTTGACCCCTTTCTTAGACGATAAAACGTTTGAAACCTTTCAAAGACGACGGCTGTACAATGAACCTATGCACAATCTATAAATATGTATATTTAAAAAAATAATTTTAATTGTGTACATAAATTATTAACACTTGACAGTTTAAGTTCCGATACGCACTCATCGGTTTTCTTATGAACTAATTATTTAAATTAGTACATTCAACTTTAATGTATGCAATCTCTTCCGATATCGCAGTATACATAAATTGTTAATAAATTCGATTTTAAACCCGACGCTCGAGCATCGATGTAAATATTCGAAGTAACGACATTCCCCACCGACGTCCTACGACATAAACAAACATCCTGATCATAAACAACAATCAATAACCATCATCGAATCGACCACGCCCCAAATAATCCTCGCAGCGAACTCGAATAAAGTGAAGTTGACAATTACACGACAACACACCGGTAGCCCGAAGGCGATAAGACAAGATAGTGTAACGCATAAATCCCGCTACGGCAAAAGAACTTCATTGAAAAATACCACGATAGGGTTTATTTCCATCCAGATCTTGATCGGCAAGAAAAACGACCGGCAATCGTAATCCGAGTGAGAAAAATTAACAAAACGAAACAGCTCGTGCACGCCGCGCAATGATAATAACGAAACGCTCCGTCATTAAAACAAGGCTCTATTAAATGTTACCGGAGAGGTCGTAAATATTTTCCGGGGAGAAAGTATTACACACTTGCCGGGTTGCGAAACCGGCCTGGACCCGCATTCGAAATTATCTCTTCACGACGATTGCTAAATTTTCATCTGATTGGACGCCGAAATTGTGCCGGATCGTGTTTCGGTGGTGGTTTACGCGATAATTGCAGATTCGTTAAAATTAAATTAAAAATATATTTGCAATTAATTATATTACATTTTTTTGCGTAAAATTATCATTGGATAAATTCCTAATTGGTGATAATTTTAGTTGTCAATTACATAATTATAAATTTCTGTATAATGATAATAAAATATTCAGTTATACGCAAGTAATGAATAACACTTGTAACGCACATTTTCAAACCACTAACAGATGGTATTAAACGATTTCGCAATGCGCAACATCATATTCTGCAACTATGATTTGCAATCGATGCGATAACACACCTTCCAACCATTCGATACAATCGTTACATACCGGAATCCATCACCTTAACAGTTTCGATCCTCGCATTGTGTAAAAGAGCAATAAACCGGCATTTCCCAACCTTTGTCATGTCCGCGCCCACGGAGGAACGGCAATTAGGGTACAGCCTTTTCCACCCCGTAATGGATAGACACACTTTATTAAGCAATATTGCAGCTCGCTAACCGACCTTATGCCCTTCTCTATAACACGGGAAAAAATATGTACGTATAATGCGAAGCGGCGGCAACAATCGAGATCGTGACGCCTATGATCCTCGCCGGCCCGAAACGAGAACGGATCGCGTTGCATTATTATAAATGCAACACTGTAAAGTGGACAACGTTATTACGGATAGATAGGTCGTGATTAAAAGGTCTTTCGCAGTTGTTTTTCAAAGTGCCTGGGCGTCCGTTAGAAATCTCGGGCGTTGCGAGAGCGCGCAACTTTCTTTCTTTTGTCGGTGCTCTTTTGCCGTCCGAAGGCGAATCGTTCGGTCCATTTTTTCTCGTTTATTCACGATTTCTACGTTTTGATGTTGACGTGCGACCTGAGTTCGAAATTTCGAAGCTGTCGCTCTTCGGGGCTTTGAAAAAACGCGACTCCTCTCTATTCAGCGGGTCGGAGATGCGGACGCGTCAAAAGAATCTATAGAATTATTGTCGAGAAAAAGGCACGGAGAAACTTTGGGGTCAAACGTAAATACAATTTGAAAATCAACGATAAAGATCTAAAAAAGTGCTCGTACTTAGATATTGATTGTTCGAAAGTGAAAAGAATTGATAATCTCATCGAATATTAAAAACGAGGAAGTAATTTTCTTCGTATAAAAATCTCACAATCAGTTTAACAAATGAAAAATATCTTTCAGATTCATTTTTCAATTGGTAAAAATAAAAAAATACGATGCATTATGCACAAAGTAACGTGACATTCTTATGTCAAATGCAGCGTGAGAAATTCAAAATAACTTGACGTAACGAGTCCCACTTTTCAATTTTCGGATGCTCTCTGATCCCGATTCAGTCAGATGCATCAAAGATTACCACCTCTAACAACCAGGTGGTCCAAAGCGGCCAGCCAGGATTAACGTCTCGCGTTAAAGAGTTAACTTCCGTGACGAATAATCGTAAATGAAAATTGTATTGAACACACAATACACGCACTGGGTAAGAAGACGAAAAACGTCATTCAAAATTTGTGAAAAGAGTGAAGCAAACGCGAGGAGAGGCCTTCGAAATGGTCCTCGATCTCGAAGGCACTCGGTCAAAATAATCTCGATGCAATTATCGATACAGTAAAGTGGTGGAGATAATTCAGCCGGTGGTCGTCGCATTTGTAGCCGTCGTAAAATAAGTAACGATCTCGGTTAACGCTGGTTATAAAATAATTACACACAAAGCGTGCTAGTTCTAAATCTAAAACTACGTACCATAATGATGTCCTTATTTACGTGTTTTATGAGTTTCTGTTCAATACGACTTGTACACAACACCTAATTCGAAAGATTGAAAAGGGAAACAAATCTAAAAAACAATGTAAAACAATTTAAAAATAAAGAATTTTTTTATTTTTACTCTCTCGAATTTCAAAAGCTAAGAAATAGTATAATCGAACGATCAAAACGACTTCTGCGAACGTAAACATTAAGTTCTTATGTGACAACGACTTCGGTGAGTGCACTTCGGCTTATCTGATCATACGAACGTATCGGCATTCGATTTGCGACGCCCGTTGCGTACCCAAAGGGTCAAACACGTGTCGAACCCTTGCCGAGCGACCATATCAAACTATCTATTACGTAACATATACACTTTGAAGAACACCGAATAAACAAAAAACCGATTTATGCAAGCACCTTGAATTACATCGAACAAAAAAGCAAATACTATAATTTAATTATAGACAAAACTATTTCTACAACTTCAATAACATTCATTCATAAACACTAACACTCGATCGCGAAATACAAACTTTCATGACTACACACAATCTACGAGACATCTGGAGAGTTTTCCGACGAACGTTTCCAGTATTTTCCAACAGATATCATCAGCTGATGTGAACGCACTCGAAATCCGCTGACCATAGTGGCGTAGTATGCCTTGCCTTGGCAAGGGAGACAATGTGGAAACAAGTCCACCTTGCAGCGAGAGCAGCCAGCTCCGGTTCTTCGTATATGGACACGGGGAATGCCATTCAAGAGATTTCCTAGCAGCCAAAGAATGTGGTGCACCGGATCCTCCCGATGCATCTCTCGATGCGCATTTCGATACCAATTTCACTCGGCGAAACACTTTTATATGCCAAGAACTCTATTTTCTCGTCGTTAAAGTGTGTTTGATTCGCGCAATAAAACCACCCTCAAGATTAAGGTTTCGATTTCCCATGGGGTCAGCGTATTATGGCGTTTGTTCTTACGAGGTAATTGCTTAGTAGTTCCGCAAAATTAAAGACGGATTGATGTCTTCATGATGCTTAAACTACATAATGGCCGCTCGTCCGTCACAATTATCGGACGAATCTTTCAGCGCTGTTGTGTTTCAATCTGTGATAAGATCGAAAAGGCTACTATCGGTTTACGTATCCCGACCGACTATCGCTGCAAACGATCTGCACAATATATCATATTATCGATCAGTGAGACGAAAGATTCATAATAAATTATAGCGCACTTATTATAGAGTGCGGAATGACGTGCTTCACATGCAAAATTATCGATTCGGTACGTGTAGACATGAAAAACAGGAAAATCTCGCGACGACATTGAAAACACCTTCAAAATGACACGATAATCAGGCCTTGGACTTCGCGTTCGACCAGGTAAATTGCAATCGAAGATCGAAAAAAAATCTAAGTGCACAAAAACCAATTGAAAATGTGTAATGGATTTCACATAGAAAACATTCAATATTTATATTAACTCAAATTAAATAATCAAAATTTATTATGTAATATTCGATTTAGATAAGCAACAGCAAATCTTGTATTGACTTACAAATTTGAATCGATTGAAAGAGGTGTCGCAGGGCCCCCCTTATCTAAAAGTCGAATCTATGTTGTGGTCAAGACGTCGATTAGGTCATCTGCATGCATTTAAATTTATTTATGAAGCACGGCGTCTGTGGAGTTCGACAGTGCATAACAATGATGCACGTTTAATGAAATACACGACTATCTCAAGTGTTTCAAACTGCATATCTGCCTCATAACCCGTCGAGAGTGCATAGTGCAAGTCTGTGGCGTGTGCATCTCAATTCACCTCGCACCTCGAATGTTCAATAAAATTTCTATTTTTGCTCGCTAAAAATAGTAATATTTTAATATTTATGCATCCTATTGATAAACTATTGTTTGTTATTTTATCATGATTCAATATGATGACTAAATTCGAAGGATGTCCTGTTGGTGCAAATCATTCGATGACGCAAAGAGCATCGTAATGCGCAAAATCCTTGGTTTATCGAGGATTTAGAATAATAAATTGAATGGAAAAATATGTCCGTATTGTAATTTCAACAATGTTATACAAAAACACATTTTTTACGATACACAAGGAAATTCATTTAGTATTCATATAATGTACATCGATTACATACAAAAAGCTGACATGTTTCACAAAAAAATCAAGTGTTTTACTCACAAAACAAACAATAAACAAAAAGTTTGACGAACTTCAAATCTCAAATTAACAAACTAGCTTAACCAAAATTTGCAACACACCGATCAATCTAACGAACATTCCGATAACACATCCATTATCCAATCTACCAAAACGACACTTTCCACAAGCCACGGTGATGAATTAGCGCGCATTTTCGAAACGCATCCCGACACATTTTCGAGCCACTCGTCTCGAACGACGTCTGCATATTAAAAACGGTTGAATAATATGTAATTATAAAATACTGACGGCCCGCATATCGCGTTCATTATGCACCGACACGTTTCTCGAAACGATTTTAGAATATGCATGTAAATTCATCGCAGTAGCAGGTATGCAACGCACAATCGAATCGTTCGACGAACACGTTACGGACGTGTCGAAAGGACCAACTCTGTCTATAAACCGAGTACATGACTTACAAACTATATTAGATTTTCGTCATTGCTGGGCTGAATATCAAGATGTGGTCGATTTGACGACGATTTCGACGGAACGATCGCGTCGAAGCCTTTTCCGTCGAGAAGTGTTTGGATTGAGAAGTGAATACGTAAATGGTTCGAATTGTATATGTTTTATATAAACAAATACTTCCAATTTCGATGAATATTTAAAACTGGCTTGATAGATCTGTACATGGAAGTTGAATTCGAAAGAGAATTGTTCTATTGAGCAACGCACTGACTTTTAAACATCAGTAATAGAATCGAGACAGGAATGAAAACAACATAGTACTATACGAAAATGCGTCGATCTGTTTACACGTTGAAATCGAATCGAAAAAATCGAAAGCTTGTCCGTATTGCACAATTGCGTTGCTATGTATTCATTTTATACGTCATGTATGAACTATGAGTAATTGTCGACGTGCATCCATGGACAATTTGTTGCTCTCGTACAAATCCACCGGCGATTATAGTTGTCTTGGGCTTGGGTACACAAGTCGTCCCTCAATATCGACATACATCGCTCATGAATTATTCAGCGGAACCGAGACCTTTGCTTTGTGCTCTCTTATATTCAAATCCGATATCGGATGTCGTCAATCGACGGATCGCGGCCTCGAAACGATTTTACGACCGAGATATAGCACAGGTGCATTAGAATGATCGGGCAATGAAACGGCTCTGATAGATTGAAAGATCTAAATAACGGCCGTCTAATGTACAAAGACAAACGACATGAATAAATCAAACGGAAAGCGTATTAAAAAATAACAAGGCGTGATATGATAATTGAACCAGATCGAACGGTACAAGCGTTCCACTATCTCAAATACAATAGACATCTAATTACTGTTGGAAAGAAATCTAGTTCGAAGGACTAGCCTGTTCGAGAGCGGATGATTTTCTAATTGGACTGCCATCATCATTTGTCTATCTGATGCTTCTAATGTCAAGGTGAGATCCCTGGAAAATCGGGCCAGGTGCCCAGGCAGAGTTGAGTCATTTCTCAGGGGTAACGCAATCGTAAAAGCTTACCGGCCAATCTGAATTGTGGCCAATGTTTGTAAATAGCGCCACTGAAAACCGCACACTGTCATCGCATGAATGATGTACGACACGGGGGAAGACTACTAAGACTATGACGATGATGATTATGACGACTCCAAAGAAGAAAGGGAACAAAAATATCGCGTCGCCAACTATTTTCGGTCGCGCTAACGTCCGTACCGATTTAGAATAACGACGACAAAAATACAGTTATAAAAAGATTACCTGGCGTTTTGACGAAAGTTCTCTAGC
Organism: Hydropsyche tenuis; assembly: GCA_009617725.1. Taxonomy (NCBI): domain Eukaryota; kingdom Metazoa; phylum Arthropoda; class Insecta; order Trichoptera; family Hydropsychidae; genus Hydropsyche; species Hydropsyche tenuis. Next base: position 2,736,426 of record VTON01000008.1, read on the forward strand.
TCTTAGCTTTTCTGCTTCAGCATCTGAAACAACAAAATGACTAAAGTCAGCAATGAATCATTCGTGTGTGAGCAAAGAAATCCTATGATAGACGGCATTCGAAAAGATCAAAAGAATCAAGGTAAGGAAGGAAACGTAGATATTTATGGAACGATTTTAATATCCGACTCGGATTAATTTATTCAAACGAGCGGTTAATAGAAAAGTAAAAACCGTTATTGGTTAGAAGAAAGATTGTGGAGATATGAACGGAAGCAAGCGTGACAGTAGTTTTACAAACAACGTTTGGAAAACAACCATTAATCACCGGATAAATCGAAAAGGGCCATAAATCCGAATCTAACCGCCTCAGGTGGGAGCTCAAAAACAAAAAAAAACGATACCATCCCGACTAAAAGCCAAAATAATAACACGAACAAAATTTCTAACATATCTCAGCGCGATCATCATTTTTCCTCTTTCGTTCAAACAATACATCCAATTTGTTCTACCACCGATCGACAAAAGGACGACTCCACGTCGCGAAATCGATCCGACATCCTTTACAGCAAGATGACTCCGCATCATGTCGTCGGTTGCCAGGATGATGCTGCTGATTTCTGAAGGTCGTCCATCGCATTGTTGTATCAATATGCGAAGTCGGCGGTTGCAAAGCCCTGTCCGCGGTTGTTTGTTGGCCTCTGTGACCGCTGAACCGTGATTCTGTCTGCCAATCGGAACTTGTCATTCGATATGATAACAAAAGTTACAAGTATTTATTTCCAGCTAGACTTGTCGACTGCTCGATGGCTCTATGTCCTTTCTCGATTAATCGATTCGCGATTGTTTCCAGTGACGCAAATCGTAGCGTCGTTTGGTACGTTAGCACGAATTGCAACTCATAAAAATAATCGTTTAATAACAATGCGGAATAATATTTATTTAAAGGTGACTAAAATGATGTCATGTAGATTTAAAAAATGCAATGTTTTTATACTACACACCTTGGTTAACAATAAGCTGTTTGGAATGCATGTTGTAAATGATTGCATTAACGTACTCACTCATTGCACAAATTCTGTTTAAATGCACTCCCTAACATACCGATGATTATGTGCTCAATAAAAAAGTGCATTTATTTAAAAAATATTGAGCGAAACAAAAATAAACAATTTTCCAGAGAGAGTAGAAAGCGATACGTGATTATAATTTCTGTTGCAAATTACTTACTTTAAAGAAACGCCGTGTGAATATCTTATAAATTTTACAAGACAATTTTCAACCTAACAAGTCATTAAATAACACAAATATACTGGTAATACTGGAAACGTTGAATGCATATGCAAATAAACATTGAAAATGTTAATTCGGTTTCACATACAGAAAGTCATTACAAGAGACTCAATAGGAAAACACCACCGCCATTCTTCAAAACCACAATTCGAATACCAATCACCCTCACAAACACACTTCCTATCATTCGCACAAAACAACCGACCGAATCCTTCATCGCGCTCATCGATCACTCGAAAACCAAACAAACGCCCAAAACCCACCAGCAAACACCCGATGACACGACAGGACCAATTATAAACTTCGCATGAGATCTCCGCCGGTCCAAATCTATAATAAAACGTCGCCCGACAAACAACATAAACACGAAAAGCGGCAAAGCGAGCGGCCATTGAGCTATTACTCAAACGCCGTTGGCAAACGACACCACCCCGAAACGACAACGAATGACTAACGATGACATAACGCCGACGAACCGAAGCGGGCTAATCAGTTTCGATGCGAAACACGTGGACGATGATGCTTCCGCCGGAAGAGCGTTTGGCGCCAATGGAAATGTGTGTTCGAGTTAGGTCGGTGTCGGTAATCGGACGCGTTCGATAAGGGAGGGTTAATGGACGGGTGAGGTTTGTGGTTTGAACCACTGGTTTCGAGGAAGGTTTATGAAAATGGCGAGTTGGGAAATTGTATGAAAAGGTTCTGATCTGTAGAGTTTTAGTGAATATGTACGAATTGGAAAATTGTATGAAAAGGTTTTGATCTGTAGAGTTTTGATCAGAGGCGTAGCTGGGGGGGGCAAGGGGGTATAGAGACCTCTGGGCACCAAATTGAAAAGGGCAAAAAAATGATATTTGAAATATATATTAAAAATATAATATATAGTTATACAGAAAAAATTTCGTCTGCGGCGCTCATTTTATTAATTACTTACACGTGATTAATGGTTTGTTTCAAACCAACATTTTTTTCATTCAAAAATTTTCAAACTTTTTTGATTTTGTTAAATTTAAAAATTAAGGGGGGGGTGCCAATTTATTTATTTGCCCCCAGTCGCACAATAACCACTGGTTTTAGTGAATACGTACGAGTTGGAAAATTGTATGAAAATGTTCTGATCTGTAGTGTTTTATTGTTAGTGAATACGTACGAGATGGAAAATTGTATGGAAAAAGCTCCGAATTAGTTTTATATTAGTGAATACGTACGATATATTTTTTGGGTAGTATTTTGTAAAATTTGAGGAGTTATAAAAAAATACTAATAGCACCTAAAGGCTAAAATGTGACCGTCAGAAATGCATATTCATGAATAAGATTTACATTTTAGCACGATAATGATTCTAAATACCCTACTTTACTTTTGTAACGATATTTAAGTACGAAAAAAATTAAAATATACCGACACGAAATAAAAATCGCAGATAAAGACATGATGCAAAAAGTGCGAAATTCAAACGTTGTTTTTCCTATAAAAAGTAAAAGGAAAATAAAAATCTAATATACTTTTTGATTAAATATTCCGTTAATAGAAAATAATAAAAGAATGAAAGAATTCGGTTAACTGAAACGAAAAATATTGCAAAACAATGCATAGATTTTTTCTATAGTTTTATTCTCATTAGAAAAATTCGTAAAAGTATTTTGCGTCACTCCTAATCATGTATATTTAAAATGATATTATCTATTATTATATTTAAAAGTTGTTTTGAGCGAAAAATTTGTTGATATAGAAAAAATATGGGCGGGCAAATATTATATTTATATGTATATGGTCGGTACTATTCATTTGGCAATATTATTTGAAGATAAACACATTAGTATTTTTTTAAATTGCACACGCTATTACTTAGTGACCATTGAAAAAACGAATGGCTAAAAATTTTCAATTTATATTTTAAAATCAACAGAAATTTATTTTTTATACGACATTTATAAACATAAGAATATGAAAATGTTTTTCTCAGACAATGTCGCATAGACAGCATCCTCTCCATATATAACTTTCGACAGCATAATAAACGGAATATTTCTATGACACCACTACACCGTCTACGAAAAATCGGACGATAAATAACAAAAATACTGTCACTCGCTTAAATTAAAAACGACATCTTGTTCAAAACGATGGCACACTTATTGAGCAATAATTCGGGCGCCCCTAAGAGCCGGTTCGCCCCAGGCGGTCATCCTCTTCGACGGCCACCAATAAACAACTGACAATAAACATCGATAATGACACAGTTTAATAAATACGCGAGTATTACACAACTTTTTAACTCGAAAGACACATTTATTGCCGGAGATTCCTGCGACGATGGCGTTCGAATTACCGAAATCAGCATAATTTACATGAAAGTTGAAATATTTTGATTGTATCGCGGTTTTTCTTATGAAAGAGGTTTATGTTTGATCTATCAAAATTGTAGATAAAAATATCGATCCGATAATCTCTTTTACTTTCGTGAGTAAAAATTTTCGGGGTATTTTCTATACGCTTTCCAATTTTTCGAACGTTGTCTGCATGTCAATACTGATGGTGAATATAATTAAATGGGACTGAAAGTGTCAAATTTTTTTTGTAATAGTTCAGTGCGCAAATCAATTAGTGTATGTACTGAAGTAAGGTATGTAATAAGCTGTTGGTAAATCTATAATGCGTCATTCAATAAATGTGGATAAGGAAATTCGATGTAACAACTAATTTTTATCGCAGACGAAAATAAATGCCTGCATTTAAAACCGCAATAAATTATTATATGTCGAATATAAATTTTATACAAATAGATAAAAATGTTCATGGTTGATAGTTTTATATTCGTACTATGACACAGCTCAAACTCGTACGTATCGATGAATTGGCGAAAATAGTAAAAAATAGTGCATTTTTAGTTGAAAAACTCCGAAAAGAAACACACCAAATGCAGATTTATTTATTAAAACACACAAAAAACAAAATGAATTATGGGCATGACGTCGACGCAGACGGTTTTTGACGCAAAACATTTGCAAGACAACCGCGCCGTTGTTTTCAAATTATTCTCCGAACGTACAAAACCTCGGAACAACTATGCGAATTTTTTTCAACCTTTTTTTTCGACATGCAAACGATAAAAATAATGGAAGCGTCGCACACATTGTGTCTCCGCATAGAGAATAAATTGCCCAAATGCGACATTTGCGCAACAACAACGGTGTGTAATGGAATGCCGAAGACGATGCGGCGTCAAAAGTGTTAAACGAACAAAGCAAACAGGCGGCACTAACTGTAACCGAAAAATTCAACTACGACAATATACGGTTGCCCAACCCAGTGTCCAATCAAATATTTGATCGAGACCACGGATCGCTAAATTTGACCGAAGCGTTTTTATACGATTCTTTTCTGTTCTTTTGTTCGACGAAATTGAAAGAATTAACCAGAATAACGAGAAAATTGTCTATTGCGCATCTAATAAATTCCAATGAAAAAAGCTTGTAATTATCGATTCCAATGAAACAATCTGTTTAATGAGCTTCTCACGAAGCTGACAGAAGCACACACTGGTAATAAATCTGTTCAGTATGATTCATAATGACAATGCTTATTCGCTATTCTATGAGGTTTACAAAGCAATTAAGCGAAATCGAATACGTACCGATATGGAATAAATAAATTCATTTGTTGTGCACATATGGAAACCGCCATCCTGCCGGTTTATTAGTCACGTTAGTTGCTGGTCATATTTTGCAAAGAGAGAACCAACAATCGGCATATTAAAAATTACCCGTTAAAGTACATATTTGGATTCACGATACAAAAGAAACTATTAACACATTCGAGAGTTTACACGCGAATTGCTGTTTAACTACGATATCATTAGTAAACACTTTTTCGTCTTTCGCAAATACAGAACGCAAAATTACGCAGATATTGGTATTCACATGGCGCAATTTCAAATAATGAAAAAAATCGATGCAACATCCACTCGGTGGAAAAATAAACGTTTCGTCGGCGAGCACGTATTACATATTTACCCATTCATATAAACCGACACACTGCAAATTTTCATTGAAAGCTATGGATTTTCCTATCGTTTGAAACCAGGTCACTAACACAATAACTGTAGTGGAAAATTCTGTTGAATTACACAACGTTGAAATGTACGCTTTTGTATTTACATCTCTCTTTTCATAGATCAAATTGAACAGTGATCGATAAGAGACTGTATAGTGGTCCATAGATGCATCAGCATAGAATGTGTGCTAAGTGAGATAGACACGTTCATTTATATTTAATATTTAGTGAATATACAGTGTTTCTGTTTGTTCACGTTTTCAGCACTATCACCTGATTGTTTGCCTAGCAAATCGCCTTCGTAAAAGAAGCCGTAATCAATACGTTTGGACAGCTGCTGCCAATGTCGGCAAGAACTTTGTCAGCCGAAGAACAACTAAAAAACTCACCTTGGAACGAACTTCTAAAAATCACAATTCGTTTCTCAATTTCGAGAACTGTTCACATTTCAATTAGACACAAAGTCTGCTAAAATCACCACGAACCATAAGATTAATCGAACATACTAAATAACACCTTTTAACGCGTCGATTCGTCAATCAAATCAACGCCCAAATCATCCGTTGATGACCAGTTGGTCCCGTGTCAGCACAATCATATCCAAATACAACAAACACGACTAGTCACTATAATAAATAAACTCAGATACTGAACAAGAGCGGCATTAGAAGTAACAGTGCAAAGTGTTAATATGCGACCGGTTTGAATATCGTCTCCGATCCAATTACACTAATGTCTAAATAATCATAAGCGTCTTCTGAATTTTGGTGGTTCAAAAAAAACCCTCCTATTCCTCGATATTTTATATAGTATGATATAAAAAATATATTAGAATCGGATAACGAGAAGAGGTTATAAAGCAATTTGAGTCAACTCACAAAAAGTGGGTCGTAAAATCCAGCTGGACAACTTCTACACATTTGTTGTCAGTTGTGACGCAACAGCGATTCTTATCTACGCTAATTTGAAAATAAGTAAAGTTTTGAATAAACCATGAACGTTTTTTCATGCAGAACTTTGGGGGGTCGATTTGGTGAGATTCTCACGCGAAACCAGATGTTTTCATTGCAAACACACATCCGCAACTCGAGTGGATCTCCAATAATGCGAAGAGGGAAAAAAATCTAAAATAAGGACAGTCAGTGCTAACGTAAATATACGTGAAGATATTGAGCTCTATAAGAAAATATCGATCAACACATATTTGCATAGTCAATCGACCTATCACAACAAACAAGTACGAAATAGATAAAAAGCATTTGTTCGGGATTCATTATATTTATTATAAAAAGAAAATTATTACGAAACTAAATACTATCGAGAAATTTCACATAACTTATTATCAAATTATCAGCATAATTATTTTGAATTGATAAATGAATCGGAAAATCCTAATGCCAACATTGAATATTTGATTCATTAGCAGAAATTCAATGAAAAATTTTAATTTTAACAAGATTTTTCTTCACAAACGTAAAAAATAATCCTCCCAACATAGAATAACGAACATTCTGAATATCCATATTTGACAATGACGAACATTTTAAATTAAGGCACGTGTCCGTACCGTTTAACCGTAAAGCGATTTGTTTATGTTGAGTGCACGTAACGAACGCACCGCCGACTATTTTTAATGCACAAACTGGTATGCAGGCAACACCCAGCGATGGCGACCCAACAACACATTTCCTAGCAAACGTCGAATCGAAAATGCAATTCGAATGCAGCTCATATTTTTGCTTTCTCCTCGGATGAAGCGTACGCGAGAAAATTGCGAATAAGTGTGTTGTCTATCGCGTGATTCGCAATCTCATTTCGATTAGAGTGAAAATTTGTATTTTTACAATTCAGATCGATAAATAAAAATTGATTCGCATTAATGTCTGATTATTGGTTTTCGTTTTAATGAGTATTGATCGATGTAAATGAAAATCGATTGTGAGCTTGAGTTTGCTTATTGATTTGAAACAATGAGTGATTTTCATTCTAAATACAATATGTTATTTTAAACATTGATCATTCCGAATGAATAATGTATGACTTACTGAATAAATTATTTCATTATAAAATTTAAAAAATCTAATCATTTTTGTATTGAGCCGTTTTTTTTCAAATCAGACATCAAACACAAATAACGCTCAAACGTCATCGAACTCAACGACGAAAACGATCAATTCAATTCTAATGAACATTGAAACGAAATACGCATCGACGACAATCGTTTTCAATTATCAACTCACACTATTATTCACGCCGATACAATTTAACACACACAACCGATGCGCTTTTCCAATTTCAACCTCATACGTTACGATTTCGGCGCCCAATTAACAAGCGCCAAAATGACACAAGTCGTCGAAAACGGCGCCGACGACCCTAATGACATTCAGTATCTCATTACTGGTACTGAGCATGCATTTAGCATACAATGAGACGAACGGCGAACGGTCACGACTCGCTCAAGTTCTGCGGAGCGTGCAAGTTCATAGGGCGTAACGGTCGCCATTTTTTTCTCTCTCCATATGAAGAGAGCTCTGGGGTCGTTCTTGTGCTGTATTGTTGTTGGCCAGAAATGAACATAGTTAACTTGTCGCATTGGTCATCAAAAAGGTGCATCGGATCAGGTGAACGCCACTAGTGGTGACCCTTCATAACATTGTTATATATTCCATAGATCCTTGCCTTTAGAATTTCAGGCATGCGATGGAAAGTAAGAAAAAAGTTGTCATATAAAATCTAAGAATTCGATAAGTATAATCTATTGATAAGATGTCAAAACTGTATTGTTTGAATCGCTTGAAAGATAATATAAGTTTTGTTGATTCAATACTTTGAATGTTCTAGTTTGAGAGCCGTGGATTGATGTCCATCTCGAATAGGCGAGAATTCTCAGGCTCGTATCGCAATGTAGCACGATCTGGTTGATCTCATTGTTGCTGTATGTATCTAACCAGTAATCAGAGATATGTGCCGATTCTGTGTGAAAATGCAATTTTGTATAATAATGGAATAATTTGTGTAGAACGCGTCCGAGTTCCGGTTGAATATGTAAAAAAAGAAGGTTCGCGGCTCACTTCTGTATCACGAAAATGTAAAAATATTCGTAACGCGATCAAAAACAGCTTAGATAAATCGGTTCAATCAAGGTAAGTCGATTTATTATCCGAACCCAACGGTTATTTCCGAACATTTCGAAAGCCAACGCACAAATTTAAATATGAATGCATCCGAAAAATATCACGAAATTAGATCAGAAGAAATCAAAATATTTACAATCGGAATAAATATGTAATGCGCCAGCATAAACACACCGTACAACATTAGACACGAACGAAAGCTTTCAATCGTAAACACGTTAACTTACACAAATTCAAGGTAACATCATTAAGATACACATCTCGATGTTTACACACAAACAAAACGAAAGTAATTCACCTCTTCCACACACAAACACAATATATAAACCACGATCGCCGAGAAGATCGGATCGGATCCGATATGATTGGAATTGTGCAACGCGTCAACGCGACTTTCAGTTTTATTGCCATCGGGAGCGGTCAATCGGCGCATTCCTCGCGAGCTGCACGCCAGGTGTGCGAAACATTTTCATCTCAAGAAATCATCGAGGGGACTCACTGTCCGATGACTATCAGCAGATAAGCCCGGGCCTTATCTCGGTCGCGATCGCGTCATTCGAAGATGGCCATCTCGAGGGAAAAGCGGCGCGAAGATAGCGTCGCGGGTGAAAGTCGATGATAAAAATGGGTGAAAAAACGGAGAATACGTCGTCGAAAATACCGTCATTACGAACTGTTAAGATAAACAATCTGAAGAGCTGTTGGCGTTCCACTCGGAACAATATGGTAATTTTTCGTTCGTTGGTTGCGCTGTACGTTGTCCGATTTCGATCGGCGTTTTCGTAATGTTAGAAACGAGCGCAATTAGAATGATCGTATCTGTTTCAGAATGAGACGTTCATTGCCGAAATGGCGGATTTAGTGGGGATATAAAGAATTGAGCCATTCATTTGTTCAATGATACAACCTATTCTACGATTTTTTTCATTATCAGTTTGCGGTAGAATGCTTACGCAATCGCTTTATTAGTAAAATTGAATAACGAACTTGTCTCGTTTCCGAAAAATAACGACTAGTTCAATAACAAAAAAATAGATAAGTTAATGTTTACAAACTGTCATTATTTATCTCATTTAACATTAAAATTGTCTCTGTAAATATATCTTGAATAGTTATATAAAAACAAGAATCTACATATTAAAAAAAAATAGAAATATCGTAAAGAGCGACCAAAAAGCTATTGTTCCAACACGCACGGTCGATAACAACGGACCGCTATTTATCTGTTCGCGGTTTAAGATAAATGCGCTTAGAACAAACAGTTGACGACCTCTGGCTGAAGCAGTTTCCTGTGGCCGTCGGCTCCTTGACTTATTGACACAAATAGCCAGGGTTCGCTTCGTGATTTCTTCTGCATCGCAATGATCGAGTCTAGTGAATCTACTGGTCAGTAACTTTTTTTAGATATGTATTTACTTATTAAATATTCTATTTTTTGTGTATTGATTACATGTAGGTGTTGGTTTTCGAATCGTGTTTATCGCGTTTTTGCTTGATATTTTCGGTTACTTTCTATGTAACGCGCGTTCAAGATGTAAAATAATATTTGCATTATCGATTTTGCAAGTCATTAGAAACGAAAAAATACATATTAATTTTTTATTTGCATCACGATTTGGATCCTAAAAATATAGCTGTACCGTATTTTTTTACATGTAACTATTGATAATTTGAATCCGATATTAGTTCGGTTCAAATGTTAAATTTACGTTTTATCTCCTAAGTATATATAATATTTCTATTTTTATTACTATGCGTGGTATAAATATAAAATTATAATCGTTTCAAGCATGTTTTTGACCTTAAAAGGTGATAAAATTGAAAAATAGCTACACTAGAAAGCCTTGAAAGAAATTAAGGGTTTCTCAACTACAATTACTGTGTACGTGTTTTTGCAGGTGTTCTATTGCATATTTATTACACAGATATGAATATATAAGACCGAATTTAAATATTTTGCAATTATTATAAGGAAAACCACACAATGAAGCATGAACACACATTTTCAAATTAATAAACAAATTCAACCCGTTTATCCCATCCGATCTCTTTACAGCCGAAGTTCCTCGACTCCGTAAACCAAGCGTATCCTAAACGCACGATAAATTCGATCTTAAAGCGCATACAAATTTCCACCAGAGTTCATATATTTTAGGATTACCGAGACGACTTCGCTAACAAGAAAAACTGGAAACTAGTTAACACATTGCTTGTCGCGTAAGCTTCGCGCTATAATCGATTGGGTACGAGACGTCCGACAAATCGGTTTCCATTTGGCGAAGAGCTTCCACTGGATTTACGAATCCGTTAAATCCTTACAAATCGCCGCATTCGAATAAATCTCCTAGATTGTGTTCAATGTGTATTTATTTATTTGCTCGGCTCCGATCGTCATCAATATGGATGATGGGCGAAGCGTTGACCTCGTCGCCGAAGCGTAATCCCGACTATCTTGGAATCGATCGAATGATTCTACGTGAGGTCGATATTAAAAATGTAATCGGATTAAGGTGAATGATGCGAACACCCGAAGACGTCTGACGATCCAGCCGGTGAAGACATGCTTTAACCCAAACCAAAATAATCAATGATCGATCGATCATAATACGTTTCAATAACGAGATCAAAATATGAGGAAAATTTCTATTAATTAATTACAAACAGATATTTCAATTGAACTAATTACGCCGATAACACAATACGTTCTTAGAAGTCATACACATTTTAGATATACAGAAAATTCAAAAGAACGACCACACCCGATTCGTGCGCTTTATCAGTCAAATCCAAAGTCCGCTCCAACCAAACGCCATAAATCGGATGATTTACCGATCGTAGAAGTTGCGACATTGGAAAACTGCCGATTCGGAGCAAAACCTCACCGATCGGCCGTGTTCTTTGAAGTGCTTTCGAACAGTCGTTACATTATATGGAACGCATCATTGTTGCGGAGGCGCGTCCAGCCATTAACCCACATTCGACGGTGCACTGTCAGCAGACCCGCATGATGGTCGTCGGAGTCATCGTCAGCTGCTGTCGGGTTAGTTTTATTGGTACGTAGACAATAGTATGCTAATTGAAGAGGTTCCCCATGCTGGTGGACAGATCGTGCGAGGAGATTCGTCCGTTCGGATATTGTGTGAATTATGCAAGTTGAGTGTGTTGTGATTGGTGTTGGAAATAATTGAGCAGTGCTCGAGTTGAGTTTGTCGTTTGGTGAGGGTTTCAGAATTGGCAGCGATCAGATAAGATGTGGTAGTGGCAGTTCCGAATCGTGACTTATCTGGGTTGGGGCAATTAAAGTCGTTTTAAAATAAAGTGATATTGTAAGTTATAGGATCGTTATTGTTATAATGGAAAGGTTAATCTGAAAATATGACGTGTCTTATGATCCAATATATGTATGTTAATCAAATTCGAATTTGTTTTTCATGGTCTGAGGCAGTTTATAGTTTGGCACGTCATCAATAAAATCTCTAACAATCCATAATTTAGATCAATAAAAAGTTTATAGCGAGTTGATGCGATTCATAGTTTACAATAAATTGTGTGATATAAACCATAATATCATAAAAATATACCAAGAAATAAAACCGACAAGAATCCCAATCTTATTTACACGCACGTCAACTCGAAACGACACCACTTCACCCTCACCATCCCAAACAACCATGCAACACTTTTACGCCACACAAATCGCACAAATCTAACATCTCCGAGATTTGAACGAGAAATAGTAACACAGTCAACGCACCCACAAATATTCCATTGTATGTAAAAGCGACAGTATACCCAAACACGCGTTACACAAACCCGCCTTTCAAACGCTTCTACCGAACATCCGAAGAAAGCGAAAACGACATCACATACATAAACAGTTTCGTGTAAGCAATATTTCATTGTACACGGCCACTTTGTCCGAATATAAATTTGAGAATTTGCCGAAAGGCTTCGCTTGCGGGTCGACCGCCTCGCCGTGATAACGAATGCTGAAACGGACGAGATAAGCGAATCTTACGCACGACGGCTTGCATAATTTCAAATGTGTTTTCAAATTTGAATTTCATGAGAGATAAAAGACATTATTGTAAATCTTTGCCGACGACGATTTCATATTGGAGCGGAATCGCGCGAGTGAAAATCGAGCAAGATTCGTCTTAAGATTGTACGCGTTCTAGTACAGTATTGAATAAATCCATTATTTTGAATCGTTTTTATGTATAAAAAAAAGAATTTATGTATTGAGATTTATTTTATATATTGAACAAACATCTTTTCAATAAAAATCTAATGAAAATATTAGTCTTTTTTATAACAAAAAATTAAATCATCAATTTGATGAATAAATATTATTATATTACAAAAAAATTTATTAAAATTTCAATAAATACGTCCGAAGTACTAAAAGATTCTTTGAGAATTTCCATCAATAAAAAAACGGCAATCAAATTTTCTGATTGCACATAAATTAAGCATACTAAAAAGCACATTGTTCGAAGAATTATACGAGTTTTAATTCGATAAAAGTGCGTGAATTTATCGATTATTGAACGGAGGTTTATAAGAAAGCCTTTTTATAGCAACCATTTCGCCGATTGATTTATAAAACATAGAAATGCGATAAATCTTGTCGTTCGCACATGATAAATATCATAGTAAGAAGTGCAATTTTACGACGACATCGTCACGTGCTATCGAAATCCGGTTCAACAACGCTAATGCCGTTCTAAAAATTGATAGCCATAAATAAATAGTGATATTTCTATTAGTATGGAAAAAAATGAGGATATTTCTAAATAATATGCAGATCCGTTAAAATACTAACGGACCTTTGAGACGGAAAGTGAATTATAGTACTAAATATAAATCATTGTTTATTTATGATAGATCGCAGAAACGTTTATATATTTGAACGGAATCATAACCAGATGGAACTGAGCTATTATAAATTCGTGCATACAAAATTAAATTAAAATCATAATTGATTAACACGTCAATAGAAATGTCTAATATTATCCATTTGCGCAACTAAAATCCGAAAAAAATACTTATTTTTTTAACGATTCACAACGAACCCAACCTATTAGATCATCATACGTATAATTGAATGTAAACAAATCATAATAAGATAATATAGAGAGCGTGAATCATGTTCATTTCAGTTTGATTGATATTATCTGCGCTCAAAAGGCTAAACGCCGACTGTTTTTCATGATTAAATCAAATTGAACGTGTCACTCAGTTTTCCGAGATGAAAAAAGCATAGGAACCGTTCCGTTTAATTGACGCGATAATTGTAATTGATATTTTATGACATGTTCGAATCTCGCCGTATACAAACGTCAAACAAGCCGAAAATTACAACGATATCGAACCGAATGACGCATGGAAAAGTTTCAAACTGCTTTGAAATTTAAAACGGAATGATTCAACAGGATCTATCTGAAATTCTCACAGCGAATATGAGTCAACTATGGAAATTTTCAAGAAAAATCCACGTTAATGCGAATTTCACACTTTTTAGCATACGGAGGATAATGTTGTAAGTGCAATCGATACCCGTTCGCATATTCACATACGCGTCTTATTCATTTTTATTTAATAACGTAACATAATACGTAAATCGAGTCGTACCATTATAGCGATCGCATTACATGCCTGACGTTATGCGACATTTTTAGCCCTTCGACACACGTCAAAACGCATGGAAAACATTGTGACACGTACGATTATATCAGATCGGCCGATAAAAACGGTCGAGAATCCGAAGAAAGCGTGCAAACAGTATAAGACTTACCCAAACAGTGAGCGAGTGAACTTCCTGGTGTCACAATTCTTCTATTTATTTGTTTGTTTGTTTTTTCACGATTTTCGAAATGTGGCTCGTTCTCGGAACGTTCTCTTTGTAATGATGTGCTGCGTTATTTTGACAAATTTCCGTTTTTTCACGGATAAAACGATTTTCCGCAACGATGGTTTGCTTGCAACAATAGATCTGCAAAAGTAATATGAAAAATTATTATTGTGTGACGAATTTCTAAGAATACTTTGATAAATTGTCATAATACACAGCGTAATTTATCAAATTATGAAGTATGTATGTATTTTTCCTCATTGTATATGATAAGCGAAAAATAACTGTTGATTATATTAAATCTGAAACTATCCCGGATTTCAATCAACGATATATGTTCTTATCCATCTAATGACCAAATCATAAGTCACTTAACTTCAGTGATCGATGAGAACCAATGTATTCGACTATATTGAACTGTTCACGATTGAATCATATTCGACATAATATAATCCAATACATTACGTATTTGTGTTATTATCGACCGTAACGAATCAAATGTTTCATTTGATTCAGACCATTTTATGACGCTTATAAAATATGCAAAAGCGTAAAAAAACTTTATTGCGAATAATCGTGGAAAATTTTAAAACAATTTTAACCTCATTCCTCAATGGTTCAGAAATATGATTTTTATCTCGGCAAGAATATTTAAATATGTTTAATTTTTCAACGATAAACATTCAACATTTTATGATAAAAACGATACAAAAATTAATCAAATTTACACATCCGCTGAAACATTAATCAATTTTAATTAAATCAACAAAAACACGCGATCAAACATAATAACGTATATATAAACAAAAAACGTATACAATAAATTGAAATTAATTTATAGACAGCAATAACGCGTTACAAATCAACTTCGAGAATTGTCCTAACGAGAATCGTATCAATTTTGATGCGGCACAAATGATCGCGTTTTAGTGCAATTTCGAAATACCTTAATGTCTTTTTGATTATCTTTCAAATTACGATGTATAAAATTGTTTTGAAGCGGACGTCCATAACATTACAGTTCGTATGCGGACTGACACTCATTGCGAAACGCCGCTTAGAAAAATATTTCATTCAAAAGATTTTCTGAATAAAAAAAACCCAACCGAGGTTAAATTTGATCATCCACGCATATGAAAATATCTTCTTACGATCCGTGCCAAGCTATCAATTGTATGAACCGATCGAAATTAATAATTACGACACTTCACGGACTGGACACCGTTTTGCAACCTCGCCGCTGAAATATTGCAAGAAAAAAAAATTACGACGCGATTTTTTTCACGCACATTAGCGGCATCATTGACGCGTTGATAAGGGCCAATAAAACTAAAATATTTCCAAGCAGAGTTCGAATTCGGAACGTGCGGCATTTCAGGCATTTACATATTACGAAACGCGCGTCAATAGTGCGGCGACGAAAATTCCAAACTGGGCCGACTTCAATTGCGTAATTACGAAAAATTTGACTAGAAAATGTACATATATTTCGGAATTGTAATATATATTAAAATAAAATTCATTATTATATAGTAAATTGTTGTAAAATAACAAAATAAGATTGTGAGTTTGTGTTAATATTCAATGTGTTATTACCGTTAATGAAATTTGTGGTAAATATGTGGTTTTGATCATTATTTAGTAATGTACGGAAGATTTTGTATTTGTAATATATATTTAATGATGGAAATGTTAATTTATAGTGCAATTAGCCGAATTCGCGGTGTAACGGTGCGCGCGCATCTTTATAGAATTCGCGCGGCAAATTCAAAAAGCGCGTTTCGCACCCGCGCGCAATTCAATTAGCATACAATGAACGCGATCTGAAGCACCGAAAAGTAACGGAAGACGATTTTTTCGAATTCTGCATAAATTTAAAATGATCGGCTTATTCAAGCGTCGAAAATGAAAAAAAATATATACAAAAAACGCGACAATGAACGGTGCAAATTTTTAAATTCACACGTATAGACGATATTCGAAACTATCGGTTTCAAATTGTAGTTTCGAATAATACATTCGTCTGTTTATCAGCCTCGTTAGTGTCGTTTAATGTCAAATATGCGGAGAGGAAAGTTTATCTGTCTGTTTAGGTACGCGAGAATCAGCTGTCACTGAAACTAGAACATGTGAACTTTATGCAATATTTTGAAAATTTATACACAATATATTTATATTCAACAAAAATTTAAAAGTTATTATGAAAATTACATCCGTTAATTTCTTAAAAATATCCGCTATCGATAACACAAAAATAAGATACTCACATAAAAAAAAAATCCCACCAACACTAAAGTCTCAAAAAAACCACAAAACCAACACAACACACAAACCAAACGTCACCATATCCCATCCAAAACACAATTATCAAACTTTTCCCGAAATTTCCCGCGCGCACCCAACAGCGCACCCTCGACTCCCTACACACCAACCCCAACAACCCTCAACCTCGAATATTTCGACAACCCCAACTCGCCTCGAGCCCGAAATTGACAGTTGTCAACACGAGCCGGCTGTCAAACGATACGCGTTAACGAGCGCTCAGCGCGGCGCACCAGCGGATACTGACTGGTGCTGGTCTCCGAGTGCTGCGAGGGCCAAGAGCTGGTGCTGGTACATTGTGGTGGGGTGAGGGCACGTGCCGTGGACGTCGAAGGTCGGTGATTCATCGTCGTGGGGTGGTTCAGTGGTGGGATGGGTTTTTTGTGGTGGTCGATGGTGCAATTGTTGTGGGGTTGTTATCTATTTATTGTGGTGGGGTTGTTTAATGAGGTTGAAATATGGACAAGTCTTTTTATATGTGGGATATGTGTTTTGATGATTAGTAAAAAAATGTGTGGAGATCGTGTAAAAATTGGAGATGTTATCCATTATATTTGGATGGCACTTCCATCCAAATATACTTAATAAAAAATTTGGAGAAATTTCGGCATGTGAAATTATTGGAAAACATCGTAAATTTTCATTTGATAACTAAAATTGTATGTTGACTTGGTCCGAATTTTATAATTGTGGTACAATAATACATTTTTTTTAATTTTTATACCATGTTAAAGTGAAAAAAACAGTAAAAAAACACTCGGTTCTTTTTCTTGAAGCGTGTTATTTAGAGACCGTGTAAAAAGAGTTTTTGGCGTATTGTAGTTTAAAATTGTTATTTTCGCGATTTCTAGGAAATGAATATTTCGACCGATTGTACATTAAGCACGACTTCTGATGATAGAAAGTTTATTTATCCACAAATCTAACGTTTTTACACACTATTTTTATGTTTCACACGTGTGTTTCTACATATAATTTTCGAATTATAAACATGCAATAAATTTTTGAAAAAAAAAATTTATATACGAATGCAAACATTAAAATAGATGATTAGAAATTTCACACCGAGCGAAATCTATGATTTCCTTTGAACTTTCATAAACTAACAAACCTATAAAACGGATACATAATCAACATTTTATATTTTACTAATTTAGAAATTCTCTTCGATGCATGATCACTTTCGAACAACCATAAACCTTATGAAAAGAGCGAATAGTAGAAACCGCTAATTCAATTTCAAACACACCGTAAACCCATCGTATAAAATCCCAAACCAATAAGATATCGTCATTACGATTGAAACGATGAAATTTCTCTACAACACTTCAAAACGACGCACTGATCATTCCCAACAAATTCCAGTCACGCACTCTAACACTCCATAATAATGGTGGAGCGAGCATTCATAAAATGCAGGTATTTCAGCGATCCGACGACAAACAGCGTAATTAAATCTGGAAAACAATGGACACAAGTGAGCGTTTACTTTTCGCCTTTGTGATGTAAAAGTCCGCTCGAAAGCGTCTTTATGGTCTTTCAAGTCACTCGAAATGACAAATCTAGGGTCATAATAATTTGTTGAAGATATCTATTGTATTATACAATAAGTTAATTAATAAATTAAATTTTATTGTTATACTATTTCATGATAATTATTTAAGCTAACTGTAAGCTTTATTGGGTGCAGTCATTATCTGAATGAGTGACTTGAAACAATTAGAAAAAGTTGACTTATTTATTTAAAATTCAGATTTTCGATGATAACTAAAAGATCGTGTATCGTAGTGAATGTTATACAATGTTATATAAAGCTAAATATGAATTTCGTATGTTTTCTAATACAAATCTGAAACGTACGCTCGCAATATTGCAACTCTTCCTCGACAGTCGACGTTTACCATTCCTTTGTGGAAATCTGAATATAAAATAAGGATATCCACCAAAATAGAAACGAGCATTCAGAGACGATTATTCGACGACAAAGGAAGTAAAAATCGGCCAAAGAGGAAATTCAGTTTTCGTTGAAATTCCCGGCGCATCCCGACATGTGCACGCACATACAAACACAGGAAGCGTTCGCTGTTCGTTGACACACGATCCTGATTTTATATTCGCGATCTCCGATAAACCCCGATTTATAAATACCCAACCGATGCACTTTTTGGTCTACTCCTTATTCCGACACTTTCCTATATACGTCAAAAACGTGATTGCACTTCGCGCCGATCACAATTTCGGACACGAACTTTCATTTTATCAGATTCATAAATTAACTTCAAGACCATGCATCAAACCGAATAATCATCACCGCGCAATAACTCAACAACACCTCACAACCAGCACGCAACACCGAAACACAACGGCGAACGAAAACAGCCAATAAATCGAAGGTAATTCCACGCAAACATGCAATCATCACCCCCGATCAAAATCGAGAACTCAACATCAACATCGGACAAGACCGACATCCGCCAACGATAACCATAACGTAATAACACCGTCGCGTTTTGTTCCGTGCATTTTCATACCGCGAAATTCATACGACCTGATCGGCCGGAAGAAGCGCAATCTCGCTTGCGCAAGAACCTGCGGAAAACTGGAAAAGTGCAACTGCACAGATGTTGTCCGCCGGCTCACCTGGCCAGTGGTAATTGTTGCCTCGATGGCTTATCGTCTGTTGCCATCTAATTAAATTTTAATTAATAAAATTAGCTTTGGCCCCGACCCGGGATCGGTTATCGCGGTTCATCTGCGCGTATAGAAATGCGGAAGGTCTAAGGAAGATCGGGATTGATTGTGTATGTTTATTATAAAGTCGTTTAATAAGTTAATGTTTGATTCAAAATCATAAGATTGAAAATAATGTTTTCAACTGTACATCGTACGATATCGGAATCTGTAATGATTTCTACAATTTTCACTCCCATACTTATTTTTTTTATATGGTAAAAACTACTTACTTTTGTTTGTGAAGCGTTTAACGAACGTGAACAATCTACTAACTAACGTACTATTTATTTGAAGTGTGTCGTTTCGGTGTATTCAAAAGCGAATTTCCTTGTTTCATGTCAAACTTTTGAGTTTTGAGAGTTCGAGGCGCCACGAATAGTCGAACGTTTTAAAACTAGACTTGATTTTGTGTTTATCTGACGGCAGCCGATCCGTCATCGGTTCCGAAAGAACTGTTAAATGTTGATTTATGTAGAAAAAAAAATACACTGTTTCTCATGCATTGGTGCAACATACTGCAGTGCGAGACATGTGTTGTCTACGGACTTCAGACTTGTACGCCCCTATTATCACGAATTGTGCAACACATGGTAATATTCTTACATTTAAATTCTTATTCGGTATCGTGAGCCGGGTTGTTGAAGTTTATTTTGCAGAATCGAACCCAATTAACCATTGTTGAGAACCGCAATGTCAAAAACCGCGATTATTCAGACGATTCAACGAGCCGAACGATAAGAAATACTGACATATGAATTATTCATGCTGCGTATTGCGAAGTAATAAAATATTATCAAAATTTTACAATGAACCGATTATATTTTATAATTGATATTTTTATCATGATTTTTTATTGTAATGTTCAATGATATCAGTGTGAAATTCCAAGATTTTTCCACTTTTCCTTATTCAAGTTTTAATCGTGTCAGTTTCAATTCACATCCACAAAATTGATTGTGCGTGTATCATATTTGATTCAAATGCATCCATAATATTTTTGTACCAAAATAGAAGTCATCGTCAAGTCAGCTAACACATGTAATCATCAATCACCATTTACATTGACGATGTCCGCAGCCATAATGTGGTAAATCGTCAATATTTGTGTCATGTACACACATCAATCATTGCGAATTATATTACTTAACGATATCGAAAAAATAATATCAAACAAGATATGCTTTTTTGGACATCTGAATTAATACATTTTCTTCGAGAACTCAATTCTTATTTATCGTTCAAGTGTCACATCAAGCAATAAAATTCCTTCTACTTGGTCGATAGTTCATAGATTATTACAACCGACAGGGAGACGAAGTTTGTTGTTATTCGCTCAACTAAGATGGCTCTTTTGTGACTTGTATGTGTTTGTTCTAATGTAAGACTGAAAAACAGTTTCCCGAAAAGAACGACGTCGATCCGGATTTACACAAGTGTTTATAGGAGCGTTGATGTATTGAATGTATGAATTGAACTGGTGCTATCTCCTTTGAAGATTGAAATAACGTGCATTCGTTTTCCTTGTCCAAAAAACAAACCGATTCCTATTTCAGGAACCCCTTTTGCTTTGTAAAACGTCGGAAAACGATCACTTTTTTCGTATTCACTTTGTGGAATGTAACCATCATAAACCACACACGATGAATCAAGATTTTACTGTGACATTTTCGAACAATGCAGAATTCTTATCTTTTGAAATTCTGTTACAATCTTCCATTATGTGAATTATAAAAAAAACTTGCATAAAACTAGTTTATAATCCTACCACTTGTTCACACAACACAAACATCGAATTTTATACTAAGAACGAATTCGAAACGTGCACGAATATTAACAGCTTTTTCGAGCAATTCATTTAACTTTCAAAATTTCTCCTCATCCACACCGTACAACATTAATATATTCTTAACAAAAAAACATGTGATTAGCACCGAAAAAATTCCAAGCGCGTTTTCATACGCAGAATTAGCAAATATTGAAATTCATACAAGCGTATCGAAATTAACGAACCGCCCGGGCCGCTTGCTTTCGACCGAAAACGAACACACTAAATACTTCAATTTACATTAATGTATTCAAGGACGAGAAGTAGAAATTTTTTAGCGAATTTCACATAACGTATTCGGCCGGTATTAGTATGGCAGGGGTCATGTGCCCCATAAGCAGGATGTTGCGGTGTCACGTATTAAACGCACGCCGGTTATAGGAAAAAGCCGATTGATACATCGTTTGTATTCAAAACGGCCAGGTGTAAGTTCTTTTTTGCATTTAGGAAGTGTTGCGAATAGCTGTATAAAAATATAACAATATGGTGATAAAAATGATATAAAATTTTTAACGAATTTCGAATGCTGATCAGTGTTACGGTCGTTCTGTTTTCGTATAAAAGATTCGTTTTCAAGCTTTTATTAACTTGTTATTTAATTATTTAAACAATTTTTATCGTGTTCAAATACGTATTACACTAGGTTCTCTTTTTATGCGACTTTTTTTATGCGAATTCAGAGTTATGCGGTTTTTTTTAAATACAATATATTTTTTTAATATTTTTTTATGGACTATATGAACGTACAAATGTATGTAAAATGTAATAACTTAACTAAGAGTACATTGTTAATAGAAATACATTTTTTTAATGCGATTTTAGGTATATTTTATATTGCAGTTTCACTTTTTCTATGTAAAATCATATCTTTTTTTATGCGATTTTTTTTATGCGGAACGGAACGCATCTACCGCATAAAAAGAGAACCCAGTGTATTGAGTAGACAAAGTAGTAAAACAGTTATTCTTTAGTACCACGTTCATTTAAATAATTAATTGCATTTGTAGACTTTGGAATTTAGATGTTTTTAAATAATTTGATTACATATGGGAACGGAATTAACTCGAGAATTCGATTTGTTTTGAATGGTCAATAATAATAATTGTTTTGAGTTTACGTTTAGTTTGGAATTCTAATACTAATATTATATTAAATCTGTTGATTATCGTTCAACAAAATGATCGTTAAACAAATATTTCAGATAAAAATATTTTCGAACAATTTATATATCATATTAATCACATCTCGATAAGTGAAATCTCGATAAATAAAATTGATTTTTCGAAAACGAAAGAATTTGAAAATTTTCGGTTTGTATGTATAGAAAAATTTGATTGTGATTAAAATAGGACACTTCGTAAAATAATGGTATTTATGGATTCGTACCTTAATACATATTTGTTTATTTGTCGTTTTGTCAATCGAATAACCATCATTTGTCTATAATAATTCCATTTTGAATTTTCATTAGGAAAAGTTTACGATGTCACATATAAACCTTTTTGATGCACTAGTCTAGTGTTTAGTCACTAAACACTTTTTTCGTATTAGAAAAATTGTCGTAAATTAATATAAAGATCATATTATATAACGACAAAGACAATATGTATTATAATTAGATTTACTTATAGCGACGATAGTTTCTCAAAAAAATCACGAGACGCGATTTCACCATTATATAAAAAAAATACTGCAAAATAAATTAATGTCATCATGAGTATTTGAAAACAAATTTTTTTTTTCTTTTAATTGGAGAATTGTATTTATGTAAATTTAAGTGTAATTGATTTGTGATATTTCAGCCGAAATAAATTCATTTTATATGATTCTAACTATACACGTACATATTACATATTTGATGCTACTAAATAATAATAATTTAAACAAAAAAAACCTTCACAAAATATCAACCAATTCCAAAAACATCAGCCTCCATCTTCAAAAGGTAAACCATAACAACAAACGCATCCCACGATCGAACTCGAACGCTCTTCCCAAAGTGCAACCCGCTCGATTTTAAGCACACTCGTAAAAAAAATCGTTAAATACTCTCTTCACGGCTAAATCGTCAACAATCCATCGCACACGTGAAAAAAATAAAAAATAAAACCCACAAAAAAAAGCGGTCATAAACGTACACAACCCCGAGCGGAGCTTTTCCCGCGCCCCTCCTCCTTTCCGGAGGTCGTAAAACGCGACAATCTCAACAACCATTTAAGCGTCCTCCAGCCTAGGATCGTTGTTAACAAGTTCGAGAATTTCTGTTGCTAGCATGAGTACCTTCGTTTACAAGGAGCCTCGGCTTTACGACGGTTTTACTCGCATGTAAAACTCCCACGCTCCGCCGATACGTACACAATATGATATTGTGCGATGACAATAACGCGAATGCATTCACTTTGTGTCTTTCGGTGGATTTATAGTGTGATTTTGTTCGATGTATAAAAGCGGGATTGCTCTCCGGTCGGATCTGAAGGCGATAATGCCGTCGTGATGCTGCTTCTAGAGCTTTCTTCGGATTATATTGATATTTGAATTTATATCAATATTGTCGGCTTTTCTTGGGTCATTCTGAGAAATGTTGGATTCCATTTGCTTAAGATAATCTGCTTGCGTATTCGAAGTAAATAAACTTAAGTCGATATTGTTTAAAATATTTTGGACACCTTTGTAAACACGTTAACGAGATAACGACGGGATGAGGTTCAGGTACATGTTTTTTCAACGGTAAACAAAGGTTTAGAATTGTGATATAGCGCCACGTAATCGCTCTAAAATACCCAGAAAAATATGTTTCATATTTACATGTAACATTAGCACTGGACGCCGCCAAGGTCTTTGAAATCGAGTTTTATTAATTTTCATAACGATAGCGGGTCTGGTTAGATATCATCGCCGTTCATAGAAATACCCAAATGATGACAGTACAT
This sequence comes from Hydropsyche tenuis, assembly GCA_009617725.1. Classification (NCBI taxonomy): domain Eukaryota; kingdom Metazoa; phylum Arthropoda; class Insecta; order Trichoptera; family Hydropsychidae; genus Hydropsyche; species Hydropsyche tenuis. Next base: position 2,760,552 of record VTON01000008.1, read on the forward strand.
CGCATATTTTTAACGATGATGCCTTTATTATGATCAAACCGCGTATAACGGTTCACGTTTTGTATCGGACGTTGAAAAAGCGAATCGAAAATTAAATACCTGTTTGGCCTTTTCATAAGATATCAACTTACATACATATTATGCGTATTATCGATAAAATAAAAACCCCTATTTTTTAATACGTTGAGGTAGATATGATATGAAATTGCGTCGAAATTGGATATTGCATTGTCGGTTGAACAACCACGTGCAACTTTATTTTATTAAAGACAGGAAAGGACCTCCCTTGCACTGCTGTAGGAAGGGCACCCCATAGTTTGGACGTAGTTTGTTCTACCAAAAGCTGTACAAATAAGCCATGTAAAAAGCAAACAAAGCCGTCATTTATACGGGGCGCCATATATATAATTTGTATGTGTACATTTAATGTTATTACAACTATGAAGCACTAACAGACCGACGCCCACCTTATTGTATATATTAAATTCTGAACATTTGATTAAAAACAGATCCATCAAAATACGAATTCCGACGTAAAAAAAGTAGACGAACGAGATTAATAACGCAATGATGTTTTTCGCGAATTCAAACTCCGAAGTCGAGTCGAACGTTGTTTTTTTCGAAAACTTCAAAGATATTTGAAACTTAACACTTCACCGATGATTATTTATAAGAAATGGTTTTGCTCAATCGTCAAGGAAAGCTCATAAATTAGTTTGAGCGAGTTCGCCCCCGTGGACGACCCACGGGTCGCGAAAAAGTCACCGCGAATCAGTTGCATCCAGTCCGCCTATGTTTTGAATTATCTGATGCGCGTACGAGAATATATATTCATAATGAAATTACAGTAAATCGTACATCTTATATTTTCTGAAAAAAGACCAACCGACTATCGAATCCATCACTATCCTGAAACGATGGAAAGCTCAACGCTGCAAAATGCAACACTTGCACACTTGATCCAACTCGTCGTCACGCCCACGGTGCACGCCCTGACTTATTGCCGATACAAAGTCAATTTTGAACGTTAATGACTTTATTGCGCACTTCCTTCGCCGGGTCAAATGTGCATTTCCGCATATTGTGCGCAATTTTATTGTTGTCTAAGCGGGGATTCGGTACGTGACCGCGTGGGGTTGCAGGTCAGGAATATTAATACACAACTAATTCTGAACTATACGATTTGTACTTGAATGGTTTTAGTTTTATTAGACATACCAATCATTAAAGTTAAGCTATAAGTTACATGGTTTTTAAATGGGTACATATGCAGTTATCTTTCGTTTATCACTTCCGATATTGGAAAAATTTGTTCTGAAATAGACGTTGTATATGGTGTATACGATGATGATGATATTTGGTATCGTATCATGTTTCCGATCTATTAAAAAAGATGCATCTGCCCACATTGTATATGTCGGCTACTACAATACCAAACAGATGGGTGCATTTCTTCTGTGTACGCACCGAACGCCCACGCTCCTACTTCTAAATCTTGCTAAATCTATCACCTTTCGTTCTGGGTTTGGATTGTTTATTTTATTTGCTTGGATGCTGCATCATCGCGGTCGTTTGTTGAAATTGAGAGCGTCATTGAATGCATCCCACGTTCTGGCTTAAATGGGTTAAAATGGGTGGATAGAAGTACCTATAAAATCAAATTGTAGGTCATCGAACGGATGCACATCCAAAAACAAACAATTTTAAGGTTTGTTTATTGGCCAGTTATTCTAGGCTTAATGAATTAGGTTAATATATGAGTCTGTTGTGCATAAAGTTTAACACTTTAAAATTAATAGTTCTTACCAGAGCCAAAAGTAACAATAAGATCGATGTATTATATTACTGATCGAAAACATTCGGCTTGAGTCAGTTTTAATATATTCAAATTGATACAAAATACACATGTGATCTAATTCATAGTCGTTAAAAAAAAGAATTCATTAATTAAGAAAATATATAATTAATTATGTAAACATACAGTCACGCAAAGTCTACAGAATGAACTCCATTCAACAATGCCACTTGAACAAATATTTTCGTAATCTTCTGAAACAGTAGCAATCGATTTTTTTCGACACTCGGCTGACATAAATACCGATTCCATCTGTACCCATAATATAACTTACTGAATTTTATTCACAATATTTTGCCTACAGCGTCATCGAACTACAACATTGAATTCAACAATGCGCTCCGGTCTCCGGAAACAAGGAGCGGCATCGAGTATTTTCAGCATTTATTTGCTGAAAGTGAAATTTTACGACTCGACCCCCTTTCAGGCCATAGTCTTTCTCGTTTACTTGGACTTTCGTACACGTGTTCGCCAGTTCATCTAAATTTGGCTTTTCCGAGCTACATGACACAGCACCATGTGCTCGACGAACATGACTCGGATGTGTCATAATATTTACACTTTAGGAATCGAAAAAAAAACTCAACAAATAAATTGTGAAAATTTTCTAAAATCGAGGGCAATCGAAATTGATTATCCTTCAAATAGAAAAAAATTCTAAGTGTTAGAAAAATATTTTAATTAATTTAATTTAAATGTTAGCTTACACTTACTTAAATTAGTTGAATTGAATACTAACCTGTATAGAACTAGTAGTACAATACCAGTTCTGTGAGTACCAATTAATCAAATTTTTCTGCGGAAATGTTCCATTAATTGGGTCATTAGTGAATTGCATTTATTGTACGTTTTTATATTTAACCGTGCACTCTTCAATTCTACAACGACTCATAAATTTATTTACGGCCAATACTCGAAAAAGTAATTAAGCCGTCAAATATATGACCCATTGTGTGTTTTATGGATGTCATGTCATCAAGAATCAGTTTCGGGAGGGTAACCAAAGGAAATGAGGATACTTTACAGAACGGAACCTCTCAAAGTTTTATTTTCAAAACAACCATAAAAGGGCACGCGCTGAGATCCTTTCGAGGGTTCAAATCCTTATTTTTCGAACTTCCACGACATCCACTCACTTTTTTAACATCAACATCGTTAAAGGACACGTTGAAAGGCGTCTCCATAATTAGAAATTTCTACACGATTTTGCGCAACGTCATCGTTTACATCCCCAAACTTTTGTCATAGGAACGTGCTGTTGATGCACATCTGCAACTTCCGCGAGGGGTGAATCGGGCGAGTGCACTCAATGCACCAGCTGCACCTAAAATATTACTGTAAATTCGTAAATATCGTACAAACCACAATAGAAACAATCCTGTTAACGGAAAACAGTGGACGGTTGAGCTTTTCGAATTTAGGGGACAGTTTAATATCCTGTCACGAAAGTACAGGTGATTTGGAGAATTTCAACATCATGCAATTCAGGGACTTTCTATTGAAATAAAGTATTTGTTAAATTTGGGACTATATGTACAATATTTTTTTTAGAAAATGTATGATGTTCAAATGTTCTTTATGTATGTAAAGAGTTTTGCTGATATGATGTGTATCAAAAATTTTTTTAGTGGCCCCTTTTAAATATAACACCTTTTCGTTAACGAAGGTCTCATTGTGCATTGACCGTTTGCCTTTTTTTTCGAATCATCCGATTTTCCCAAGTGGGAATGCATCTGTTGATGGCGCCATATTCACAAAATCCACGAGTTGTGTCACAAAAGCCACAAACATATTTCTTTATGTCAAACGTCTAGGTGGATACAAACAAACTATCCGGAATTGTACAGGCACAGAGGGAGGTCTAACAATTTTTAAACAATCGTCGATAGTTAACAAAGACCGGCAACGATCGTCGTAAAGTCCGTTTTCGATTCACAATCTTAAGCTTTCGAGATCGAGATTGAGAATTTCCGCGCACGCAAACATCGCACGTATAGTACGACGATGCATTTTGTGTTACCGTATATGACGTATTTAATAAATAAATAAAAATTTTGAAAGATGGGTTATATACAAAATAGTGCACTAATACATTCCATCTATTCAATTATTAAACAATATATTCATCAATAAAACTTTGGGATTGATTGAAAATTTGAATTAGTCAATTTTCAGATAATTTTATAAAAAAATAGCGATAAAATCTCACATAAATTCAAACTACATTATCAAAACCTCATATAATTCAAACGGGTGCGATTTAACTGTGTATTGAAAAACTATAGATTGTGTCTTAAAATGCATTATTTCTGGTACATAAAAGAATCTCATATTGAGCATAATTTTATTTGTAGTGCGTAATGAAAAAAAAAATTATGCATTATAAAGTGAGCATAAAAAAAAGTTAGATGAGCAATAGAAATAATTGATTGTGCATTGAAATTATCAAGAGATAACAACGTCACAAGAGTAAAGTTTTCCTCAACTGACAATATAATTCAACTTTCAACTGTCAACGCTTCTAAAGTTAAAATTTCAATTTAATTTAATTTTAATCACATTTTAACAATTTGGTCCAATTTGATTCTATTATGAAAGTTGCGAATAATGGTCGTGCGGGTGGGTAATTGCGCATTGCCCATCCTTTATTTCTATTCATCCTAATGCACGATTTATTCATTTTAAGGTACAGATATTCTTTCTAATGCACACATTATTTTTCAATGCACACTAATTTTATTAAATGTTCAAGCTAAATGCACATTTATTTCATACAACCCACGTTTAAATCGTCCCCAATTCAAACCATACACCTCAACCACCATCTCCCAGCACACACATCCAAGACGAAACCGCGATCGAACTTAATTAACGCCAGATAGGAAATTTTCAATTTACTGCCTCCGGACCGAGTCCAATACTAAAAACGCCATTGTGCACTACGCAGACAAAAGTTAAAACGCACTGCTGGAATTCTTCGTGAGCCCTTATCTTGACCAGGAGATCGGTTGGCCAACTCGGTTGACCGTAGCGCATCCGATACGTTATTATTGCACGCGGGCTTAATTGCTTTTATCTCGCGTGAAATATTGAAGATGATTGTTGAAGAGTTGCGCGATGGTGAAATTGAAGAATTGTGCTTTTCGGCGATCGCTATCTGCGGTCGGATGTGTATAAATCAGTGGTGCTTTTGATGGGTTGCGCAATGGGTCGGTTTTATTTCGCGCGAAATAATATGCTGTGTAAATATTTTCACGAAGCGATCGTTGTACATTGATCACTTTCAGTTCTGTCGATTCGTGTATGTTTTATGATGAAATATTGCATTATTTTTGCATTTTAATGATCGCGCGTATTATATCTTAAGAGAAATATTGACGTTATGTATATAGAATGAGTAAAAGAAATCGAATGCACGATTCCGTTTAAAAATATAAAAATAAACTTCTTAACAATGGCCGAAATCAAAAACCACTTTTCAACTGAAAAAACACGAACCCAAATGATAAACGAACTTACCGAATTGAATTATTTCGTAGGATAAAATCGCACCAGGAAGAGAAAGGAGCGAGCGCATCTTCCGCAACTCCTTCGGTGATAATTAACGTCGCATAGTCACGAAGGATACCACTAAGGATACGATTTACTCTTCCACGTAGTTGGGTAAGCTACCAGCTCCATTCCCCGGATAAGCAATCTTAATTAAAAGATATCCGTATCGCCGTCAGAGATCTGTGTAAATTTATTCGTAGGGCCTCTAATGCGAGTTGATCAGTCTACCTTTTTTCGTTTTGCGATTAAGCGATTGCATGGTCACAATTAAATCTATAGATTAGAACATTAGATGTGTATCTTTCACGGAAACGATAATTCGACATAGTTGCAGTGTTAATTTAACCATCATGTATTAATTCAAAAAATTGCGATGTTATTTCAACGATCAATCTCATACGATGCATTCGTTAAAAAAAATGCAACATTTCGACCACTCTAGCTAAAATCCGATGTCGAAAACACCTCACAGTCCTACAAACCAATCCAGATATATTTTCGAATCGGATTACGCCACCGGACCAGTCTTCTCATTTAATCAGCGATCATAATAACGCCGAAAAGCTTGCACAACAGCGACTTCCAAAGATCCCAGAGGCGCATTCTACAGATACCAAGCGTCTGATGCACTCTTTCCGAATGCACAATGGCCCTATGAAGCCATCATCGGCGGCGTTGATAATGGTGCAATATTTATTATCTGTTATGACCGCCGTTTCATAATAATTCGGCCATAAAGCCATTGTCGAAACGAGCGCGCTTATTTCGTCATGCGCACTGGTCCAACCGGTCATTGCTCATTACCGGAGATTGTTATTTATCTTTCGTTTTTTTATATATTTATTAATGAATAAATATTTATTTTTTTTATGTCGTATCGTGAACGTGCGATTTGTTTGCTTTCGATTTGCATAATTATTCCGTGTAATCAATATTGGTCGATTCGTCGGAGGAATTTGAAAAATTTGCATGCGCATACTTGACACACTTGAAAAATCTGCGTAATACTTCTCTATTAATACTATTGACAGTATTATATTGCAGATCATTGATCATTCAATAAGATTATGTATCTAAACATGGTAATAATTTTTCAATAGAATTTTCACAATGGAAATAAATTGACTGTTATTGATAGACAGAAGAAATACCTAGCATATTTCAATCTAATAAATCTTGAACTTTCATGTCATATATCACAAATACATAAAAATTTCTCGCTTATAATTAACAGCATCTATATCAAATTTAAATAAATTACACCTCAAACGCATTTAAACTGTTCAATTTTTCGATAACGTTTCAATCAAACTAATTTGAACAAAACACGCACTAACTATCCATATAAAATACAACCTCGATAATAAATCATATCAAGATATTAATGATTCGGATAATGGATACGTACTCGTTTATAATTAGCGTAAAAAGCGTCGAACGTCGTGTAGTTAATACCACACGCTGAGTCAAGTTGCACTTTTGCACTTTTTCTATGCATTCGCACGGATGCAATTAAAGAGGAATACATTCTCTTACAGCGCGATAATCGGCGTTGTCGGTGAGTTTCCCCTTTGGACGTGTTTCGATTCATGACGAAAACTGGCCACTGTTTATATATAATATAAAGACAAACTTTCCCAATCTTTTATTTTTGAGGCGTATTTAAAGCTTGATTAGTATTTGAGTGACAAAGTGTTGCACAGAATCATTTAGATTCATTATTGGAAAATAAACAATTAAAATATTTTTTAATAGGAAGATAAATTCATAAAGTTTTATGATTCATTTTTACATTTATATACTTGATTAAATTTATGGATCATTAAATTTATTGCCATACGATATTTGAGGAGAACTGTATTGAAGCTTCATTTCCGTTAATGTTTTTTGCATTTTTAAAATGCAGGGGTGTGAATGGGTTCCTTGTTAAAGGTTTTTATACTGCAAATTATAAGATGGTTATGTCAATAATTTTTTATATCGTTGAATTTCCGTCCATTAAGGATACTTTTTCTTATTAAATTTTTATTTTTCATATAACTCAAATCGAAATATGTATGTACGTGACTCAAATTGAAAATCATTTGCCTATTTTTCTTCTGAATTAATGTCTGACAATGAGTGAAATCATTTTATTTTTGAAATATTTGAGATAATAAAATGTTAAACAATTTTTATAGGCAATCGCGTAAAATCTTATGTATTTTCAAAAATAACAGACCAACAACAATTTCAACAGTTGAAAACAACTGACGTTCGTTCATTGATGTGCGTCGGTACAAATTAAAACGAAAATATGTCGTAACGTATGGGGTGGTGCATGCACATACGCTCCCGTTGAACAAAACAAAACGAAACGAAAATCATGTCCGATATAAAATGCACTGAAAAAATATATCACATGCGAAGAAGAACAAATATATAAATGAATGAAAGCGTTGAACGCTTCGGCTGGCACGTCGTCCCTGAAAAACAGGAAGCTACTGTAATTATTCCCAGAGATATTAAATTTATTGTGAACGCCTTGGGAAGATCTCGTATTCAGAACGTCTGAACTGAACGACTTCCTCTCCAAACGATCACTCGTTTCGCTTTCATTATGTCGGGTTTTGATTGATGATATTACTTTTCGTTTCATGATACACTGTAATAACAATATTCGATCACATTAATTTAAAAAATTCCCATCGATGGCCTCAGTCAAATCATCATCATTATCAACATAGACATCCAATGCAGGATGAAGTCTTGTCAACTAACGTTGACAGTTTGGGCGGTACCTTATCACGTGTGCCCACCACGCATCGATAAGGGGCAGGGAACATAAGAGCCAACTCCTCCCCATGCCAGCAGAGAAGGCTCTCGGGCCATCGGAACGCGAATCTATATGTCTGAATCCGGTCGCTGCTCAGTAAGCATAAAGTGATAACCAGGGGAGACAGACGAAAGCAGATTGCGTCCTCTCTGCCCGCTTTTGATCGCGTGGTCTCCAGCTGACATCCGAGGCTAGTCCGATGGCCCTACGTGGTCAGACCTCAGTACAGCACACCTCATTGGTCCTCGCCATTGCCAAAGATTTTTTTTTTTTTTTGTCTAGCATTACTGTCTGATCGTGCGGTTAGTTCGGGATGTTTTAGTCAAGCATTCCTCCTCGCAAATATTCTGCATGCTATTCGAAGTCTATCTTTGTTGCTATTTATAAAGATAGCCTACATTGACATGTGAATAGGATGTTTAAATCATATATAAAAGTTGGTAGCGTCGCGCGTATGTTGGAAATACGGTAGTTGTTGGGGGTAGCACGCGAGAGTGATGAGTTTGGAACTGTCTTATCAGGAGGGTTGTTTGGGAATGGTAACTATAGTTATTCTACCGGGCTGCGTGCAGAATTGTTAACTAATATATTACTCAGAAAGGGCGAAATTAGAAGTGCATCAGAACAGCGAAAGAATCTACTTTCGTGCAGAAACTTAAGTAGGATCGCGATGGATGGGAGCGGCATCCGCTCCAGAGATACAAATCGTATTTACAACATGTATGCATAAGTTTCCAAAACACCTTTGAAGGATGTGATTTTTTGGTTTTGCAGACGATGGCAAGTCATTAGGTTATGTGGTTTCTTCGTCAATTGCATGTGCATACGTTTAGCAGCCTCTGGCTGCCGATACGTCTTTAGTGAATTCTTTCTTATATATAGTATATCTTCGCGCGTTATTGGCCTTGTTGGTGGGAGCGGGAGGGACGCCCCCTTTACAGCGGCGATTTCGCGCACCGCCCGATCCCAGGGTGCGCGGGCCCGCGGTACAGCGACGGAAGTCTTCGCTGGGGGCACTTTATCTCGCGGGGTCCCCTGGTGCACTTTTAAACATTGTCGCGGCGCGACGATTTTGATATTGACGATATTATCTTCTACGTGCGAGCATTAATGGTTTGGGAAACATGTATAAAAGTTTGGGACACTGTGAAAATCGGCACAAAACAATGGTTTAAGAATGCGGTCGTAAATCGAATCCAGATGTCATAGGCGGGAAGGCGCGTCGTCGATTATGTTTTGGCGGGGTTTTGATGCCGGTGTATTAATTAGGTTATAATTAGTGGGTGCTACGAATACAGTTAGTGAGAGAAAGGGAGGTGTTCACTCCTCCGAGGTTTAACTTGAACTCCCAGTCAAATAAATTTGACATTTTAAAAATAACATAGATTGTTGGTGAAGGAAAAATGTGACTTTTCCCTAATCATTAACGACACAAATGTCATTTTAAGCATCCATTGTGTTTCCTGGAAAATGAACAGAAGTCACAAAACCGACATGTGACCCCAAGTCGCGTGACACTCGTCAGCGATTTTTTTTCCTTGGACAGTGTCCATTTAATGTCTTCTCTAAGTACATGAATTTTATTTATATGTACTTGTGACTGAGCACTTAACAAGAACCGCCAAGCCACAAACACAATGGAAGAAAGGAGTACCTTTGACAAGAAAAAGTATTCAATTCAACAGGATTCGTGATATACGCTTTACATACAGTTACCCCGACAATATCCTGACTTTGACTTGAAAGTTCTATATGAATAATCTTTTGTAATAATATAAAATAAATCATTAATAAAATAAATCATTATTAGATGCTGATTCATATCAAAACTATTTGAAATAAAATAAATTACTATATAATCCGAAGTTCACTGTACATTATACGCATTCGATTCATCGAACCGCCGAAACGAGGGAAAAAATCTGGACATAAACGAAAGGGCGGAAAACAAAAGTCTTCAATCTGCAAAAAAATACAAAACCCGACATCCATATAAGGTCTGCACGAATCGTAAGGACGTACTCGACATAAAACATTGTGTACATCGGATGTGTCCGTCTCGTCGGAACTTGCATACTTCGTGAAGCACTTCAGAGTCTCACTGCTTCAACTTCAGCATGCGAACAATAGAATTGGTCTTCAGCTGTTGAAAAATGTGCAATTTCTGCGTCGTCGAATGAGATAAACAAACTATTTATGCGGCTCCTTTGTCTATCCTTCGTATGTCTGTACGTCTGTCTTTTCTCGTATAACATTCATACGTACGTCTGAGATTTTGCTCAGATACGATATGTTACTTCTATGATTTTATTGAATAAAATAATATAAGCACTCGACTAGTTTGTATAGGTAGTCAGGGCATTGAAATGCGTAACGGTAACCGCATTTATTTATTTTTTCATCTGAATAAATTTAAATCAGCATAAACACGACGAAATTCAATACATAATTCAAACGATCCATCGGGAGAGTTCGAACCAGTTTTTCTTTGAGTTTTTCCACGTCTGTAGATCGCTAAACTTCAAATGAAACCATTTTGTGAAATAAACACATAAATATCAAAGAACTGATTCATTTTATTTTAATACTATACTCATTATAATGTTCGTTTTGTTTAATTGTCTGATTCAACCCACTTTCACGACTATTTGAAAAGGACACTCGACACTCAATAGGTAGTATGCTTTTATGGTATAGCTATTCAGATAAATGCCGCTTTTATAGCAGTTAAGGTTTTCACATGTACACGAAAAGCGCGAACCTTTCTAATCTTTGCCAAACTAAGCATTAGTGGGCATTTAACAAGTCATATATACAAGTGAAATTGTAAGCGAATCTAAAGACGCATTCATGAAAGAGACTTTGTATTCGATAATTACCGATGAGCCTCTTTGTTCAAATGGTTATTGTTTATCGCTCAGATCGTTAACGTTTATAAAAGCCATTTTAATATTTTCATTGTCGTGGTTGATTCGAATGGGTTTACTGAATGTGATAAAATTTTATGAATATTCTTGTTCATAAAAAATTCAATTGAATTGTTACGTAAACATAACATTAAGATGCTTTTCTGAAAAGTGAAACTTATCGTTATAAGGATATAATTTTCATGTTAGATACTAAATTTTTTTATTTAAAATCAAAAGCATTGAAAAAGCTCAATTTTTAAACGAGTTTTCATTCGATCTACCAAATTGCATGATTTTTTTATTTACTATATTCAGCTCATTCAATTTATCACTTGTTAACGAAGTGTATATATTCATTATAAAAGATTTACAACTACGATAAGTTTAATAACGATTTCAGTCGCAAAATATTGAACAATCCTTACATAAATCACAAAGTGGAAAAACGAGACACAATTCAATCGTTTCATCCGCCGACGTAACAAGACGAAAAATAACTGGACATTTATCGAATTTACGATCCACTCCTCAAAAACTTCGTCCTCGAAGTCACTGCGAAAAAAAACAGTAAACGAAAGATTCGAAGAAATATTGCACAAACGAGGTGGTCGCTGCATTACGTGCACTTTCGCTGCGTTTTTGCACCGGAACCACTAAAGAGTCGAGGACTCGGAAGACTTGGTACTCTTGAGGACTTGGAAGACCACAAGAGCCGCCGACCACCTGCACCATTCGCGATTTGCAAACAATCGCATTGCAACAGCCCCGTTTGTCTTCTTGTTCGCGAGAAACTCTGGGTGCACTTTGCTACCTTCGTGCGCTCGTAAGTTGTAGGTTTCCATGCAATTCGTTCTCAATGTGAGACAAATCGGTTCTGCAACGTTATCAACGTTATAGAATCGGCAATAAATTAGATTTAGATGTCAACGATTAATAAATAATAAATCGATTTCAAAATTCATTTGAAAATAAGTTTTTCTTTTATCAATTTAATTTTTAGGGCTTGTACAATATATTTTTTTTATTAAATCGATGTAAAAATATAATATTCTATTGAATATCGTCGAAATGAATGATCCCATATGAATCAATCGCTTAACAAGTCGCCATTCTTCCACGTCCAAGAGGAACGAAGCCCATCCTCAAGACGGATTGCTTGGCCGAGTTGAGGAGCCACAGTCCTGGGCTACCGGTTTCCTTCGATGTCCTGATAAGGACTCGGGCCGAAGAGTCGCTCTTTTCGATTCAACAGCGCTCATGAATGGCAGCAAAAACCAGACCGGAGCCGCCACCATTGTCCTGGACGAAGGAAAAACTCTCCGGCGGCACGCGAGGAGACGTTTTGGCAATTAAAGCGCTGAAAGAAGCAGTATTTCATTCGGACTCGGAGGAAAGTCTCGCGGTTTCAAAACTGTGGCTCGTGACGTCGAAGTTTCGGCTGAGAAGAGGTCATCGTCGTTGGCGATTTGACTCTTGATGGAACGCACGATTTGCTCGTTAGTTACGAACAATATAAAAGACGGAATGCTAAATTTAATTGCTTCGAAAGAAAACGAACGGTACTCGTGTGCGTAGCTCTTTAGGCGTTTTTTTAAAGATGAGATGATCCGGTGTCACGATTCAGAAGATCTCGACATGATACGGAAAATTTAATTTATTATAGATTTTCCTTTAGAAATTTTAATATAAATACCTTTCGTTGCTTTATATAATCTCGTTAATGATAAATTTCATAGCATTTAAATTTAATTTACTGCCGAAAAACCGTATCTCGGATCAGTTAAAAAAGAGCTTTGTCGAAAAGCGTTTGCGCTTTCACCGAAATTCGTGTAACGACTCCGCTTTAATTTATTTTCCTTTTATCCGTACACGATTACGAAGCATACCACCCACGTACATCGGCTGCAAATAAAAAATCCGATTTTTAATGAGCGGCGACATTTGAGTAATGAACCGAGATAATTCGATCATATTGGGGACATTCCAGACGTGCACTAGTCAATTTCAATCAGGCCGAAATCGCTTGGCTTTCCGAAAATTCACCGTTAACGAAGTGCGGACATAAACTGCGAGATGATCCTAAGGCTTTTCACCTGTTAGGATGAAATCGTAATTCTTCGGCCCTAAGCCGACAAATGCTGAAGAATATCTTGGACGAAAGACGGTAGCCATTAGGCCGTAAAGGCGTTTATGCTTTTCTGAATGCGCCTGGATTTATTGGGGAGACCTTTCGGGAGGTCGCTGTAATAAAATTCAACGCCGAAATATTTCTGTTTATGAGTTATTGCGGTTAATCCGTATTTCGGAAGGTGTGTTGGGCCTTTTAAACGTTTGGACCTTCGTGCGACATCGATTTTTCATATAAATTGAGTTATTTGAATTGTTGAGATTCGTGTTTTTGATTTATATACGTGTAATAAAATTTTATTAAAATTCTCGAGTTTTCAAAATAAGTGTTCCTGAATCACCATTATTCATCATCATCTATAATCAGTCCGATAAATTTATTTAAAAAAAATATATATATATTTTACTGGGAAATTTGGAAGTTCGAGTTTTTTTCTATAGGGTATGTTCCTAATCATCGATAACGGAAAGAAAACTTTAAAAAAATCCTTGCAAATGATTTCAATTGAGAAGAACTCAAAAACACGGTAAGTTCCACCTATTGGCTATAACAAGAATCAATTAACTTCGATCAAACCAATGCTTTAAAAATCGATACGTCGTTGTATCTGGAATATGTATTCACTTTACAGTTCTACAAATTGAATTTTGTAAATATAAAATTACATAGTAATATTTCATACAATTATTAGTGACAACATGTATTCGAATTTCACCAGGAAACAACTAATTGCCATATAAAAATTGGCGGACGTAACAACCGAATGAACGCCCAGGAACTAGCGTACGGGCTACATACAAAACCAAAAAACAATTATAGTCGTTAATTACGCCGAGTGCTTACATCTTAATGACAGTCCCGCTTGGATAATCCGTCAAAAAGCGTATTTGAAAAATAAAAAAACACTCATCACGCGCCCATTAAAAACAGTTACACCAATTAGCGCAACAACCACGTACCCCCGGATTTCGCGGACGGTCAACGACCTCGATGGGAAAACGTACTCTATGGTTAATCGCCATGGTGTAAAAAACGATGTTTCGCTCAATTGATGACGATGATGATGGAGATAACGCGTCCATCCTGCTATGTCAACGGGGTCCCGCTTTTTTCCTGTCTAGCTTTCCCATTAAAAAGTTCGCAACCTTTCGACACGTAATTGTGTGGTAACCCCATTTTCCAATGGACGGTCGAGGAATTCGCTGGAGGTTCAACGGCATCTGTTGGTTTAGTAAGATGGATGAACATGGACGAAGCACTGATTGATCAATTATTTGTCTATTACGCACTGTCTTGTAAAAAAAAGCGGTTAATGTTTGGAGTGTTGTCTGGGAGTTCGATGGTGATGTGAGGTTTGGTGTATTTCGTAGAATGAAAATTATTATTTGTATTTTTATAAAGGTGATCATATTTTCGAGGATTCAGAGCAGGGACGTCATTTCAGATTTTTTCCAAGGGGGGCAGGTCAAAAATTATTCGAATCCCAAAAATATTTTCCTTTAAAAATAGGTCAATCCTTTTTAAAATTATTCGAACCCCAAAAATTTAGGTGGGTAACTGCCACCCCCAAATGGCGAAAAAAAATTTATTTTAATTATTTTTTAAATTATTATAAATGTTTTTTGTATTATTTTTTAAATTATTATGTTTTTTTAGATTATTTTTTAAATTTAAAAATATGAATTATTTAGATCAGACATCGGCAACCTATGACCTGCGGGTCATCAACTGACCCATTTGACAATTTCAAGTGACCCACTAGATTAATTATTTTCTCAATAAAATTTATAATATTATTCACTAAAGACTGTTATAAAATATACCTACTGATTCAAAACACTTTAGAAGAGTCACATTTTGGTCGCTTCTGACTTCTGCAAAAAAAGATTGCGGATGCCCGATTCAGATAATTTAGATAAAACAACGGGACGAATGCAGTGTGAAAAAAACGTGATGTATGGTTATCCTAATTATGAATAATACAATCATCGAATACATTTTCAATCAAAATATTTATTAATTAATATAAAAATAATTTGTACAAATTCAGTGTAAAAAGCTTGCGAATATACTATAAACATCCAAAATAGATTATAAATGACAAAATGAGATTACTAAAAAGTGCTTTTTAACTTCAGTATACACAAATAATTATAAAATATATGTAAATTCAGAAAAAAATAGTCAACACACTTATTCACTTATAAATATTCGAAAAAAAACTGTTTTTTTTTCGCTATTGCAACAAGTTATCACCTAAATAAAAAGAGTAGATATATTATATTATAAAAATATAAAAAAGAAACGAACACATTAATGCATACTGAAATTCAAAAATATTCTTGTCATGTGATTATTGCAATAGCTCATTTACATTAACAGCATTCATGTTCTCAACAATGATTTTCAATAATCACATAAGCAATAAATGCAATTGTACATACTGTAATACAATAAAATGGCAAACATCAGTATACAATTAAAATAATTTATACTGATATTTGGTATAACGCAATAAAATTATTGAGTTAGCAAATTTAAAATATTTGCAGTTAATATCAGGAAGTAACTCTTGTGCAGTGCAATTCATCTTATCTTTAATATGCTAAAAATAATCTATCGAAAGTATTTATAAGCTCAGTCGAATAGAGAATGCAAAGGCTTCAAACAAATAACAGCACAAACAAAATAAATAAATAAAGTAAAAATTTCAATTAATCTAGAGTAAATAAATTGGACGGATTGCTGAAAACCACTTAATCACAAATATTTTGTATATGAATATAAAATTGCTATCATTATGCCCTTATTATTACAATATTTCCTAACTATGGGACATCATACTATTTATCTTAAAATCAAATTCTAATTGTCATTCCAAATTAGTGATTTCAAGAAAATTTTATCAAAACTCGACTTATTGTAAGTCGGTTTAGATATGTTTTTGAAAAAATTCCACAGTTAGATTATATATAAAATGAATCAAAAAAATTATTTTACTATTTTTATGAAAATATAAATATGTCGAGGCACGGAATGTCGTATTATCAGTTCATTCTTTAAAAAATGTTTTAATCAACTAGATGTTAAATTGAAATTATTCATTTTTTTATTTAGATCGATTCAGTAGTAAATTGTATTACTAAAGGCACTTACAGTACAAATAAATTTTGTTAAAAAATATCAATGAAGAAAAATAAAAATTTTCATCATAAATGCAGAAAATAGAGAAAGAAAGATTAAGATATTACCTCTTCAGTTAAAATTCGAACATTCAAATGAGTTTTCGTGAGGTATCTCAATAATAAATGATAATAAAAGTCCTATAACTATCATTTATACTTTAGAAGTCTTCACTTGCAGTCACTAATTGCAATTAAAATACTAAAAATTAGCATTATTTGTTAATTAAAAAGCAAGCATAATAGTTTTCAAGGTTATCAAAATCGAACATGTAATTTGAGTAAATATAGCAATTTTAAATTGAAATCATACCATAGATGAATATTGCAATATTAGATTTTGTAATATTCAACTTAATATTATATATTTAATACTAGTTAACAAAACATACTCAACAAACAACACATTTGATGTTGAATCAGAGAATATAAATAGAAATATATAATTTCATTTATACACAAGTTGTTATTGCTATAATACTACAATGGTAACATATTAAACAAAAATATGTCATACAAAGATCTAATCAGCCTATTTGTAATGGAAGTACGATGGAAGTTAACAAATTCTTTTGCTACTTTCAACTTATATGTGCTATTATACTTGCAAAACAAAATAAAACATCGTTTGATAACTTTCTTCATGGCCAAAGTAACTCAATATTTGGCGATTGCATTTCCTCGAATATTTGATACTGAGAATATACACACAACCAACAATATATCTGTAACAAGAAAATATTGCAATAAAATAAAGTTATTGTTTTTATTATCTGAATTACAAAACAACGTTATTGATTTCTATGATATATATAATGAAAGAATACTTTTTCAATTAATAAATATTTACGATGCAAATAAATGTAAGAATGGATACTCACATTATAAGCCATCCAAATCCAGTCAATCAATGCTGAATAGACCGATTCCAACTGAAAAAATAAAATAATAACATAAAACATTGAATACTTGTCAGAAACAAAAAAATATACTACAAAATAAGATCCTCACATATATGTAATAGCCACCAAGTAACCATAATCCGAATACAAGTTGGAAAAGTATTGCAATCGCCATGAGAATCATCCAAGGAAGCATCATTCCTCTATTCATTTTACTGATACCGACAACCTGAAATTCACAATTTTTAATAAATATTTTATTTTTTAACTCAGATAATTGAATATCATCGCAAAAAAAACTAACCATCAAAATAGAGCTTCCAAAAAGGCAAACAAAAAAGAATATGAAGAAACCACCGACGACTTGAAGAGCTGAAAAACATAATCTAAATGTATTAATCGCATACTTTCAAACGAATTTTAAAATTTAAAAAAAAGACATACATCCTCTGACATCAGCTTCAAACAATGGATTATAAATTTGAGTGGAATCTCCACCGTCCATCATAAAAGCAGTGAATGTTATCATAACAACACTGATGGCTGCGGAATAATAAGCCACCGCACGACTTCCAGTTTTGACACTGTCCGACCATATACATGGAGACCAACATGATTCAAGCACCGGCATCTTGCTATTTTGTATTTATCTATCGTTAAACCTGAAATACAAAAATCTATTAGCAAACTGGTAAGTTTCTGACAAGCGAAATTTGCATCAAAATAATTAAAAGAATAAATTTCAATATCATAATCTTAATCATAATAACAGTTATTATCAACAACAATCGTTGGATGTCATTTTAAATTTTTCAAAGTATTCATAAATGAAATTTGTTTTAACTATTCGTTAAATATAGTAAGAAATAACATGAAATTCAATTTTATCTTTAGATTCTAAATGTATAGAGTGGATTCAATTAGCACTTCCAATATTATTCAGACATGGGCGTTACTACCTCGTGTGACACATTCGTTAATTCTTTTATGAAAAAATACGTTATTTCTCGCAATTTTTGGGATTTACAATAAGCTATTGTTTATCAAATTCGACATGATGTGTTTTAACGCATATAAACAGTAATATTTGAAAAAACTTACCGGAGAAATCAGCCAAGAGACGCACCTGTCAACGGCGCCACTCCCTCTTTGACGTCACGTCGACTAATAGTGGCCAAAACAAACCGACGCACGCACCATGTCCGAATGCGAAATAAGTGAAATTTAACGATCGAAACATTCATATTTGTTTCGAGAATATTTTATGTTTTGATAAAAATATGATGCACATAATTTATAAAGAAATAAATCTAAATATGACTGAATTATTCGATTTATGAAGTGTTTTTATTCTTTTTTAAGTTATATGTATTTTAAAATTTAATATGACTTTAATTTCTATGGAATTTCAATCAGAAATAAAACAATTACAAGGTTTACAAAATGTATTTAAAAAGAATACCTGGCCGGAAAGGCCTACTGAATGCTGTTAGCGTCGGGTATTTGAAAGCCGGTTGCCACTGGTTACAACCGGCTCCATGTTATTGTGGCGCCAAATTCAAACAAATTAATCATCTACAAAAATATTACGTATTTCCGCTTATATAATATTTAACTGAACAACAAAACTAAAACGATGTTGTTTTTTTAACATTTCATATAAATAAAAATTACTAAAATAAAAATCTTTATCGAATGAACATACACTTTCAAACCCATTACATTAAATTTTATGAATTTAACAATACAAACATTTCATACTACAACATAAATAACTTATCGTATTGAACAAAAACAGGACCACCGATCGAGATGAAGCAGATCGCGAAAAAAATAGATTGATTGACAAAGCCTTTAAGCTCGACTCTAATTAGACGTAAAATACTATCGATCTTTGGCACAATGCATATCAACAAATGAAATCTCGTATCAAAGACCGAGCTCTGAGCAAATAAACACAACGTTACCGTGCATATACGATCAAACCACAAAATTCTAATGAGACCAAAATTTAATAATATTCAGATACACAAAATGTTTCAAATATGTTTAGATGATAAATAAGAAACACCGTAAAAAATAACAGATACTTTTATATACGAGCTAACAAAATTCGACGAACGTTCTGATGTTACGACTGATAAATTATTTACAATATATTATATTTCAACCGATTAATCATATTTAACAAATATATAAAAGCACATTTAAAATGTTAGAGCCTTAAATACGAGCATGCGATTAGCAATGGTTTTAAATCTTCTTTTACACGTGCAACCATATCGTGCGCGCTCAAGAGACTTTAAAAAACGAAATTTATACGCGAACCGAACACCATAAATTTAATTTCGCGTTCGGAACGAATCCCACAGCATAAGATATAATAAAAACCCCCATATAATGTGTACCGATACGAAATCCTCATACTAACATAAAGCCCGTGTATAAAATAAGGAACGGTCACGAAGCGCAGGGCGATTCATTAGGAAGCGCATGTGCAATCGCGCGATAAATCACGTCGCCTCTTTTTAGCTCGGATCGGTTGTATTTGAGCTGTTTTTTTTTTATTCATTGCAGTAAAAAAATAAGTGCGAATGTAATGAAGACAAATTCGAGCCGGGCCAATTGCTCGTATCTGAATAAAATATGCGAAAAGACGAAAATAACTGATGTGGACTGCATGCACCTGGAATGGCGGCTGCATGTTGTTGTGAATAGTTTGGCACGGTTTTGCGGCTAATTTCGATAAATTCGCACTTATTCGAATGCGATGATGCATATTTTTATTCTGTTAATTGTTATTTTAAATGACTCTTTACATATAACGATATTTATATATGTCGCAGTCCAAGTGTATTTCAGTCCATGTATATTTGGATCGGCCATAAATACACATTTTAAGTGATGAATGGGTTAGTTTTGGTCAGTTTGAGTCAAATATACATGGACTAATAACATACATGGTTTGCAACATATATATATCTGTTCGTTTTTTTATGTATTGTGGTAATTATGCATTGCGGGTGCAAAGTAACCCCCGCGTTCTGCGAATTTGTGCAAAATACCCACGTGGTCATCTTATGCGCGATTTCGCCATACGGACGAGCGTTTAATTCCGGTCAAACCAGAATTATCTCATACGGTGAACGAAGCAGTTGGGATATTCTACTATATATTGTGAATGCATTCGTCGGTGCATTCTCGAGACAATGCACTTGACTACGAGAAAATTTCGCCTCCTTTGAACCGTTGAATCGATCCCGGTTTAGCATGTTTAAAATTAGCTAAATTTTCTGATTTAAAATATATTCCAGACTTAAGTCGTGTCGTCTGTGTCGCACTGTCTGAAAGGATTGTGTATACATTTATTTGGCAGACATTTTCAAGTGATTTTTTATCGTTTTGTAATTTATTATTAGCATCAATCATATATTAACATGATAATGTAATTAATTATAATATTTATTGTTTTAATTTAATTTCAGTCAATAATAAATAACTTGATAATCGAATGACACTTATAAGATTTAAAATTAGGTTAACAACCTCGCTTAATCTTATTTATGCTTTTCTCAATATATTATTTGTTTTACTTAACGGAATGCATATCATTCTTTTTTTACAAATATTTATTTATAATCATCAGAAACGCTCAACTTCTTACAAAGATATATTTAATTTTATTCATTGATTCATTCGACTTATACCCAAAGAATTTAAAATCAGGGCTTTGAAGTAACCATCTTTTTAGTTGCTCCGGTTCCACTCCATGCTCAATGCTCCAATTAAATTAAATTTATCATTAAAATATTAAATACAAAAATATACAAATTATATAACTATATCACCGTGAAGATGGTGAGAATGGTGATAAAATCAATACAATCTAATTATAATTTACAATTAAAAATTAGATTAATATCAAATTTTTAATTTTTTCATTATTTTAAATTATTTTTTTCGATTTTACAATTAAAGTCGGAGCAGCGGAACACTACAAATTTCCATGCTCCAGCTCCGCTCTTTCTCCAGGCAAAAACCCGATGCTCCACCTGCTCCATACTTCTACTCCACTCCAAAACCCTGCTCAAAATCACCACTACCAAAAAACTACAAACAAACCAAACCAAACCAAAGATCAAACCGAATCGATTCGAACTTTCCACAAATCATTCCATATTAGAACATAAATCGTCCGGCACACAATCGACGACTTCCAAACAAGAAAACGGTTCGCGTAGGCTTTTCACTCTCGTCATCGTGCCGACAGATAATAAATATTGCGTATGCACTTATTATATGCGCAATGAGAAATTGCATAAGGTCCCCGTGTGCACGTATCCGGTTACCGAGCTACCGCAAAGTTGCCAATGTGCAACGGATACACGATCGCTCATATAAATATTGCTCGTGAAACTTGTTAATTGTCGATTGGCATGCACTTTGACGGATCGAAATGTCGCCGAGTTGTCGATGGGTGTTTTTTAATGAGAGGCTTGAAAGAAGGAGATGCGTTTTGTGTTCCGGGAATTGTGAGTTCATCGTGAAGGATAAAATGTCTGATTTCCTTTTTGTGATGTAATTTTTTTTATCATGTTATAAAAGAAATTTTTTTAACTGTTGATCGAAGTTTTTGATTCGATATTATATGAAATTTATTTCATAAATTTATATGAACTGTACGATAAGTACTTAATGTCTCTATACTATGTAATATTTATTATGTATACTATTTAAATGTAATATTTCCTTTTCACCTCTTTCATATTCTTCATAAATTTCTCATCTCTTCAGATATGCAGTATGCATAATAAAAAAAATATTTGCCTTGAATTCACATTTAAATTTGAAATGTTGGCTTTTGTCTCAAAATGTATGACCAGTATGAAAATAATGTTCGTGTGTACGTTTTTCTGTAAAAGGACATTTTATCTGATATGCTGTAAAAGGAAATTATTATGCAGAAAGCGCTTTTTTCTTGTTCTCAAAAAAGCGTATGTCTTATTTTCTTGGTAAGTTTTCATATCGTATCGCGTAAATACTAAAACGCTGTTTTGTTGCTAACGTTATAATATAAGCAGCAACCGCACGTCTTCATAATTCGAAATAATCTAATTCAATTAAATTATTGTTATCTGTGGATCGCCCACGTGCTCCGTTCAAATTTACATATCGTTCTTGCAATACAGGCTTTGTTAATTGCTCATATTTCAATTGATCCGATTAAATTTATCATCATGAAAGTTTAATATTAGCTACAATTAAACTAAATACCAACGGTTGAAAATTTCGATAAAATTTTCCTTTATTTCACTTGGAAGTAATTTAATCAGACTAATATTTAATGTTGATATGAATACAATAAATATTTTGTATACGAAATTTTACAACAGATTTACTCCACATTTTTTTCATATGACGAAGTTTACGGTCCAGAGATGTATATACATATGTATAAAACTTCACCTCATGTCCTCATACAACTTCAAATACAAAATTGTTAAAATTTGAACCCCATAAAGATATGATACCCCTGATAAACAATAAAACACGATAACAATTTCACAGCACTGTTGTCTCGTATGTCTTTCGCGCGAACGCTCAAACCACTTTCGTCCAGAATGGCGCTGCCCATATTTCATTCAACGATTTCGTTTCTGGGTCAAATGCACCCAGCTGCATCTACAACGTGCACTCAATCCAAATAATTACCCTTGACTGTCAAAATTTTTATTATTCCACCGCGCACCGTCGTCGAAGCCGGAAAACTCCAACTTTAAACAGAAATCGCAAACTCATGGGAAACTGGCCTTCCTCCGCGTCTTTTAACACTAAAAGATATTACAATGACGAAAATAAGAACGTTTGAACGAAGCAGAAGAACTGGTTGCGAATCGAGATCTCAAATGTCCGTACTTACGCGCCTGAGGGAACTCTGTTCGGCCAAAACATCTTTATTGTTGTATCTGATCAGATTAGTCCGTGGTTTAGCATTCGCAATAACAATACGATTATGATAATAAATCGAGACGATGTGCATCCCGGAATGCAGCCGGATAGTGTTGCTTTGGACGTTTTTATGGATAACGGTCAATGTGGATCTTTTCGATCGCGAATCGAGATCTAGATTCGCATCTTAATTAGTGGATATCGATTAAAGCGTTGGTGAAAAAATGGGTTTGAAAAAAAATGAAGAACAGACCGCGGCGCCGTGATTGATAGAGTATAAATCGATGTCTGTCAATATCGTGGACGTAATCAATATATATGACTTTGAAATGATAACCCTGGCGGATGGATTGGTTTTTAATTATTTGATTTTAATTAAAATTTGTTCGGCGGGTAATTTGCGAAACATCGTGAGGATCGCTGATTTTATGTCAGAGCCGCTTAACCCTGAAAATGCAAATATTCATATTGGCGATTTAAATGTTTTTAATACATTAAGTTTTCTATAAAATTTATAATTTATCGACATCGATATTTATCTATTAACAATTGTTTCATTGTATACAATTTATTATGTATTTTGTGAACCGCATTGTTTACAAATAAATAACAAAGAAATATTTATAGAAAAATCTCACAGATCAACTTTTTTTTAATAAGTATTTTATAGATCCATTTATATATTCATGAAATTTTTAATTTAATTAATACTTGATATAGATTTTAAATATGTGGTGGGCATACGCGATAAGGAACCGTCCAAACCGTCAATACTAGTTGATAAAACCATGTCTTGTAATGGAAGTTTTTCGGTCAATATTGAAGATGATGATATAGATCAAGCTTGTCCAAAGTGGCCCCCACTTTTCACACAAAAACAAACAGAATTTATTCCGAAATAAACTCATCAAAATAGTTTTATAATGGAAATAAATAACTTTACCAATATTTTAACACTTATTACGTTTTGAATGTACAACAATTGAAATTTTGGAAATTGGAAATTTGGACAAGCCTGATATAGATCCTATATACAAAAATTAAACATCGACTAAAACCAAATTTCCAGTCGATATTGATGATGATGATAAAAAAATTAAACATCAACCACAATCGACTAAAACCAAATTCCCAAAAAAAAAAAAAAAAACACCCAGCCATCTCCGGGTTAACACGTCGACGGGCGAGAAAGCTCCACCTCGGGTAAAAGCTAAAATCCTCGAAGACTTGCACTCCTCGGCCGCTTCTTACCTTACCGCACCACACCACCGACGACAACGACGACCAGAACAACGGAGCACAACCACCGCCTCGACCACAGCTTCCCAACACGCGAGGAGCGCACACAGAACCGCGCCAGAGCACACACACACACACACACATACACACCACCCACAATACACATGCACAGGCAATTTTTTCACTTCGTTCTCGGCTCAGTCTTGTGCCGGTCGCGCGACAGTGTACCGGCGCTGGCCGCCAGGGCACCACGCGCGTCTTAATCTTCGGCGTCGACGATGGTCTCTTAACAGTTAACAGATCCTCAATGGTGTGTGGTCGGTTGGTGGTCGTGGTTCTCCGTGTTTAGGTCGGTTTTGGGTGGTTGTGGGTGCCGGCGTCGCGTCCGGCCGGTTGGCTGTGTTGTTGTTGTTGTTGATGATGTTGATGTGTGCGGTGGTCGTTGTCGGTGCATCGGAGGTGCATGCCGTGTGATGCAGTATCCCTTCGAAGTGAACGGTCGTCGTGTGCAGCGTGCGGTTCGCTCGGGTTTTCAATCCTGGTGAATCTTTTTTTATGGTGTTTTGTGTGTGAGTGTGGAAAATTTGGGAAAATTCGGATTTGATTGGTGGGTAGTTTGGAAAGTGTATGTTGTATTTTTTATAATTGCAGGTTTTGATTTTTTGTTGTTTTTTTGTAAGTGTATTGATTGCGTTGTCGGATTCGGGTTTTTATTTAATTGGATAGATTATTTTTACTATTGTGAAATACGATAATTTTTTTCTAAACTATTTTCATTGTTAGTATTTTTAATTTATTTAATTGATTATTTAAAAAATAATTATATAACTTAAGACATTTGATATTTATTATACTTACATAAATTATCAAAATTCGCACGATTATTTTGCCATAAAAAATTCTATTGCATTTTAAACCTAATCAAAATTATTATTATGAATTTATTTTTAGATAACAAATCATACATCTTATATTAAAAAATTATTAAAATAAAATCATTGAAACGATAAATTCTTTATCAACATGTCAAAGCGATACAAAAATGCCATTATATTTGAATTGCGTCCATTTGTTATTTCACCTGTTCACCCAAAGGTGATACACGCATTACACATTCGCTGTACAAACGAACCTGTCATCCGCTAAATTCCGATACGAAAATTCGCATAAATTTCACAGTGTGCCGATCGCGAGTGCCAAAAACGTGTCAGAGTGAAATTCGTCCAGTTTAGAAATTGCATTCGACTATTTTAAAGATCTCAAAGTGCCCGAGGACCGTCCAGATTTGGTTTTCCACGCCACTCATCCGATCGGACCTATTAAAAGTGAGTCATGTCTTAATAATTGTTAATTGTAACTGTATTTCAGCTGCACGAGCTAAAAGCCATGCTACCGTTCGATGGATTTTGTTTTATTCGCGATTTTTTTTTCGCCACTCGATATTAATTAATGGAAATCGATCGCCTGCGAGCCGAATCATTAATCTAAATTCTCAACGTATGATATAGTTGTAAACGCTGTTCGTATTAATGTGATTTTTTCATGCTAAATAATCGTTAGAACGTTATATGAATATTTTATGCAAATTTTCTTTATACGTATACGATCTATGTATAATATTTCGTTTATTATGAAATACAACATAAATTAGGTTTTATACGTATTTTTTCTCATATATCATATAGAGTTCGTTTACGGAGTACGTCAGTCACGAATCGTCTCACAAGATCAAAGTTAAAAATTATTTTCTATGAAATCACACTGTTTATAAATGATCTAGCTTTATTGTAATAAATCAAGCTTGCACATAACTAAATTCATCGTTAGAGGAACGAATGGGAAAATAACGATAACACATTTCTGTTTGCATTCGTGCGATTCGCTTGCGCCGTAATTGATACCGTTTGACCGGGTTTTATTGTGCGATTGATACTGAATCGTTTTGCGTTGAATTATATTATATATGTGCTGTGGGGGATTCGGTGATATATCGACAATGATTTTTCAGCGATTTAACATTGTCACAATTGTAATTTGTCAGTTTAGAAAGGAAGATTCGGTGAAATGATAATGCGCCTACTTGGCGCGCTTTATCTGATGTACGAGTTTTGCACAATTCGAATAGTTCAAATGGGATTTCTTCAAATATATTTTGAGCTATTGCATTATGAAAGTATTATTTTTAAGCGGAATGATAAAAGAAGAACATCTCTGAACTCTTTACTTATAGATAACAGCGTAATCGTAGTCAGATATCGTTTTCTTTGTGTAATACAAGTTTGCGGTTTGCATTTGACCATGGTGCTATTTGTATACACGATGCTTTATATTTTATGATCTGTGTTTATACTTGCAATCTAAATATAAACAAAACTTCATAATTTTATAAACGAAAAAAAAATTAAAATTGATAATAAAACGATTGATATTTCGCCGCAACTTCCCGTTTATTGTTTGAGCGAATCGAACAAAAATATTTTTCTTTACGTGACATAATTATAAGTTACAACACAAAATTTCTAGATAAAATCGAACGGAATATTTGCACAATTTACCCATTTCAAAATTTCATTATAAAATCACATTAACGAGTTTAACGTCGATCAAAATAGTAGGCTGTTGGTAGTTTTATCGGTGGGTGGTTGTAAAATTACACGTTCGATAACCCTAATCCGTCGAAAATTGTTGACTTACTGATTTATTTGAAATATTTGCATAATAATCAATGTCGATTTAGTTTGATTTATGCGGGGTTCACGTCTGTACGGCAAACTGGATCGACATCTCCTTTTTTCCATACGCAATTTTCATTTTGCGAAATTTTGCAACGAGACTTCACTTGGACTGTTATTGTGTTGCTATGAATATGCAATTTGCACAGTGGGCGTTCACAGAGTCGCTTTGAAGCAATCGTCAATCACTCTTTAAACCGCAACAAACAGCATTCACAACTTATCCTCTTTCGAGATAAAGAAAGGTCCGAGTCTTACTCGTTTAAAAATTTTATCTCGGGTACTAAATTGAATTTGAGTGCCTTTTTATTGACTTTTGACCCTGCATTTTCTAGGTGCATTGTGATATTTATGTTATTTTATATGATCAAAGCTTGAGATGAGCTGTCGTAAAAAAGAGATCTTTTCACATACGGATGGTATGGTTCGAATTTTTTTTACGATCAACATGCATAATGTTTTCGTCTGGATCTCATCTTAACCGAGTGCGTTATTTTCGTTCGACTTCTGTGGGAAATTAAAATTCGTATCAAAGGATCTGCCGATTTTCTGATACGGAAACGTATGTGGGTCGTTCGAAACGTGATTTAAATCAAATCGAAAAAGTCTACACGCATTAAATATATATTCGTTATTGCTGTGTTAAAATTCTGCATTAAAACTTTTCTTGGAATTTATTGCATGTATGCGCACTAATGAAGTGTTAAAATGTTTCTTAAGAACGGATATTAAATAATAATTGCACATTTACATTGATTGTTTTCAAAATTGAAAGCATCTTTGAAGTTTTGTGTTAAAACAATTTAATTTTTATGAATATGCAAATATTTCTCTTATTCAAAAATGTTTGCGATAATTTAATTTCAAAATAAATTATTCTACTCTGATATTTAAATAAATCCGTGTATCTGTTTCAAATCAAAACAGATGCATCATCTGATATCTAAGATGTTCAATCAATGACACCGGCCAGCGATATATTTAAACCAGACCCGAACAGTTTAAATACCAATCTAACTATCGAATTCACGGAACTAATTATAACAACGACACCTGTACAATTCTTAGTTTCCAAGAAAAATGTACAATATTAAAAGTTCAAGCTGCACATTGGAGATCTGCGCGATTGTCAGCAGGTAGACTAGCACCTGACCAAGGTCCGAATTTTTCCTCCTTTTTGGCGTATAAGTTATATATTTTTTCATTTCTTATACCTCGCAGTATGCCACGTTTCTTTTTGTGTGCCACTTTGAACGTTTCGTATTCCTTTATTCGCTCAATTAGTGACGACGGTACGTTTTGTTCGCCCACCCAGACGGATTCGAAACGGTTGAAAAAACCGCGTTAAATGCTAAACCGTCGTGTTAAATAATTTGAACCCTTTTGTTGGAGTGCATTCTTATGGGCTGCTGCTTCTGCTGCATCTTAACTGAATTTAACCAAAGATTTCTTTACATAAGTCTTTTCCGCATGAACGATCCCATTACAGAATATTCGAACGGTTTTTAATATTTACCTTAAAATCTTAATTTATCGATGTAACGTAAACGAAAAGTGTTTGAATATAGTAAACCAGTCAGTTTGATATAAAACAAAATAGTGAATGAGTAATTTAAGGCCAGTGTTTGTTGATCGGATATAGCACTCTATGCGGCAATAGAATGTTGTTACATTTTCGTAGGTGAGCTCAATCGGATTTCGGATCAAGAATTTGGTTTTTTATTGCACTTTATATTTGTTTATCATGTTGTATGGCCGATTTCGCGATAAGTTCAACCGTAATTCAATATGCGCGTTCTAAAAAGAATGATCTTGTCCGCCTCTGGCGTGCATAAGTATGCGAGCTTTACACAAAAAAGCTTTCGACGAGCATATAAAAACGTTTACATGATGTTCACGAATAATATGCGAAGACTCATTTTTAACGAGTCGTTTACGATCCACTAACAAAGGTTTTTATTGCGAATATGTTATATATTATGGCAGATAAAGGAATTTATCCGATTTTTCACTCAGCCAGTGTGAAACATCGCCAGATCGTATATTCGGTTGAGAAGGTTTCCCAAGTGTTAAGTAAGGGGCTCATTTTCTTTTCAAATACATCACTTTCGTCAATTAGCGTAGACGGCGATGATCAATTACAAGTTGATTTATCAACGACCATAACAGTTTGTACCAATTAGGACGAATGGTTTATGTTAGATTGATATCTTTCAGTGTAATCCTGTCAGTCTGTCAATTAAATACAACGCATTTTCATTGGTAATCAAATAACTTCCGCTTCACACCAGAAGTTTTTGTAGTAGCATATACACCTTCAATATATTTCAGACACTTTACTATAGTTGTATATTATTTTCGCATGATGGGATGTTGTTTCCGATCAATAAACTGGAACATTTAAACGTAACTGTATTCATTTTTTTGCCACTGTTACGAATTTATTTATCTTTTATTGCAAATTGCTTCCTTTCGATGTTTGCAATTATCGATTTGCCTTAGATAGTGATGGGCGTGAAGTAGTATTTGAACAATTATGATCGATGTTTTATTTGATTCAAATTTTTTTCTCATACCATTCAAAACTAGAACCGATGTAAATGCGTTCTTAATTCATATGGAAATCGTCTTCATAAATTAAATCCCGTAACAGCGATTACGACACTTCGGAATATATCTAATGGATCAATTTCGAATGGCCCCCGTATAAAGAAGCACTCGCAACTTTTCCACGAGAATAATTATAGGTTTTATTGCCTACAAATCGGCTTCTAATGTGCAACACCTCCGCCTACGGTTTTTTCCTGCTATCCAACCGCCCATCGGTCGTAGATCTCTTGTAATACACAATGCAAAAACAATGGGTAGATGTGTACCCAGATTGACGGGGTGGGGTCAGAATAATACGTGTACATGATATAATGTTGATGAAAAAATATACATGTGAGAAAAAGTGTGGTATGAAAAAGTTCCTGACCGGCCCAGACGATTTGGCCCCACCGGTTATGCAAAAATAAAAATGCGTCTATGTACTAGAGAGCGGTCAAAAAGTGACGAGAGCCGATCTAAAATTACCATACAGTGTTTTGACATGTGCGAAATCGAGTGATTGACGTCTCTTGCCGGTATAAGCTGAGAACACTTTCGAATGAGTTTATTAGATCTAGAGCCAATTTTTTTTCGCACAAATCGGATAAATCAATTTTTTCGTTGTGATTTAAAACGATTTTCATTTAAGATCGAGAGTATAAATTTCATTTTTTTTTTCGAAATTGAAGTATCCATATACAATTTTCACTCGAAACACCTGTTGTTATTTTTCGTCCATTCCAAAAGTGCATTGTTATCGAATCACAAACGAGACAGACATCCATCAAAATTCGCAATTAGAGTCTGCAGACTTTCGGAAAGCACGTCGCCACATACAATAACTCTTTTCGATATTATTTATCAGTACGAATCCATCTGCCCGGCGGCCGAGTTTTTGCTCGGTCATCACCTCTCCTGTTATGGACACCGCGACAAAACGAACCAATCTAAAAAATAGAAACAAAAAAATAAGCACGTACACGTATATAAATTCTCAGACCGTTAGACCTCGTGGTGTATCGGTCGTGACGGCAAAGACCAGATAGGCCACCTCTGAGGTCGCTCTTGGCCTGAAAGAACGATGGGCGTGAAAAAAGTCGCCGCCTACCCGCGATGTCGCGTCTCCAAGAATATAACATCGAAAACGCGCAATAACGTAGACTTGGGGAAATTCAGAATTTTCCGGTGGTTATCTCGGTTTTTTTCATAAAAATCGTATAAAGTTTTCCGGCTGTGCGTGGAATCGTCGGAAAATGTTTGAAAATTTTCCGGCTGCTCGTTTTGTACGGGGAGTGTCGGTCTTTGTTAGGTGTTATTGTCGTTTGTCGATCGATTGCTTGTCTTGATCAATATGTTATAGTGGTTTAAGAATAGGTTGCCAAGGTCGTCCATTTTGCGCTCCAGAATCGGTTCGGATAGGTCAATAACTCTTCTTTTGTGTGTGCATTGTTCGGTTTTTTTTGTGTATCGGAAATTTAATTTTATGATTTATGTATGTATGTTATTTGGACGTCTCAATTTGGCGATCTTATGAATATATTACGTTCGAAACAAATAGGAAATGAACTGATTTTTTCGCATAATAAAATACTACCTTTTTCGTTTCCATATTTGGGAAGTCAATTAGTTTCGTAGTTAATTTTTGTACACATAATCTTTTGAAAATTCATTTTATCACGTAAGTTAATAATGGTTACAATATGCTTTACGGCGATATTTCCATTATAAAGAAGATTGTTTTTTTTCCGTTCGGTATAGTATCAAGTTTCTTTATTAAATTGCGCTTACTTTATTATCATCTTGTGTGGCCAGATTTCGTTATATAAAAAATAATTTCAAATTGAAGTAATGCGTGTAATGTATGCATCGAGAGTTACAATAATTTATTTGCATAGTTAACGATATTTTAAAATATAAACTAGAAAATAAATCGCAATTACCCTTTCAAAATCTATTTTTGTTCGAAATTAGCGAATCAATCATAAGATTTTTATTAGTATCACAATCTATCTTTTTTTTATATATACATTTCCGAATTATTTTCAATCAGTCTTCTGAAATAAATGATAATTGCAACATAACACTTATCTGAAGCAATTCAACAGTTATGCACAATGCACTCACGCCTTCGCCCAAACCGACTTCCGAGAACCGATAAAAAGCTCTTCCCGCCAAACAAACAAAGACGAACATCTGAAGAAGTGGCAGAATGGTGTCACTTCCCTCAAATTCCCATTTCGAAATAAACACATCATACACGAATTGCACACGTCGTTTTCGGAAAGCAAAAGATAACTCGCAATCCGATTGGTAGGGAAACCGGGTCGATTGGTACGTCTTTTTCAAGCTTTTTATTTATTATTTACGATGTTTTCATTGTGTCTTTGGCGAATTTGTGGCGTCGTTAATAATGGAATTTGGCAAGACTATCATATCGTGGGTTATGAGTGAGGAAATCAATGATCGATGGCGTTTTGAAGGCGATGCGACAAGTTTCGCCGATCGTGAAAACGGTTAATAGATTGGGTTTTTAAGTTATGATCGCGCTGCTAGAAAGCGTCTAATTAATTATCTATGTTTTTTATAGTTCAGAGTTTCTCAATTAGTCTATTTTTAATTATGTAGAAGAATAAATTATCGAAGATTTATTTGTATTAGATTTGAGAATGCTTAGTTTTCAAATATCGTTTTCCTGTTTAGTTTTTGAATGGTTTTTAATGATTTAATTAGTATTCAAATCTTGTACTGAAAAAATAATATTAAAGTAAATTCATATTTTTTTATCTTGGTGAAATTGAACTAAATTATAAGTGTTTATACTAAAATACGAATAGAACTTTTTATATTAAATCACTAAATTTTCAAAGGTTATTCAGAAAATTTTTCAAATACATATGTACTTCCATATCGCTTATCGCTTCATACATTTAAAAGTAGTTTTGAATTGGTCACATTGACTTTTTTTCCATTACTATTGGCGTCGTCTGAACTATCCGAGTTCCATATGTAAATATCCAGTCACCATTATCCGATATATAAAACACATACAGTATATTATGAATCTCTGAAGCGGCATTTGCCCGAGGACACACTCTATATTCATAACAAGATCAATTAGCTCAATAATGATCGTCATTAAAATGTATTAACTGAGGCTACCGGTGGATAATTTTTTTTTGCCATTATTTTAAAAACCTTATCTCCTCGGACCAGATCGGCGATCGAGTGCTGCAAAGTGGTCATCATCGCGGTCGAATATGATGTCTGGTCTCGTACGTATTATTTTAGAATTCGCACACGAATCCTATGATTTTATGCGTGTGGTCGTTTTATTTGTTCGGTTTCTTGGTTTTATTATTATTGCCGGTTCGCAGAATAATTTTGTAATGATCATTTGTGTTTTCAATGGATCGAATCCGAGGAATGATTTGTGCTTCAGTCAGGCGGCGAGGTGCTGAAATTTTCATTTCTTGGCTTGTTTAATTGCATATTGCACTCTCGACGAGTGTTGAAGAAAGAATTACAGGACAACGTTACTTACGTTTATAATAAATTTTAAGTACGTCCTCAGATAAAATATAGATGTTTACCGAAATTATTGAAAATAAATAATTATGGATTCCGCACTTCAAAGATGGTAAACAATTTGCTGTAAATACGACGTCACTTTCTCGGGAGAAAAAGAAAATTGTTTACGAATATATTAGTGCAGGTGAAATGTTTACGTTTTTATTAATATTTCATTGTCAGTTCAAAAATAAATGATTGATGATTTATCCGACGTATCGAAAGATCGAATTAACTTGCGGTCAACATATAACGAGACACACTTTAAATATTTGTGTTTTACCCACTCAACCACGGTTTGGCAAAAAGATGAATTTGTTCTTCGAAAATAAATTTAACGACTCACAAATTTTCGAGAAAAGAATAAAATTTTAAACAAATTTTATATATCTTATTTTTTTGCGAAAGATTTTCTGCATTACTTTAATTTATGTATGAACTGCTGGAAATGTCTTCAATGGAAATTTTATAAAATCACAACAAAAAAAGGTCAGGCAATAATTTTATGCTGTCACTATGAATTATGTTAATAACGTAGTTGAATCGGAAAAATAAGAAAATACTTAAAAAAAACAATATTTCGAACACGATAAAATTCAATGATCACAACTTTTCACAAAAGAAATATAGAAAACAGTTTCCTACTACACCCATCATGAGATTAAACAGAAACATCAGTTCAGCAACCTCTAGCGTTATTCAATACCACCAGTTATCACAATATTCGGATCTTTTTGAAATCGGCCGCTGAAAAGTCTACAAACGAAGATAACTCGAGCGAGCTGGAGCCGTCGAGTCTGGCTCGACTTTCTTCCCAGTCTCGAATCGGGACAAACTCTCGGATTGCTCTAATCTCGTCTTATTTCCCGAATTCCGCATCGTTTTGGGATTCCTCCGGTTCTGGGCTTTTCTTCTGTCTCTCTCGGTGGCCAGGATAAATTTGGAAGCTCGAAGCATCGCGTGGGATACCAGCTCGGACGGTTCTCAGTGGCTGGACATGGAGAAAGAAGCGATTATTTAACCCTGAGGTGGCTATTAATGATTTTTTTTTAAATAACATATTACTACTTCAAATTTTGATTTTTAATTTAAAATTTATTTTATATTGAAAATAATTTATATTTAATTTTTTGATACGAATGTTTGTGCAAAAAATACAATAGTAATCTTGGACGATTATTTATAGTATATGTATTAAATTTTCATTCATATGAATAAGACAATACGTTATATAAATGCAGATTTTTTGAAATAGATAATTTTATATAAGATGTATAATCTTAATTTATTTAAATGACAATAGAATAGTAAAAATCTAACACGGAAGGGTCAAAGCGAAGATCGTTCGCGCGCCACATTATCTATTGTCGCGTGGATATTTTCGTACACCGGTAGTGAGTTTAGTATGAAAGAATCTTCTATGTTTATATTGTGTTTATAAATAGGTGCTATTAGAGATATACGGACGATCTCACGAACGAACGAGTGTTAAATTCTGTTGGAATCGCTTCCGACCATTTATTTCTAATACGAATCGAATAAATTTTCGATAACCCGCTAATGGATATTGAGCATGCGGTTCGCGAGTTCGATGCACTCAAAATAATAACACCTAAAGTGTCAATATTTTATGCGTATTTATTGCATCGTAATAAAGCATCGTGAAAATTTATTTCTCATACACAATGAACTGTGGTCGCTCTCGAGTGATTTATGATCCTCATCAAGAAAGATACAGATCCGAGACGATGCATTTCCAAATGCCGCAATAATATTTTACGAGGTAAAC
This sequence comes from Hydropsyche tenuis, assembly GCA_009617725.1. Lineage (NCBI taxonomy): Eukaryota > Metazoa > Arthropoda > Insecta > Trichoptera > Hydropsychidae > Hydropsyche > Hydropsyche tenuis. The sequence goes on from VTON01000008.1 coordinate 2,795,760, forward strand.
AATAACATATGCTAATATCGAATTCTAAGCTTTTCGAACTTTCTCAGACACGGATTTTTTTTGAGAAAAAACGAAGGGCGTTAGGTTTATGTGGGCGATGACCGTTTCGATCGTCATCAACACTGGATGACTTTTGGCAAAGGCACAATCGGTCCAGTTAACATTGATGGACGTCCCAGTGGATCATCTTAATTTCGTTACGATGATAAAATCATCGCTGAAAGACGTTTCGTATATTGGAGTTTGTTTAATAAAAGAGAATTTTCCGGAAATTGTTGTTTACGGAATCGCCGATGAGAGATAAGTGAGAAATAAACAATTCTGCTCCAAATCAAATATCAACATTTTTATGAATCACCCAAATATTTTTCAGTTACGTAAGTGCTGAAATTTTAAATGTTTTTCAAGCTTTCAGCATGAATAATTTTAAGTACGATTCTCGCTACTGTATGATTAATGCATTTTATATATGTATCTATCAATTAAACAAACATCATAGTATCGCTCATATATTATAAAATAAATTGAAGTATTATCTATATTAATCATATTCATAAAGAATATAGACGTCGATTCGCGATTACTCATAAGAGAAATATGGACGTACAATGCATAGTAATTATTTGCTGCAAAGATGAATGATAGCACGTCGTCGCTTTCGCGCAAAACATCATTCAATCACTTTCATGGATTTCTTTTTTTTTTTATTCTTCTTACGAATAAATCGACAGGGGTCGTCCCCTCGTTAATTATTCAATTGAATGCAGTGTTGCATTGTGCATCGGGCGACGAGCGGAGATTCAATAACGATAATCGCACTTTGTAGCATGACCGTTTCAGAAAATCATTAAAAGACAAAATGAAATATAAGAAAAACGATACCTATTTGATTTGTGTGATTTTTAAATGACTTTTTAAAACAAGATCGAATAATCGCCTCAGGTCCAAATTTAATAGGCGCTTAAAAGAGGAAATGATTAATTTCATATACCATCAAATTCAATATCATAACATAAATCATTTTTGAATTATTAGTAGTCACACGAAACATCCTATTCCTCGACACCATTATAGTATGTATACAAAAACCGCGTAATCAAAATCTCGCATAAATCGAAAGTCGACGAATCGAAAGCAAAGTACGTGCACTATGGCGACTAAACAATGGGATAAGCGATAAGTACTCATTGTACGGGTCCACACAACGATCGGACAACTTTCACTCGAGTTGCTATCCGTTGCTGGGGGGGAGGGCGCCAACCCGAGGTTACAATTACTCACCTGGTAATCGCAATGATGAATATGAATTATCGCCATGGATGTGGACAAGGCTTCGGCGTGGCAAATCCGCAGACTGGCGCCGTTTTCGACGAAAGGTGCCGTCGTTCGTTTCGTTTGATGGTTTTGACGAGGTTTTGAATGTAATTTTCTAGTCACATCTGTGGCTGAGGCTGTAATTTTCTAGTTGCGAATTGATTTGGAGCTATGATTGTCTGTTAATTGTATGTGATTATGGGGTTTTTTGTTCCGTCTTCGGAATGTTGTCAATGATAGTTTTGGTGTTTATTGAATGTAATAAATGTAAATAGTTTTCTGGTGCGAGTCTAGTGATTTTGGGATATAATCAAATGCTCATAACAAGTGAAGTGTTTGTTTTTTTTTTATTTATTCAATACATTTAATAAAAAATTATAAATTTTTCGATTTCAACTTGAGTTTTTGAAAAATTCAATAAATGTGATACTGAATACAAAAGCAAACTCACAAATCAAACTATTTATTCAAGCTTCATTTGACCTCATCAAATTCAATTCAATTAAAAAAAAAGTATATGGCATGCGCGCATATGCACACCGAATCATTAATAACATAATTCATGCGACGCATTTCACTGTGCAAATTTACACAAACCCACCACAAACAAGATGGCAAATGCGCAAACAATAGACGGGGATTCTTCGCGCATTCCGATGCAACAGATAACACCGAATGCAACGGACGAATTCCGATCGTTTTTTTCACCACAAAAGCCTCAAAATACAAGGAAACGATCCGATTGACGCCGAATAATCGCCGGCACGGTCCGTCGGCGATATTCCTCCACTTCACTTGTCCAAATATTTGTACCCCGAGCTGTTTGCCGTTTGCGCGTCTTACATTCTTCGTTGATATTCCTCTCCCGAGGCGATAGCGATCGCTCGAAGAAGACGAAACCTTAAACCCGCGTCATGTCGAAACAATAAGAATGGTAAAAGTGAGAGAAAATAAATATGTGGAAGATAAACGGACGCGTGGCTTTAGCACGAACGGTTCGCTATACTGAGAATTTGAAACGTTCGCAAAATACTAATTCTTTTTATTATCAAAATATTCTTTAAAACGTTTATAAAATATAAAATCGGTTTTTAAATCAAATCTAAAACGTTTCCAAGCGCAATTACATTTTCTTATATGGAAAATTTAGTAGCTGGGACACGAATCGAATAGCGTCGTTCGATCTGGGTTTAATTGCTACTTAACCGACACGTCGATTAACTTCTTCTTTTTAATAATTACGAGATCATTTTTAAACACGCCGCCGTTAACCGGATCGATTTTGCGATCTCGAAGATAGATAAAAACCCATAACCCATAATTCGTGGCTTTCGAGCGCTTCCCGCCGCGCCGTCACGATTCAGCTTATGTAATTCGGCTCCTCGATCCATACGTATCGATCTGATCGTGTAGATCGATTTAATATAATATAATATGTTTTCAAAATAATCACATGTTTGCAATTATGCGGGTTTGCTTGTTTCTGCGGAGGATTTGCGTGCGCGTTGGCGATTCGGTGTAGTTGAAGCGGTTTGGTTTGTTATTTGGTTTTAGTTGGTGTAGGTTATTGATGTGTTTTTGAAATATTTATCTAATGAAGTTGATACTTGTGTTTGCTAGTGTGCTATTTTGATAAGAAATGTGAAAATTTTTTTTGTTGGTAAATCAAATATCAGATAAATAGAGATGGTTTTATGATATTAGTTTTATATATGTAAATTATTAAATAAAAAAAAAAACAAAACTTGATAATATCGAAAATCAATCGATCTTTAAAAGTTTAAAATGATCGTAAGAATATGATGATATCTTAACAAATTAATTTATCAATCACCGATCACAGTCTCGATAACGTCTATTGATGCAATATAAAGTCTTTCCCGATTTCCGACGGAAGTTTTGACATTTTTATTTATCGCACGTACTTGTTATTATACAAATTTACCAAAACAGTAATATCTAAATATTATCTATTATCAAATAACTTCAAGTGGTAACTTATTTATTTACTGACAATATCACATACTGTAACGAAGTAAATTCTATTTAAATTTTTAAATGAAATTCAATATGCAGTTGCACACTGATTTCGAATTAAAGTAATTTGAATCGTTTATGAGCCCATTATAGGCTTCCAAAAATTGCCTTAGCGGACGGTATTTCACGTCCACATGGCGGGGTATTGGTAAAAGTTTTCAACTAGCAATAATCGCACCTCGGATTAACCTCATTGGTTACGATATCGCCGCTGCGCAAAGTTAATTTTCACTGCAACTCACCACCGTCATATAACATTGAGGGGTGCAAAGCATGGGGTATTCTGAAATGCTTTAGCGACATCTAAGTACTCTTCACCAAACTTATGCACACACTCATTTTGAAATTTCCTATCACACAGATAACGTAGCAATAATAATCTATTATTATATCTTATTTATAAATGTATCGAAAGTTAAATTGAAATCTATTAATTGAAATTTTTAAATATAAATTTGATTCATTTCTTATCATATTTGTAAAAAAAAGTAAACGTGAGCATATTCAGCCGAAACAATAGAAAAAAAAGAACAAACAAAATTCCATACCGCACAGACTTCAACTACGTACAATTTCGCTCTAATTGCGCACCGGGTCGACGAAAAACAAAAACCCGCATAATAAATATTGAATTTGCCATTGTTTACACCCTGTCGTTTCGCATCCACTGTTTACTCGTCTCGTTTACTAGACGTTTCGCGTAATTAAAACCCGTCGTTTCGGAAGCGACAAAACAAGGACGACGCCGTCACTACATCCCCGCACCCTCAAAACAAAACCTGTATGTAAAATAGTTGTCCTCAATTCTGCAGGCGACACCCCTATAACGTTTTCTCGTGATGTTGTCGATGTGGTGGTTCGTAGAAGGTCGCTCACCTCTGCTGTCGTGTTTCGATGTGTTCTTTTTGAATATATGTATTATCGAGTCCTTTTTTCAAGCTTTTTATTTTATATTATACTGGAATATGTTCCAGAGACTAACGTGTAAAAAATGTATGGTGATCATATCAAAATTGGAGATAGATTTTATGAGTATATTTTGATGGAATTTCTATCCAAATATACTTTATGAAAATTGTGTAATGTGGCGGAATTTTACTATGTGAAATCTTAAAAAATATTGTAAATTTTCATTTAATACGGGCCTGCTCCGCATCTTTCCATTATGGCATGAAAAAAAAAAATTTTAAGTGTAAATATTCATCAATTATTTTTATTGAATCGTGTTATTCGAAACCGTGTAAAAAGAGTTATGGATATATATTTTTTTGTATTTGAGTTTATTTGTTTCGGGATATGTTCGAATCCTTTGCGATGTCGTAATATCCTGTACATGTTGCGGATTGAATTTTAATTTTTTTTTGATCGATTTGATCGCGCTTCCGTTCAGCGATTAGTAATTACGGATGTGATCGTTTGAAAATCAAACGGTTATAATTTTCCATGTTGTTTATATAGATTTGAATTGTATGAGTATTTTTTGTATATGGTTCGTGTATTTGATAATTTATAATTATTTTATTGATTTAATTAATTTTTTATTTCAGATCGGTCGAGTTGTTTAATCCGAAGATGAAGTGATGGAAGAATTGTGGCTATCATGTCGGTGAGGTCCAGGTCTCCATCCATTCCGACACCTGTCGTAAATCCAAATAACCAAAGAGAGAGCTTATTAACGCCGCCGAGAGATGTCTCAAGTTATACAACGAGAAATGATAGATTTTCAGGGTGGTCCAAGTAAATATTCCGATTAAGATTAATAATCCTCAATATTTTGAATAAATTTCACGATAATTTACACATACGAATTCTTTACATTGTAAACACCCAGTAATTCTACATAAATATTACCATTACAAATACGCGCGCACGCGAAATGCATTCCGAAACATCCAAACGTACAAATTAACCGAGTTGTGTAAATGTTTTGATTCTAGCGACGCACTATCTTCGAAATTGGCAATATTTCAATGCGCTTAATGATTCCTTTTACAGTGTTTACAAATTGCGAGCGTCGCGTGGGAATTTTCGAAAACGAAAAAGGCCGAGGAGTCGGCAAGCGCGGTTTACTTCATTCATCGGTAGGAAGAGACACCTCTCGTTTTCGTCCCCGTTGAATTTGGCGACCGTTCTATATATAAAATATCAGAGCGGTTTATTTTCGACAAAATGAATAAAAAAAAGCGCCATTAATGTTTGGACTCTGTCCGCCGTTTCGGTGTTTGCGCACGTGAAAACTTATTACTTCATTTGCGCACGAGTTTTCCGCGTACCGTTTGTTTTGAGTTAGGAAAGTTTCTTTGGAAATGTGTTCGTTTTTTTTAAAGTGAAATTGAAGTGTTTATTTCAACGCGTTGAATAATTAATTGGTTTTATAGAAATTAAGTGGTTTGTTCAATAGTTCTTATTTTCAGAATATAATATTCGATATTTATTTATAAAATAGATTCAAAACAATCACATTTCGTCAATCAGCTGGTCTAGTTTTTCTCGTAAGATAAATTGTTATGTTTTCCATAAAAATTCTTTCTTTATTTCGTAATACGAAATATTTTTTTCATATAAATCGAATAAATTATACGCAGCATAAATATAAGACATGAATGAAAATTATTTTTGTCCATCAATTAGAATATAACGACTTTGAAGTGTATCAAAAAACCGGACGTATTTTAAATTTTTTATTTCGTCAACATCAACAGATCTAATTAGTTCCAACTATAATTTTCAAGTCAGAATATTAAATTAAAATACAAACCATTGTTTTAGTTATTTTCTTTGGTTTAAATCTTTAAATTAAATTTCATATAAAAATTTAAATAATAATAGTAATTTATTTTCAATCAATTTAACAATTCGTTTTTTGATCCATTTCACTAACATCATAAAAATCAATCAAAATTTCTTAAAACATTCTATAATAATTCATAGTAATTTCCACCTGTCCGAATCTATTTCACCTCAGATCAGATGTTGTCAATGCGACATCCGCGCACACTAAATTTAGGATTTTTTTTTTCAACAAATATAATACAATAAATACATCATATTATTTGAAGTACCCGTAAACTTCGTACCTTTGTACTTGGTACATTTAAATTTAAAAATCGAAAATTTTGATTTTTCAATAATTTTTTTTTTGAAACTACAAATGTTTATTATCAAGATTGATTAATACAAAAAAATATATATTTTTTTTATTAAACTTTTATAGGTAAAATTCATACAAAACATGCACAAATTTTTTTCTCACTTACACCCTTTTCCACCTAACCTCAAAACCACCCCAACTTCGAACCCATTGAAAACCCCCTAAATCCCACTTTTCTCATTGCAGCAGCACGAACAGCAGCGGCAACAGCAGCAGCAGCATCAGATCAGCGGGGTACGTGTCCGTGGGCGGAGTGCGGTACGGCGTGCGGCTGTCGCCCGCCAAATATAACTCTGGACCGGGGCCGGGGCCGGTCGGCTGCTGCGGACAGTCGCGCGCAAACTGCTGCCGAGCACACCCACAGCCCGCGCTGGACCGCCTGCAGCGATTGAGGCTGGGGCGTGCCCCTGGCCCCAACAATAACAACAACAATAACGACAGGAGGCGGCCTGATAAGACTGAAAGGTTGAGGGAACTCACTGAAAGGCTCATGGGCAGGGCGCCTCCTCCGACGCCTCCGCCCTTACCTCCTCCTCGACAACATAGGCATAAACAACCTGTATCTCCGACATGTCAGGACTCTATCGAGCTAGATCTCAAAATGCAAAAGGCAGAAGCCAGGGCCATTGTTGGCTCGTACACTCAAAGGACCATCCCCTTCCGCAGCGCTTCGTTCTCGCAAGTCGACTACAATCCCGTCGATGGAAAGTATATGAGGAACATCACGAGGCTGCCCACTGTCGACGATGCTTCCACCTCCACCGCCATGCTCACCCTGCCGAGGAAGAAGGACGGGTCGCCCAGGTCGGCGTCCCCGTCCACGACCACCACCGTCGACGTCGGCTCCACGCCGTCTATCGATTCGGCTGTGGGGTCGGACGAGGGGTTGATGCTGAATCTGCCGTTGAGTCGGATACCTACCGTCGTCCCGGATCTGTCGCATAAACAGCCTGGGACTAGGTCTTTGACGCATCCGCTTCCGGGAAGGAGCGCTAGTGCGGATGCTGATATGAATTATCACCCGATCGACTGCGAAGGAAGAAAGAGCTTGCAGTATTTTCCGGGAAATGAAAGGTTGCGGGAAGTGCGGGAAGAGAGCGATGCGTCTTTGGCTGATAGTGCACAAGCGCATAGTGATACGCTGTCACCTGTTGAAAGCACCTTAGAAAATTTGTGTCCGTTTGAATTTCCTATACCGGTAGAACAAAAAAACAGATTGGAATCATTGAACGTTGAGACTTTAGTAGTTGAAAATGATAAGCCTAGTTGTAGTGAAGAAACCGTTTGCAGCCGAGCTCAAGTATACATAGAAACTCCCGAAGGTAAGACTTTGCAGACAGCTACCGCGAGTGTTATACCAGTGCCAGTGTACGAGTGTATAGTGAAAGAGTGGTCTAGCATTCCATCAGAACAGTGGTTGAACAACGACGACAAGGACAATCGAAAAAGCAAGTCAGATCTTCCGGATCAGCAAAGTACATTGGACGCGACCGACGACGAAACCATCACCAGCGAACAAGTCGAAAACTTGCTGGCAACCGTTCAAAATGCTAGCAAACTACCACCGCCACCACCTCCAGAGGAAAGGAAACGTGCACTTGACAAATCTAGACGAAGAAAAGGTATCTATATAACCAAGTGGCCTATACAGGATGAAATTAGTGGCCTCATTCTACCAGAATCAGTAATATCAGCACAGTTCGACGAAAGCAACCAACAAGATTTACCGAACGGTGAGATTGTAAACTTGGAAACAGGAAATGGTGAAGTTTTTATAGGTGATAATAATAATCGATTGTCAAAAATGCAATCGAACGATCCTGCTCCGAAACCTCCTGAACATACTTGGAGTCCGCCAGAAACTGCATGTATGTGGAATACGCCTCACGATGAATCTTTGAGTCCAGATGCGGAAGAAAACTCAACACCTCAATGGCCGAAATCTCTCACCGAACCTCGTTGGGATTCTCGGCCGACCTTAACATACCAAAGCTCTGAAGAAAAAGATGATTTTGGAGTTGCGAAAGGATGTGGCAAAAAATGCAATCTTTTAGCTCGTGCCGATTCTTTGTCGGAAGGTGAAAGCGAGTCGGGCGGTTTATCCACACCGATTAGAGACAGAACTGCATCACCATCGCCATTTAATCCGTCGGACGTTTCAGATAGTGAATCGAAATGTCAATCATCAAAAGAAAGGTGTTCTCACGTACCACGTCGTTACTCCAAACGGCCTTTGAGAGGGCCTTATGGTCAAATGTTGGAAGCCGAAATGAAAAAACCTGAGGTAGGAAAGTTATCAAAACACGATGAAGAATTAAAGTTTTTGGATGAATTGGTTGCATCTCCACCTCAGAGATCAGTGAGTCCTAACGTGAGTTCGAGTCGAACTTCTCTAAACTCAACAACGAGTTCTATCGGAATTCCAGAGCCAAAGATAAATGTCGTGAGGACAAGAGGCGCTGGAAACCTATCGTTGGACGATACACAATTGAAGAGTTCGTTCGGCCTATCTGGGTCACCAACACAAAAATCAGTGATAAGATCTTCACCAAAGCGTAAAGTGAGTGCTAACATACCGTATTCGGCACCAAATCCGGTAACAGCAGCAGCTGAAGGTGTCAATCGTGTGACAGTGTTTCATCAAAGGACTACGTCGAGCCCTTCAAAGCTCGAAGGACTATCATCGTCAAAGCCAATCAGCGAACCTAAAAGAAGACCACCACCTGAACCGAGCGTTGAACTTCTCGCTGAACTTTTAAGGGGCAGTTCTGAAAGAATCAGCACAGACACGTCGCTGGACGGCATACCCTTTTCTGTGCAACGATTCAACGTAAGTTTTTAACATTCTCTTTAGTCATAGTTTAGTATATTTAGTGTGGCATCGTAATTGAATCTCGACGTCATAATTCAAAAGGAAATTATCGCTATGATTCAAAGATGATTCTCTTAACATGAATAGATTTATAGATTTCCGAAATTACACTAACGGGGAGAGAGTGAGTGATTAACTCAGTATTTATAGATGTAAATATGTTCGGTTGTGGGTGTACGTGGGAAGTAACGCTGAACAAGCGCCGGTACAAAAATCGCCGACGTATTCTAGTCATTGGTGTTCGCCGTCAATTCTTTTCCCGCAAAACTTCAGCTGAAAGCTCGCATGCATCGCATTTAATGGGTCACGGTCGATCCCTTTTGTTTTTCTTTATTTATTTATTTATTTATTTTACGCATGTGCGCGCGACGCGTGCGTCGCGGTTATTCTGAAAAGCTGCGTTATTCCAAAAAGAAATCGCTTTCTTGATCCGACTTGACCTCTTGTCTGGTTTGTTCTGGCAGAGACGAAACGTTTCAAATTTTTTTCCGAAACGTCTCTCGAACGCGCGAAAAGCGAACGTCCATTTGGTCGGGATCGAATTCGCGCTTTTGATACGTCGATGTGTTTACGCGTTCATTTCTTGAACCGAGCTTATTATGAATGAAAACGCTTTTCGATACACCAAAATCGAACGCGTAGATCGAAATTTCGCACGAATCGACCGTATTTTCGGCTCTTCCGGAAGAGTTCACCTCTCTCGAGAGACAATTTCCCTCGAACAGATCGTTGTATGTATGTGGCAACCGCGAATGTTGTGACACACGAGGGACGGTCGGCGGCTGCCGGACCAGACTGAAATAGACCGGCTGTGTGTGTGTAATGTATGTGCCGACGAGGTGACTCAATGTTGTGAAAAGCTCAACGGATCCGAACTATGGAGACCGGCTTCGCTGGTTGTCGTTCGGTGTTAAAGTTTGATGGCTTGCGGTATCGGCGATACTTGATTGAAGTCGTCTGTTGTTTGTGTTTGTTTATGTTCGACGATTATAAAATGAATCTGAGTCATTCGAGGGTATCGTTTTGAAGATGCGAGGAAGGTTTATCTCGTCGGAGTGTTTGTTTGTGTGTATGTTTGTATATTTGACTGCAATCTTCAAAAGTAGTAAAATCGTGTAAATTTTAGAATGGGGAATAGTTAATGAACTAATTGGATCATTAACAAGAACATTTCAGACATCATAATTTTTATTTTATGAAAATATAAGATGAGCTTTTTATACACGGAAGTGTTTTTTTTTTGTTAACCTTACGAGTATGTGATTGATATAAATGTATGTTTTGAATAAATTCCGATTAAATTCTTCGAAAAAAAATTATGTAGAAACAACTATAAATCTCATCCAATTTGAAAATCAAAACTATTTCTAAAACTTTATGAGACGCTTATAAATGTCGAATCCAACGTCCAGAACTACTACGTCCTTTCATTCGTCGAAACGATAGCGCGACTGAACTTCGCTCCCGAAGTCTCGTCCGTTCTAAATGTAAACACCGACCTCAAGTTCAACTTTTCGCACATACTTTCGATCCGATCGGACACATTCTTTATTTTTCACATCGAACTCTGCGTGGCACGAGCGCGTGCAGTGATACATAACCGTGGCCAATTTTGGCAGATTCTATTATTATCACCGACGGCTACGAGCGTGGCGAATCCTTTGCGTATTTCTGTGACACGGTGACGTCAATGATGCCCACGGATGTCCAAGGCAGTGCCACGAAGACGATGATGATGATGCCATTCGGACGCGGCCCGCCGAAGAAGTGGTTCGCCGATGTTGGACGTCCGTTTTGCCAAAGGTGACACCTGTCCAGGCTCGTTTTTGGGCATGGTGGATGAGAGATTTCGAAAAGTCGACAATGGCGCCCGTAAAAATGATTAATCCACGTTGCTTCAGTGCCAGAAATGGTGGGTGTGAACGGGGGGCGAAAGGAAGTGATTCAATGTGACAATGTCCAGGTAGTCGGGGGACGGCGTATCTTTGCGTGACAGTGCCAAAAAACTCAGTAAGATTTCGCAGATGAAATTTGAATTTTGGATTTCTGCTGACGTTTCGAATAAAATTTTGTACAATGTTTTTATTGTTGTATGATGAAAATTGAAGAAATTTAAAATTGGGCCAGTCAGAAACGAATGATCTTGTTGATAAAATAAAAAAAAAAATTCAGTTAAACCTTGATCAATTATATAAAAAATTATAATATATTATCACACAAAGAATCTTTGAATATCCCAACGTGCTCAAAAATCAAGAAAACATGGTAATTTGACAGATACAAAATGGCGACCATGATTTCACAATAGTTCTTGCCAATGGCCCACACATTCTGGGCGTATAGTATAATGTTCATGTGAGATGACTTTATTCCCAGCCGCGGCGATGATGTTTCGTTTTGGGCATTGTTGTTTTTAACGTTTTGTCTTGTTGTCGACTCAGGTCTATCGCTTTTCCATCGTTACTAGTGTCTTGTTGACGTGTTTTTGCGATATCTGACGTTTAACTTACATAAAAATGTCGGCGTCTAGAAATAACCAACGTCGGTTTTCATGTTTTGAGATGCGGTGATGATTGAAGAACTCTTCCGCTAATTATTCACTCGTCTTCCTTACCAAAACATAGACTGAACGAAAAAAAAAAAACATTTTATCTATTTTAAAAACAGCCGTTTTTTGCAAATTTAAATTTTCGCGGAAAAATATATTATAAAACACGAAAATACTAAATATAATTTTATTCTAAAATTAATTTTAAAATATTTTAATATTTAGTGGTTAATATGTAAAAAATCATTATGTATCAGTAACCGATGGTTTAATATCGATGGCGGTTGTTGATAGTCTTAGTATGAATGAATGTATTTTAAGACACCGTTTTGATTTCAGCACACGTGTACGGATCGTATACAGCGAGATTTTTCCGCTATTCTTTTAATCGATTCATTGACGTCGCGAAAAGTCAGGAAATGCGCATTTCGCATCATCAGTAATGATATTTACAAATATTATCAATCTTCGTGAAAAAAATAAAACGTAAAGGATTATTGGATAAAATTATATACAGTTACGAATCCTATTTAAAAATAGTCGAATTAGACATTTTTGAAAAATTTAAATTTCGAAAAACGTTTTCGTTCATTTAAATTGAGAGGACATCAATCTTTCGCGCGGTGTGCATAACGTGTATATATTTTTTAAATACGTAGTTAATACGCGAGATCTGAAAGAATTACAGAAAGTGGGGTCGCTAAAAAACGCTACATAAATCATCGTTTTCCGGCCGTTTCAGCCTTGAAATTTCGGAAAAAATACATGTAACATTGCCGTGTGATAAAATAGATAGAGAATTTTTACACCCGTCCGTTTTCACGTGTCCGAAAAATAATAAAATCAGACGATTGTTGAATAATTGTGGTCGTTGGACGCGTTTCAAACGCGTTTTTGATGTGTGCGCTTTATCGTTTTTGGCATCTTCGAAATTCCAGTCTTTAAAGTGTTTGACTTTTCGCGCGCAAAATAATGATAAAAAAATCACCCGTCTTAGCAGTACATATCTGGTTTTGTTTCAATGTCGTTCTATTTCGAACACTTTCCTCGATCTATTTTCGCGACTCTTATTTATGATGATACTTTGTATTAAATATGCTGCCGCGGTGCAAATAAGGACGATATGTTTATGAGGCTAGAGCTAATGTAAAAATGCGATTCTTTGAAAACATTTTTCCTTGCGACTGACTTGTTTACGTGTACCAATACAGTTTTATGCATTTCCAAGTATTCTTTTTAAATATCATTCGTATTTTATTGCGATCTTTAATTTCGTATCAAATATACAAGACAGAACATTCAGACACAGTTACAACTGTATAAACAATACTATAAACATCAATTAACTCACTTACAGAAAAACTTAAGAAATCGGAGTCAACATTTTCAAAGAAAAACCTCGGAAAATGATCGGAAACTCCCGCAGCGAAGTCGTTCTCTTTTCAAAACAGCGTAACGCTTCCCAATCTAAATACTGGATTCGGATTGTGCCTCGATTCAAATATAGCCATCGTCGATGTCCCGACTCACGTGCTTTCCTCTCCTACATACAATTCCCGTATTGCAATTATATCACCGTTCTATATCCGCTTTTTACTGTTGTTGTTTTGATGGGCGATCGCAGTTGACGTGGGCGCGCCCGTGCGCACTAAGCTGCTCGGATTTTCCGGAATTTCCCGCTATTTATTCCGTTTTTCCTGACGCGCTTTTATCGGTATTCATCTCTAAAATGAGCTTTGTGTATTGTCTTTTTTCCATTTTGACGTTCGACCCTCTTTGAACGTTTCAAGTGTATGTTTTTGAACTGCACGTGCGGCGGAAAATGCATTTACGATACGATGCCGTTTTACTGCTTTACAACTTGTTCAATAAATTCGCTGATTTTTGGCAATATAAATTTAAATTTAAAAAGTTTGTATTTATTTGATTCGTACATTATACGCTCATAAATTTATTGTTACGATGATTTTTATTTTCGAACAAAGGTGCCTCTTAAAAGCACTCTCAATGAATGCGTTTTGAGTTTCGGTTTCATTTTTTTCCATTTTAATTTAATTTTTACTAAACCGTCGAATGTCGAAGGTGTCAGTCGTCGGGTCTTTTACGATGTTTACCGTCGATCAAAGACCGCTCTTTCTTCGCAACAATTGTATCTTTCCACTTCAAAGACATCGTTTTCCAAGTTCGTTTCCAGCGTTTCAAATTATTGTTTTATGATTCGGATTTTTGCTTTATTAACGTACGATGAGAGTACATGTTATTTATTGGAGATGCATTTTTATGATTTCTTCGAACTGTAAAAGAATTTTTAAAATCTTTCAAGTTTATTTTAATAATTTTCCTTGTTAATAAATATAGTATATATATTCGTGGAAAATATTGAATTGAAAGTTGAGTTCAATGGCATTACAATTGAATGCTCGTTTTGTATACGAGCGGCACAGTTACCCATAATGCAACTGTTGCGTTTCCTGAACGTAACATAGAACTTCCGTATACTATTTTTGTATCCGTCTTATATTTTACTTTTAGGTTGAAAAATAAATATAAAATAAATATTGAGCAGAATGAATTAAATTACACCAAATTTATTTTAATAAAAGATTCAGCGTTTGACCTGGATTTCTTGAACGAAAAGTGCATTTTTCATGCTTTTTATTAAGAGTCTCTTTCAAAGTACTCCAGTATTGTCTATATGGGTTATGTGTTCTTTTGTAAAACGTACGACGTTCTTGAAATACCAGTTGGAGAGCTTTCAAAAAATAAGGAAATATTCAGAACACTATCGCTGTATCGGAAAATGTCGACAATAAATATAGACGAAAATCTATTCGTGTCTTCGGGCTTACGTTGGACGTAAGACGACATCAATATTTTTGGATGTATGAATATTCTTAATACAGTAATTATTCATTATCATAACCGTCTTATAAAATTTAAATATAATACAATATAACACCAGTTAAATTTAGATCGAAAAAAAACTATAACCATCAATGTATGTATATGTAGTAATGTATTTTTAATCCTATATAAAGATTTATTTATACTACCAAAAAAAAATGGATTCACATATCAAAACTTGACTCTTTTCATTACCAACTTTTAAAATTCACTTTGCGTCATTTTATACGAGTTCCACTCAAATTTTTATGCGACCCCATCGACGCAGTTTTTCCTACACGATCCACGAACAATCGAACCATTTCCGAATATAATGACTTATTTAGACTCATTTAGAACACAAACAGGCTGCCGGGCAAAAGGCAACGAAACGTCAAACTGGGCATGCGCCGAGCCGACGCGCGTGCTCTACTTGCGGATCCTCGTGTTTTCAGTTCGGAGGCGTCCACCGTGACGACGAGCCGCATTCTTACACACCTCCGTCAATATATCGCTGAAAAAGCTTCGCAAATCCATTAAAAAAGTATTCTAGATTCTAAATAGCTCGTTCGAACCACGCGAATCCGTTTATAAACTCGGAAAATCGCCGGAAAAGCGGCAGAGTTTCGTGCGCTGTGTTGACAGCGATGTCTGGGTGTGGTTGACGCTTTTCCGACTTTCGCGCATTCCGGTGATCAATGGTGGATTCTTGTCGGTTTTTCTCTGTTTTTTCGCTTTTTGTTGGCGGCGGGTTTTACTGATCGGCTTTTCCATGTAACAAGTGTCCCCTTTGCGTCGTGTCAATGGCGCGCCGCGAATCGATTTTCCCGAAATAACCTCCGGAACATTGTCGGGCACTCATCGTCCGTCTTCTTTAATACGTACACAAAACGCTCTCCGATTATAAATCATAGATCCGTGTATAATGTGTATAATATGAGAGTCGGTGTATGTGTGTTGCCAGTGTTTACTATAGTGTCGAGGTTATAAGAGCGTTTTCGCTTCGGCCGCTACTCGGTTTTGTATTTTTCAACTCTTTTCTGACAGGCTTTCCGAATTTTCCATGTTGACTTTGTTTCCTTACATTTTTTTTCGGTAATGAAAACTTTTTTTAGTTCCAAAACAATATTTCTTTTATTTATTGTATCCATCTTATAGTTTTGTTTTGAAATGTTGTTAACTTTAATTATGTATTGGCTTGCCAGAAATCTCAAGGATTATGTCAGAAGAATTTTTTGTTTTCTTTATATCGCGTTACCTAATATTTTTTTGTGATAAATTTTAAATTTTCAATATTAGCTTTTCAGATAACTTAAAATTCTATAAAAGTCAAATAAATTTCTATGATATGTTATAAGAATATGAAAACGAATAATTTTGTATTAAATTTTTAACACAAATATATTAAATTACGTGATCATTTTTTCGTTCTATATTATTATTATTTTATTAATTAATCATTAAATAATTTGATGTTTTTCCAATTCCACACTAGAAGCTACCTCGTCAAACAAAACAGGAAAAGTTATCATTACAATAACCAACATGATCAATCTTATCTATTATAAATCTGATAACAAACAAAAAATCCATTCCATAGATTCTTCCTCTTAAACGAGAAACATATATCATTTATTTCCATTAAAATTATCAAAAAATTGAATCGAAAACAAAAAGTGCACCATCTTCAGACAAATCAGCGCCATCCTCAATGGCTCGTTCCTATATTAGACGAGTGCCAGAACCAACCGACGAATAAGTGGTCTTTATCTGGCTCTCGTGCTCGGACTAGTCCGACGGGCGCCACTACAAAATACGATATATTAAATACGAATAATAACACCAAACATCCAGATATACATCTGGCTAGATATGCACCAATATTGACGATCGAACAACTCGCGTTTGATTTATGCCCGCATCGGCAACACGTGCAACGTTCGACTTTCTTGCAAGCGTTTTGTATATGGCGCTAATTCGCGATTGGGTCCGGTCTAGAATTAGACCGAGTCGATCTTTTCAGATGTCAATTTTGTTTTGTTATTGTTGTTGTTGTTGTTGTTATTGTGTTGTTCTCGTTGACGTCTGTTGTGACGCGCGTTAGTTAAGGAGGTGAATATGGCATGGGGTGACCGTATGCGTCATGTCTTTCATCGGGGATCCATTAGATTCTTTAAAAGATTTCGGTATCGATTACTTTGTTTTGATGGTTTAGCTTTTCGGAATTGACAATGATTGAAATGATAGGTGTGTTTTGTTAGAAGTGAAGGATTTCTGAATGGAAACAGTTTGTTGTATACGTGTATACAATCACTTTGATGCGAAGATGATGTATTGGATCGATCATGTTTCAAACATAACATTTCATCAATACACTGTAGCTTTCCCTTATTTTCAAATAATTGGAATATTAACAAAATAAAATGCGATTCTAAGTAAACATCCATAAAAATACCGTCGTATATTTAAATTCGTGAAAAACACACGTTTCTGACCGATTTGAATTACGACAATCTGCATAGAGCGACACCGAATTATTAAAATCGCCATAAATTATAAGACTAATCTGATAATTTACGATGCAGATTCAGATCGAGCGTTAACAACTAACACCGGCGCCAAATCGAGATCAAAGCGAATCTAGAGAACGCCCTAATTCGATAATTTTCCAAAGGTTTTTCCGACCTCTTTGATCCGGACCGTCGACACGGCGAAAAGCAGAGGCGACCTTCTCTTTTTCGGCCTCTGTAACGGCCATCGATTGTTGCATCACTCGTCAATTTAACAGCTCCAAATTTTCCATACGGATTTTCGAATCCAGCTGGTGGTGGTGGGAAAACTGACAGATTGACGGATGAATTGCATCACTGATGCAATTCGAAGATCGACAACCGCCATGCCCGGTTCGGGATATAGGCCAAGGAATGCGGGATTGTTTGCATTCTGGTCGGTTCAATGTCGAAGAAGTGCGGCTGTTATCTGGGAGAGTTATGTGGGAGTGCGAAAGTCATACGTTGTCAAATTTTGAATGTGGTCGATTTGATATCTCTGTATAGTTGAATGATGGGTTTGATTGAATATTTGTTTAGGTATATGTATTTCTAAATGTTGTTCGTATATAATTTAATTCAATCTGTTATACTAAGCATACGTGTTAGTTAACATAATAATTTGTTCATTTTAGATCCTGATAATTTCTGGAATAACAATATTATGGGCTTGTTTATTCTTTGAAAATTTCCACTATGACGCATTGAAATTTTTCATACACCGCAACTAAAAAATTCCTTATAAACCATCGCTTACGAATTGAAATGTGCACATCGAATTTTTTCACACTCGTTCATCAATCGCGAATGGCTTTTGTACGTTTTTAAGTCAACAGGAAATGCCTCGTATTTTTCATCGATTTTTTCGCATTAAACCGCTATTTATGTTATTTACTTTTGCGAAACCCACGCTCACATATTCTGACTACACGCATGACCGTCGACGTTTTATTGAAAAGCCGACTTTTCAATAAAGCGAACATCGCTAATTTCTCAACCGATAGGAATCCCGAATGTGCTTCAAATACAGAAACAGAACGAAAAATGTCGGACGACGTTAAATTCCGCGTGTGACATCCACCTGGAGATGAGCTCAGCAAACCTTCGAGATGGTTTGCGCTTGAGGTTGAGCGATCCATGTCCAGCAAGACGAGGATCTGACTCCGAGGAAGACAGGCCCAACTCCCAACAGCCGGACCTGTGCGCTTGGGCCTGCCTGAACAGGACCGTTCCGGTAAGTTTCGGAAAAGTCTTCAGATTCGATTTTCCGCTTCAGAGAAAATTATTAGATTATTTCATACTTCGCATAATTGGATTCCGGTGCCGGAGGCTGTTTACTTTCGGCTCCCGTTCGTCTATGAGAACACGTCTCGATTCTTCGCTTTGTTTTTATTGGATCGATGATGAATTAAATCATCCGCGGGCGTTTCTGACGAAATGATTATGAATTATTTCGCAACTGTCTATATTTAAAGATTGTGTTTGTTTTGACGCGTGTTTTTTGCTGCATGCGAAATCCGGATCGTTTTGTCGATGGGTGTTTGGTAACCTTTATTATTTTTGGTTTGATTTGTCATATCGATATCGTTATCGTTGTGATTGTAATATTTTGGATGAAATGTGCTATTGTTTATCGATAAGTGATTTGAATATATTTCGAAAATCAACAGTATTCAAATATAATATACGTGGCGATTAATTAAAAATGTGTACTAATATACTATTTATTATTATATAAAGTTCAATATACAGCTTTGTATTTCAATTGACTACCGCCATGAAGTAATTTTTCATTAAATTTCACGTTTGCCGTCGGAAATGCGGATACGGTCGTCGGAAAATGGCTGTCGATTTATTAAACTGCATCCTTTATTGGAAAATTCTATCCTTTTCTTTCACTTTTGACATTTCAGTGACTTCGTCCCTTTCTATGGCGTCAAATATTGATTTTGTGCAATCGGTGCGTTCCATATACGTGAAGTTGCACTCTAAAATGCAATAAGTCATATTGTACCGGTAGATGGCTCAAAATCAAATTATTTTCCCATATTCTATCCATATGAAACTCCCACGCATCTAGAACGTGTGTGTATAAATATTGCGAGGGTTTCATAACTGCATTGTGAAATTATTCGCATAAAGTTTACGTTACACGTTCCAAAATTAGCACTTAATAATATAATGGATCCGCGTGATTTTAAAAACGCTCCTGGTTTAAATAGATCGGATGATTTCCGAGCTAAATATTTTAGAAATAAGTTATTTAATTTACGAATATTTAATGTAAACACGATTTCAATGGACATTCTTTAATAGCTATTTTAATGTAGATCGATCGTTGTCCTTTCGTTCGCTAACGGCCAAAACGTGTTCGAAAATAAATTTTCTATTTTCGCTCGTCTAGTTCGGAGTGGAAACATGAAAGAAAGTCAATATAATTTATACAAAGAAAATTTGTCACAATTCGGTGATCATACATTGTGGTTTTGGTGACACACTCGGTTTTAAATAAAATCTCTTTTGTATGGAAACACTATATATTTTGGATATATTGGTCATTTTATATTTATGATATGTATATGAGAAATATTTAAAACAAGTCATTACATAAAACTTGTTAATTGCTCAGAAAGTTGTAAAACGATTTATTCGAGGATAAAATTGTAATATGAAAAGTGTAACGAAAGTTTCCCATATAACGAAAATTTCATTGAGTCGAGAACTTAACATTTGATATGCAACGGGCTGTATAATTACATCTCGTCTTGCACTTGGAACCAGTTTCTTTAGCAACAAGTACTATACTGCACGTATCAAAACATGTTGACTTAACACTTGGAAGCTGAAGTAAATTTTTTCATATTATATTTACTCTTGCGGCACAGATAAGTTTTATTCTCTTTTTCATCATGCCCACCCATTCATAAACTATTTTGACTTTACGATGTGTATTTTAGAACCGAACACAATCCAACCATTGTATAGATTCAAATTTACAACATCAATAAGAAAATAAAAAAATTTCTTCACTTCATTAAATCAAATCAATTCATAAAACCATTCAAGAGCAAAAAACTCAACCACAAAACCCAAAATTAAAACAGAACCTTTCATCCGACATCCTACCACCGGAAAAGAGGGCAACCTATGAAGGACACCATGGCGCCCACCTTCATACATTTTTACGCACACGCGACAAATTACAACATTATTTCGGGCCATGGGTCGTCTAAATTTGGGTCAGGGTGTCGTCGTCGTCACGGACACGTGCCTCCTCAACCTGTTGCCACGTTTCCCCGGCAACACCCTCAACATTCAACTTTGACCTATGTCGGAGGCCCACGCTTTTCGTCTTGAGCCCGTTTGGAATTTTGCTCCTGTGCTGCTTTTTGTATGGATTGTGAAAAAAGCTCATTGTTAGGATGTTGGAGAGATGATGTTTGGATGTGTTGAGATATGATTGTTGAATGTTTGGTGTTCGTTTTTGGTTCGTGGAAAATTCGCTTTATAAATCCAAAATTGTGTATTGTATTTGTATTTTGATATAAGAGAATGGTTGCACGCTTAACGTTATATTAGATAATAAAAAATGTTACAATGCCGCGATGACCTTTTGTTATGTTCTGTAACAAATCGGCGGAGCTTTGACTCAAATTCCCCAGCATTTACGATTATATAAAGTCAACACAATAATAGAACTCGTGCGACGTAAACGACATAAGCTCAAATCTAATAAAACATATCGACTTACCATACAAAAGGTGCGGATTAATTTGCAAGCACATACACATATATTTACCCAAGAGTTAAAGCGCACGTCCATTAGCGGTTAATGCGTTTCGCTATCGATTATCAAACATTCGATATCAGTAATTACTTTTTGAGTGTTTGGCGCTTTTTTTGCATATTTTCGTTTAGCATTATCGTGTCGGAGGCTGTCTGCCTTATCGGACACAGCTATTTATCTACAACATTGTGTTTTTGTTTCACTGAGCGAAAATTATTCGATAAAAAGCTGATTAGGTTTTTCATATATAATTGTAGATTTGTAATGACGAATAAGTTTTTGATTTTATTGACATCAAATTGATTTATTATATAGAGTTATGGAAAACGATATGTTAATCGATTATTGAAATATAATTCTTAGAATGAACAAAATTCGAACTAAAATTGCCTTCTAGGAAAAATGTTTTGTTTGTGCCTATGTACACACATATAAAGCGTTTATCTTTTATAGAACGATAACAATATTAAGAGTCAATATTAAAATTTATAGAAATACAAAAACATAGATACTATATTTGAAAATTGTATAAATTGCTAGAATTTTAATGAATCTAGTGCCAAATACTAATTTTCACATATTTATCATTATATTATATAATATAACAAGTTTATAGATATATTGTACATTGGTTGAAATTAAAATTTTTTTAATTTTTATTTTCAGGATACCAGGACTCATGTAGTTGTGGAGTTATATGATACAGAAAGATCGTATGTTGAAGCTCTTCAAATATTGGTTGTGGTAAGTTTCATTCAAATTTATTCTAATTCATAAATTTTTGAACCGTCTTTATTAAATTTGTACGCAAATGTCTGAAATAACGTTTGTAATAATTAATCAAATTTGTTCAGTGACCTTTCCGAAATTTCTACGTATTTGTTACGATGAAAAATTCTCCGAAATTAACAAAATTAGCATTATTTGAATCGTTATAAGTTGATGAAATTTAACATTTCACTATTTTAATGATTCTAAGTATCTGAAAAGAGTTGATTCATTAACAATTCATAAAAATATTGAAAGTCTCGTATAAAACCACATACGTTTAAGTCATAGGATTCAATTTTTCAGTATGAAGACGATTATTTTCACACTTGGCACCGATTTAATACGCCTAAAGAATAACAAAACTTTAAAAATAGTCGTCTCAAAATCTTCAGTTGAATAATTATGAATTATTAACGAAATTTGTCATAGATGTCGCTTGAGACCGATTTACTGGAATTTCTCTTTGAAGATGCATCCGAATTGAGTTCGTTTTAAATCTTCAAAATTGAGACGCTTATCGTGTAGTAAATCTTGTGAACTTCTTAGTTATAGGAAATTAATTATAAATAAAGTATACTAGAAATCATTCAATCTAAAACGCATCGAAGAATAACTTGAACTTAAGCTTTCACTGGGATATCGGGAGAAGAAAAAGGGAAAATTTTAAATCCGTTTGATAATACATTACTTCAATAATTCACTGCGTTGTTACATCGAACGTTCATTCGCGCACAATAGACGTTTTGTTTGGACGTGGAAAAAAAAAGGAAACAGCTGTAAATCTTTTTGAATCCATTACCGCGAATTTCATTGTGGGCTTTTTTCTACGCAAAAAAGACCGCGCAAATTATGTTTCTTTTTCTATTTTTCGAGTTATTTTTTTTTTAATGCGTTCTGTTTCGTTTTGACGCGTTATCGCTTTCATTCATCGTTCTCGATCGGATTTGCGAACGGTAAACGATCGTGTGGAAAAGTTTCCGAAGAAAAGTGCGCGCTTTTCATTCGTGGAAAAGCTTAGAAGAATCGTATGGTTTATTAAAGATCTGCTGTTGTAACGGAAAGGTCATGCGAGGGATGGCTTACGATAAAATGATAAATAGAAATGTATAAAAATAGCATTAACGAGAAAATAATATTGATTCTATTCAGTGTAGCGCAATGAAAATGGATCGTTATATCGGTTGTTTGATTGATAAATATTATATGCGATTACTTAGAATTTACTTCAAATTTTATATACATTTGATTCATCGTAATAATATAGATCAGCCTTGTCCAAAGTGCCACTATGGGGCCAAACTAGCCCCCAGTGCTCTCGCGACTGGCCCCCACTTTTCATACATAACAATTTACGAATTTTGCTCTAATTCGAGGAAAATTAGTATTATTTTTTTGAATTATTGAAGAATCAATTTTTTCAAGTACATTCTGATCAAAATATATGTATTTTATCGTTAAATTAAAAAAAAATGCAAATTGTGTTTTGCCGTGTTTGACCGTGTTTTGGCCAAAGTGGCATACCGAAATTTTGGACAAGCCTGATATAGATAGATTTTAAATTTTTTTTTCCTATTGGTTAATATAAATTTCATTCTAAAAACGTCTGATTTTTTAACCAAACAAATTAAAAATAATAAAGTATATTACTTAATATAAGTAACAATATATTTCTTCAAATTATATTATAATATGAAATCAAAAACATAATTTAATCTGAAAAACGACATCGACCTCAAACTCGACCAAACATCACTTCAGCCAGCTTTCATCGCTCGCCTCCATCCGGTAACGTCCCCGACGCGGAAATTAAACGATATTGATCGCATTTCTGAATCATGGCGCCTACTAAATTAACCTTTATCCACTGAAGACTGATGTATTGTGGCACGCTTGTGCGCTAAACGCCTGTAAATCCGTCAAATTAGCGGTCGGCCGAACATCCATCTCGACATCGTCGCGAATGGCGCCGCATTCCGCATTCCTGGTCCCGGGAATTCTCGGGTCGGGACTTCGCCGTTGCACAAATAATTCAAAACGAATGTCCCGTAATTTATGCCGCTGGGAAAAAAATTGTTTGAGTGGGTCTTCCGTTTCGCGCGATCGCCTTATCGGGACTGGTTTTTAGATTTATTTTTTGTGGTGTTATCGAAGTTTCGATTTAATCCGTTCGGTAATCGAGGAGGTTTCGTTCGTGTGATCGGGATTTTATCTGGTTTTTTTTTGTTGGGTTTGTCGACGGAATTGGTTATCGTTAGATCTGTCGCGCGTTCTCGGATTTATATGTCTAATTAATTCTAGCGGATTTGTCATGTGTTGAAACTTCTGTGTGTGATTTAGATGTGCTTTGAGAATTTAACTACTGGTGATTAGTTGATTGACTATTCAGACGTGGAGAGTACGCATATAAAAGTATATTATTGAAAAAAATATATCTTCGAATATTTTGAAATGTCTTTTGCACGATGAATCGATAACGGATAAACAAGCCATTGCATATAATTGACAACCATTCGATTATTATGACATTTCTTGCGCAACTCGGCGGAATTAAACCATCTATTTTCGCATCAATTTGAGCCTTCAATAAACATGCAAATATACAAAAACATTGCATAATAAGCTCGGCTCGGCTTGCGCAACGTACTTCTAGTCGTACCTCTGCAGCGAAACAAATAGCGAAATAAATTTTCACAAAAGTCGCCGACAACGATGACGAGTTGTATATTATAATAATATTATTATATTATGCGCGTTATACAACTGCCGTTGGAGACCATCCAGACGCTTTTCTTTTGTGGAATTTTCACGCTTTTCCAACGGCCGATTTTCGATCGACCCGCTATGATTCATCCGGATCCCACCTCAGTTTAGTGTGTTTCGTTGGACACCTGTCCGACGGTTATTTTCGATGACAAATGAAGTCTCGCAGAAATAGAAACGTCACGAGCCGGTTCTCTGTGAAATAGTGTTTGAATGTGACTTTTTTGGTTTTTCAGAAATATTTACATCCATTGAAGAGTCCGGAGAACGTTGGTTTGGTCGATGCGGCTCTTGTTGATGAAATCTTTTACCAAGTACCTGCGATCTTAGCCCTTCATGAAGTGTTTTTGGATGAACTCAGGAAAAGATTGGAAACATGGGACGTTAAACAGAAAGTTGGAGATGTTTTCCTCAACGTGGTAAGTGAATGTTTCTTCATTGAATGAATTTATTTATTTTATATCATTAATCGGTTTATTATCTTTTTAAGTTCACGAAACCATCCGTTATGGAGACATATACGGCTTTTATCAATAATTGGAAGAAGGCGAAAGAGACAATCAAAGCAACATCCGCTGCCAGACCAGCTTTTGCTAGGTTTTTGGAAGCGATGGCCAGAGAGCACAAAGGAAAACTCTCATTAGACAATTTGCTCATAAAACCTGTACAAAAGTTTCCTAGATATGAGCTGCTTATACAAAGACTGATAAAACACACGGGTATGTATTATATACGATTCATACGCCCGTTGAATATATTTTACGTATTCACCGTCGTTCCGAGTTTTTAAATAAACGTATTTACCTTTTTTCAGAGCCATCGCATCCAGACCACCAGTTACTCATAGATGCTCAAAAAGAAATACACGAACTTCTAGTCAGAATAAATTGCACGGAGCGTGAGAGCTTGGAGTTGGAGCAGCAACAACAAACTCTAAGGGAGCTGGAAGCCTTGGTGGAGGGCTTAGCAAATTTAGTTTCCACCGACAGATCATTCCTAAGACACGATACAGTCAGTATGCCTTCAGGGCAAGGAGGGACCAAAGAAAGAGCACTTTTTCTATTTTCTGATCTACTTCTCATCACTAGTATTAAAAGGAGAACTGGGACCATTAGGAAACCATCTGCCGCGTAATAAATCTTTTTTCTGTTATTCTTGTTAAAAATTTACTGTTATCTTCAAAGATTAATGTTGAAATTATTTTAGAGCGTGTCCGGGAAGTTTAGCTAGTACATTGGATGCAAATAAGTACAAACTTTTAATGAGAATATCTTTAGATGACGTAGAAGTTTTGAAAGGTACATTAATTATTGTCTATTATATTTCAAAAATTTTCATTTTATTGTTAACTGTATTGCATTTTGTTCTTCTTTTAGCCAAAGATGAAAATTTAAGAAGAATTATGCGAGAAATGGAAACTTTAACGGAAGATGTAAATATTTTAACACAAATAGCCGATTTAACAACAGCCCTTCACTGTGGAAAAACAGCTCTTGAAGATTTAGTTCGTGAAATGTTATCAAACATTTCAAGGCAATTATCAGAAAGACAAGGAAGTGATGCGCAACTTTCATGTATGGAATTGGCATTGAAT
The DNA here is from genome assembly GCA_009617725.1 of Hydropsyche tenuis. Lineage (NCBI taxonomy): Eukaryota > Metazoa > Arthropoda > Insecta > Trichoptera > Hydropsychidae > Hydropsyche > Hydropsyche tenuis. The sequence goes on from VTON01000008.1 coordinate 2,822,026, forward strand.
ACAGCGTATGTATTTTATTTTATTATATTTGGAAAATTATAAAGATATAAACATAGTTGTTTTTAATAATAAATAATTTTTTTTAGAAATGGTATAGAAAATTTATCTTTTATATTTTCTAAACCAGAAAAACGAAGTAGTTGGGAAGAACAATTCAATGAAGCAAAACAAAAAATAGGTTCATAAAAATTCTATATTTGATACATTATCCAAAAATATATTTGTGAAAACATGTATTTTCCTTTTTATAGCCTTATCTGACGATAAAAGACCTGCACCTGAATTTGTGAGTTCTGTACCTATTAGAAAAACTAGAGCTGGACTTCAATTTACTTGTGCAGCTCCAACATTAGCAATAGGACCCAACTTCGTCAGAGATGTATGGGTAAGATCATTGAACATTTTCATTCATGATTTTCACAATGTATTTAGTTTTGAAATAAATGTCGAGTAACTGTAAAATATGTCCTCAGACTGTCTGTGAATTTGTTATTTATATTCATACCTCATCTATTTCAGGTGTGCAATAGCGACGGTTATGTTGGCCAGGTGTGTGTTTTGACGTTGCATCCAGAACCACAAGTCACATCATGTAACGGTGTTTGCAATGCGAGAATATTATGTGTCGCTTGTGTACCGCCACCTCCACCTATGAAAGTGTCATGTGGAAGTGAAATTTCATTATCTGGGTAAATAAATTTACTATAAATAATTAATCAGTAATAATTATTATCGTTATTACTATTATTATTATTATTTGTAATTTTCAGGGTTAATAGACAAAATTTTTCCAATAATAAGACTGCCATAAGTATATCTATACAAGATACTGATGAAGGGAATCAAAATATTAGGTTAGAAAGGTAACTTTTAATTTTTACAAAAAAATGTATATATTTTTTATTTTGGTTATGTATTATTTTTTATTATAGTTCTTCTTCAAGTGAAGAAGATGATGAAGGCTCTGTGGGTGATAATACAAATGATAGTTTACAAAATAATTCCAAAAATTGTCAAAACAATCTTAGTTCTCAAAATACGACAAATACCAATAATCAGAGCAATTCATCTAGCAACACAAATAGCTCTTCCAATATTTCAGTTAATCCTGTTATGAAGTCGAATTCTAATCCTAATGTAGACAAATCAGCCATGGGAATAACAACAGGTAAATATACATTTTTAAGTTGTTGATATGAAGTGAAAATTTGATTTGAAATTTTATCAAACTTATAGGCACAGCATCTCCCAAACAATCAATCGATGAATCCAATAATAGTAATCAACCAACAATGTGGCTAGGTACCGAGGATGGTTGTATACATGTTTACAATTGCTCTGATAATATTAGAATAAAAAAGAATAAAATCAAAATACAACATGGTTCAGCTGTTCATTGCATAGTGTAAACTTTTAATCATATTTTCTTGAATATATATTATAATTATACTTTTCTGAAATCTAAATTAATATTTTAGGTATGTCGAAAATAGAGTGTTCGTATCTCTTGCAAATGGTGATATTATTGTGTATACAAGAGAAAATGGTAAATCATATTCAATTCAAAGTATTTCAATAATAAATGTTTTTATAATAAATAATATTTAAAAAAATACATATTTCTTTATAGGGAGTTGGAATGAACAAGCAAATTTATGTGTTGGTACAGTTTCTTGTCCAGTTACAAAACTTATGCTTTCGGGAGGAAAATTATGGTGTGCACAGCATACAAATGTTAAAATAATTAATCCAAATACAATACAAGTAATTTGCAACATTATATTTGCTATACAAACAATTTTTTATTTTATAACCAACCAATAACAATAATTTTTTTAGGTTGAAGAAACATTTTCAGTTAGTTCCGATCCATCAAAACCAATTAGTCATATGGCTATATCAGGGTTAGGCGTATGGGTAGCACTTCATAATACTGCTTTTTTGAAATGTTATCATGCTAATACAAAAGAAATGTTAACTGAATTGAACATTGCTCCTGCTGTAACAAAAATGCTTGCTGGTTAGTGTAATTTTTGTAACTTTCGTAAATTCTTGTTACTTAGGATAATTAATCAAAAAATACATTTTATACTATTTTTATTATAGGCTGTGATGATATAATTCGTCAGCACAAAGCAGCATGTTTACGTGTTACATCTTTGATGGCATGCAGAGAACTTTTATGGGTAGGGACAAGTGCGGGGGTTTTATTAACAGCTCCCGCATCTCCCCCAAGACCACCTGCACCACCAATTTTATGCGGTATTATCAAGCTTTTCAATCAAATCTATGTATTCTTCAAAATGCATTTTATAATTATATTTACTGTAATGCAGGCATTCCACAAGGCCATACAGGACATGTCAGATTTTTAACAGTTGTAGAAACAACGTCACCAATAGGAACTGCTTCGACGAATTTTACAACAAACAATCAGAAGCAGTCTGTTTTGCGTCGTTCTATTCATTCCCCAAATAAATCTAAAAATTCGAACGAATCCTCAACTTCAGGGCAATTGTTAGTTATTTCTGGAGGTGATGGTTATGAAGATTTTCGAAGTTCTGGTGTATCTGAAGTAGCTGGTAGAGAAGATTCCACAAATCATCTTTTACTTTGGAGGGTTTGATCTTACCAAATAGTATGTTTATAATATGTATTTTAAATTGTTTTATAATCATTTCCATTATGATTTTGTTAATTTGTGTATTATATATATGTATAATATATAAGATTTAAATGGTAATCAGGAGTGAATTTCGATTGTGTTATGAATTAAGCATAAATTTAATATTTTAAATTATTAATGTGTAGATAATTGTTAAATGTCTTAAAGTAATATGAAGAGAGGAGATGAAATAGTTGAAATAACTATTTTGCTCATTTCGTAAGTGAGATGTTAGATCAATGGGTAAAACTAGAAAAATTATAGACAAATTATTATATATTTTTAAAAATTATAAATGAATTTTAATACATATGTTAATTATCAATTATCAATTGATCTTACGATCAATGTTGATGTCAAATTCCCTCTTATGATTTTTTTTAAAACTAGTTTCCACGCTTGAATTATATATGTAATATTTAACAAATGAGGGGATCTACTTGATTTGTGTGTGCGAAGAATAATTAAGTATCTTTGAATGGTGCTAATGAAGTCATCAAAATTATATGCATTTTCATCAATTCATTTCAATTGCATTGCATTTAAAATTTGTTTGTGTTTTCTAATATTGTGCCTGGTTTCACTGTTTTCAAATAATCAATGTTATAAAACTTTATGTGGAGTATAATTAGCAAGAATACCCAAATTTAATTTTTTTTATAAAAATCAGTTTGTATCACTGCAAATAATTAAAATCCATATATGTACATGAAAATGGTTTCAGTTTCAAAATTTATAATATTGTGATTTGAATACATTTTTAGTATTTGAAATATGACAGTATTAATTATTTTTTCTGACAGTAATAAGCTTTAATATGTAGATTTATTATCTTTAATAATTTAAGATGATTAATTTTTATGAAAGGCACTGATTTTTATTTATTAAATTTAATTTAGCAATAACCGTCAAATAAAAATAATTTATGATTACAAATACAGAATAACCGAATTCTTATTTATACTTTCGAGTTTTTTATTTTAGGCTTCCAGTAGGTTGTGAAAATAAGAGCATTTTCAATGCGCAAAACGTGAAACATGTGTTTATGTATAGGAAAATTCATGCAAAGGTATAAAACAAAAAAAAATGTTATTTCTGTCCTGGGCGGAATTTTGCACAGTGCCAATTACTTTTGTGAAACACTAATATAAATAAACATATTTAAAATATCAATTTTATTATTTTACATTTAAGGAAAGATGAATTATTCAAATTTATTTATAGATATGTATTATAATACTACACTTAGATTATAATTATGTGTGATAATAGAGTTTTAAAAAGGAGGTATGTTTATAAATAATTTAAATATATCAAATTAAAAAAAGGTTCATGCGTTTTCTTAGCACTCTAATTGTAAATGAATTTGGAATTCAAATAAAACATTCAAATATTTGGATATCAATTTTAATATCTCATTATTTTGTGAAATCATCTTGTCATTCTAATTCTTAACAAAATAACATTTAAAAACAATAAAACTTATAATTTTGAAGGAAAAAAATATATGTATAAAAAATATATATAACTGTGGAAATAATCGAACACAATAGGTGAACAATATTAATAAAAGTTGAAAATTTACATTTCATAATTTAACAACTTATTGCACGATAAGTTTTTTTTTTCAAAATAATCTCTTAATCATATTAAATGTACATAAACAATAACAATACAATGGTTTTTTGAAATTTCATTGTAATAAATGTTATGAAAAAATCGTCTATGCTATTATAAATTTTAGTACCTATATGATACTTTTTTTTAAAATAATTTATTCAAATACTCAGTTGTTGTGGAATAAAGAAAAATACAAAAAAAAAATAAAATATGAAAAAAACTTAACAAAACCATTGTATGTTCACTGTTTAAAATATGTTTAGAAAAAATGATAAATATATAATATTTATTAATGGAACAAGTAAAAACATTTTGAATTTGATTATATCAAACTAAACATAGATATACTTTTATTTAAACGAATGCATAATACCAAAATTTTATGACCAACTTCAATTGTACAATTGTATAAGTCAATACAATTTTCAAAGTAAGTAAATAAAATTTATATAAATAGTCTACCAGATTATCTATGGCTTAATTATTTAAATATAATTTATCTTACAGTGAAAGCTTTACACTTACAAAGTACTACATAATAACTAAATTTATTACTACCACAATTTAAATACATATTAATTTTGTGTATAGAAATTGGCATCATCTGTCGTTATCATATTTATTTACACTATGATTGTATGTATGTATGTAAAGTGCACATTAATTACTAAAACGTTTATAATACTGCAACCAAAATGCCCATGACAAATTTTATATTTACTAACGACCTAACCAAAAAATGGTCATATCAGTTATATTTATAAGTATGTACAACAGAGGCAACACTCTGTAAATGGAAAATTGCTTTGTACATAATATAATATAATAATAGATAAAGAAAATATGTATTAAAGATGCTATATTTCAATAGTAAAATAATATTTCTATCGAGTATCATAGACTGTCATTATTAGTCTACAATACTAAATATGAACAATCACAATATATCATAGTCTATCGATATTAAATGTAATAGTTTTTTTATGAAGGAAAATATCAGTAAAATTCAGTTTTACAAAATAATTTCAAAAGCTTATTATAATACAAGTGTATGGACTTTTATGCAAGTCTAGTCATATAAATAATCAGAATCACAAAATATCAATTGAGGAAGTTTAATGATTTTGTTACCTAATTCATTAAATTCTAATGTATGAGAATTATATTGGCACATTCATCTATAAACACATTCTTCTGGTTTGTTGCATATTTATTCAACATTCAACCTGTTAATATGTCACGGCAACATCATTTCTATTTTGATTTGAATTGACTGCATGGATAAAAATCAAATTAAGAAAACTATAAATCCTCATAAAACCCTTTTATGTAATTGATACACACACCAAACATCTGAACAACATGTAAGTATTTATCGCCAACATACAAAGCTTATATGACTGAAATCATTTTGATAGATTATATTATTATTATGTATTCTTAAAATCTAATTATTATATTAGAGAGCGAATTTCACAATTCATTCGAAGAAAGAGAGCCCTATTTATTATTAAATTTGGTATGTGTGCTGGTATACAGTCAATAGATAAAATAATTGAATCAAAAATGAGTGAAAGTTATAATACTTTTTCACTTCACTGAACTATTGAATTGATTTATTTTTATTTGAACGATAATCCTAAATGCTTCATTTAAGTTATATTGAACGATAAAAATAAATGCAAAAATTTTTTTAATTATACAGGCTAGTTTTCATGTTTATTTTACAATGGTATACATTTTAAAGTTGTCATTTCAGTTTGAATAACTTCATTTTAATTATCGCATCAAATTGAAACAATTTATACATGTCAAGTAATGTTTCAATAGTTAAAAAAAGAGTATTATTTTCAAATTCATTTAAAATATCTTACTAATAATAGTAAGTCTAAGGAATCGTCGATTCTTACATTTAAATAAATATTTAACAATAATTATTGACAATATATGTATAGTGGCGTTGCCTATGTTTCATGAGGTTATGCATACAACAACCTAACACACACACATACACACTAGTATGCGATATACATATTCATTATATTTATATTTATTTATAAAAAAACTGATCTACATTAGACTATGACGTCGTGGAATACCAGTTGGACGAGGGTGGTGCGGCTTTGGCAGTCGGATGGTAGAGGTGAAAACCAGAGCCACTAGGATAAAACTGAGACTGTTCCAAAGGAGCAGCATACTCAAGTGCAGAATATACTTGAGGTTTTAGCGGCAATGGTTGGGCTGGTGATTCACCAGTAGCTAAGTAGCCATGCCTCAGTGATTCTGAGTACTGTCCTTCGAAACCAGGATGTTGCTGTTGCTTGTCTCTGGGTGAAACTGACCCTGGAGGAGTCATAGCTGAATGATAGTCCATTGAATATGCTGGTCCTCCATATGTTGATACTAAATTTTGAAAAGAATCAGCATTCTTTTGAGCATGTAGAGCTATGAATTGGTCACCGTAAGCTGAACCCTCGCTTCCTGGAGGTGTAGGAAGTGGACCTGCTGGATGAGGATGGGTATGCGGATGCGAGTGAGGCGGTTGTCCATGACCTGCTGCCCTTATTACGCTTTCGCGACTAGCATACAACTGTCGCAAGAGAGCTGAAGCCGGAAGACCAGGAGCACCGAGCTGATGATGGGCTCCAATCCACTGAATTGTCGATTTGTGCTGTTGCTGTTTCAATAAAGTATCTGTAGAAAAGTCAGTAGGTTGATGAGTGGTTGGAGACCCCGTCTTGTTAGCACCCATCACTGTTGAGGGTAAATGTTTAGACATAGCGTTTTCTAAGTCTTTTACCGAGGCAGTGTCAGTTATGATTTCTTCTGGAGGCGCCGGAGCTATTTGAGGACTTGCAGGTGCTGCTGGTGGTGGAGGTGAAATGGATGATCTGCAAGACAACTCGGTGTCCTCTGGTGACTGTTCAGTTTCTTCATCTTGCTGGAGAGCCTTGCGCTTTCTGGCTCTCCTGTTCGATTGAGCAGGAGTAGCCGACTGAGGTGGAGGGGCAGGAGGTGCGGGTTGAGGTGGTGGTGGAGGTGGAGCTGGATCGGGACCAGCAGGACGGGTTCTAGGAGAAGCTGGTCTTCCTCCAGATCTGTCAGGTCCAGCGTCTGGAGAACCTTCTCCAGGTTCACCTCCACTTTCCTCTCTCTTAACACCTTGAACGCCTTCTTCTAACTGGCAACAGTCCATTATCAAATTCGCATATTCTCTCCCACTATGATGGATAAAATAAATATGTTACTGTATGTTCATGAATAACATGAATTCAAATGAAATGTAAATGCTTACCTAATAACATAGTTTACACATATAATGTTTTGCTCCTCTGCATTCTTCGACGAACAAACTACTGTAGCGCAAGTTTGAAGCCATGTATAGCCTCCTGATTTGTTCATTAATCTGTAGTAATGAGTCAAAACTTGACCTTTGTTTATCACTGAAAAAAAATAAAAAAATAAAATACTTATATATATTACGAGTACATCTTTCAATGGAAATTTTGATTTTTACAATTTTTAAATGATTAGTATTCTCATAGCACAATCTATTTTCTAAAAAAATTGCGCAATTAAACCAACACAATTTCCCGGCTCACTTATATTATATAACAGTCGCAAAATACCATTACCAAAGCTGTCGATCGTCAATCAATGCCTAGGTAAAACACATAGCCTACTATCGCCAATAAATTCCACTAACGACAATCGATTTTCCGAGACATCTCCACCGTGGAATTTACGCGACCGAATCCGCAAACCTAAAACAGCAACAATCTATACTAAAAAGTGCGACCCTGGCTCGGAATGTGTGCCAGAGGCGTCGAAATCCACTGGATTCCACCAGGATTTCCATTATTCTTCGTCAGCGTTTGTGATGCAATCGTCTCGGCGATCGGCATGCATACAAAGTCGACGGTCAGTTTTCTTTTATTTCGCGCCCGAGCTGCTTAAACTGTAAATGAATCCATTAATATACCGGCGAACTCGAAAGTCGAACTCGAGCGTCCTTTTTTGCCGGCGCGCGAAAGTAGACCGTATTTTAAATATATGGCCGTGGCGATTTCTTTTTTACCGATATTGAAACGAAACTCTGGCTCGATATATATTTTCTAGAGCCGTGGACAATCGGCGCTCGTAAAAGTGTCGTATATCGTTTGGGAAACTGTGCTCGGTTTAGTATACGATTCGTCGGAGTGACCAAACCGTCGATTGTCATTCGCGGCTCGTCTTCGCGTCACCAATCCATCGGTCAACCGATCACGTACGTCCAATAAAACAATTCAATTTATTTTATATACACGGTGGAAGTGTTCATTGTTTTCGTATCACCAGGGCTGGTTGGATATTTTTCGATAAAAACATATAAGACGCAACAATAAATCACCTCTCAATCGGGAGGTCGAATATATATTTGGAGGAAAAGAGAATTGTTGGACGTGCGTCCGCCTTCAATATTTCTTTGAATATTTTAAACGATTGTATAATATTACAGATTAAGTTTTTTTTTTAAATTAAATTTTTGTAAATGTTTAGATATATTCATATGTATAAATTGAAAAACACGGCAATTTTCCTTGAATATACAAATTTTCTTTGAATTTATTGAACAAACAAAAACAATTCCTAGAGAAAAAAAAATTCATTGGAAAAACCACGAAAATATTTAAATTTTACAGACGTACGTAATAATTAGATCAAGGTGTCGAGGTTGTTGAAATCGTATTCGACACGTGAGGACGCATCCTTGTCATATCCTTGTCGGCGTGATAACGCATTGCGCATCTTAAGGTGTTGTATTCATTACAATATATATTATAGTTGTTCGCCGATACTATGATGTGTTTTATATTTAACAATCGAGCATGATAATCCTAATCACGATGTGCGAATTAAATATGTGTCGATACGTGTCGGAAAAATAGAGACAATGCGCTCCGATTCACTTATCGTTATTCAAATTTATTTAAATCAATCGTCCGTAGAAGTGAGATCTCGTTGCGAATATCATGTAGATTTATTATTGTGTATGACTATATTATTACTGTAAAATAATTGAAGGATGATTCGGGATAATAAAATGTCGCTATCATCATTATTTATAGGAAATCGACTCGCGCCATGATATAAAACTTTTAAATTTTTCAAGATAAGTTTATACATAAAATATTTAAACGATGTTTATTTTATTCATCGTATGCTTCAATTTAAATTTATCGTCTCAAGGTGTGATATTTTCTTACGTATTTGTGAATTCACAGAATGTATTACAATTACATCGATCGGAAATACCAAGAATACTAATCAAACTGTGGTTTTCAAAAAAAAAAAATCGAACAAAATACTCACAATCTACATGACATTTTCTAAGTTTGTTGGCATCTTCACCGTGGCACAAGGCATATAAATTTTTCCCCGTGAGCTCTTCGGCTGTGTAATCCAACAAATCTGACACTCTGAAAAATACAATAGAACAATTCAAATATCATCCAATGTAAAATTTAATATTATTTAAAACAAAAAAGAAACTCACTTTGGTTCACAATGAGCTATTCTGAAATCAAAATTGATCCTAGTCACAAACATATCAGATTCCAATCTGATTTCATGAACCGAAGGTGGAGGTAGTGCAATAGCCAAAGCGACCATTCCCAAAAGAGGTGGTGGTGCTTTTCGACTATGTGAAAAACTGTATTGTGGTCGCAGCCTGCACAACATCAAAACGACCTGTCGAAAAAAATAACAATATAACTCACGATGACTAAACAATTATTCGAATACGATGCCGTTATGTTAATAACAATAGTTGCTAATGAATCACACTCCGTCCATCTTGGGACGGCTCTGTGTTTCAATTTGCGTACGTTAACTGTTCTTCTATTTATTTCATTACAATATAATACGAAATCAATTGAGATCCACAAAACAGGATGTTCAAACTGCAACAATGCAAATGCGTTTCGTCCATAAACAAGAACGACGTTCCTTATGTGTGCGCACTATTGCCATCCATTGGGTCAATCACTATTTGTAAATGAATCGTCTGACTTCATTTGAATGAAATATTTGTCAGCTTATTCGGAATACAATATGATAGTAATTAATGTTATCTGGTTATGAAATGTTTGAAGGATTTGATCATAAATATTTCTATAATGAATTCAATATCCATCAAAAATGTAATTATTAAATAAATTATTTGATTCACATTGTTCTCTATCTTATTCTTCCCCTAATCAATTCGAACTTTAGCATACTGAGGAAATGGTTAGCAAAAGTTCTAAAGATGTCTATCTCTGGTTTAACTGCTTTCGCTCGTGGACGGAAGGGAATCACGATCTGGTAATACTTTTTTTACGACCGAATAAAACCTAGACACAACGGGCGCAAATGCTAATTTAACTTTACGTAACGAGAAATTTTTACCGCGCTTCAACACCGTCGGAAAAATCGTAAAAATAATGTGACTTTACTTTTGAATATTTCAAGTGCTCGTCGACAGTGTATCGTCCGCTATACGAGCTTTTACGGTCTCGTTGATTTGTACTTTGCACAATAAAATGAAGAATGAATATTTCATGACATTGCGAATTCTGGTATATATCGCAATAAAATACAATATTGTTCTTTCGACGAAAATACGAATTATTCAAAATTAAACATCCTTGTACTATTTAGATTCATTATATAATTTTCGAGTATTTCTGCATGATGAGAAAAAATAGATAGTCTTGTTCATTAGATATTTATTATATTTGATACAAAAATCGCTTTGTGCGATTATCAAAAAAGAAAAACTGGACCGATTCATCCAAGTTCCAAACCATAATAAATTTATCACCAAACCATACAGATGTCGCTACGGAAACGAAACGGGTAAAAACCGCCCCGGGGGCGAAATTCGCGCGCTTTTCGCGAATACCACCGATCGCAATCTTAATGAGTCTCCGGCGAAAATTACCAGAGCAATCGGGAAAAGGCCGTTCGTTAAAATTAATGCCGTCCCGAACCGATAATACAACATATAATGTGATATAATGCAACGGGGTAATAGTTGCCGGGGCAATAACGGATTGGCGCGAACGAAACTTTCGAAGCCACGTACCGCGTATCTCTATCTGTCCATCTGTGCGAGATTATGCGAAAATGGGTCGTTAGATAAAATATTGTTCATTATTGCCTCGGTCGAGAGAGCGGCCCTTGCCCCCTTTTCGGATCGTTGAAATATAGCCCGAGGACGTGATGGTCTTTATCGAATGCGATTCGGATTGTGTATTTTGCGTATAAAGTATAGCTTCGTATAAATTTCGGATTTTGTAGGTTATTTACGGAATGTGTTAATAAATATTTAGATCGGCGCTGGGTAATTTTAATGAGCGGGTACACAATAAACCCGTAATAAATCAAGGATTTTATAAATATTCGTGTAAAAATAATTCGTTCGGATTGTGCACGTTTCGCTCGTTCGAGCTTTGCAAATTTTCTTTGTGATATAAAACATTGAAGTGCATATTCCGCGATTTTATTCGTGCACAAAACTGTATCATTTTCTTCGATTATCGACAACATTTGCAACACTTTTGAACTTGGAATCAATCACGCAATGCACTTTTGCGGTGTGAACGTAAAGTATGAAGAAAACTTTGCGGTAAAGATACGGCCGATTTCTCATTACTTTGAAAACAAAACAACAACAAAATCCGTCTATATAGTTGTGCAAATTGTTGCTTTCTTTGCGGGGGAAACGGAATAGTATAGTGTTCTTGTGCCACTATGTAACGATAATAACTATATCGACCACTACCGCAAAGAAAATTTATACACAATAACAATTCAACGTAAAGTAAAATGTACATTTTTTTTCAACTCACCCGATAGCCTGATGATTTAAAGTGACATCCACGTTTGGTGAGTGTCGACTTCATTCGAACACAAAAAGCTCTGTCCATGCCCCTATACAGAGAACTGCTTCCGGCCACCGTCATTTGCGCAGACACTGTGGACAAGGGAAAAACTATTAAACATATTTAAAGATGTTACACAAAAGGCCTTAATAAAAAATGAACAATAACAAAAACGATAAATCCTTTCGGATTGGAAGACCGTCAAATTTCGCAAGCGTGAAAACGCTTTTTTCGCACCGCGAAATCAATCGTAAACGATGACTTTTTCTCTCCATACAAAAGATGCTTTCCAAAAGGATTCGATTCAATTTTTTAGGCTTATTCGACCACATCGAATCATCTTCTTTTGTCCTACTATACTCCGCACATTATCACAAAATAAAACAGAAGCATGAAGAATTTTCCGTTCTTCAAATATTTCATATGAATCTTATTATTAGATCCATAAAATTGATGTATTCGATGTAACGATTATTCAATTATTCTAATGAGTCATGTAAAAATATAATACTGTATGTATGATTTAGAACAGAATGCATCGTTATAACTAAGAATGACAGACAAGCTTTCAATGTCTCTAATTACCATTGATATATTCAATGTTAACTTGAAGTAAATATAAAGCATTCCATTCATTATTCATTTGAATTTCAAAACAAATATGTTTCAATTTTTGCGAAGTTAATAATATTTTAAATATAAATGCATATAACTAGTATTTCTTTCAATCAGAATCTCGTTGTCGAAAAGACAATTTACGACCATCGGACGCTGTCATTGGTCTTCCAGAACGCGTTTCGAATCTCTGATGATGCAGTCCCTCATATATATTATTACGATGATGATGACGATCGTATGACGACGAAGAAAAGGATCTTTCCCTCTCTCGATGCGGTTTTTGCCCGTTCATAATTGAACCGCGATTACCATACTAGGCCAACCGAACCGTGCCCTTATAAAGACGGACACGAGCCAGACATGTTGCGCTGCATCGAAAGGGACTTTGAAATGATCAATAGATCATTAATATTAATCAATTTGTATCTTGGGATGGTCTCCTGAGGGGTGATTTTTAATTGCTGCATGTTTAAAATAAATTTGCAACTATGCGCTTTGTATAAAAAACTATAATTAACTAGAATTGATGTATGTATGGTTTTTGCGCTGAAAGGGTTTATAGACTTGCTGTTCGAAACCGTCTTAATAAATAATGTTAAATTAATTGCAGTTGGAATTGAAATGTATCTAACTAATGGCTATGACTACTTATTCATAAATGGACTGTAGCTCGTGCTGAAAAAAATACTTTGACGTGTAAAAAATGCGTCGTACGTACGGCTTTACAAATAAGGAAAAGTATGCATTTTTCTAAGGAATTGGTGTTATTTGTGAATAAAGAAATAAATTACTGAATATTTTGTTACGAAAATGACATAATTGAGTTCATAAATAGAGCTGGTAATTTTAAAATAGTTTCTAGTATTTAATACTAATTGATGCATAAGTATGTATGTTTATTAACATTTATCAAATGATTCATAATATGAATATGGTGATTGGTTTATGCTTACATGAATGCATGATTTCAAGTTACATAGAAACTTCAATATAGATTCCAATTAGTCGAATTACAAGATAAAAAAAAATGTACAGCATTCTCCAAGGTTTTCTTATAATTATTTAATAAGAAAATATTTTTACAAAAAAACAATTTCGAACTACACCCGTACCACACCTACTTATTTCATAACGAATTTACTCAACAGCGATCAAAATGAACAACATTTATAATCAAAACACATCGCAAATTAAATGCAAATAAATTTAAATATTAAAAAAAATATCATTTTATGCGTATATAATGGATAAAAATATAGGCTTGCGCCGTAGCCGCCGGTAACTCATTTGTATTGGCGGGGCGTTACGGCGAATCGATCCGACATTGTTATTCCTCTCTCCTACGAAGCCTCCGAATACAACAGCTTACCGGAAAAAAATTTCCCCGACATTTCCACATTTTTCACAAATACATTCCTTCCGCGAAAAAATATACACCTACTCCAGCTATTTTCGTGTCGAAAATAATTATACGCTCTTCATCTCCGAGCACAAAAATACGCCTCGAACATCACAAAAACGGACCGAAATATAATATTTTTCACACAATATCGAATCAAATTGGTTATTATATAGCATATATATCGGTAGATTTTCATAGTCAATTTAGTGCTAAGTACACATAATGAAACAACACAAACGTGCCATGTCCAAGATCGAAAAATCCTCGTACATTCGAGACGATATCACGGCCAGGACATGTGAGAGAGTGCGCCGCAGTTACGTGTCCTGTCTCGGAGTTATCAACAATTTTACTAGCGGCGACATTTTACACGTTTTCGCCGATCCGTGACTTGAGTGTGCTATCAGTTAGCTTCGTCTAGGTGTGATGTTCCTGCGGGATATACATATGTCTCGGGCCAGGTCTTCTTTAGTCTCGGGCCGAAGAAAATACTAGGCTTGTGCTGGTGTGTGTATGCGGAAAAGCGTTCCTCGGAAACAATATCAGCTCCGTTCATCGTAGAGTTTATTGCTCGGGACGAAAATTTGTCAACTTGCAACAGGATATCCTGCCCATTATACGATACATAATACTGTAGTTGTGTAGATATCTTTTTTTTTAACGCAGGTTGGTAAACTTTTGTCAAATAATAAAATACATACGAAAGAAAAGTTTGATTCGAGAATTGAAATAAATGAATGAGTTTTGACAAATTCGGTTTTTTTTTCTATCTGTGGTTTCTACAATTATTATGGACAGGTTGTTGTTCCTGAATCGGCCTCGTGTGTAATGATTCACACGCTTGGATGGATGACCACAGGCAGGTTGTGGTATCTTCGGACAACCATTGACCATCGGTCAGTCACAACAGTTCTGCAGCCGATGGACACATTGCCAGGATAATTGGCGTCCGTTCTGCGGTATTATAGGTACAAACAAAAAAAAGTTCAACAAACCACCGGTGCACTTTTAATCCAAACCAGATACCGACTCGGTAGCAAGAACTAGTCTATAAATTATAAAAAAAATGATATATGTTTCAAAGAAGAGAAAACGTATCGGATTATAACATCATATAGTGAAAGATGTTTGACGTTTTGACGCCGTAAACGAGTGTAGAATTGTCAAATGCGAATGTGCGATTTATCTTTTTTAGATTGAAAAAATTCAGTTGGATGTTTTTACCGTAAAAAAAATTGGTTTGAAGTGAGTTTATACTGGAATAAAACGTGTTGTTGGAATCACAAATAAAACGAAACGTATCCAGAAGTCATTGTCACGTCGTAAATCAATTAATCGAAGCTTCTCTTTTTTAAACAAACTCGCTGTCGATCAAGAATTCCAACAAAATCGTTAAGTTTTCAATTATCCAATGCAACACCGTCGAACAAATCTTTTCAATCTTCCAGCGATTCTTAATCTGATTTAAAAATAAATATATATCCTGAACTTATCGTGACATTTCGTAATTTTAAATCAGAAATTAAAAAAATAAAAATCGTAAAAATTTTATTTTTTGAAGGAATGAAAACAGTATCATTTTATAAAAAATTATATTCCCAAACGCAAAATATAGTTGGAGAAGCTGCAGTAAATGAAAATCGCTTGATCATCTCGGCTGTAAAAGATGTGTGTCGGTCTCAACGGTCGGCATTCAACGAACTTTTGGTCTCCGACAATCGTTCCAATGCGGCACAACGCGAACAAAAACCCAGATCAGCGCCGACGTCAGTAAAAACCCCATCTAATTTGGCTGATAATTAATTATTTTGTGTGGAAGGAGACAGTTAGCGGTAGCACCATGTCGGATGGACGGTCGAGGTGACACCACAATACACTTCGTGACTTACAGAGGAACACCATTGTCAGACGCAAAGGCGATCGACTTTTCCATCAATAAACATTGTTATAGACAAGCCCGGTTCGCAAACAACAAAAATATATACATTTAGGTGAACAAAAATTAATTTTACCATCACAAAAGCACATTCCGAGTTTCGACCTTTTCAATACGGATCCTTATTTCGACAATACAATGGTCCATCCGGAGCAGTCACGGTAGCGTTTAATTTAATTAGCACCGCGCGTCGAATTCGGATCGTCGCTTATTGATTTTTTTCAGTTCGGATCGAGATCATTTTCAATTAAAACGATCGCATTCTTGATCCACTTATGTCATTCAACCGGTGCGGGGTAAAAATGTCGGGGCGCGTGAAATTCGTCCGAACACAGAACGAGGAAAAGAAAGGGCGTGTCGAAAGTGGACCGATCGACTTCTCGGTAAAGGACGAATGTTTCGAGATGTTTACAAATAACACTCGAACCCAGAAGGCAAAACAAATCGAGGATCGAAGTTGTAGAATAGAACGGCATTTTCCCACGGATCAAAATCAATAAGCCGGCAAAGACAAATCACGGTCAATGAAGAGCACCAATGAACCGTACCGTTTCTTCATTCATAAAATGGAAACCCATACTTTACATAAAAAACCAGTCCATTTTTTCAATCAGTGCTTGAATTTGTTTCGAAATGTTCTTTTTTGACGTCGGTCAGGAAGAAATTGTAATATTATTTAATCTAAAACTAGAAATTGAATAATCAAATGTAGTTTTGATAAAATGCAATGTTTATGAAAACAGTTAAATTTTTGGTGTGAAATTATTAGAAAAATTTGGAAAATTAGGATTTATTAGTGCGACACCGCACACTTTAGAGGTGTAATCATGCGAAAATTATGATGCAGAAAAAAAAAATCGGAACCAACAGCGTGTGTAATCAATCGAATTGCGGGGGACGCAAATCACCGTTGTGCGTCACCGATTTCACCGTTGATTGGCGTGAGAGTCTACCGCGAAAACAAAGAACCGGAAAATTTACACTCAATAAAAAAGATGGATACAGCGAAATGGAATTATGAGTCAATTCAATGTGGCAATTGAAGGTGATCTTAAAAAAATATATATTCAATATCAAGAATAACTTTCATGTCAAAAATTAACTCGATATAATCTAATAACGATACTTACCATCAGGGTTGTTGGTGCCGGTGTTAGGTGCATTCTCGTCATCAGGAGTGCTCGCCGGCGAGCTGACTCCTCCGCCACTTCCACCACTTCCGTTGCCCACCAGAGTCAATCCTAGGTGCTCGGCCACCTCTGCATGATCGGCTTGGTGTATGTAGTCGAAGATACTGCTGCCGGTCATTTCGACCTGAAAAGAAAAACGAGATTGAGTGAAACAACGACACTTTTGCATGCACCATAAGCGACGGTCATTGCTGCACGTCGCTTCGTCATAAAGCGACCTCCGCTTGATAATGTGTCGATTCGACGATTTTCCACGAAGTTGTCGTTCGACGATTTTCAATTCTATCCCAGGTCTTTCGTTTTTGTCATTATTCAAAGCGCGTGCCTTGTGAGAACATTTTTTTCACTCGCTCCCGACGAGGATTTTATCATTTCCTTTATGGTTTATACGGTTTACATTTTTATTGCCTTGCGCGCGCGTAGGCTCTTTGGCGGTTCGAATGAATGTAGTGTCTTAAAAATTATGCATTCCGTATTATTTTTCATTCGATATTACTTCTGTTTTGTATATAAAAACGATTATTATTCAAAACTTGTACGACAATATACGGTGAGCCGGTAGGAAATCGTTCATTGTCTTTTTCAATTCTTAGATCTGTGTGACAATATGGTAATAACCATAAAATATTATAAAATTTAAATATATAAATATATTTTATATTAATATAAAATTCTTAAAAGATCATATAATTTTACGATTTATTCTTGAATTTTCTTGCGAAATTATTTTATCAAAAATTCCTATCACATTCAAGTGCACCATGCACTTTCTCACTTCATTATATAATATTAATATAACTACCTTTATTTAATTAAATATGAAGATAAATTATTCTTTCGACTATTTTATATCTTATTCATCAGCATCAACAACTCAATAGACCAATCGAATACATAAACCCATAATCCTTCATTCATTCAAAACTCCCAACTCAAATTAAAATCCTTCTGCGAAATCACACGAATTCATCATAATTTCAATTTAATATAAAATTCTCAAAAGATCACATTTTCATGATTTATTCTTGAATTTTCTTGCAAAATTATTTTATCAAAAATTCCTATCACATTCAAGTGCACCATGCAATTTCACACTTCATCATATAATATAAGTATAACTACCTTTATTTAATTAAATATGAAAACAAATTATTCTTCCAACTATTTTATAAATTCATCAACATCAACAACTCAATCATACACATAAACCCACAATCCCTTATCATTTCCATTCCTATCTTCCTTATCCCTATCATTCATTGAAAGCTCTCAACACCAATCAACATCACACGAATCCATCAAAACCCACATCGCCAACATCCAGCATCCGATAACCGCGGGATTAGCCCATCCGCGTAACTGTCAGACGACATCTTCTACGGCCGACGTGAGGCTTCTCCGTACGTGACGTTAACGCTTTTCTACGGCGCCTCCGACGGCCGAGGAGAAGTCGGCGTCGGCGTCGCTGTTACGTGACGCCTCGTCCATGAATGAACAGTACCCCGATGCGCGTACGTCCTCAAACTACGTGCTCGAAGACGATGGTCACGAGCGGGGTGGTGCAGGGTGCGTTTGGGTGCACGTATAGGAGGTTCGATGTGAATGAGAAAATTAAATGATTTTTAAGTGTGATGTTGAACGTGTCAAGAAATTTTTTTTTGTGAGAAATGGAAGAAATTTCGTATATTATTATCTTTTTAGTGCCATCTAATTTTTATTCGAAATTGTAATATTGAAAAAATATTATTTTAATAATCAAATCGATAATATAAAATCCGATGCTGAACGTGTATCAAGAAAATTTTCTTTGGTGAGAAAAGGAAGAAATTTTGTATATTATTATCTTTTTAGTGCCGTCTAATTACACAAGTATGCATGGGTAAAATTGTCTGAAATTGGATAATTATTTCTTATAGATTTCGAGGTGCAAATTAACGGAAAAATAATTAAAAAATCTATCACGTACGGTTTTTTTAGAAATCTTAATAAATTTTACCCAAATACTAAGCTGCTATTATAAAAATTCTCACTTTCGGTATCTACTTTACTTAAAGATAGTTATCAAAAATATGTAGTAAAATGTGAATCAATGTTATTTTAAACGTAATTTAGTAATTGAAGGTGATAAAATAAACGTAGTTTGTTTGTCGGTAAGAGATTAGTTTATTTTTCAAAATCTTTTCTTTCAAATCTTTAAGGGGTTGTACCACTTTTCCGATCGAAAAAATAGGTATAAAAATAAATAAAAAATTCACGCAGCTTAACGGATATAAAATAATTTTTATTTTATACACATACATAGTAGTTTTTATGAATAATTAAAAATAATAATGAATAAAATATAAAATAAAAACGATTTAGATATGAGGCATCAAATAAGACTCTCTTTTGAAAATCTGGTGTACAAGATATCTCGAGATCTACTTGACCGATTTTGTTAATTGGGTTAATTGGGTGACCAATTTTTTGATTGGGTGCCATGTTTATAATAGACAATTTTTTTGAACTCAAAATTTCGATAAAAAAAGGATTTTTTTATGTTCCTTATATCTAGAAAACCTTACGTGATAGAAAAAAAACAAATACCATATTCGAATTCATCACCCAAAAATTATTTAATATAGATACCTTTCAAATAAACAATTTTTAAAAAGATCAATTTTGCCTACCTGTGTTATTATTCGAAATAGTAATATTGAAAAAATATAATTTTAATAATCAAATCGGTAATATAAAACATTCAATAATATTATTTTCTTTTGTTCGGTCTTGGCGGATCAAGGTTTGTAGATCGTGGTTTTGAAAAAAGTATAATGAGAATGTATGCGCTTTGAGATTCGTTGGATAGTGGGTATATGTTGATAGTAAAACTAATTTGTATCATACCCTGCTCACGTATGCTTGTTTGAAGTGTAGGATGTGTGCTCATGAAAATTGGCTTTTCCTTGTATAGATAAGCTTGTGACGTTTTGTGTTTAATTTGTGATTGATGTTGCGTAATTTGGTAGTATAATTTTTATGAATTTATATTATTTTATTCAACAAAAAATATTGGATATTTTCTTAAAAATGTTTTATGCTTCGAGGTTGATGTTTGTTTAATTATTTTATGAATTTTTGTATTCAATTTGTAGCCGTAAACGTTGTTCACATATTAATCATTTATAATAATTTGTATTCAAAAGTCAGATTCGTCTCGTACTGCTTAAATTCGGTGATCCTATCTCGAAAATTTATTGAATCTGAACAGCACCTCGCGCATTCAATATAATAAAGATCATATTGTTGTCAACACCTTTGAATTTTAAATAAGCTGGCATAAACAAAAAGCTTTCAACAAATATATTTTTCTAATGGAAAAAGTAGAACTTAAAACAGATAAAAAACAATTATAACTTTTTTTGTGTATACATATTTTAGATTCCCACTATTTCAAAATAGAATCGATAGGATAAATTTTGAATGCTGAGCTTGTATACGAGTTGAACGCGTCGGATCGTCGATATTATCGCGTCTTCCTGGTCGACGACGTCGGCGTCCACTACGAATATTTTACAAAGAGAAAACGTTTCCTGTCCACGTAGATATATTTTCTGTATAAAATAAAAATTCACAAAACATCCCAAACAGCATACAAATTTTTTTCAGCAATAAACGAGTTATGAAATAATAAAATAGCTATTTATTTATATGCATTTTCGATTACATAAATATTCAACGAGATTATTAATAGTTTAATTTATTTCAAATTTCATACAAAAAATTTAAATACCAATAAAATTTGAATACATTTTTAACAATTTTTTAATCACCGAAAAAGCTATGACACGCAGGAAGTCATCAAACGTTGCAGCCGTGCAACGCAAGACAATGAATCGTCAACGACCTCGCGCTATGGGAAACTTTTCGCTTTAACATATTCAATCGTCAACTTAACATTCTTTCGACGACGCATCCTCCCTGTACGATTCCAAATCGATTTTACGAGCCCTCAACATTGAATCGATGCACCGATCTGGTGCATAGAGGCGCCAGCATGCACTTTTTTTTTGAAAAATTTGCATTCGTGACGCTTGTGCTGTAGAAAAAAAGCGCATAGGAATAGTCAACTAAGAGTTGTTTGTTAATGAAATAGGTGTGTCCTTTCCTAATTGGGTGTCGGTATGGAATTTCGGTAAGTATAGTTGAGGTTGTACATTGTGGTTGATTACCTCTGTTTCGTATGCACTAACCACGATTGGCATTCAAAGCATATTGCGCGTTCCCAACTCACCTGCCTTTGATGTATAGTGTAGGCCGATTCGTGTGTATGTTCTCATGTGTGTGTTTACGAAATTAAACTTGTGTCTTATTTGCATTTTTATTATATGTGAAATAAATTTTCTACTGTGCACTGTTTTATACGTACGGTTTTTTATTCGTATTTCCTAGAAAACGAGGTGCAGGATTATAAGTATGCAATGTTCGTACACATACTGAATTCGATATTAAGTCAAATGTTTTATTATATACTTCAAAAGTGATATAGTTGATGAATATATCATATTTAAAAAAAATTATAACATAAATTCTTAGAAGACTCAATAAAAAAATCATAAAATTCCATCAAAACGACAAACATACTATACAAACATACGTTTCGATCGCAAAATTGAAAGCTTCAAACGGAACATATACGTCGAATTTTCCGACGACCAAGTTCTCGCATAACGACGCAACTTGCGAATTACGTGAGAACGGCAACGGCAAACTCGACGCGGAAAAGACGGAACGACCGACGGGAAGAAGTACGGGCGGGGACACGTACCCAGTCGTACCTAGTCGTC
This sequence comes from Hydropsyche tenuis, assembly GCA_009617725.1. NCBI lineage: Eukaryota > Metazoa > Arthropoda > Insecta > Trichoptera > Hydropsychidae > Hydropsyche > Hydropsyche tenuis. The sequence goes on from VTON01000008.1 coordinate 2,844,190, forward strand.
CCTAGTCGTGGATATATACATACCTAGGTACGAGTGTGGAGGAATATAATACGTTTCGCGCGTCGGCTGCTGCACTTTTACATTTTAAATTACGAGCGACGACGACGTCGTAAAACGTGCCCGCACACCTCGGCCGTTGGGGATGGATGGCGAAAAGTGTTATTTCATACGTATAAGGTTATATATTTTGTATTAAATCGTTCTTTTTTTATACTTGGATGATTTTTTTGTTCAGAATTTATCGTAAATTTGTGATTCGAATGATTTTTATAGTATATCGAAATCATTCAGATTGAATTAAAGTGATAATAAATGTTGTTTCAGTGAAATGATTCATTCAAATCAAGGAGCAACATCCTACGTATTATCTAAATACAATCAGCATATCAAAACAATCCGAATTTCCAGCGTTCGTGGAAGACGAACGACGCCAATTTCCACGAGCGGGCGGCCATTTTCCGCGGCAGCCATATTACAATATTATAATATAATAATATACGGGCGTAAACAGGAACGAGACGAGGTCGAGGTCCTCGCAGGGAACACCCACGGCATACACGTATAATAGTGTATTCGTAGAACATCAGCAGACCGTGGTGGGTGGGTGTTGAGGGTTGAGGCACGCACGTGACCCGCATCGGGCACGCGCGACCCCCACGTGACGTCACCTGGAGACCACACTTTCGAAAGTCTTCCAGATCCAGAATATAAATATTTTGGTTTGGAATATATTTGGAGTTGTGTTGGAAATCAGATTGAAGGTATTGTTTTAAAAATTAGGTTTTTTAAGAGTCGATTTAATAAGATTTTCTGTATATTTTTTTCAATTGAATGTCGATACAATTTTCATTGGAATATTAATAATTGTTTTAGATATATGATTGATAAATATTGTTGAATTATATAAAATAAATCGAAAAGTGAGAATATTAAATTTTCGGCTAACAATTTATATTGAAAAAGCGTTACGATCCCCTGTTTCGTAAGCGGGCGCGGTTCGCGATCAAGTTTAAGAGGATTTTATGGCGAGTCCGGATTTTCACATGAAAAATGAACCGGAGACGTGAGCCCACGACTCGGAATATCTTTCCGGGATTACGCTCCAAACTTCCACAACTTCCCTAAATCTGCAAAGCCTTTCCATTGTGATAATCCGCGCAAGTTTTCCATACGGCGATTATGAGCTCACCTTTGCCTGCGGACTGGCTTACCGCCCGATCGCGTGCTCGTTAAGAAATTATTTTTAAATTGTGGTTCGAAGGTTAGACGTGGGGCAGACGTCTCGGACAATTTCGGGGAAGCTGACCCAACATTCTTGGCCATTTCGATTCGGGAAGCCGAACACGTATATTCGTTTACGTGGTCGAGGCGCGTAACCCGCAAAGCCGGACACACACGTGAACTACGTGTGCCGGTAGTACGACACGTATACGCTGTTAGACCGGAATTTCATACACTATCACTATAATTAAATCTCGGTTGTTTCGATTAGTTAATATCCGGTGGCGCTACCCGGTTTAATCCTGTTAAAATGTATAAGTATTGCGAAAAAGTGCAGTAAAGTGAATGTATTCCCGTATTCGAAATTTCAAATATTGATATTTTTTGTGGATATAATTTGCGAAAAACTCACCTGTGATAATCCTAAGTATATGGACACTGTTTCTGAAATGTATAGAAACCTCCCGTCCGCTGCTACCGAAAGCGCGAATCCGTCCAGTGACTGAAACAAACAAATAAAAAATTAGCAATTCAATTGGTTCTTTTTAATGCGTGATTGACTCATAAAATATATTCATTACGAAAAAATCTGTGTGAAAATACAATTCGTCAGAGTGACACGTTCACAATTGGACGTAGGAAAAATGTTAATTCTGCGGCCGTAAATTTAGTCATACGATGACTAATTTTTATTACGATAAAAATATATTCTGCATATGAATTCGTTTTGAAACAAATGTTTGTGTAGAAAGTTGTATAGAAATAATTTAATAAAACTTTCTTTGATTTTCGATAAATTTTACGTTTTCACCGCTAAAGAACATTTACTGTCAATTCGAAATTGATTATACTAGACATGCTTTGTATACAAACAAAAACATTTTTGTAATTTTATAGAAACGTTTTGTTGAATGTTAAGTATACTTTTTTATGATCAGAATTAAATTTTTCTTTTTAGTACAAGTAACGTTTTACATTTAACGATGCTGGTATTGGCACATGATAATATTATCAATTTTATTATATTTTTTAAACTAAAAGCGTTACGATAAACGCCCATATGTTCAAAATAAATAAAAAAAACATGATAAAATACATCAGAGTGAAATCTTCTGATCGATAATAGTTCGTGGAAGCCGCGTGCCAGCGTTGAATGTGTAACAAATCTCCGTCATGGATCGCCGAACAAACTCAGCAAAAAAATATGTATTTGATATATAATCATAATAAAGTGAATAAATTGAAGTAAAAAGTATGTTTTCTTCACCTTGAAATTCGTTAGATATCTCTACACGCTCAATAGAGCTTTTTCTGACTGCTCCAGTTTCTTCGTACGCACGCAGTGCTGTTTGCTTTACGCAAATTCCGCGTTTCGAAAACGCTCTTACCGTAAAATCGCCCTATTTCTCGACGATTTTTTATATGAATTTCATACAAACATAACCTTCGTTCGAATACAAAATGATTCTACATGAATAAAATCATAATTTGACGCATAAAATACGGAAACTCGCAAAACGCCAGCAACAATGTTTTCTTAGAAACTTTCGACGTTTACGTTTACTATTCAGTAACGAATAGTAATACTTAGTTTTTTTAATTTCACATTAAATAAAAACGTTTTAAATTCTACAAACATACTTAAAAAAATGGAAAGTCACTCTTTTTTGTATAAAGATTAAGTGTAATTCGGCGTAAAAGCGTCACACGTACACGCAGTATGAACCGTACCGCTACAAATGGAAAGGCGGTAAAAATTTGTAGTGGTCTCAACGATCAATCGGACATATTGAGCTATAATAGAAATCGAAGTCATCCTAAATAGATTTTATATGTCGTTCTTTGATTCGTTACGTTTTCGTTCTGTTCAGTTTAGATTTCCAACGACGAGACAACGTAACGAACGTCTCTCTTACGGTTCGTTTAATTTATCTTGTTTAAAAAGAAATTAACGTCACTTCTTTGTGTGTGATTTTTTACTTCTACTGATTCAAACACAAAGGAAAATAGAAGAAAATTCTTCAATTTTCAATAGACTCAACACTTTCAATTCGTTTCTCAAAATCAGCTGACTTTTGTCGAATAGTAAACCATTTAAAATTCCAATTTTCAAATTAGTAACATAAAAAAAATTTATATATCAATAGAAATAGCATACTGGATCTGTATCGATTGCAAAACTTATGTACGAATATACGATGCAAATTCAAATTATTTCGAATTGCGGTCGAGCGTTGGGAAACGCCGTAGTAGTTCGTCGTTTCGCGAATTGCACCATTTTCGTTTTTTTTTTTCGGAGAGACATTTTCAAAACAGCCCAGCAAAAAGAGTTCGCTTTAATATTATAAAAGAAAATGCACGATAAAAACCGCAAAATTAATTCGAGCACCGCGAAAAAATAAAACGAGATGACATAATTGTGGAGCGACGTAAGTTGACATTGACTTGCGAAACTATCGCAATTTCAAGTAAATGTTCTGTTGACAGTGTTTAGAAATTTCAATAGTAATTTATTTTCGACTGCGAAACTGATATGACGTTGCTTCAAAAATATTTCGATTTTGTATTGCATATATTTTATAAAAAAACTTGAATAGAAATTTATTTTATTAAATTATAAATGCTAAGCGTTTGATTTAATTGAAAATAAAACTAATTTTTTTCAAGCTTTTTATTAACTTGTTCTATTTTACTTGTATGAAATTGCCAAATTAATTAAATTAAAAAATAAAGAAATTTGCTCAAAGATGTAAGTATAATATGAATATGATTTTTTGGATATTGCATAACGGTGTTAATATTAGGATCGATGGTTCATATCCAAATTCGTTGACGTGTGCCACTGGCATTGCGGACGTGACTGGAGTATAACAAAAATCAAACGAAAAAATATGCAATACCAGGGTCAAAATCGTTGAACCAAAGAATGCAAAACAGAGACAAAATCATATTCGACTACGAAACCGACAGAGTCGAGACGCATGAAGAAAACGCAGAAAAAGCGCAACACACTGGCGTAGTAAAAACGCTAGACGAAAAAAATAGAAACAGCTCCCGAGTGTTATGTGTATGACAATAAACAAACTTATTTCATGCTCAGGCGATTCGGAAGCAAAAAACTTGGCCAACAATGATAATGATACATATCCAATTTAATGGTCGGTGATCAGACGGACGGGCGAGATGCTTGCGCAAGAGTCGCTCTCAACATCACCACCGCAAATGGACCTCATCATCGACATCAATAAGTACACATTCCTCGAGATGAACCTAACTTCAAAATCGACGATTCGAGAGATTATCAATCACAAAAATTAATCCAATCCAAACCACCGAATTGGGAACAACGAAATTATTACGAAAATCAAAGAAAACCAACTTTTTCATCGCAAAACGAACAAACGAAACCTTCAACACGGGCCATTAATCCTCAGTCGACAATGAAGCCCGTTATTTACGGGTGCTGTACCGTCGTCGGGCAGGTGCAGTCGATATCCGCGGATTCTAGATGCAGTCAATATTCGAACACACACGAATATATTTCGCAATACATATATATGAAATTATGTGGATGTATGCGCGTCTGTGTACGGATTCGCCCGGGCAACGAGCGGCCCGGGTTCGTGATACTCATTCGGGTCACGATCCGGCGGCCATTCTTCATTATCCCGACCCGGGGTTGGGGTGGCGGTCTCGGTGGGTGTTGGGGTGGATTGTGGGGATGAGGTGGTGAAAGACGACGTCGAGGGAGCCGAGTCGACGAGGAGTGTTTAACCCCGTGGAAGAACAACTTTCGCGGACAAAGGTGAGTCTGTGCGCTGTTACGTTGCGAATGATGTTTTCGATCTGATTTTTCATCGGTATGTTTGTTGAATAATGATTTAAGTTTCGAAATGTAAAAGAGAGAGTTAATTTATTTCGTTTATGTAAATATTTTAATGAAAATTATGCTGAAAATTTGTGATATGAATGAGAAAAAGAAAAATTAATATGGGAATATAAATCACCTGTAAAATATGTGTACCCTGATGTTGCTCGAACAACTCCAACGCTAATCCCGCTGAAGTTCGTCTAGTTTGAGCACCTGCAACAAATAAAACATCGTTCAAATTTTTCATAGCGTAAAAGTACATAGTATACGAACACGAACAACATTAATATGCGCACTCGCATCGGATCGATTCATTATCTCGACCTCTTTAGATGAGAGCCTCCTTTGAAGCGCGAAAGCCGCCTCGACTTTTGAAAACGGCGACCAACACACGACATCTCGCAGCAACAAAGGGCGTACACGAAGCAACACAACAACAACAATAACAGTGTGTATCAAAAGGGACTTGCTCCTTCGCATGTTGCGCGTGATTTGTCACATTTGTATGTAGGTACCGCGCGACAAGACAACGGATCAGTTAAAACGTGAGTTAGGACCGCCGCTCGACTTTAATTTATTCATCTTTCACGAACTGCTCGAAAAAAAAATTAAAAAGAAGCAAAAAAATCACTTAGGACTCGTGCTCCGGTAGTTACTGGAGATCCGAGCTTTTGGCGAACGCTCACGACTTCTCGGAAGTCATTTTCGTATCACAAAAGTGACGTTACACATTCATGAATGAAACTTCGACGGTCGCGTTATGCAACCCGGGCGAGTTTATTCAATTTTTTATTCGTCGGATCTTTTTTTTAACTTTTACGATGGTACATCAACGAAATAAATTGCTTCAAAAGTCGCCGGCAATCGCGAGCGCGGGATCTCCGCGCGTCCGAAATATGACCGGGTTGATCTTATCCAAGCATATATAAAGTTTATATGAAAAAATTATAATATAAAACCGCTTTGTTTCGTGCAATGTGAGCGCTGGCTCATCTTTATGCTACCTGTGATTCGGTCGCATCCTGTACAAAATCCAGGTAAAAATAAATCTATGCCATTTTCTCATATGCGTCTTCCCGGGAAACCGACGCCAAAAAGCGATAATGATATTCAAATTAGCCTCGAACGCATATATAAGTATATGCTTTTCCATTTCCTGTTTAATACGTTTTTAAATTCACTTTGAAAATATTCAATTAGATGATTACTACGAATAGATTATCTATGCTTGAAAAATTCTAAATTGAATATACATATGTATGTGTAATATAAAGAGAATGCAACAGCGATATATTTTTTCGGTTAATTAATATTGTTATCCACCCAATGTTTGGGGTCATATAAACGCAGTACAGTGTTATTAGCGTTTCGCACACGTGTCCCAACCTCATCTTCGGACCGATCTAGTATCTTAATGTACCATATCTCGGTACAAAAGTACCCACTCTATATGTAAATACTAACAATACGATAAACAACGGAAAGGTAACATTAGTCGTTATTAACCTCTAACCAACGTACGATCACCCTGAATGTGAACATGCATACAACTTATCCGCACTTGTATATAAATTGAATGTGAATAGTCGAATTATTTAAATTTTCAAATAAAAATATATATGGAGATAAATTATTTAAGAAAGTGTCCCCATGAATAAATCGAGGCTAATTCAAATTTAACACGAGCAGGTGAAATTGCATGTAGACGTTACAGAAGTAAACTTATATATTAGGCGAGAGATAGCGGTGTAATATCATTAGGGAAGCATTATCCTCACAAGGAGGATCATAAAGTAATCTTGGGGGTAAGATGCGTTATGCACCTATTAGCCTCGTACGGGGGACGAAACTTGTTCAAGATTGTGGCTCACGTATTAAGATAAATGCATTTTTAAACCGCAAACTCTTAAGACATCCAACGTTATTCTACTCTGTAACATCGCACGAATTTATAAGTCGTCTCTTCTTAACATTTCGGTATTGTTTGTGTAGCCCAGACAGGTATTTAATGTGAATTCCCTGCGCCTAAGCCCGCGTCTATGAATCATCATCTGAAGGGATTACCCTAGACTGGGGTGACAAAGTTAATCGTGGGAGCTTATTGGAAAAATGTCATATGAAATAAGTAAGCGTGGTCATGTTTAACGCCTGTCTATTTATAGTTTTATCATCTGTACTATGAAAAAAAATACTGAAACGTCTGTCCTCGCTTACACGATTAAGCCGTAAATAGCTTTATAGACACGTGTAAACAGTTTAATGTGAAACATATTACGCTCTTTTATTGTGCAGAAAAAATGTTTTATGTCTCATATGTGTAAGAAGTACCTATACGTTGCACGATTGACAATGCCCTAAGAGTTTTTCGTCCGAGGGAATTAAATGTCAATCTAACCCAAACACGTCTAAGTCACGGCGAATTAATGTTTGCTTAGACTTGATTATTTGTTCGAAGCAAACATTATCTATCTTACACTGAAAAAGTATAGGAGTCCAACTATATATTGTATTTTCATGTATCCGTATACGATAGACGTTTCGAAAGAAAAACCAATAAAAACACTTATCGCCTCATTATATATTCGATTGTATGTCGTTTCGCAATGTGTAACCGACAAGGTTGTATTGTGAAAAACACATTTTGACTTTAATGATTGTGTCGTGCAAAGGTGAAGAGAAAATATCGAAATGTAACCCAAATTTGCATCGTTCTGTTTATTTGGACTGCGTAAAATGTTGTGTGCAAAAAATACGGTTGTATTTCCAAAAATTAAATGTATGAAAAAAAATAAAACGTGCGGCCAGAAAATGTTTCGTAAGAGCGTTCGTGTTGTGTTGATTGATTTTCCAAGAGTTTTGTCCGATCGGATATCCCTAAGGTGGATGAGTTTTGTTCAAATACACACTAAAGAAGACCAAGTTGGCATTCTATTGATCAACTTTCACCCTTCACTTGTCGAATAATGAACTCTTTACGGTTATTTTCCCACTCTCACTTATTTGCCATAAGTACGTATCGCCCAATATTAAACGGCTGGATAAGTCTACAATATGATCCGAAAATGTTCATGTTTCGATTTTCATATCAATATTCAAAATTTTCGTGATAGTTTTTTTTATTAATTTATTAATTTAAATCTTTCTCATTTAGTTAATTTATGAAATAATGTGCATCTATAGAAAAATTGTGAATAAATAATAAAAACAATGATTTTATCTATGTTTCTTTTAGAATGAACTTCAATAAAAAAATGTGTATTTTTAATTATTTGTATACAATTAGAAGTAATTTTTAAATACCCTGTATACTTCTATCCGTACAAAGATTGTATTAAGAATGAATATCTGCTTATTTGGGAAGGGTTGAAATTATTACAAAGCCGGAGGGTTGATTACCGTATAAATATCACCTGAGTATCTCCTTAAAATATATAACAATCAGATAAATTTAATGTGCCCAATAAATTTGTACCATTACTCCCAATGCACATTTTAGAAATAAAATCACAATATAAAATCTAAACCAATTAATAATAAACAAAAGTGCTCGATAAAATATATTTTTGACTCAAAGCCAAGACAAATTAAATATTCGTGTGAGAAAAATAACTGACCAGAAGGGTGAGCGCAAGTCAAATATACAAACACGTCTTCCCACTTTTCGCCCACATAATCCCAGGGGGGATTCCTTATTAAATAAACCGAAAGAAGCCAAGAGAAAGGGTTAAGTCCATGAGCCTTACTGCTATTCTGCAGCCCGAGGGCAGTCGTTGTTTTGATAAATTAATTATTGGTTCCACGCCGAGAACGGTCATCCGGAGTGACCAAAACGCTTCGGGGCGAACGGAACAAACCCACATCCAGCCGCACAGATCGAATTTAGATACGGAAAATGTCTCGGCGGTAAATCGAGGAAATTCGACAATTTTCCGAGTGAATTTTCCGCGGAAGGAATATCCGCTCGGAGGTGTCTGGGTTCGAGTTCGAGTTATCGTTCGGTTATTGTCCTGTTGTGGATGTGTGAACACGTCCCTGGACAGTGGCGCAGATGGTTCGTGATTTACGTCCTGTGTGTTGTTGCCGATATGAAATACGAGCGTATCCCTTTATGAAAGCCCTTTATTATATATTGTTTTCGGAAGGGCCAAAGGCGGACAGCTGCCACCTGCCCGTTTCACCTACGACGCCAAAGTGAAACTTGCCGGGAAAATGAAAAATATTCTTCGCGAAAGTGTGGAAAATGTGAAATCGTCGCGGGTTTGTTGTATTAATATTTTTTGGCAGCTGCGAATGTGCGAAATTTAAATTAAACTGTAATAATTGCTTACAATACAATTCAATCAACTTCCGGACTAGTTAAAAATATCTTTTCGTGAACTAATGTTAATCATAAAAACAACTTAATTTGAAACGTGCCTACTATGACAGTAGTAAAAAGAATATTTGCAGCATGATATAAAATAGGAAAATGCACCAACGGCACGCTTTAGATAACCAAACAGATAAGTTCAAAAAATAAACAAAATCTTTCTGTCGTTTATTCTCATACCGTGTTACGTACCGAAATAAAAACACCAGCTCGCAAAGCATTCAAAAAAACTTATTATAATTTACGGTCATACAAAGTGTGCGAACAATGAAATATTTTACGCAAATCCCAATAAGGACTCGTATGCAGTTTATAATTGATACAGTATCGCCATATGCGAATGCTTCGGCGACTCCATATCGCATTCTTCATAGTTCGCAAGTCCCTAGGCACTAATTAGGACATACCACGAAAGCGGTTTATATAAAACCGAATGTACCGCCTTTTAAATACTTTCGCACACGATTGAGCGAAATTATAGATCTTTAATAGCTTCAGAAGAAATGCCGTCTAGATTCCGTCACATGAGTCGTTAATGCTTTCAATATATGGTATAATATTTTAAAATTCTTCATAAGGCATTTGATAAATTCATATATATTTTTTTTGTATTACAGATGAAAAATAACCGATGTGAGCTTTTAACAGTTCTGGAACACGCGATGATGTCGCATCAACAAAGCGCGAACGAACAGCGTCGGCGGCAGCATAACACGACAAAAGAGCAAGAAAATTAAGAAGATGGCGTCAGCTTATCCCGGTGCAGAGAGAAGGTGAATACGAGAAGAATAAAGAAAAAGATGGGAAGATGCTAGGGGAAACCGAAGACCGGGACATTAGCATTCAGGTCTCGGCCGCGAAGCCCGCTCTTAGCAGTTGACTCGGCGTAGCACACTCGTACTCACTTTATTTACGATCCATATACACATACACGCCGAAAATGTCTACGAAAAATCGGCCTACGATATGCGAAAATGTTTCTGTAAAAATCCCGGCTAATTTGCTTTTGGGAAGTTCTGTGCGCCGTCCGAATTTCAGCGAACAAAGAATGATTCCTTTACTGTAAAGTTGAGACTGCGTTTGTTGTTCAAATGCGCTGACGACAAATACTCGGTATGCGTTTGTGTAGTGTGTGTGTATGTTCTTGACAAATCGCACATTCGGGTATTTTTATGTAGATTGCTCCCCATGAGCCTATTTTGTATTCAACTGTACGCTTGTTTCTTTGGCTTTGAGATAATTTTTCCGTCAATTCTCTCACAGGGGCTTGCTCGTGGGTGTGGGAACGTATGCGCGTAACAAGGACGATTTTCAAACTATCCAAATTGTCGATATTCTATCTTATATTTTTAAATTTTGTAATATCAATACAGTTGTTGATAAATGAAAAATGTTTTTATAAAAAAACATTAAACTTTTGTGCACGAAACAATTTGAACCCATAACACCGAAATTCCAGTTCATCAAAACATGATACACGCTCCGCGAAAAAAAAACATATCACGAACGCAATTCTCTCGACCACCAAAATTTGACCGCAACATATGCGAAAATTATCACAATAAAATCGAATGCACTTTCTGCATGTGCATATAATGCGCTCGGTTCGGATCTCGCTCGCCGATTCCACGAAGCCCAAGATGAAACTTGAGAAGCGCTGTTCGCTATGGCAGGGAATGTTTTACTTTCATGACATGTTTATAGAGATAATCAGATCTCGCTCTCCGCAGAGTGGAGGCATTACGGATTCAAATGTGAACATGACAAGTGAACTTAAAGCGGGAACTTAGAGGGTGCAGTAGACGTACCCCGTTCCCTTTTCATATCCCGGAAAAGCCGGATTATTCAATGCTGCATAATTATGTATGAAGACCGTCCGCGAAGAAAGCTAATTTTTATATGGGCAGATGAAGATGACCTTTGAAGAAAGTTCGCATATGTTTCGCTTTCGGTATGCGGAATGTTTTCACTTTGTAAGTGTACATTTGTGTAAGGAGCTCGACCGCACGTTGGGGATTGGAACGCGAGATTTATTGTGGCAATACGTATGTGCGTATTTCCTACACTTGTGTTCTGTTTCTTTGAAAAATGATGAAATATATCTGTAGAGGGCTGCAAGATGCGAGACGTTTATAATTTGATAAGAAAATTGTATATTTTCCGTTTTGAAAGCAGCACAATTGCACAGAAACTACTACTTATATTTGAAAAAAGCACAATTGCTAATTATTCAAATCCGATAAACATACGTACACACAGTACGGTAAAATGGCTATGTAAAAGAGGCGTCGAAATCAATTTAGAAGTGAACCGGAGGGACTTTAAAGGCCCTCCCCGTCGCCGTACATACATAATTGGTTTAAGTGTAACACAATACGAGCGCCCAGTGCAAAATCGGCCGCATTGTCGCGGTCGCTAATTCAATATACACGATGGGCGGAATAACCCGCCCTTCGTTTCTCTGCTCTGTACGATTCAATATTGTACAATGCTTGTCAAGGGCTGGCAAGATTTAACTTTAATAATTTTATAATTGAAACAAAGCACAGCAAAAATTTTATTATTATTTAGAGAATTACTAATGATATATTTGTGTTGTAAGAAAAATTATTATTTAAAGTTTTGAGAATTTTCATGGAAATTATTTAGCCACTTTATCTATGTGACTATTTAATATTTTTGATATTTTAATTATTTGGAATTTTATCTATATGAAATTTTTTCGGAATAAAAACCTAAAATAATGTATTTTAAAATTTATATAATATGTAAATTAGAAATATTGAAAATAAAATTTTTTTAGAATGTAAAATTATCGAAAAAATGTCATTTTTTTTTAATTTTTTTCCAAAAAACAGTAACTCAATTATATTTATTCAATTCACAATAGCATGAGTAATGCAATTTTCATCAAAAATACATTTTAAATTATTTCAAAATTACACTAATTATCGAGAATTCAATAGCGTTCTGTACGCGGATATCTCTCCCGACGTTGCCCCAATCGACCGGGGACAGTTGCCAACCCTATTTATACACCATCCCGGTCTAACAAGCCCTGTAAAGGTATCGTTAGCGTGATTGTTAGTTAGTTTGATTAGTGCTTAGGGCCGGCCCCGCTTCGAATTAATACACTCGAACCCTGCTTTGTATGCGCGCTACGATTTTAGCCGAGTTAGTGTTTATTTGATGGAGTTAACCGCGAATGGATGGAGTGGGTCTATGGTGTGGCTGTGCTGCGATGGGTGGTTGTCATTTATTAATACGTAATGCCTGTATATTAATTTTATGGCATACTGTAGGGATTTGAAATTCGAAACATGGTGCGTATAGAATTTTGATTATATTGCATTAAAAAAATGTCTCGAGTAATAATTTTAAATGTAAAATTTGTATTTATTTTCGAATATGAAATTATTATGTTTGAATAGAAAATATAATAAAATAGGCATTTCATAGAATAGGGTGGTTTTTCCGAGCGAAAATAAAACTGAAAATATACGGGGTGACCATACACGTCATAAAAAGGTCCCGCAAATTAGATTTAAAGCCCACTGTCATCTTCTGAGCACATATTTGCTCAATTTGTTTAAGCACTAACCCCTCGCTGCAAAGCCGCAAACTCGAACGCATGCACGCGCACGAAGAAAAAGAGAAAAATCAAATAAACAAATAAACAATAAGAGGATTTTCCTCCGTACAAACACAATCAGGTCGCTTTGATTCGATCCGAAGAACGACATATTCATAGAAAACGATGAAATTGTAGAGACGTACCTTTTAAAGTTTTGCTAGAGGGCGGTCCGTCTCGACTCCACGGCGGATCCCCGTGGCCGGAAAAATCCCTTAACTTTAGATAACTAATTGTTAATCTGATGATGGAGGCTTTATCTAATTGCGAAGTTATGGCAGCCGGCAGTGGCAACATCTTGGCTAATTCGTAAAATTCGTAGTTTTCCTTGCCGCGTCTCGACCGCGCCGCATCTCTTGACTTCTCCTTCCTCAGCTCGAGGATGCTGTGGACAAAAGAAAATTATTAATTAAAATTATCACATGAGGACACGTGGATGTAGTGAGGAAGTGGAAATGTCGTCATCGGCAACGGTCAACATCCTGGTCGCCGAGTTTCGAACTATTGTAAGGTGTACTCGAACAGGAAGTCATTACGCTGCTTACGATCGTAGAAGGAAGCTCTTGAAAATACGAAATACAATAGGAAATATTAAATGTGCGATCGCCATCAAATGTATCGGTTTCGGGTTATACCATAAAACGGTGAACTCCAAAAATCGTACAATAATGCGTTGTTAAGTTCGTATTCGATATGCATAGTGTCTTACCATTTACCACAAACGTATACGCTCGAACGATAAGCATAAATAAGCTAATAAATAAAAAATAATAATTAGGAAAATTAAGCAGACAAATAAAATAATAAATAAAAGCAAAATAATTCATATGAAACATACAAAAATTGAACTTAAAGTGATACATGAAAAAATAAGTTTTTTTTTCTGGTATATTTTTCCGGATTTGAAAATTCTTGCATTCCCGTCACGATATTCGGTTCAATAAACTGAGAGTGAAGATAGTCGAATAAACCATGTCCCGGGATCAAATCCTTTGTGAAATCGCACCGGCAAAGCAATAAAATAAATGCGAACGATTTTCGACAGATCACTCCTTGCTCAGCTAAGCGATAAAACAACGTCACTCTGCTCTTGTTATACACTAAAAATCGAATCGATTCTGTGACACCTTTCCTTTGCCGACTAGGCAATTTCGGTTTAGGACACTTAAAAAAGTACACAGCTACAATATATGTATTTACCGATCGAATCGAAAAAAAAAATGCTAACGTAGTTTATTTTCCGTATCGTTTCGATCGAACCATTTAAATATAATTTAATTTAAAAACGGAAACGATATATTTTCTTAGTTGCATTGTATTTTATTTGAAAAAAAGCTTTGAGATAAGCCCAATTCGTGATTTTATTTTCCCATGAGACTCGATACCAAGAACCTGCTAACCGATTCACCCCTACGCAGATTCATTGTATATTTTTTCTTTATAAGAATTCAATAATGCTTAGTAGAATATTTATTTTCAATATCACAAAAATAAAAAAAATATATTTATCAACGAATAAGATATAAATAGTCTAAAGATATCAATCAATGTATTCTAAAAGTAATTCTTCGATGAATACAAATAAAAAAAAATACAAAACCTCAAGAATCAAAACCAAAAACTCTACACAAAAACAAAGATCTATACACCAACATCCGATCGGCACGTCACTCATGCGTGGCGTAATAAAATAATTTGGCAAACTGGCAATAAGGGCACACCCACGTCCCTTGCGAACGGACGGGGCGTGTGTTTTCCCGGACCACGATCCCAGTCCGGGGCCAGACGAAAGGAAAGGGAAAGGGCCAGGCCGTAAAAGCAGGTGCGCCATAAAAAGCGTCTTCGGCTTCGCTTCAGTAACAAAGTCCACCGATGGGCGAGAAAAAAAGTCGTTCGGATGATTAGAGTAAATGCGCGTTTGCCCTCCCCTTGGGAGTGCGCTCGGTGCTGACGAGACGCACGTTTACGTGCGATGACCAATACTTTGGGTTCTGCGTCGATTTTGTATGTTGCGAGGGGGGTTTTGGGTTTTTTGTTTGACGAAATCGGTTGATGTGTGTGGGTTTGGTGTTTGAGTTGTTTGGAAAAATTTTTAGAAATTTGATTTTGTAATTGTAAAAATTAGATTGTGTGGAGTAAAAGCTGGATTAAGGAAGAAATATTTATTATAATAATCTTATTTTTAAATACAAAAAATAAAAAAAATAATGAATTTTCCTAGTGAAAAACTAAACGGAGTATTAATAATAATCGTTTTTATAAAAAAGTATTATAGAATGAACTTTCAAAAATAGAAAAATTTATTAACCCATTTCTTGCAAAATTTTATTACGATTTACCTAAAAAAATTAGCTTTTATCGCTTAATACTCAAAGCTTACATTATAAATACAGATTATTTTTATTTAATAGTTATACTTCAGAGTTTTTTTTTTACATAAATATGTTATTATTTGTAATATTTTACCGAGTACAACCAACTGAGAGCAAAAAGTTCGCACGTCCGAGCGCGTCTGAAATTGGGGACGCTGGCAAGATATGGTATAGAAAATTTTATTCTCTTTGAAAACCTTATAAAAAAATATGATATAATATTACGATATCATAAAATTATACACCGATAATGTATTCCATTTAAAACACGATCCATTTATTTACAAAATTTCAAATTCAACTTTCTCTTCATCCACGAATAAACTCAAACAAAAAAAGAACCATATCGGCGCACGGTCCCACACATGAGCGTGACATCCACCTTCCAGAGTTTTATGACGCGGCGGCCATCAAGTGTCCGCAGCAAAATTCAACTCGCCAGGGAATCGGAAACCACCCCCTCGGTTGTCGTTCCAGGCCACGGTACCAGGGTGGACATCGGCGAGCAGTGGCCATCGTCCTCGCCGTGCGTTTCGAATTACCGCGGCTCGTGCGTGGACTCGTGCGTGCGTGCTCGCTAAGAAAACGACCCATCGCTTCGGAAAAGCTCCCGGCCATAAAGCATCGTAGGGAAAAAGCTTTCCCAGGTACGCTGCGTTCGTGTCCGATGAGTTTTGCTGGTTCGACTTTGTTTTTGTTTTTGTATGCTAGAATCTTTTGCGTTTCGGTCTATTGATGGAAATATATAAAATATGATCAATTGATGCGTATATATGTTTTTTTTATATTATATGCGGAAAATTGTGTGACGTAAAATGATTTCCGAGGTGCTTAGAGAAAAAATCGAGTGTATTCAGCAACAGTCGAGAAACTTCTCGTATTTCTCAAAAGGTGCATTTGCGAGTGCATCAAAAGAAATCGAAACTTTTTGTCTTTGTCCATATAGGTGCGAGAAATAAGTCGACTTTCAAAAGCAGTAGTTCGTCTGGAACGTTACCAAGGGGCTACTGCACGGTGTGAATTTCTAATCCCTAAGGAGAAAGTCGCCGAAGGGTCGCTACGACGGCCTTTCCACTGGCTTGGACTATTTTTTTACTTCCTTTCCTTTTATTCACTTTTACGAGATGGGCTCTAAAGTTTAAACCTAACGCGGTGCACTTCATTTACATTTATCGCGTTTGAAGTATCCCTAGAGCGCAAGGCGGGCTCGTTTTTCCCCTTAAGAGGGGCTACTCAAGAAATAATCTTGTAAAGATATCTTCAACGACGTGTTTATCGTTATTTTTTAAAGCATTATTAGTGATTGTGATTGATTGCATTTTTTTCAGTTTTGAAATGTGTATCTTACATTTTTCAATTTAAGAAATATTTTAGATGTAGTATCTTTGTAGATTTAGATAACAAGAAAGTTTACTCAATAATGAAAAAAATTCAAGATATTCCCAAATCTATTCCGTCGGGATTCGAGTCTGGCTCCCGAGCGAGCTCTTTGGCTCACATGTGCCAATTGTGCCAATTTTGTCCGAGTACGAGCTCACGTAACTGTCGGATTACTTGGAAAAACCTCCGACGAGGAAAACTGAAATCGAAGCTTAAGAAAATGTGCAATTTTGGACGTTTAAAATGGCATCGTTAAGATTGTATCTACAGGAAAAAAGTTTTATTTTTAACATAATCGAATTCTACATTAAGATAACGTCTTGATTAAATCAATGATCTAATACAGAGACTATGCGGATATTAAGCGAGAATCTAAATGAAAATAAGAACTAATAATATTCGGAGTACTTGATGGTGCAGGGAATATTTCGGGGATGTGTCATTAATATTTGCCACGTTGATTGTGGACCTCGCAAAAGTTCCGCATTGAACGGTCACTCTAATAAGTCCCATTATTGTTGCCTTGGGGAAAGTTAAATGCGAAGGGTAAGCAATAAGGGTAACTAGACGGTGTCGAAATAAATTTCTACATTATATCATAAGCTAACGCGGACAATTTCTATGATAAGCTAAAAATCGATATGTTATACATAATATATCATATGAAACGAATCTATTGATTGAAACATCTTTTGTTTGTTGACAAGAAGTATAATATTATACATATTATTTCAGATAATATTTAATTCAAAATATTCTAACATAACGATCAATTTAAAATTATCTGATCCAAATATGTATATAGCTATTGCACAATATATTATATAACAATATTCTAGCACGTCATTTGGTCAGTTTGTTCGTCGCTTTGAGCCGATCGCCTCATCAATGCGATCCAATTTATGATTGATTTCCCCCGACCGCTGTACAAATGTCCGTTTTTTTATTCGGAAACACAAAACGAACCCCAAACTGCACCAAATCAAGGAAAGTCCGTCGGTGCATCAACTGATTGCTAATAAGGACCGCCGAAACGAAGTTACCCAGTTTGCCTTTGACCCACACCCACACGATCCATCTCCAACTCGCATCCGCCGAAGCAGTTTTCACATTGCATCGTCATCGAAGCAATCATCGCATCGTATAAAAAACGCATCGGACACGATAATCTCGCGCTGACGTAGAAAAATAGTTTATTCGGAGGGACGTTGTCCTTGCGCGGAGTACGTTCCTTTACACGTTTTCGTGAAAGGACACGTGTCCCTCGGGAGCGTTTCAATCAACACTCGCTACCGTTCGTCGTGTTTGAGAGTCCGTCGTACAAATGGCCGATGCACATTTTGCGATGACCCAGCAGATTCCCGCCGCACTTACGATCACCCTCCTATCTCGTTTAATATTTTCGCCGTCTTCGCCGGTGTTTTGTGTC
The DNA here is from genome assembly GCA_009617725.1 of Hydropsyche tenuis. NCBI lineage: Eukaryota > Metazoa > Arthropoda > Insecta > Trichoptera > Hydropsychidae > Hydropsyche > Hydropsyche tenuis. Next base: position 2,862,463 of record VTON01000008.1, read on the forward strand.
AATATTTGTAAATTTATATTTATATAATATAGTAATTAATCGTTTTTTTTTCATCGCGTGTTTTGAAAAATATAGTATAGGTGTGTACAAAGAAAAGTTTTTCGTCGGTCTTGGTTCGTCTGATTTGGCGTCGTTTGGATGCGTCCCGACGCCCGGCTAACGTCCAGATTTCAATATAAACACGAACCCCGCACTACGTGTGCCTGAACCCGTGTTTATTCGCCTAAACGTTATGATCATGATATATTGTTATCGACGAACGTTTTATAACAATATTTTTCGAAAGAGGCGATCATTTTTCTGCAATTTTTCCCAGTAACTAATTGAAACAATTATATCATTTATATCGAAATTCTAAAAAGGGTTTTTAATTTGAAAGAAAATTGATTTTGATTCATCAATAATATCATTTTTTTAAATTTAATAATATCAACAATAATTTACTCATAAATAGCAACTACCACATTATGAAAGCGTTCGAAAACATTTTTGCACATTATGCCATTTATGAAATTCAATACGAAAAGTATACGGTCGGTTGCAATAAGCCATTTGAACGTTACAGCACCATTTGTACGTTCCCATATATATGACTATTATTTTTTACGTACGCACAACAGTTTTCTTTTTATCCCTCACACCTCCATTAAGAACAATAATTCGACTACATACGTGCATCCGCGTTCGTATATGGGCACACTTTCATATAAATACATGTGCGAAAGTACGGAGTTATCTCGGAAAAATACCGGGGAGGATTCGCACAAAGAAAACACTCAAACGCCTCCAGTAGCGGATTGGTAATCTAATAAAATATAAAATGTTGGGCTCTGGGGGCGGTCAGCTGAAATGGCCCGCTGATTATTTCTTCCTCTTCCGTTTCCTCCAAGGCAAAGGCAGGGAATACGAGCGGCAAAATAGGGAGGAAGAATTCCTCTATGTGTGTATGGAAGTCCCGAAACGACGACGGGGAAAACTGTCCGTCGCCTAATAGACGAAAGCCAAGGAGGGAAGGCGATGATATTACCGGGAAAAGCTAGGAAATTTTCTTTCCGAACGAAGAAAGGGTAGACGTCGGCTAATCACGACGCTTCGTACAATTTTTCCCATTTTGTTCAATGGTCCGTGTATACGTATGTGTATGAAGATTCGCATTGTTAGAGAATGTGCCGAATGCCGAATATTAAGGTGCCTTTGTAAGAAATGAAATTTTTTGTAAGAAAAATAGTGAGAAAATCTAACTTTATTCAACATATAAATAGACTGTGATATTTGATCGAATATTAAGCGATTCATAGCAAATATTATTTATTATGAAAGTTCGGTTCCTTTTGAGACAAGCAATAAAATATTTTGAAAATTTGCGAAACAAATAACGCAACTTGAATTATTATAGCGAATGGAAACTGAATTTCATCAAACGAAGAGTATTTTTTTCTTCTCTTCGATTTATTTTAAACTAATTTTATTCGAATGCAACGACCAACCGTCAATGATGACATTTTCCAAACACATTGCGACAGAACGAAAGCATCGATTGCTCAACTAGGAAAAGCGAACGCGAATCACCCAGAAGGAGACACGTAACCGTGATTCCATAAGCTGTAATGATTGAAAAGTCAAAACTCAAAACAGTCCGTCGAAGGAACGACATCGTTGCACAACCACCATGACGTCCGATCGAAAGGAGCAGCGAACGTTAAAAAAAACTTTAACAGCAAAGACACGACAATGAAACGTGATTGTATCATTTTTGGTCAACATCATCACGATCGGTTTCGTTCGATTCCGAATGCAACGTTTGTACGAACGTAGCTTGTTTTATGTTGTTAAGAACACGCATTCGCCTAAACACGCCTCTGCCTATTAATGAACGATCGAATTAATATGGTGGACGTTCTTCGATCGAAATTCGATATAAATTCAAAATTTAATGGGTCCGTTATATATTCTAAATATTGTAAACGCCATATGAATCGAGCACACGTAGTATTTCTTGGATTAATATCCGACATGGCTACCGAATTATTTTATTACACACTATATACGCGGTCAGTTGTTAGCGGTTTTGTTCGTTCCGTTTTTTTCAACCGCAAAGTTTCTGATCTATCGTAGATCAACGATCGCTGTATATCGATTATTTTTATTTCACGGAGCACATTAAAGTTATACTGAAACCTCTCTTATAGAATGTTTTCTTATTTATATGACATAGGGCACTAGCCTTCGAATATTTCGACTGATGATTCGGCGTGAATGATAGCCTTCACTTGTGAATCGAAAAGCAATTAATGTACCTCTTCGTAAGAACGATCTACATTGCATACTCGTCGAATACAAAGGTATATATCGATTTGATCGTTAAAAATACACCTGTGCCCCGTGTACCATAAATATCAGAAGCAAACTACATCAAATAAATAAAAAAAAACGTTCGAACTCGTTTTACGTGTATTTTCAATGAAAAGTTAATCCGTGTCAAAACGAGATACAGGAGCGGAGTTTTATCGGTACAATTTTACGGTGGCAAGTTGCCGGTCATTATCTGTAACAGTTTCACAGTATTTTATAAAATATATTTATGTTTTGAATAATGATTACTGAAAAAAATACTACAAGCATTTTCAAGGCTGGAATTTAATGAATATACTACGGAAACGACAACAAGGGAAACATATAAAAACTCAACGTTTTTACAGTTAAATTATTGAATTATCTGTCCTCATTTTCGTAATAGTAGAATGAAAAAAAAATGCGGAAAGTATCGCGTTCGATTGCGACGTTTACACGATTGGTGTATTTGAGTTTTTAGTGGTTTCGGCCTTAACGGTGATACGATAATGCTTATAAAAAAACATGAATAAATAAATTCCATTGCCTGTACATATTAAACGTGGTTTTGCTTTGGGTACACTTGTCAGCTGGTACCTAATGTCAAAAGTATATTTTATATATTTTTTTATAAACGATACCAAATCTTTCCATCGCAAGATCCTCAATACAAGTTCCATACCTTTGAAAATAATTTAAGATTAAAAAAGTGTATATCTCGTACACAAAATGTAAACAAAAAAGCTGTTCCAATAACAGTGTCGATCGGTCGGGTGCAACAAAACCGCATGACTCGACGAAATCAACACGAAAAGTGTGCGTTCAATGTTAACCTTTTTAATGCGAAAACATGTGATTTTATGATATAATTTATACAGATATTTTCATACAATTTAAATTAAAATGCACCTTAAAATATCCACAGTTTTTTGGGAGAAAAAAAGTTCAATGGATCGGTATTGAAAAAAATCAATAAACAAAAAATGTGCAAAAAACCTTACTTTTTTATATTTTATGAACAAAAATAACTCGTAAAATAAGTTGATTTTTTTAATTCAATCATATGAGTAATTTAGTCTGGTTTTAAAAAGGTTTACTTTCTCTGATTTTTCTTGCAGTAGCCGTAGCATCGCGCAAGCTTTTGTTATGAAAAGTATGAATCACCGACACGCATTTTTTATACGACACGTTAATGAGTAATTTTTTTTCAACAGACGGTTCAAATTTCTTCACATTATATATAACACAAACATTGAATAAAAAACGAGGAAAAATAAAACGGAAATATCTACAGTGAGTATCATACTATGAAAAGAAATGATCTCGGCGAAAATATGAAATTCATTATTTCATTTGAGCAATATCCATTCGGAAAAAAATCGAAATAATATCTTTTCTTGACGATCGGGGGCATCGACAGCGGCCCTTCGACAATAATAAGCCAGAAGTGATATTTAACATGGCGTGTCACTCGTGAAATTGGTTTTCCTGTGCGTCGGAGGCTCTATACATAAACGCACATACATACGCCTCACAATGGTCTCTTCGTCATGAATGAGGACCAGCATCGGCAAGAGCACCTTCACCAACAATCTAACACCAACAAAAGGTTCAAAACGCAACCGGTTTTCGGGTTATGGAGGCTGTATGGTGACTACCAGAGTCCGTTTGTGTTCACTGACGGGTAATTCAGAAGTCAACAATCAACTGTTACGAAATCATAACACGGCTAGATTGCAAACTGTAACGGACACGCGTGCCGATGATTTAACGTTCTACTATTTTTTTTTCGTTGCTGTTATTCTATTCAGTATTCATTACAAGATAATTGATAGGAGAAAATTTATAATATTATTTATATTACAATATTCAAATAGATATGAAAATTTTCTCATTTTTTTTTTAACGATTCTAATATATTCAAGATAATTTCAATACATATTTGATTGAGATAAGTTCAGCAAATAATTAAGATTCCTACAGTTCAATTACATTGTAATACAATCCGTTTTAGAAATTAATTACACCATTAGAGCATAATAAAACTTTTCGCAGAATCATATCAATAACTATTTTTGAAATAAACAATGAAACTGTGTAAACTGATCTCTATTGTGCAATTATGAAAAAATGCATACTACTATTTCAGATAAACGTTTCGCAGCTGCTGCAAACCACTCGAAGACTATCCCCAATTAACACTTTTTATACAATGACACGAGGATTACGCAAAAAGCGCACTTTAAAGAATTTATGTCGTTTTTTTTTTTTCGTTAGAAAGGTTCGGCTAAACTCCCCTTGCACGTTTAACGTTCGGGTGAGTTCTTTTGCGGTCCGATAACTTCTTTTGCGGTTTCGATCGAAACGAAGGAAATAAAATATTTGAGGTCAATGAAAAAAATATATAGCCATAGGCAGCAGCTGTATAAGATTGAAATAGCCGACAAATTGATATAATCGGAATGGATTTTTTTTCATCTATTTTATTACATTGAGAGAAGCTTCTGAATTACTTCTGAGAAGGTTTCAATGAATTTTTTTTCTTGTCAATTAGATTTGCAATATTGATAAATTGAATTTGTTTAATGAAATTTGACGGATTTTTATAGGAAAATCGGTATACAAAAATTATTATTGAATAGGTGCGATTCGACAACGAAAAATATTTGAGTCGTTATTTAATGTGTACGTTCATTACTAAAAATATTTAAAAAGCAAATGAAATTTAAAAAGAATTGTGTATATTTAGTAATAATTTAAATGAAAATAATTCAGAAAATAATCCTAAAATAATAAAAAAAACTTTTAGCCAGAAAAAAAAACTTACTTCATTTTACAAATTTAGTTAAATACGTTAGTAAATATTAAAGATAAATTTAAAAGCGATGTTCAAGGTATATTTTTGATTTGAAATTTCAAACAATTTTCGAGACTTGGAATAGTTTGTGAACTTTGACACTTTTATACTAATCCCGAGCTATACTTTCATTCAAACTAACATTGCAAAGTCACAACATATTTCGAGTCATACGCAGCTATAAATAGATCAACTTTATCATCGTGATACATCGCTTTTAATGAACGATTTTCAATGACATGCACAATTCATATTTTCCGTGAACTCGTTCAAAACAATACAAACAAAAATCATAATCAACAAACTTTCCTACACAGTGAAACTGAACACACATGAATAGAGCAAACCAAACAGAAACAAAACAATAAAAAATAATAAATTTAATAATAATAATATATGAACATAACATGCCCAGGTTCGAGATGTGATTGGTTTGTGGTTGTCGGTCGGCAGAGGTCGGCCGTCGGCTGTACGAACCAGGAGTGTGTAAAAGCAGGGCTTCCCAGGCCCATGACTCCGGGCACGACTCCTTGCCGCTGATGATGATGATGGAAACCAGCAGACGCGACTGCATAGTCCATGGCGACAGCTTGGTAAGGCAGCATCCTCAGCTAAACGAAAAACACCGCCCTTCGATCAACCGCGCAAAAACGCCATAACTACCCAAATATCGTGCAAAACACCACAACCCAAACAGTTTATCAATCGACTGTTGTTTTTCAATTCGAAACTGTGAGGGGTTGGAAAAACGCTCGTTGCCGTCAACGCGCATCCGCCCGCCAACCCCGAAAACGTGCGACTGACATCGCAGATCTATCACGCGGGTGGCACTTGTAACTTCGCGGCTGTCCCTCTTCAGTGTATCGATGCGTCTCTGTCTCTCTGCAGACGAGGAGCGCTCATTGGCTGAATGAGCGGGGGGCGTGGCCCGGTCAGCTTTTCTATTGGTCGAAAGCTCGCCGCTATCTTCGTACACACCTGCGCGCGCAAAGTGCGCACAGGTGAGAGCTGATAACGAAAAGGCGACGACGCTCTGCAGTTGGTTGTGCAATGTTTTCGTGGTGTTTGGGCGGTTTTCGCGGAAATTTTCGCGGAGACGTATGCGGGGTCGGGTGTGGGTGCACGTGCGAAATTCGAATGTGCAGATAATGCGGTAATTGCAGGCGTGGAAAGTGAAAGAAACGCCCCGTCTACGTAGCTCCTGTCAATTATAAACGTAGCGAGCGAAACGCCCACACGATGCTATTGCGCAAATGTACACAACGCGTCCTTTGCCAAAATTTCACTTTGGAAACTCGACGTAAATCACGACTCGATCGACACATCATAAAGAAAAGCTCTCAAGTTTACGCATCGCTTCACACAAAATCATACAAAATAAACCCCCATCAATGCATCATAACTCCACAAGAAAAAAATCTACACGCATCCACGCAAACATTTCAATAATACAACCACGTGGCCGTTTCAAGGGCGATCGTCCACGTGACGATCGAACAGACCGAATCGGCCCATTGACTCTGGATTTTTTCCCCACGTACCGTTCCCGGATTTATACGCGACCTCTTCGCAACACCATAACCACGTTATGCTATACGTTCCCGGCGATAACATTACCGGCTGGAAAAAAGCGTTCGGGCGTCCAGCCGGTCTTGGGAAGGCTCCCCGAGGCCACGTGGTCAAACGTCAAATGAATTCAAATGACTGTATTACCGAGATGGGGGCCGGGGGCGCGGCCCTACCCTCGGCCTGCGCCCCCCGAGGCACGTGCACGCCCCGGACCCCGGCGACTGCAAATATTCGCCCCCATTGATGGCGAGAGACGACTACACGTGGTTTTTTCATTCACAAAGATCTCAGACACGCGCTCTGCTAGTCCGCTGAATAGTTGATGAGAGTTTCGTATATGGGCTGAAACGGTTTGTTGAGGTGTTTATATGTTTACGTAGTTTATTATTTGTTTTTTGATGCTTAGTCGAATACGAATATCATCGTTGATTGTATGAATACTAATGGATCGATTCTTTACTACGAAAGTCGATAGTAGGTCTATTAGGAATAAAAATCTTACAATTCTTACAGTTACGATCTTGTTAGTATTTTTCATGTTGATAGTTATCGATTTGTTCTATATTAAAAGAATAGGGGATGTATCGATTATTTCTTGTTCCAGATTAGGGTAAATAAATTTCTCCACTCTCTGTAATAGTTTTTGTAAGAGGGGTTGAATCATAATGTTACCAAAAATTATATCAAAATTTGCGCAAATGTATTTATTGTTACTAAAATTAATTGATAAAAATTCAGATGTACTTTTTATAAAGTGAACTATGAAAATTTTCAATCCACGTCTAAACTATTAATTGTATATTTTAATAAATCTATTATGTATGGTTAAATTAGACAGATGTCAGAGACATATTCGAAGCTCAAATTGGTCCGCAATTTGAGGTTCAGTAAAAGTTGACTAAGTGTTGCAAGTTATTCATGAACTCGGGGTCTCATTGACCGGGGTACGGTTAACTTAACTACACAAGGGGAATTTGACGAAGAGGGCTGGAATGGGCGTCAAAGAACATACTGAAATTATCTCGCATGAATAACGCGTATCGAAATATATAATTTTACACGCGACTATCAGACATTGATTGCTACTGATAAATTATTTTGAGATAAACGAAAACGAAACGTTCATTTATTGAAAAATATTTCTTCGTTGTGCAATAAGTTCAATAAAAGGTTTTTTTTGACAAGTGGAATTTAAGGACGTAGTAAATTTATGATAATCATTCTATACACGAAACAATTTAATTTGAATTATTTTAATGACATATGACTAAACAGATTTATGCACATTAAATTCAATATACAAAGCAAGATGTACAATATATTATTCATGCATTGCTCGGTCGATTTTAGCGGACAGAACGGACAGAAAGACGGAAGATAGCGCCAGCACTGATACAAATTAAGATATTCTAATTTTAATTGCCGCTTTCCACGCTAGATTTGCCTCGCCTTGCCAACAGTCCCTGCATCCTTCTCTCTCTGTCCTCTTAACAATACAAATAAATGTATGTAAATGGGGCCCCTGACCGCCCCAGATTTCGGTACAAATTAAATGCTCCCGGGGCAATCTCGCATTAGCTCTCGTGTTTACTTACCCTCCCAACATTCGAGCCGAATTTATGCTTGCATACATTCATAATGCCGGTTTATATAGTATACATTTGTGAAACAAACGTGCATGTATAGTGTGTAATTGAAAAAAATATTCATGTAGGTACTCACCCGAAATTCCTGAGATTGCATCCAAGATTAAAAAATAATTTTAGGAAAAGTCAAAACATTTTTATCATATTCAAGGATTGTGCAATATTATTTTGATTTAATTCGTATAAAAAATATTACACAATTCTTGAATTTTCAATATACACATAGGTAATAGTTCTAACTACAATATAGAAAAATTTATATTTTCCCAGAAAATTTTCTTAGAATATCGATCACATATATTCTGAACTATTCAGACGGATATCTGAACGAAAAAAAATTCACAACGAAGAAAAATTCGCACGAACAATCGAACGAGCATCCCTATACATACAGTTTACGTTTGCTAGGCAGTTGCGCAACCTATAACGAAATTAGGCACAATTGATTCCGTGCGAATCTATTAGGGATTCCGCCCGCACAATGAACGCTGTCGGGAAAATCAAATTACCCATGTCAATTTGTTGCCAGTCAATTCAGTCGCCAGAATTTTCCCCTAGCGATTCAAGGACGACGCAGAAAACTACAGGAATGTACGCATATACAAGAACGTGAGTCCAAAAATATTCAGTGGATGTCGATGCATGTGCAGACCGTTGTTTCTGAAGAGTGGTGGTTGATTTTGTAAAGGTTTTTCACGTTGCAATCAGTATTGATGGCGGGTGTGCTCGTCGGTTGCATTTTGCTGTCCGTTGTCCGATGCATCGATCACTGTTGCGGATTCTGATCACGCACTACAGTGCAATTTCCGTGCTTATTTTCGCGCATACGAAAAATCATAAGAGTACCTTTCATCGGTAAAAGTATTCAAAATCGATTGCAGTGAACTCTCGATGAGTTGTGTGTAAATTATACGCTTTTTAGTTTAATCAGAAACTGAAAGTTATGTATAAATATATAAACTCAAAACTTTAATTCTACATTAATAAGAAACGTCATTTTAAAAATTTCTTTCTTAAGAACGATATTTTAATATTGCAAATTAATAAAAACAATAAAAAAATCTATAACAGTTTTGAAGAAAATTTGTTTGAATATTTCAGTTTTAATATAAAAAAAATTTAAAACAAATTCGAATAAGCTGCACAGTTCAAATTTTTTTTTTAACTGACAATACATTTTCAATTTGTTTCCGGCACTAAACACTATAATCTAACAAACTCGCGCACTTCCATTATATCGACGTGAGGGGGACAAAAATTTTACATACGATAGGAAAATAGTTAGTTTGATTGTCGATCAGAAATTCCAAACATTTTAAAAATATTTTTATTTAAAATAATAATATGTTAACAGTGCATTAATTCGCTTCAATGGAGTGTAATATTAACTATCATCCCCCTCATTTACTGATGCGTCTTCTGTTTCTGCTAGAAAATATATAGTATATCAATACACATTCTTATATGGAATGGTCGCGAACGTAATCCGTTATTTTTGCTCTAGTGAACCAAATAAAGTGAAGAAAACAAAAAAAATCTGCAACTGATGTTATACATCAAATTTTTTTGACTTTGTCATCTATTCGCTTGAACGAGAGGGTTCGTGCCGACTGCATAATGAACGTTCGATTTGGAATGAAAAAAAAAATTTCGTGTGAAAATAAATGACTATTTTATTCGATTTATAGACAAAAAATTGTCATGTTAACTAACTCGATTTTGTTTCAAGTGATCGATCGGTCACGCATTTTTTTTACATGAAAATGTTGTCCAAGTTCAATTTCGATTATGTAAGAGCGATCCGTTTTCTAATAGAATCGATATTTTCTTACTACCTTTTTTGTTTCAAAAAATCTAAATAAAAAGTATAACAAATCGATTGCCTATGCGTAGAGAGAATGTGATGAGCTTTAATCGATTTATTTAATCCACTTGATATTCGAAAAGAAAAAAAACATGCACTTTTTCCGACGAGTATCAATTGAAGCAACGAAGAAACCCGTCCGTATTCCCTTGCGATTATTGATGTCCGAGCCAGGGATGGCCATCAGGGGTTGAACCTCTGCATATTTTACGAAACAGACAAGAAATTCAAGAAATGGAATGAAATGGAGCGAAAATGGAATGCGGCTGCAACTTTTGACCGGTCGTACGTGTAACGCAGATAAGGGCACGAAGAAATGTACGCAGTCGAGCATGTACAATCTCGAAGGATAAATTCTATTGCTCGTGTGTGAATTGTGAAAAATACTCCGACTCCTAAATATATTTTTCGATAAAATTTCCTTTAAAAATTTTCGTAAAATTACTTATATATTTGTTCAGCCGAAACATTCACGTTCGAACATTTGCATTTTCACGTCCCACGGGAGCGATTCGTCACACTTCCTCGTTTGCATACATGTGTATAAAATGAAATAAAAAGGAAGCGTTTCGATTCATAAGAACTCGTATTTTTTAAACGTATAAGAATGGAAAACATCGGGAAATTGTACTGTCGCATTTTTTCCTAACGCGTTTGTTCGCTTGCTTTACGAGCGGTGTCGTAATGTGCGCTATGCGGCTCTTATGTAGGCTTTAAAAGAAATAAAATAAAGTTTTGTACTCTCAATATGTTTTTATGTGCATAATACGGAAGTTGTATTTAAAAATAGATATAATTTATAAACATTCAGATGATATGTATAGTTAAAAGGATGAAAATACATTTTCAAATATATCGAATGAAGAGTTTTAGTTAATTAAAAGTGATGACAAAAAAAGGGAATATTGTTTTTTTAATATTGAAATCAGACTTTGATGAAATGTATGCATTGATTTAAAAAATATGAATAATTAATATTGGGACAAAAATGATTAAGTATTTTATGAAAAAAATTAAAGTGGTTTTATAGAGGGGTAAAAGTTAACCGAGCTAAGCTGTAGTCGCGCACTAAAGGCAATATGTAACAATGTAAGCCGAGAGGGTTGTGACAGACAAAATCTAGTGTAAAATTGCGTTTTTACCATTTTAAACAGCGAACGTCCCAGGTTCGCATATATATCTTTTCTTATTGCCCAAAGGGAAGCCGAAAGAGCGAAATAAAAACAGCACCGCCCCGATCGTAATTTCGTCCGCGATAATAACATATAACACATTCGAGTAAATATTCTCCCTCACCTATTCGATACCGACATTTGCGACCGACGAACACAATTTCCCTTTCAGACGAACGCTCGAAGTTTTCGTCGAACAAATTCGCTGGTATGACGAGTATTTCGCATTGCGCAACGCCTTCTGCGGGGTGTTTATGGTGGACGAAAAAAGGAATGCTTCGGGGAGATCCTAGGGGTTGCTTTTTTAAAAGAGCCGGCTCGAAGGAAAAAGAGCAGGATGAGCGGGTGTAACGGTTATAAATCGGTAAAATATGTTAACTCGTGTCTTGCGTCTGCTGCGACAAGCCCCAGGGGAATGTTCGCGATGTGAAATTGACTTAAGTGTAAGCCCTTCGTTTGTTTCTTTTTTTTCGCATGTTGCTTTTTACATTTTTTTTCCTTCTTAGGTACCACTGTTCGTCTTTTCTTTTCATTTTCGTTCCCTGTTATTTGTTTTGAGCGTCTGACTTTGTGCGAGGTGGCGAAATTGCGACGATTCGTCTTTGGCAACGTTTCGATTGCGTCTCGAGACATTAAAACTGAGTCAAGGGGTGAAATGTCGTAAAAGAATAAAAAATAAAAGAAACAGGTGATTTGAAACTACCTATAGCAGTGGAAGAGTATCTATTTTAATTATAGGACCTATCTGACGGTGCGCAATCACTGTGTGTAATGACTCTTGAGATTTTTTATCGCCGTCAAAGGGTTACAATTAAAACTTCAGAGTTACGACTTTGAGGTGGTCTCGTAATAAAGAAGGGTTTCACTTTTATTTATGTAGAAAAATGTAATCGCGATATGCGAATTTATTAATTTACATATTTCCTGCGCATATTTATTAACCTAACCAGGTCGTTATCTCGTCGGTAAATTACCAGAGGATGCGGCCGGTTTTAAAAATTTATAAACATTAAAAATAAGATCAAATTCTTAAATGTATATTCAAAAGTATATTATTGACACTAACCATAATGAAACAAAATTTATAAATTATTATTTGGCTTTCTGATATTTACATATTTTTTGATTGAGATAAAATTGCTCTAAATATAAATATGTCCAAAATATCTATGGATATTTTAACTTGGCCAAATTCCCGTAGACATTTAAAAAGCCATTACGCAAACAATTTATTTTAACCGGGAGGAGGGCATAAATCGCCAGAACGAAAGCGGAGAGTTCTCCCGCTACTCCGGCAAAAAGGAAAAGATAAAATAATATCTAATTTCTGTTCGCATTAATCACGGCCACGGCAAAAATGTATATTATATTATAACCTTTCCAAATTTATACCCGCTGCTAACCACATCCCTCACATAGATAACTGCCGCAATGCATCACGCTGCCACCCCAAACTCCAACCCTGTCACAATAGAAAACATTTATATTCCAAGGTGCTAATTTATGATAATTCAACGAAAACGAAATCTTCACAGAAGCATTAATACTTGAAAAAAAATATGATTCAAATATTATATAATACGATGCTTCAAAAGGCGTGACTCCCACGAAACCACTGTATGACGATTACTTAATAATTTCGGTGTTATAAAAAAAATCATCCCTCTTTTGATATTTATCGTAAATTTATTGGCACATAAAATTGTCAGGTGGATCGCATAAATAATATGACAATAATGTCGCGTTGACAGACACCCGATCGTCAAAGACATTATAGTTGAAACCGTTCAAAAAAAGGCAAATAAATACAATAACCGCGGGCCATTCCCAGAAAGCCGAGGGTGCCTGTGGAAAGAAAAGACAATTCATGTTTGTATAATCTTTTCACAAAGCAATTACGGTGTGAAATATTATAATCAGATAGATCAAGATTCCACTAGTCGCGGTCTTCGGAGGGTTTGGCGTAAAAAAAGCGGCAATAAAACGGCAGCAAATGGGTTAAGAGACTGCGGGGCGTCTTTAGGGGATGCTTCTGGAAGGTCGCATAAAATTAAATAAAAAATTTGTTTACTTCAGAGTTTCGTGCGCACTTGATTGAAAGTGTTTTATACGTTGGTATAAATAGATTAGAGCTCTGAATCCAGTACATTTTTCAAATAAATACCGAGAAATTTTTCAATATTATATTAAAATCGAAATAAATAAAATTTCCAACGAAAATCTAATTATAATCTCCGTCTCAAAGTACAATACATTTTTTTTAATTATGATTCAATTAAAGTTAAGGAACAACTCAAAATTCAACTCAGTAACGCGGATTCGTCAACGTTGCATCAACATCATTGTTGCGCAACAATTATTCAACACACCCGTAAACAAAAACGCCATCAACATCATTGAGTACACACACCGAAAATGATAAAAAAATGAACAATAGAATAATATAAGTTGAAACTGCGTCCGGAGAATATTAATGAGGGGGTTGACCGATCCCTCGTCGCGAAATGTTGACCTTTCGTCAATGTCCAACGGCGGGGTCCTTTTTATATATGATGTAACGAAATCCTGACACCTCATATCCTGAACTGGTGGAAACTGACGTCACTTCCGATGACCTGCACGGTCAATCAACGTCTAGTTTTTGTTATGTGTATCGTGATCTGTCACAGAAATGCCCCTAGTTTATTATTGCAAGCTCGCCAAACAGTTCATATGTACCCGGTTTGATTTCGAATATAAACTCAAGTGATTGATGAATAAATTCACTAAAAATTTCATAATAAATGATATTATACTTAGAATCACGTATGAATGGATTCGATGTGGGATATAATGTCGCATAGTGGCGAAAACGCACGAAAATGAAAAAAGGGATAGTATATTCAGCCCCTCCGGGTAAACCAATCATATCAGAACAATATGATCTAATACGTCCTAAGCAATATAAATGTGACACGGAGATGCCCTTGCATCATTACTCAACTAGCTGCGACTCTTTAGGGTCACCGGAATACCCTCGAGTTTACCGAAACGTCGTCCGACCGCACTAACTCGAATGCATACATAGACAATGTTGACTTCGTACAAATAAAGTGGAAATATCATTGAAAAAAATTCATTAATATAAGACCTAAAATTCTGCTTTTTATGTGAATATTTTGGTGGAATTTTCCAAAGAATTTCGGTCGAAATAGAGCATATTCGTTATCTGATAAATAAATAAAAATATTTTTTAATAAAAAAGATTTCTTTTAAAAAAAAAGAAAATATTTTCAAATATTTTATTACTTAAGTTATTTAACTTAAGTAATAAAATATTTGAAATTCTCAATAATAAAATATAATTTTATATATTAATGCTGTCATTCAAATTTCCATTGAAGGCGCGACATAATCCCATCACGCTGCCGCCCATCAGAGATTACATGAAAGCGAAAATATTTTGAAACGTATTGAAAGCGTTGTTTCGATAAAAATCAGAACGTACTGGCTTTCCTTCCTTCTCCGAAAAATCGTTTTATATGCTTATTCTATTGAGCGGGAGCTTTCGGTGTGCGCGCGCGTATACATACACACGGTCGGAATCTTTCTCGTCACGTACCTTTCGGAAAAAAGCTTTTGCGATGTTTCCATTCATTTTTTCACGGATCAAAAATTATCCATGGTCTTGCCGATATAATCTGCCATTTAATATCGATGAGCACAAAGGATGAACGCTCGATCGGTGATCCTTTTTCCAGCGCGCTGTCCCCCTTTTCCTTTATTATTGCCGAAGACGACCCTTGATAAAACACGCGTGTGATATGAAAAATGTGACAATATCGACACATCAAACGTGATTTATTTTAATTTCAACGTCCATCAATGACGTAATAATCAAACTGAGCTGAGAAATGAGAGTTGTCTTCAAAACAAGGGCAAAGTTGAAGGATCGAGCTTCAAGGAAAATCCTTTGAAAAATAGTAGTTCACCGTAGGAAATTCAAAGCGTGACGGTATAGCACCCACCAACGTAGCTTCCCCTCTCTTTTTCTCTGAACTTGAAAAATGAATTGGACCAAATTGCGTCTGAAACATGAAAAATGGACTGCAATAAAATGCTGCACGGGGAAGAAAAAAAACGCGGGTTCGCCCAAACACCGCTACAAATAGCCGTGTCGAGATATTTTGCCGACTCGACTTTTGTGCTTGACTTGTTCTGGGCTACTTATTTTATTTTCGTACCTATATTTCATTTCCATTCAAGAATCCAATTTTGAGGCAAAGCTCAGGACAGTTGCTTATTTCGTAGAATATAGATGATTGCTATCGTTGTCAACTAACTAAAGTTCATAGACATTTAAAATACTTCGAGTATGAATAAATTTGTTGGAAAACAATATATAATATAAATTTATTATGTCGTTAAGTGAAGAAAAAAATACACATAAAGGATTACTTCCTTGCGGTTGGACGTTCGATCGCCTTTGAATTCAAATAAGGCTTGAGAAGGTATTATTAGAGAATGATCGTATATATATTTTTTCGCGTGTGCGTTGCGCATGCAAGAATTACGAATCTGAATTATAATATTTGCAAACAGGGTTGATAAAAATTGGTCAGATCTTGATAAAAACTTCTTCAAATTTATCATATAACAAAATCAGATTTGATTCATTAAAGATTAATCAAATATGACTATAACCATTAAATAGTTCATCAATGATTTATAATAAAATAATTACTTCTTTAATACTTTTCAAAATTGAAATAGATTCTGAAAAATATGCTTTGAAATTATTTTATTAAAAACCCTATAATATGAAATAAAAATAAAATCGACTTATAGAGACGATGAATTTGTTTCGTTTCATCGTCGCGCTTTGTTTCTCGAAAGCGTTTAATATGTGCGACGCGCGCCAAATTGAGAAATCATTTAAAACGGGCGTCGGTTCGCATTTCCCATAAGCGGACCGCCTTTTATCGACATTTTAATAGGCCGCACCCAAAAATTTTGGACACACGGAATGGCCGACGGTGTACTGTACATGGTGCGAATGTGTAATATAAACCAACGGTACGCTAGCAATCAGTCATCTTGTATAGAGAGCTCTTTTCCCGGGCGAAAGTGTTATGCTATTGTCAAAAGTTGCATTCTGTAATACATATTAATTGTCTATGCATATATAATTATAGTTTCGAACTCTAATAGTTGTACCGAAAGCTCACCCCTGTTTGATTTAGGGTCATCGAAGCTCGTCGATGTACATACGGATCGTAAACTTTTAAATAAATCAGTATCTATAATCTTAATCGGAGGTAATATTTTATAGAAGTGGCACGGTTTGGTCAATTGTTTTGAGTGTGATGTGCATAATTCATGCTTGCGATATACATAAGAGAATTATGCGTTCGTAGTCGTTGCAAATTTTCATTCTCTTGTATCGACAATCACGCACGCATAATATTGATAGTTTCACGCCTATTTTCTTAGAATTTTCTATGCATATAAAATGTGGTGATTCAAAATTCTCCAATGTTTTTTTACGGTGAAATTTTTATATTTTAATTTTCACATTTATCAGTTATGGAGTCAGTAGATAAATTAATACCAAAATTGAAACTATTCTGCAAGTTTTAATCACTCAAAATATTCCTAAAAATCAATATATCGATACAGTCTCGTCCGGTATCATATAAATTACATATGATAATGTTCTTTTAAATGAAAATATAAACATTGTATGTTTTGAACCTGTGCAACTTCACATTACAATAAGCTCTTCGAAACGATTCGCATTGGAGGAAAGCATAGTTGCAGTCCACGCACATAGTCGAATTCACACCTACCGATCTATGATTCAGCGATCGGCGATACACTCGAACGTTTATTTATTCAAATATTTGTCGTTTGGGATTTTCGTTTGGTGCACGTATTTGTGCATTGTGTATGTGCGATACGTGCTCGTGTTAGTCAGTGTACGATAATAAAATAAAAGTATAGCTGCGCGCGCGCACTATTCGCATTCGAATTTTTCTCGGAACGAAACGTGCGTTGCGTAATTAATGGGAGCTTATTTTTCTTAAATAACTCACGAACTTTCAAATTGTGCTCAATGGTGAAATTGACCCCTTGTGATCCGGCGCACATATCGTGAGAATTAAAAAAAAAAAACGAAAAACTCACTCACGATCAAATATCTATTTCCCATTATACACAAACACATTTCCACTATAATAAGTCAAACAATTTAAAACTCATTAAAAAAATTATAGAAAGAAATGAAAAAAAAACCATGATTCTTCATTAAAAGGAATCAATTGAATGAAATAGCAATTAAATATTCTAACCAAGCGTATAAAATTGACATCAAAATTAAATAAACAATTGTCCCGCTTAACCGTAATCGTCCATATTTCCCTCTATTTGCGGCGGATTTCGACCGGATTTTTTTCCAAAAAATTCTCAACCTCTTCACCGATCTATAATGGGTTATTTTGGATGAGAAGGCGGCCAAGTGACGAACAGAGGACCGATGGAATCGAGCATTGTACGTATTAGGGATTCAGGGCACGGGGCGGGTCGGCGCGCATGCGTCGCCGTCAAAATGTGAACGCCTGACGTGAAGTTTCCTGTTGACCCGTTGGAGAAAAAGTCATTCTTGACCACTCTCTGAATACTAATCGGCTTGGCCACCCCTGCCAGAGCCTCACCTGGACCGCGGGCCGACGATAAGCCGCCCTGTGATCGAACGAGGTGGCCCTAATGCGGAATGGATCCGAGTCTTTTGGGTTGTTTAGTTCGGTTTGAAGTATGTTTGGGCCCTTTGATTAAATATGAGTAATAAAATTCGTGGCACGCTCTTGCATGAGATGCGTTTGTGTAATTTTAAATTTATACACATATTTTTTTTGATCTTATGATTTTTACATTTCGTCACATTCGTATGCAATATCCCATCCGTAAAGCTACCGAATTAAACGGACGATTTATATTCAACCCCGGCCGGATTCTCGGGTCATCATAAATTCACACATCATTTTCGTTATTTTTATGCGTAGCCGAACTCTTCGAGCCGAAATCATAATAAGAAAATCTTTCGTCCCCCCTGGATTTCTTTTATTTTATTCGCGTTTTTGTAACAGTTTTTCCGTCATTATTTTGTACGCATTCACCCCTAAATCCGAACGGTATACAGCTATTGGGAAGTGTTGTGCCTTAATTTGTATGGGATGACAATAAAGTGCTACCCGATATTGCGGTAAATTCACGTGATTTACTTGTAAGTGTACTTGAAATATCAGCAATCGTCAACATTTGAATTATTGAGATTTTAAATTTATTTTGAATATTTTGACCAGTAATCAAATTCAATCAAATTAAAATTATAATCATTAAATGATGAATTTGTATTTAATGAAATTAATTGAACCTAAATGACTCGTGTTAAACTAATTCGAAAAAATAATTAAACGGGAGTGTAAAATCAAAAATTTTATGTAAGTTTGTGATCCCTATGAAAAAAGTATGAGCTTGATGTGAGGTATATTTTTTTTTCTGTGACATCTTATTTTGGGGTGTAAATATTTTTTATGGGGTTTTATGTAGCTGCCAACTGAGAGGCAACCTATCTTTTTATATGAATTTATAACAATATCATCATTTAAATAACAACAATAAAAGGGCGTAATAACAGAAGTGTTTGCGTTTAACACTTCAATAAACCGATACGTTGCCAACGTCGTCATATGAATAGCAAATAGCCTGAACAAATAAAAAAATGTACTATATCAGATATTATAAAATTGAAAGCACGCATCTATCATACGTATGAGATACAAAGTAAAGTTTTGTCGTTATTTATTCAGGAACAGATTTCCACGTTCGTGGAAGTGGATCATAGAAGCGACATTATGGTAGATTGATGACGGGCTGCTGTTTTTTGGTTGTATAATTTTAAACCCGAAAAAAAAACTAATCCAGTTTTTACTTACGTGAAACACTCGGAAAAGCTGACTGAGTGATAAAAATAAGAACGAAAATAAACATTACATAAAAAACGGTCATCCACAAAGGAAGCATGTTTTTTATCAGACGGCCGCCGCAATATATCAAATTATAAATCTCGTATGCTTAATTCAAACGAAAGTACAAAAATGATTAAATCTATGTTGATAAAATGGACATTTTATATTCATGATATCAATTTCATAATGAAACATTGGAAAGAATCAACACTTTTCATTCTATTCGACGTACCGTACAACCAAACAACAATTATCATAAAAGCGCGGTGACACATCAAAAAAAAATGTATCAATTTCGTCATCGTTAATTTAATGTAATATATATGTACACGTGCATTTTGTATCCATTTTTTTATATGCCGCAGTATTATGTTATATCCGAAGGTACGATATTTTGTGAGGACATTATGAGCTCGGTGAACAGGTATACCGGAGAATCACACAGATGCGAGATATCATTTGAGTTACTGACGGTTCTGCAGGCGGTAGCCTTTTTAAATAAATAAATAAAAAAGAATGGCTTTATTATTACGAATTTTATTGCTGTGACGATTGTCAAAATTAAACCGTATTTTCGAGAGCCGCTGTGAATGTGTGGAATTGCTGAAAGTATTCGATCATTTTTTTATATGTGAGTTAAGGCAACGTATTAAATCTTGTTGAATTTTTCATTTATAACTGAAATCAAACGATAAGTGAATGGTTATGGTTTATAAATAGATTTTATTGAATATTAATGATTCAAGATAATTTAAAAAGGAACATTAATTTTCTTGATATAGACAGATAAGGAAAAGTGATCAAACAGGGACAGACATGATATAAAATATGCTTAAAAAACATTTAAATCACTACATAATAAAGAATACGGACCAAAAAAACCTATTCTTATACAATTTCACTAAAAGTACAAAATACCCATTGACGTAATAAAATCGCACAATTCCACACATTCACAATAAACGCTATACAAAGGAGCTGTGCGAATTCGGGCCGCGAGTTCGCCGAAACTAATCCTCGGGAAACTTTTAAGAGGACTCGCTTTAAGGGAGCCGACGTGTAGTTTTACAATAATGGCACCTTATAATAATAACATTAATCCTTTTTAGTGCACCTTTGGCACCGGAGTAAACATAGCAGGGTCGTGTAGAGGCGCGCCCCGAGGTCATTATGCGGATTTTAAAACAGTTTTATTGTTCCCGGCGTTACCCTTTAAAAAGTTCCTTTTCACCGGGAAGACATTACACGGGAAAAGCGGGACGTTTCGTTCTCGTGTTCGCGGATTGCCTCCTGCATTCTTTATTCGATCGGTTAGTGTTATGTGCATTTGATGGAAAAAATCTGTTAAGCGATTGAACGAAGAATTTATAATGATTTTTCAAATATTCAATATTATTTTCGAAAATCTAACTAATTGTAAAAAAATATACTCTTATTAATCTAATAAAATTCAAGTTATGTGACTTGAATACAGTTTGTTTTTAATCAATATTTATAAGTACTATATGTACCGATACTAAAAACATGTATAAAGATCAAATCAAGAGTAAATAATACGAAACTTGTGTTAGCTACATATTTCATCAGCCACTAAATATCAATATTTTAATTCGTAGTTTGCTTTTTGATGATAACGTATAATATAAAAGAACATGTAATACAAATAATCATTAGATAGAAAATAAACGAGAAATCTTGAACGTCGAACGGTGTTTCATTCGACCTCAACGTTATCCTAATCTGAAATAATCAATACCTTTTAGACACTCAGAACATCTCTTTGATGATTATAACATTAAATATAAAA
The DNA here is from genome assembly GCA_009617725.1 of Hydropsyche tenuis. Taxonomy (NCBI): domain Eukaryota; kingdom Metazoa; phylum Arthropoda; class Insecta; order Trichoptera; family Hydropsychidae; genus Hydropsyche; species Hydropsyche tenuis. The sequence continues at coordinate 2,883,715 of VTON01000008.1, forward strand.
TGTAAATTTTTAAACTTTCAAAGAATAATTAATCAACATCTACATATTAATTCGAAAATTATGCAGAACCAACCAATCATAAAAATGATTAAAATAAATCATAGAAGTTTGAAAAACTTGAGCACTTTCTATTTTCCCAGTGTTAGACAGAAATCGGGAGGCGGTCGTTCGAGTGGCATCGCGGGTACGGTTTGCGTGAACGACACTTTTGTGTACCATAAAAATAATCATAAAGGCATTATTTCGGTCGCCCCGTTTGAAAGAGGGAACGAGGTGTACCCCAACCTCAGAGAACAGCTTTTTAAAAGAGATCAAAGCTGGCAAAGAAGAGTTGAGAGCGTATGATTCGGTTTTAAAGTTCTCCGCCGCGCCATATAAATGTAAATCCCGCAACGGGGGTAAGCCGTCGAGTTAGGGATGAAATAGTGCACGCTGGAAATTTATTAAAACTATATGGATATGCGAATTTAATATTAACTTATGGAAGATCTGATTATAATAAATTTTATTTGAATTTTTTATCGAATGAAAAGAAACGATTTATAGTCATTACTGCCACTTAAATATGAAATTGTGCAGATATCGAAGAATTTTTATTGCATTTCAAATAAAAATTTTATTTCTAACAAACTAAATTAAAGAATCAAATAAACAGAATCGAATGCTTTTCCATTTTCAGTTAAGAGTTACGTACATATGTTACATAACGATCAATTAAAAAATTACAAGCTGAATACGTGACAAAATTTTCATATTAAAAAAAATGAAAAAGAACCAAAAAACATATAAATTTCAACCCTGATTTCACAGCCGAACAGGGTAGTCCAAATCCAGAATTAAAGCGGATATTTATAAGCGCGACAATATCCGAACAGGGAAGAACTCTTATTTCCGCATTCATTGTGTCAATAAAACCGCGAGGCTCTTCCGAACCGCCGACAAGGCTACCCCAAATCGCTTTTATTTTGCCAGGGGAGGCCAAGTCGAGGCCGAGGGGGGTGGTTCTCGAACGAGACAAGGCCTCGTAATTAGCGAATTTAAAAAAGGAATTGATACTGCGGGGGTTACGGCGTGTGAAATTAAAACGGACGACTCGGGGACTTGAAGGTGCGTCGCGAAAAATAACCCTTGCTCCTTAATTTGTTCATTACGCAAATTGGCCGTTTTCGTTTTTTGTTTCAACGTTTTGGTAACGTGCAGTTGGTACTGAACGTTCATATATTTTTTAATAATTTCATGACCTTTTTTTTAAATTTAAATTTCGTATAATAAAAAAACGTTTTTCGTCAATGATTTTATTTTAAAAATTATTTACAACATTCAAAAATTAAAATTCTCCCCTTTTGTTAATTATTTATATTTTTTAAATATTTATATTCAAGTTATTAATATCAAAATAAAAAATTTGATTCAAATTGAAATGTTACGAATTCGTAAAAGTAAAAAGCGAAAGATCGCCGTTTCGTATTGTTAGAGCGATTGTCAGTGACGTTTCGCTCGAAGGAGTTCTTTGTTCGTGGTGTCTTTTTCTCGTTGGATTTTAATTCTGAGGACGTCCTGCCTAATTGGGCGAATAATTCATCCCCCGGGGGTGAAGCCCCACTAATTGAGCCACCATTATGGGACCCGAAGCGTCGACAATATCCTATAGTTTTGCACGAAAATTCAAACGAAGAAAGGATTGTACGGCTAAATTGGAAAAATTCTATTCACTTGAAACTCTTTTAATGTGTTTTAAAAAGTTTTTAAATAGAATTCAGGTTCTGATGGGTTTAGTTAAAAATGTTAATTCGTATCGTGATATTTTTTTTAACTTTGAAAATATTTGAAATAATATTATACAAGATATCATTAATATTTTTGAACATTAAGTGAATAAATAGATTATGAAAAATATTAGATAAATAAATGAAAATCAAAAGCTTTCGCTACATTGGAATTTCAACCCTTTGCTTAAAAAAGAACGCCATCTATGAACAAAAAATTTCAGCATTGGAAAATCTAAAAGTTTTCAAAATTTTCGATAGAGGGCAAAATTTTCAAAAGAAAATTAAATTTAATACAAAATTTTATCTCTAACATCATAAGCATCCTCTACATTTTTTTTTAAATAATACGAGCAAAATAATTTTTATCATTAACAATATTTTTCAATAAATTTAGATTAACATAAGTCTTACTAAAAAGAAAACACTGAAATTTAACCTAACCGAAAGATATTGACATCTATCTGGAACTTATTAGTTTTGAATAATTATTTTCAATATTAATTACATATTTCCTATTTCGAGTCAACATTTTTACGATAAACCTAAATTTTTAAAAAATCATATAGGCAAACAAAAGTACCTTATTTTCATTTTACACACGTATGCATTATATATAATAATATATACAATTCCAAAAGCTCACTCCCAAAAATGGTGACGAATCCGACCGCTCGATTAACTTCGACCATCATTATTGCAGCGACGATATTTGGGCAGAAAATCGCGAATGCCTGAGCGAAAAGGGGACGGATTTTTTTTCCAGCACAACGCAGAAGGGTATTCATTATGTGTGTAACCCCGTAAAATTCCTCGTCCCCATTGAATCGGTAATGTGAAATGCTCAATTCTTCGAGCTTCTGGGGAAGTGCAAAAGGTCCCTGTATATATTCTGTGCACCGTACGATTTGTGAGAGAGTAGCCCGGGGCGACTTCATAATGCATTAAAAAGGCGAAACGGTGCACATTAGTATGGAAAAAATGGGGTTCGAAGCTATTCATAGGTGATAATTTGACTTGGGATTTGTTCGGTGGTGTTTTCTGATTTATTTATTGCGTATTTTTCAAGTATTGTTTTAGAAATGATTTGAATTATCGTGAAAAAATAGTTCATATATTTTCAATGTATTTTATCATATGTGGCTTATGATCTCGTGGAAATTTTGGCCGAATATTGAAGGAAAAACTGTAATCCTGGTTAATAAAGCCTTGTCTGGGAAAACCGTGTGTTATTCATCCCATTTGACTGGCTGAAAGAGGAAAATTTCTTTATGGACTCGGTTTTCCCAGACGAAGAATATTTCATAAAGCGTTCGTTCATCCACCGCAACGCATATCGTATTTTTATATAAGGTCGGTTCGTAAGTAACGCATATATGCCGAGATTTCCCATCCCTTATTTGAAAACTACACCTAATTTGTTATAAAAAATCTAATAAGAAAATTTATTACGTATACAGCGCGAAATTCTTTTTTTCAAAATATAGTCGAAGCGTATTTACATAATATGTAAAAAGCAAAAAATAATAAGAAAATATCAGAACCTAGAGAAAATTTTCCTACGTGTTTCGTAGGAATATTGATTCATAATATAAAATATATGCATTACTATCAGATCATCTCTGTACATACATATACAATGCACATTATATGAAAAGGCATTCGTCGAAGAATGTGGGACAAGAACGAAGGGGAGGATTATAATGATAATAAAGCCCGCCTACAGTAAATCACCAGGATTACGTGCACAATGCCCACCTCCACCAGATTACCAGTTCCATTTTTTCAGTGCTAAAAGTGTTTTTCGCCATCAAGTTTTATTTTCAGACGGAAAAATGCAATAGAATTTTCCACTCACGCAAAAAAAAGATTAGAATCGTACGAATAAAATTGAACTAATTGTTAGTAAGTACATATTTTTTTAATTCATTAAAGACGATCTAAAATCATTTATATCATTCATTTACTATCATTCTACAACTATCACAACACGAACTATCTAAGCACAATAATTATATAATTCGATGCAAGTGAATCTCCATACGAGTAATGTAGGTACAATGTACGTACGTATCCCTGAGATAAGCCGTAATATATGTCGCGCATTACCATATAAATACTATGGAAGTATGGGGGAACTGTGATCCAGGGACGACGGGCGACAAGAAATTGCACCGGTCAAAACTTGGACGCGACCATTTGTCAAATGTATCGGAGAAATTGCGCAATATATTGCGACAAATGCCAAAAAAATCCGATACGAATTCGCGTGGTTTTACACATGGATCGTTTGATCCAGCAAAAATACGATATTTTATCTTATAACACATCACTGCATTATATTATGACTAATCTTCCAATTTAATATTCTATGTATGAAAAAGCTTTTCGCTGTATTTCCAAAACATTTTCCGACTAAAATTATTATGAATCAAAATAAGATACTACTACAGTTTATCATATATTAAAAAAAAGTTTTTCTCCCTGACAAATTCGCGAATATCCCAATTTTACATTATAGGTTCGATCTCTCAATTCAGTCCCCGATCTTAAAGAGACGCGATGCGATAAGTCAAAGGCGTTCGCTTCTTGCCCATTTACATATAAATGACATATAATATTTCGCCGGTGGAGGAGTCCTCGAGAAGCAGACGTAGCTGGATAGATGTATATCCTTCCTATACGCAATATGGGGATGGGGTGGTTGCAAGTCATGCCTAACCATGATTTATGGATGCCAACATATTGCACCTAGCGCAACGAAAACGTGCGAGGAGAGCACTCTACGGCTTATTGCGTTACAAATTCCTACTGGACAGAAATTAGCTTTCTGGGAAAAAGTGGAAATGCTTGTGTGGGAAAATAAACGTTTTCTGAGTTTTTAATTGAAAAATAGGGATAATGTATAAGTAGAAGCAGAAAATTCATTATTCATGAGATAAAGTTGATAAGTAGAGCAAGTGAAAAAGTTTAGCATTCAATCGTGAAATGTAAAATAAAATATTATATTTTAAAGATACATTCATAAAAGTGTAAAAATATTAAATATGTGAATTAATACGAAAATGTATTACGATATTTAATTTTACTTGTATGTTGAGCAAATTTCAGGGGTTAGCACGAGAGAGGGTTGCTTTTGGGCTTTTGCGAACGGAGTCGGATTCCTGGGTACGGAAGAGTTTCCGCTCCCGGCAAGTGTTAACAGCGGAAATCCTGACGAAGTTCAAAGGTTAGCACCAACTCCTTGATGGCCATTTGATTCGTATGACGAATGCGTTTAATGTTCCCTTTCATGCGAAATTTACATATTCGCAAGTGCGCACACATGATTGCGTAAACTATTGATTTTCCTAACTTAAAATACAATTACCTTTAGCCTAAAGAATTTGATGAAAAAGTAGACTCACCTGAAACAAAAAAAAGAAAATTATTATATTATACAATTGGCATCTGAAATATTTATAAACAAAAAAATAATTAATTAAATTTCATATAAAAGCGCATTAAACGCATAACGCACGAATGTACGCGAAGAATATCATGTATCGCACGCGTATGAGTAATGCATACAAGAGGTCATCCTTCGCGACCTCTCATGCACTCCGTGAGAACCTGAATGCACATGCACAATACCCCGAAACGCACATACACACACTAGGATACCGGCATTTAACCCAAACGAAAAAGTCCACGAAGAAATTAACTCTTACACCTCGCAATAAGGGAGATCGATCCCGGCTAAGTGCCCTATCTGAAACGCGCCCACGTCCCGTGCTGAAAAGCAAAAGGTGGCATCATCTGCCGCCGCTTTTATTGCCCGGATGCTGAAGGGGTGGCGGAAGAAGATGTGGACGATTTCTGGGATCGGGATCGTCAATAAAATGTCGCATAAATAAGCCGTAATCCGACCGCAGCGTGGACAATCGGACGCGGGAGGCTATAGAGGCCAAATGCTCTCTTTCTGCAGTCTACACACACATGTTATGTCTTATTTGGCCCATCTAGGCCGCAGAGGATCTATTCGGATTCTATTGGCACTAAAGACGGGCCGGCAACTGCCATTATCTGTACGTACGGATTCACCTTTATGAGAGGGTACGAATCTGACGCGCGGACCTAATTTCTCTTCGAATAAATGTGCATTCAGTTAATAACATTTAAAAACGAACTCATCCGACTTCATAAGCTATAACGAAAACTCATTAAAATCTCGAAACCGATTCAACCAGCAACTAGATGAAACGGAACTTTTGTTTACAGCCCGAAACACGCCTCGACGAAAGCGAAACGGCTGAAAAGGGCTATCCGTTATTGAATTACGATTCGCGTAGAGCGAGCATTACACTGCACGTACCCGAGGACTACGTATTGCAATTAACGGGCGTTGAAGCGTCTTTCGCCTCGGTAATTACAATTATTTCCCGACGTTGCGGTCGTCGGAGAAGCAGGTGTGGTCAGAGGCGGGGTCGCGGACCGACGCCACAAATCTCCGAGGCGTTAATCTGATGATGCCCGACGAGCATTGTGCACATCGTGTGCAATAATTGCATTTCTGCGGCCGAGCGGAATTGCAGGCTATCCGCTGCAACAAAGGTAACAGTGCGAAATGCTGTTCTCTCGTAAGCCAATGAATAATAATGTTTGATGGTTTCATTGTTAGTAAGTTCGAAATGTATGAGGCTTTCGTACGTCATTTTGTTATTGGATCGATATGCGAAAAGAATAAAAAGAAATGCATTTATTTTTCCACATGAGTTTGGGGTAGTAATTCTATTAGGGAGAGTTCGTACAATACGCACTGGCGAGGGCAAGAAGTGTGCGGCCAATACAGGAAATAGACAATAGCAATAAAAGAGTGACCGGTGACCTTAAGGGCGGCTGTTTACATAATGTGGCCGTTCTGCCTCACCTACCCTTTATCCTGGAGGACCCATCTTTGTTTAGGACTCGGCAAAACGACCCTCGGCCGCATTTATTTATCAATATTTATATGTCGTTGAACGTTGCGCTTTTGAACCGATACGGCCGCCCCCACGAAATCGACTTTCGGTTATGGTTCTAGCCATTTTTGTAATTCGTATAAATTTCCTATTGTATTTTATTGCGTAATAAACGGACAGATGCTGCGTTCGTAAAGCGTATCTGTGTATAAGACGATTTTGTTTTTCGGGAATGAATGGTCAAACGTATTGTTCAGACTCTTATTGCTTCAATGATGGCCAATTGAAAAAAAAGAGCTTTCATAAAAACATTTTGAATTACATTATTTTTTTATACTCAAAAAATATTCAATTTACTCAACATGTTCTGGATCAAGTAATCATACGAAAAGTGCAAGCCATCGAACCGATGCAAATGACCTCTCGCACTTTGAACCTCCGCGCACTCATATAGAACAGATAAGTCCCAAGAGGACCAGGCAGGTCAGGAAGTCGTGCTTCCTGACGAGCTGAGCGGAGGGTCACTTTCCAGGGTAGGACCCTCACATAACTAACATCCAAATTACTTACGTTCCCTCCGTGCGGGGTCCATCCTTTTGGACTTTTACCGCCACTCGCGGGAATCCTTTACGACGTCTTAACAATGCATGGGACTTTCTCCTCCCAACTCTCCCCTGAAAGCAAGGAAAGGAGCACGTCTTGCTTCATTGCTCGAAGCATACACCTGAATCATCGTTTTGCAACCGAACGACCGTTAAAGGTTGTAAAAGTGGTCGAAAGTCGTAAAGCGGGACTCGCGCACCCGTAACTTTAATTATGCATTTTCGACGTGGACACCAAATTTCTATTATTATATTTGAAGAAAATCTATTATATTTTTATTTTTATTTATAAACAATGTTAGATACTGGATCTATGTTTAAATATTTTTTACAATAAAACAAGCAGGCAATATATTAATATAAACTTTATACTATTATAAGCTTCAATACTACACAAGCTTTTATATATTTTTATACTCAACGTAAAGTATCAAATAAAAACTGGAGATATCAATCGGTGTTGAAGTCCCGAATTTTCCGCTCGATTATCGCGCGTAGAGAAGAAAAGTCAGTCATTAAACACCCTTGTGAATCTCGCGAAGACAACCCCATAATAGTATGGTGTAGTAATGGTGTCTGGACCCCGAAGAGGTCTTAAAAACATATAAAAGGGGGCAATGAATGGGCCCTCGGCGGTTATTGCATAATCACCTACTTTCCTACAACTCCTTATGTGGTCATTGGCGGTGCACATTTCAAGCTTTTGTTGTAACTTATTCGAACAGTTCATTGATAATTTTTTATAACAATTTTATGAATTTAGTGGTACCAAACTGCTTTTTCGTTTTATAAGGTTTATATTAATTAAAAACAAATTAAATGTTTCAAAATGATCTGATAAATTAGTAAAAATAAAAACAACTGATAAAAAGTTAAAGCATAAGCGTTATTTGAAGCAAGTTTTTTTAAGATTATGTAAGTACATATATTATAATGTAATTTTAGAAACGCTACTGAAATAAATCTAATAAGGGCAAGAAACCTATTATACCAAAATGCATCCCCGAAGTGTTCCGCTAAAATCTCTTTTAGGACTTGCTAAATATAGTTAAAATTAGACTATGTTTGTAGTCCTCATAAGGTTTCACTAATTTGTTACACGAAGTGCATCTTATCTTGAAATTTCTTCCTTTACGACAAATGTATAAAAGGGTATTACGGAGTTAACAGTGAAATAAAACTTCGTTTAAGATCTATATGTTATATAAAGATTGTACTAACTGAAAATTTACTACTAATAATGTCTTCGGATTGCCATCATATTTATTTTATCGATGAATAAAAAAGTATATTTACATTATAAACGATCGAGTTTCTTACATGGTCAAAAGAGCATATTTCGCTATCATACGAAAGTGATTTGGCCCTTTATAGCCTATAAAATTTTATATTGGAATTCTTTGCAACGATGCAGTTTACAGCACACGTAAAATAAAATCAATACTTCAATGAAAATTGCAATCAGTTCGGAAATAACACCAATAGTAATAAAAATATTTAACTTGTTGCAGAAGTAATGTTAACATGATAAATACATAAACACTTACAAGTTTTTCTGATCAAGATGAGATTAATTTCTGAAGACACAATTTTTAATCCGATACATTCAACACGTTTATATAATTAATCGGATATCTGCATTTGAAAAAAAAAACAAATCGAAATAATTTGTCCAACTGCATACGAGTATATCAAGATTAACTACATCAGTGACATTAAAAGTAAATATGTTCAATTTATTATTTGATTTACAGTGGGTTCTGTATATTTTAATATTGATCACGGTAAAATTATATCGCAAAAATTTTAAAGGAAACATCGTCTTTATATTTTATCATTGTGAGAATTATGCTAATTATCAACGGCTTTACGAAAACATAGTTTTTTTACCTAATAAGATATGCAGTAAATGAAGCAGTCTTTAAATTAATCTTGTAATATTTTGGTTTTAGATTGGTAAGTAATTTTAGTATCTAGTTCATTAAAAGTTTTGTTCCTTTTATTGATGGAAAAATAAATATTTCTAAAATTTTCAAAAAATCAAAAAAGCTTTTACTTAGATATTATATAAACATGTAACGATGATGGAAATGTATGTATACAGTAGAAATTGAATAAGAGAAAAAACTAAACTAAGCGAACAGATAAAAACGCAATTTGCTCAACATTTTCAGTAACGAATTTTCGCATTAGCATACATGCCACTACTAGGAGGAAACTCGTCGACATTTCATTTCCGCGAAAACTCAAGAGGGTCGCCAAGAAACAGAACAGACATTCCAAACAAATGTTAAGACTGTATCGTATCGAACGAAGCCTCCGGTCGTCGACGATAACGGTTTAAATAAGCGAAACTGTTAAGTCGAAGACGATAAACGCCACACTTTTAGGGGACGGGCCGGTAATTTTTAAATCGCGCGGAAATTCCATTTTCGCCTTTTCGAAACAAATGACTCGGCGCTAACGAATTAAACCCGTCTCGTGCAAAATATTGCAAATATTTGTCGAACAAATTATAAACGAGACGATTACGTATGCGTCCGTTTGCGGATGCTTAGTAAACATGACTTTGTGAATCTGTCACGTTTCGTTGCTCGTCTCGATTGCTTTGGCAGGTGTTTCCAATTTGCCGATATTAGGTTATTATGATGTACGTGCTAAATGATGGAAAGTTTTTTTTCCGGTTGTATGTTATGTGAAAAAATGTGTTATGTAATGCAAGGGAGGTGTATAAATCATGAACAAGTTATTTCGTTCGCTTGTTGTATATTGCTTAGGGCGTCCCTTAGATTTTTGATTAGTTTCAAAACAACGTAATCAAATGACATATTGATGAATGTAATAGGGAGTATTTCATGGAAAAAATTCTCATCCAATACAAAACTTTTATCAAGCTGAATTAAATGTATTTTTAATAATGTCTCATTTTTTTATATGATGAAAATGAAATTCGGTTCATACATATATAGCGAAAAATCTATATGACTTCATCATATTCTCATAGATTATGCATGGGCTTCCATGTTTGCTTCCGAGTTCGGATATTCGCATAGCCAATATGTCTCGATCATAATTTCCATACCCTCAGATTATGTTAATTCAATTTCCCCATAAAGGCTCATGTTGTATATAACCGATCCGCGCCCCAGACGAGACGCTAATCAGATTTCGTTCCGTAAAAACATTATCAGAAAAACAACACCCCGAAGCCGTTTCAATCTTAGCTAAAGACAACTTCGATGAAACCACCCCTTAACAGAAAGTCCATCTACAGTATAATGTATATAACATGGCTTCATATCCCAAATCCGTCGACTTATAATAAACGCATTTGCATAAAAGAAACGGGAGGAAAATGATGTCGGATTTGTATACAACTTTTTTTTCTCCAAAAAAACTGAAAGTATATAGAAATTTTATTTTAAATTAATAATAAAAAATTTCTCTAGAATCAAAATTAGTTTAATTTATACGTGTTCTAATGTAGAAAATAACTAAGTAGGTAAAATTTATGATAAATTAACGACTCTTTTTGTTTCTTTGGCAATACGTTGTAAAATATATTCTCAATCGCATTTTCCTGATACGAAAATGGTTTTAATATAAAATATGTATATTTTATAATAGGGTAGACAGGTAGGTGCTTAAGCAGTGACTATGATAAGTGAGTTCCCCGGGGAGAGGCGACTCACCCTTTCTTTGTTCGAGCAATTTGTAAGATACACAAAATTTAAAACTGTCTCCATACGAAGACGACGACCCATGAATAAATGATACTCCACAAAGTTATTTCGAAGATTATAATAAGAAATTCAAAGTATTACATAGACAACAATTGAAAAACAATATTTTCCAATTTGTTTCAATACAGCACGAGATAAAATGATATATTTCGATAAAAATATCGTTACTTTGAGTACAATTTTCGGAATTAATTAACCGGGTGGTGAATCTGTTTCGAGAATTTGACTGTATACTGACATTGAGAATACCACAAGTCATTTCACCGACCTTGTCGTACTAATTTGCCTAATCTGCATTTCTTGATTGGCCTGAGAATTCCTCTCCAATTTACTTCAAAGGTAGCTGACGGTGAGTGACAGAAGGGGGAAACTGAAGAACGTCACCAATTTACTTATAATATATTGTATACGATTTCGAAATTTTAAACTTTTGAATATGCAATGTTGAATGAGAGAATCTTAATTAAAAAATAAAATCAAACAGCACAACTTCGAGAAGAGTACAAGAAACCACTAATGGTGAACACCGATGGGTTACCTGTTTGTTTATGCATTATGCTAAAGTGCACCGTTGAAACAAATTATATGACCTTTGCTTCGGCAAATAAATGCAAATAATACTTTTAATACATTGAATTTATCTATTTATAAGATTTTATTTTTAAAAGTACTTCTTTCAAAACATAAAAAATTCCCTTCATAAAGTCAAATTTAATTTAAAATACAAAAAAATCGTAATAAATTCCCACAAAACGTCAAAATTTCGCTACCCTCATATTAATGGGTGGATTCGGGAACGGCAGTTCGCGAAATAATAACCGAGTGGTGCGAACGGGTGGATTAAAAGCGACAACATTTAGTCCCGAAAAAAATGCACTCGGAAAATTTGCATATTAAAGACGGCGATAGGGGTGCTTTTTGTGGGCGGAGGAGGTGGTTCGCAAGGGCGCGAGGGCCATCCTAGTCGGGACACCAAATTAAAACTGCAACGAATTAAAACAAGTGTAACAGGGAAAAAGAAATTAAGGCCGCGATGAAGTACAGAGGATCCGAGAAATAATTGTGTTTGTTCAGGCGGATATAAAATTTTGAATGAACTTCGAATAACTTTTGATTGAAAAGTTAGTAAGCCAAAAGTAATTTTATTTTTTTTAAATGAAAAAATATAATTAATATAATTGTTTTACAGATTTTTGAAAGATAAATACGTATGTATTACATTTTCACATGTTCATCTCTTACAAATATTTGTAAATGTGCAATTTTAACTAATGCATAGAATAAACATTCCATTTTTATTGAAAATTTCATATTTACGTCTCATATTTACTTACTTGTTTATTCAAATATTTTCATATATTATTAAATGAAAACCTGAATAAGCTATATTATGAAAAGACAAACAATTTTTTCCGGTCTAAATTGTTTTGATTCACAAATTACATTGATAATATTTTTCTCATGTTTCACCTTTTTTGATTATTTACTATCGATTAGTATAATAAACACTATTCAAATTCACCTAACAAAATAATGAAAAAATTCCGGACGCACTGTACGAAAATTAACGCGGAAAAGAAACGGCATTTTTATATCGCGTCGCATATTCGACACTTGATTATTGTCGGACTCGGGGTGCAGTTTTCAACCCCAGATGGAACTACACAAAGGGAAAAAGAGAGGCAAAACTGTGCTATACAAGAGGGTGGGTGGTGGTGGATCTAAATTCACCCCAGCAGATGGAAAGTGCCATTCTCGAACGTCGTAATCCAGTTCGACTTCCGATTCTGTTCTATGATTAACTCGACTCTCAAAGAAACGCCGGCGATAAATGAATAGGAAAAAAAGAGGGCAAATCGATTGTTCGTACGATTTTATCGCATTTGAATATTTAAATTTGTTTTTTATTGTTCGGTGATAAATCAGCATTATTATGAACGGAAATGAGTATTCAAATTGTAAAAAAAATAAGTCGATTGTTGGCGAAGTCGTGTCCCGTATGGCGCCAGCTCGTGTTGTACTATGTTAGACGTCAGTGCATTTTAATTAACACAATTTACTACATTAATTATTCTGCTCATTTACCGCTCAACTTCTTTTCCTCCCGCGCTTTTATTTCATCAGGGAATGTCCCCTGATGGCGTTTTTTTATTCGTTTATTTTTTTCATCTCGTCGTTGTTCTTCGTCGACGACATTTGAACTCGAAATAATTAGGTTTTTAAATTTGTCGATGCACCCACGCCCGTTCTTTTTACACGCCACAAAATTAGATATATTTTTATTGCGCTATACAATGTAAAAAAAACTTGAAACATTTCGTAGCTGATTAGCAAAAAATCTCAATGTAATTTATGTCCAATTAGACGGCGAATGTAAACAATCGACGAAAGCTCGTGCACCGGTGCATAGGACAATGTGAAGCAACCACGTGCTGCACCACAAGATGAATGCAATTTAACATACGAGATTTTTTCGCTCGATGCGAACATCCGATATATACAGGTAAGACAAAATAAAAATACATTTACCATATGTTTTACATATAGAATTCAAAATTAATTTCGATAAAAATATTTAACATAAGATCAAATTCGGATTATACAATTACTCGATTATGTCAGTTCAATAAATTTCATCAATTCAAACAAATTGTCCATTGATTCGCAAAGATGCATGGAGCAACTAGTAAGTGATGCACCGGCTGTATCGGTTATGCATTTTTCTACATCTTTTTTTAAAAAGTTTTATACATTTCTTAGCCGGGAACGGTCCCGGAGCGTGCCGCCCGTTTATTATCGTCCTTTTCCCGTGTCCAATTCTTTTGTTTTCGGACTCCTTGCAATTACCATTCGGAATTTTGCATCGAAACGCCATTTTTCTCGCATGCGAGCACGCGCTCGCACACACGTATAAAACGACAACAATGCGTATGCTAATACGATGCATTTTATTTGCTCGCGTCGCGTCTCTTTGTGTCGCCGCTACATTTCTTTATTATTTTCGAGGAGAAAACGTTGAACTCGGGACACAATTTTCCGGTCTGGAAAATTCCGGAATAAGCCCGGGACTCCGGAAGATAGTTTGCATATGCTAAAATGCAAATTCGTTTAAACGTATCTGGTTAATTTGGATTTATTCAGCGGACGCATGCCGGAGACATGTTCGCGTGTCCGTTAACGCGTATACCTAAATGCACGTATGCGTTCTCGTTAATAGTGATTGTAACCGATCGCGAATCGATAAAATTACTTAGCCATGCAAATTTCATTGGCCAGTTTTAGTTATCTCGAGATCAGATCTGCCATGTTTTACCATAAATATTGTCGGGCGCGGCATTAATTCTGCACATGGTCGCCGCGGCAATTTGTCCCGAGCAATGAAAATCTTTCGCACGAAAAAAGCGTACGAACCGTTTTTTTTCCTTCATTCTATTTATACGCTATGTGAAATTTCTCCATGGGAAAATTTGAATAATCGACGCGATTATGCATTCGTACGATCGTTACATTCGAAATCGCCTATTATTATTTTTCGTTATTTTCTCGTATTAGTAATGATAGTAATCGAGCTCGGACGCCTCATTGATTGCATTTCTCCTTTTTTTCTTCGTACACATTTTTTTTTAATTTTCGTAATGTGTACGATCAATTGCCAACTTTGTAATCTGTTGCTCAATTTTTCGCCTCAATAAATCGATCTTAAACGATTCAAAATCGTGTTTACGTAAAAAAAAAAGCACATTCACTTTAACCCTTTTCATGCGCGATCTCATAGTACACTCTTCGCATCATTAAAATGAGGAAACACGGAACGTTCTAGCGAAATTCAATTAATCAACACCACAATTAAACTAAAACACACCTAAAATTCTGAGAAGTCACGAAATAAATTAGGTCAACACGGAACGATGAACGATGGCGCTTTCGCGAATTAGGCAAACACGCTCCCTCACCGTTTCGGCGCATCGTCATGAATATTCAATATGTATTTTGCCAGCGCGAATTTTATATTATGAACGTATAAATTGGACAGGTTGTAAGGACCTCGTGCAATCTTGTTTGCAATGATGATCCTAATTTGGGTCCCCGGGGCCCCGGCCCGTGTAACGATTAATGACTACAAGGCGCGCGTTTCGAACCCCCGACGAGCCGCCGATTCCTGTATATGCATTTCATTTTTTGCCTGTTTGTTTTGTGCATATGCCTTTCCGATTAAAGTGTGTATAGGAATTGTCGTGGAATGCGTAAAAGTTGAGAATTTTATAACGAAATACAAGTGTAATGGGCGAAAAGTCTCGATTATTATATAATATATTGCAACTCAATATAATAATATATTACGTTTGTTTAATATATGAATTTAAGAATATGATTTAGAAAGTAGAACGATTATCTATATTATAAAAAAAGTGAATATACAAAAATGTTATGAGTAATAATTATAATATTTGAGTGTTTTGATGAATTCGATTCATATGACGAAAACGATTCATATTTATCAAAATGACCAGATATCAGAAATAGCCATTAATGTCTGTTGGATACTATAATTAATATGTCAAGCTTATTAATACATTTTCGTATTTTCCTTTCACTATAAATAGTAAATTGATTCCTGGCGTGCAGTGAACATAGTTTACCATACATAATTCATAACGCAAAAAATAATGCAGTATATCGAACAATCATTACTAACAGACTCTTGAGATTACTTATTGATATTATCAGGTTAAGTTTAGTTTAATTATACAAAATATTTTCAGAAATTATAGATTATAAATATTAACTCATAATTCGATTTTTCAATAATTTTTTTACAGTACTTTTTATATTTATTCATATTTCATAATAGATATTCAATCATTTTTATCAAATTCAAATTATAAAAATACAACATTATTTCAGAAAGCAATAAATAAAAATTCGCATCAAACGAATTAAAAAAACTCATTAAAATCAACATCACCACCTCATTAAGTTTGTACCACACGAGAACAAGCCTCATATTCATGTAAACATCGCAACGACAACGAATTAATCATACAAAACGCACTGCGATACCTAACGACCTTACGGTACCATAATCTATCAAATCGAATCGTTTATGTCACAACACTAAAACGATGCACTTTGCAAGCGCGAATGCACACTTCGCGATCGCATCCCGGTCCATCATCACGATGATGATCATCGCACAACATTGCGATGTGCTCGTCGTGATTTGGCCGATGTTCGCGTGATTCCGAAACATATCTGCGTGTCATCCGATTCTCGGTTTCGTACTGGAGTTTCTTAATTAGATTATAAATGTGTTCGCAATGGAGGGCCGCGGGCGACAAGTGCTTCGTGTCGAGGAAATTTATCGGCTTGCACACGACGCATGTGCAACTCCGGCACACGTGACTAACTCGAAACTGATTACATAAACGTACTGTGTGGTGTTCTCGAATAAATTGTGGAACGATGAGTTATAAATAATTAATCGTCCGGTCTGAAATTTGGTTGAAATTTCAGGGAAAATCGTGAGAAATTGTTTGGAGTGTTGAAAAAGCATATTAAGTGTTAGGATGTTATATGAAGGAAAAAAAAAGCTTGAAATAGGGAAAATCGGATCTCATTAGACGTGGTTTGATCAAGATCGAGATTAAAAAAGATTAGGTCATCATTCAGTAATGGATGATGAATTCAATTTCAATGAATTCAATCTCAACGAATTCAAACTCAATGAATTTAAAAATTTTAATTTTAATTTTGAAGAGTTAAAACTTTAGTGAACTATAATATTACTTTCGCAATAATCGAAATATATTTTTTCTTGTAACGTATAAATAAAATTCACAACCACAAGTAACAAATATTTTTAATATTTTTTTTAATGGGAACAGATATCTTATACCTTTTCCATACTAAAATCAAAACGATTTATCAAACATAAATAAATCCAATAACATCCAAAGCGATATACCATACATTATTCAATACAAATTCATATATAACACACATTATCGTACATTCGACACGAACTTTAAAATACCGAATTCACATAAGTAATTCGATTCGTACGTCATTCGATTACCAACATCGCCCCAGCAATACAATAAAATCGCATTTTAAAGCTACACAGTCCCCGAAGCGAAACGGGAGGTCGAAATTTCCAACCGCCCTCGAAGAGGACTTCCTCCACCCAACCCAGAAATTAAACAATAAAAAAGCGGGACGTGAGCCCTTAATTCCCGGCCAATTTTAAGCCCTGGAACGTGGCCCTAATTCCGGCCCTGTCCGGCTCTGGTAATCCTCGCGGTCACCGCACGAGAACATGATCCCTAAGGATTTCGGGTTTTTAATGTATAAACCCAGGTTTAAACCCCGGTTTGAGTGGCCCAAAAGCTCGGGGATGACCACAGAATTGGGCGATTTATTGCCGAAACACTTGTTGTTGATATGAAGTTTGAAGTTTTGTAAGAGTGTAGTCTTTTTGTTCTGTTCGGCCCCCGTTCGGTGTGTGAGAAGTTTTCTTCGATAATGCATTGCAATATTTCATAATTTGCTCCAAACAGACATATTCAATGCATTTTAAATGAATTTTCCATGGGCGTGTGCCGTTTCCGATTCCCTATTATGTTTTTTCACCCCAGTTTCAACGTTTTTTCGGATCCATGCATTCGAATGTAAATGGGAAAATGTTATATTAAAAAAATTTCGTGTCTACGCGTCAAAAATTTTTAATTTTATTTTTGCCGTTACCTAACTTATTTTTTTCACAGTTCAATTTCCATGATGAAAACATTATTTTGTAATAACAAAATTTGTTTGTACCGATCCATTGAAACGGAAGACGAAACAAAATTATAATTCCTTAATTAAATTTGCCTTACACGCTATGTGTGGGAAATCTATCGATAATTTGTTATTCACGTAGAATATGAAAATTCATAAATTTATTATTACAAATTTCCATGATTGCGTAATATCCTTGTAAATGGAACATTTCGACGTAGAGTCAAACGAAAAAAAAATCACCCCTACGCAATGGATGCACTTTATTATCGGCCGAGGGTGAGAAACACATTTTTCAACTTACTTTAAAAAGCGATTTCTTACATTCACCCGATCCGATTTCGTTTATGACCTGCGATTTACACATATTAAAAAAAGTTGGCAATTTAAAACAAAACCATAAAAAAATATTACGCTCATAGCGTCAAGCTGATTTACTAACTAAATACCGCAATTTTTATTTACATTTTCGTATTTTTTCCATCTTAAAGGATCGAAAGGACATAAAACTCACACTCGATATGCAAATTGTTCCTTTCTTCGAGCTAGAAACACGAGCTATTTGTCTTCGCTCGACGACAACGGTGTGACGTACACGGCGATGGATAGACAAACTGGACCCCATTCAGATATCACTCTCGACGAGCTCTTATAAGACGGCTGAATCGAAAGCGAAAATTAAAAAAATAAAATAAAATGAAACATCGCAAATAAATAAGAGACTCGACTAAAACGTCGACAGCCAAACAAAACGCGAGCTTTAAGGATTCACCGTAAAGATTTTCTACAGCTGCATTGATTCGATATATACAATAATATAATTCATTTATAATATAATTTTATTATAAAAATGCTATTTGATGTGTTTTGAAGATATAAATAGTTATTGTGTGGTTTAGTTATTTCGCGTTGTCTTAGTAAACAGGAATTGAAGTTGAGCTCGTGCGCTTCCAATACTTTACTCGCAAGATCGTCTCGTATACATTATAATATAATACAATATAATATGAAATATAATAAAACTGGGAATCGAACCCAGAACCGGCAATATGTCCACGTCCGATTAACCAGTCGGCCGCCTGTGTACACAGTGTCGCAAGTCGCATAAATCAGTTCCTTATTACTGGCTGACCGTCATATTTTATTCAATATTAACGTGGACGCATCTTTACTTTGGTCAGTGTAAGGATACACGATTCTTGAAACATTGTTAATTTTAAAAATATATATCAAATTTCAACATGAATTTTTCACTGAAATTAAACTGCAAATGTTATGTTAATTATAACGTATTTTTAACGCTCATTGTTTAAATTTTAAAAACATATCCTGCATACATTTTTTTATATTTGACATTAATGAATTATGCTCAAAATATCGGGTATGTTTCGAATGTACAATGTATACGAACGGTAATCCTTCTTTCATATGCGAAAGATCCTTGACCGGAGGCGTAGGGACACCACAGTATGTTTATTATAATTTATTGTCAGTACATAAGGCCATAATAAAATACTCGCTTTGTCGAACGACGCCTAGACATTTTATGTTTTTATAATAGAAAACGTGATATTCTCACAGGCGTTCCCTGTCGCGGGCAGTTTTAAAATATAATTTAACTGGACGGGGATCGATAACTGCCACCCGATCGCATAAAACACAATGCCGTATATAATAATTTAATTCATTGAATGTTTATTATGTTTTGACAGCGGTTTAATCATAAGTCCAGCCGGGGACTGTAAAAACTCAGCGATTTGGTACGAGCGCGTGCGATAAACCGCATCGCGAGATTCAAACGCGAGATTATTAATTCGAAACGGCGTATAAATCAAACTTTTACATGAATAATTCATGCGACAAATGGGAAAAATAAATGTTGCATTGTTGATAGCTCGCCGCCGGTTTTATAACTTAATACAATAATGAGAGTCGTGATTTAAAGCGTAAATAAAAAGGTATGTGCGCGTTAACTGGCCTATCGAAATTAATCATTTTCTTCGGTGATAATAAATATCCGCGTATGCGAACGCTAAGTGAATTCTATTAATAACGGAGTCGTTTCGAGGGAAAACCATCTCGTCTTATCTGTTTTTGTTGGGCTTCGTTTAAGTCGAGAAGAGGGTAAAATGGGAGACCTCCTCGACTCTAGAGGAGATGAAAGAAGGTTCAAGGAGCAACTCGGTAAGAAATTATTAATGGCTGAGTAGATAGCGATAAACATGCCAACAAATTACTTATACGCAACTTGACATATGGTGAGCTATAAATATAAACAAGAAAATTAGAATCGAAGTAGAAAGTATTAGAATAAGTACATAATTTGTCTATCCTAAGCTTTAATTTGACCGAAACGTAGGGTAATTTAGTCGGATTTTATCGCTAGAACTTGGTCGAGCTTCAATGTGTATAAATCTCGCGCTCGCGCTTATTCACTAGTGCTCGAGCACGATCTGTAATTATACTAATTAAGCGAGATAAGTACTTGTACGATGTAAAATTTAATGATGCGCCTTGTTAATTGACACGTATTGATTTGCGAGCCGTTTTTAATAAATGCGTCCAATGCACGTAATTATGAGATGAACGATGAAAAAATAAATCAAAATATCACCATACAAAAAATAATAAAATAAATTTAGTAGGCATAATACATTGAACAGATTTAACATAAATAAGATTGTTGTATTCATATTAGAAGAAATGATATCGATAGAAATCTCAGATTTTTTTCTCTGTATGAACAGATACTATACGCGCCTCGTAAGGAGAGAAAGCAAATAAAAATATTTCACTTAACATAAGGTATTATATATAATGATTTTATAGGCAGTCATCTGTCGGAGAACAGTTCGCTCTGCGAACACGTCAATACATCGTCGGCGATAGATAAATCCATCAGTCAAGAGCTTTTCGAAAAAAATCTATAAACGCAAGAAAGAAAATATAATATGTACTCAAACACATATATACACTAAATATGTATATAATATAAATGAGATTGGAAGCTCTCCGAAGATGGGATAATTTGTTTGGGACGAAATGTAAACATTAGACGGGCAATTATAGTGAAATGTCTCGGTCAGCCACAGGGGGGCGCTTATAAATACTGAGACGGCCCCCACGCTGAGAAGGACACATCACACAAGAAGCATTCATCAACTTCAACTTTCAACCCTTTAAGTAACTTATATCTCTGTTGATTCAAGCATTAGCATACAGTCGAAATAAATATTGTGCAAAAAAATTATAAGCCACTAGTATATTGGACATGGCCTGCACTTTAGAATAGTATTTTTCAACTATTTCCATGAGACTATTCAACAAGGGATTAATTCATTTATAAATAACAATGAAATACATTAATAAAAGTTCATATAATACATGCTCTAAATAATTTACAACATAACTAAATAAACAAATCTAATCAATCAGTTGACTAATGAAACTAAAAAAACCGAACTATTATACAGGAATCTTCGTGTGTGATTGTCGTTTAGCGGTCAGCGGTAGTTTTTACTTGCTGTCCACTGACTTGACCTCGACTCCGGTATATTTATTTATATATTTAATATATGTATAAGTATTCGAGTGGCGAAGACAACTGATGTGATGAAGACGTATGGTTATTGCCCGTGCACGATATACGCACGACGTATCCATCTTCGCATACATCATCGGAGAGATGTCAATAGCCGACGTCTATTATTCAATTCGATCGCTATTGATCAGATCGTAGACGATTGATTGCCGAATTTGATTTTGAGTAAGTACACGATTCTGTATAATAGCCACGTGCTTTCCGGATTTCGTTGAATTGAGATGTGATGGAAAAAGTGTCGGAGTTTATTACTGTATTGTTATAATATCGATTGTTTAAAGATTAATGATTTTTTAAAACATTCGCGTTGAATATACTGATGAAATTTAAATCGTATAAGTATACTATGAATATAAATTGAAAATTGAAAATTCATTAGAAGTATTGGAAATACACCGAAGTCTTTACGATTTCTTCGAGAAGTAAAAAATTACCTATCTAAAAGTTTAATCTTTATTACAAGTTCATAAAGTTTATTTTGAATTTTTATACTTGCGAAATATTTTCAATTAATCGAAATTTGCTCAAGTGGTCAGAGACCTTTCTTGGTCAAAGATCACCAAGGCTAAGGAGGTCACAAAGGTCGAAACCTTGTATCTGCCCATTGTTAATTATTAATGCACGCACTCTCGTCAGTTCAATTATTATCGAAGAAACATATTATACAACATACAATAATTATTTGACTATATAATTAAACATCTAAAATACACACATAATCAATAATGCTATCTACTTATTAAAGAAATATTCGCAAATATTTGTATTTAAAATTTTGCAACCATATAAATTTTTACCGTACCTAATGCAGTTACGTTTTATATATTTAACACTCAATAAGTTCCAACTTCTTCGAAGATGATTCTTCGCCAACCATATTAAGTACGAGTTGGGAATCGAGTACGGATCGGAGTTCAATAGGGAAGCTGTCAGAGTGGGCAGTACCGGCATGTGCGTTGAAATTTATTTCGATTTAGGTTCGATACACACCCACTTCAATAAAGAAAGGAGGATTTCGCATTGTTGGTGATGAAAAAATTCGCTATAGAATATCCTTGCACTTTGGCCGAAGAAGAGAGAAACAAATTGCGAACAAAACAATTAAGTTAATTATTGATTTCATATACAGAACAACAATGAGATCAAACATATTATTTCCACAAAAAAAAATTAATACGATTTAAAGGTCACATTTTATTACAAAGATCGGTCATTAATCGTCACCGATGAAATATGAGACGCTCGCTGTCCCATTGCACTTAACATTCGATTGTTCATCGCGAAATATTACATATTAGCCCTGCAATGTTCTTGACCGTCGGTAATTAACACCCGCCTCATTGCTGCGGTCATTACCGCAGACGGCCGTTATTATGAAGACACCACGACCGGTAATGGGCAGGACGAAGACGACGACGATGGTAATTTATAGCCATTTGCAGCGATATAAGAGGCCCACAATGAGAAAAACGCACCCATACGATGGTACAGTATATATTTTTTGCATTATATGCAAATTATTCAAGATGCATCATAAAATTTTATTGAATCTTCAATTCGTTTCATTGATTGATTATTGATTATTTTTGAAGTGACTAGATATCTTCAACGTTATCCATAATCATAAAGTTGATACTTTAGAAAGTTTGCAAGGTCGTCGATGTTAAGCGGAAACAACTCCATCGGCCTACTAGGTGGTTTTCCTACTATGATAATGATGATGATGATGATGACCCAGGCAAGTGAGCAAGTGTCAACAGAGATGGTCCGCCGGGGACAAATAAGGCCGTTTCGTAAGGCGCATTAGTGCTGGTTATATATGCAAATAGGCCGACTATTTGTCGGCAACAAACACGCAAAGAACATTTTTTTATGCCGCTTCCCCGTCCCGATTTCAAAAGTGCCGCATATTCTCAGATGCCTGATTTGTTCCGAAAGAAAATCGGTGATGATTGGTGGCCGGTTTTAATGAATTTGCTTTATGAAAATATACGAATACTAACACTTATCAATTTCAAAGAGGAAATTTTGATCTGCTTGTATATTCTTACTCATATTAAGTTTGTGTTTGTTTATCGATATTAGATCAAAAATTCCGAATTATAATAATATTATTTTTATACCTAATTATCCACATAAAAACTATATGAATAATAAATTCTGTATCCTTAAAAAAATACCAAAACGTAACATGTACATACATTTACATCTTTAAAAAAAAAATCTCTTCCATGACCGAAGTCAGTGGCTTATGAAAAAACGAAAACTTTCGACAACTCATTTCAAAAGCCTCACTTCCAATTTATCACCGCTAAAAATAAAACCAAATTTCAATGACAATACTCCTCGAAAAAGGGATGCAACGTTTCTTTCAGATGACAAGTCCCTTCAGAAGACGACCTCAAAAATAAAATTATACTACAAAAATTATAATAACGATCGACACGGACTGAATAATAACAGCTCAACCACCACAACAAACAGCTCGGAGCGTATTTAAACCGATAACATTTAGCGGTCATATTATCGGATGTAATCACCATGTAAACACCGAAGTAAATTTAACCGCGTCTCCTATATGCGTCGACGCCACACATACGCTAACTGTTATGGCCATCGTATCTTCTTGTCTTGGTCATAAGGTGACCAACTTTCTAAGATATTTAAAACTACTTTTAAAATCTATACGAGTAATATTTTTACAATTTTGCGTATAAAAATAATTTAAAAGCGAAAAAAATGGATCAGAATTCAGATATATTTACCTATATACAAAAACTGGTTATACATGAATGTATGAACTGAATTTTTATTATTGCAAAAATATTTATTGTTCATAATGTTTGAAGTAGATTTGGATGTATAAGTTCTAGTTTATGATGAAAGATTCTGTTAATAATTACATATAAAATATTTTGAATTAAATTCACACTGAAAAATATCCATGGTGGTCATCCTACTGCGAAGTCTTATCACAAAACTGATCGTCTCCTCCTCAAGGACCGGTCCTTCTTACCGATGATGCCGCAATCGGTTGTCGATGATATCCTTCGAGGATTCACCTTTGGCTCGTCGAACAAATAAGCGAGTTCGTATCGAGAATCGGCTCGTTTCAACAACCGCCCGAGGAAAAACAATGTTGTCGCTCCCGTACAACGCTATCTAACGTGTAAATCTAAATTACGGGAGCTTTAGATATGTAGATTAAAAAATAAGAGTCTTATGCGAAATATTAATGTAATACATTAATAAAATTAATATAAAAAAGGTGAAAAACTTTCAGATGATGCGATATCGGAAAATCAGTTGGAAATTATTAATATGAAATTTTATATTAAACAATTTTAAATTATAAATTGGTTAAGCCATTATTTATTCATATAAATAAACCCCGAGGACAATTTCGCTATCGCAAAATTTTATGGTTTTTAGCAAACTGCGCGACTTGGCATATTTAAACGGACGCGCGTCTCCCCTTTTATCACTCGGGCTTATCCGATTTCGATTTTTGTTTCGTTATTCATTTATTTCTTCTTATTTCGATCGTGTTACAAACGAACATCGTCAGACGAAAACTCGTCTCGATATCATCTGAGTCCATTGTGAGACGAAAAGGAGAGACGCGTGACGTATCTCGGCAGCAAGAAAGAACCTTTTATGTTCTTACCGGGAGCTAAACGTATCAACTTTGTAAAGAGATGCGAGAGGAAAAAAGGTAAAAATGAACACCTACACAACGAGCGGGGATGTAAAAGAAGAAAGAGTCAAATCAGAAGTCATTTTTTTTCGAGAACGAATGAAAAAAACGTGTACGAGTACGTTAAATTGCCATCAGGTTCTATTCAATCTGTTGTAGCACGCGCCTGTTCGCCCCAGGCCATTGTTGTACGACGTATATACGAGTCATAAAACGTTACTACTGCAGTTACTATGTACTACTATTCGGTACGTTGTCGTAGCAATCGGTGCTATATCGAAACACTAGTGAAAATTTTACTACCATAGACCTAATTATGGATCTGACGAAATAGTAAAACCATAAAAAACATCGTACTATCTTTGGATATCTTTTACAAATATTCAGTCAGGAAAATCTCTTAAAAACCACCAAAATGATCCGAACAAAACAGACAATGGTCTCTTCCAGATCCGTAAAAAGTACGTGGATATTAATTTAGAACCGGCAAAATCTATTTGTGTATGCAAATTGGGCGGGAGGCACGTTCCGGCAGTGCCGCCCACCGTCTATGGAGATGAGCCCCGCCCATATAATATCCACACATTCCGCCCAAGAAACGGTTCCATTTACACGCCGGCTTCTTCCCAACTATCGATTTCCGATGAGGTTTTGCTAGCCGACGTGGGTACCGGAATCCGAGGAGAAATGTCTCTGTCTGTCTGTCTGTCTGTCTGTCGCACAACAAGACGTCATAATAACGATAATCGAACTATTTATAGAAAAACGGGAGTGGAATTGGACGTGACCGTTGACCGTCGTTTCTATTCAGAGTCGGTGCTTGTTGGAAAATTATGTGACGTGATTGTGTTGTTAGATTTTTTTGTGGTAATTCGGATTCGATGTTTCATTTAGAGGGTGTGATTATTATTTGATAGTTTTTTTATAGTCTATGTAGTGAAATTGATTGAATATTAATCTTGTGAAATGAGTCACAGTTTTGAATACATTTTTTTTATTTGGATTATTATTGTCATTAAATAATTTAAATATATGAGTATACCACTTTGATGCGAAAGTTATGCATCAAATTCAAAATAAAACGGCTTAAAAAAAAATAGTACAATTCCGAAACTTGATGCATCGAAACCTCAAAATTGGACCGCAACCATACCCCCCAAAACAGTCACGATCCCGATCGAAGTTTGAGAAGCGTCGAAAGCTTCCGCTGCGGAAGCTGCGACCACCCAACCCGCCCCCATCTCATACCAAATAATAAACGTCGGTAAAAACCGGGCACGGGGGGCGACCATTTTGGTATTCAGAGCGCGGCCGACGCCGACGCCATTGGCACACATAAACCCGGCGGCCATTTTGGAAAAGCGGGGTCACGTGACGGCGCCTCCCCCCCCGCGCCCGTACGTGAGGAGCCTGCTGAAACCGCCCCCTTCCGCCGCTGAAACGCGTGTGTGTGTTCGCGCCGGGCTGTAATAATATAATGCCGGGATGGGTGTGTGTGTGCTCTGGTATGCTGGTCACATAGGCGCAGGCACGGCTTCAGCTATTTCTCATTAAAACTTGCCAGGGAGCCGGATCGGGCTACCAGCGGTAATTGCATCTCTGGTTATGTGTGTGTGTTTTCAGACTGCGTGGGTGTGTGGGTGCTTCGATTTTCCGATTGATTTTTGAGCGGGGCTGAAATTTTGATGTGGTCGGATGCGGGGTGCATTTCCGTGGTGGTCTAAAAATATCGTAGTGAAAAAAAGTAGGAGTGTACTGACGGGTGCAACTTGGATAATTTAGTAAGAGATATGAAAAGTTCGTTCGGAAGAAAGTCGGGGTTCGGCGTTCCTTAGACACTGTTAGCGTCGGAAAATCGGAAAAGTTCGGTAATAAAACACTCGTGCGCGCAGAGGAAAAGCGTTCGTGAGCTGAATAAGTGAACATACGTTTGGACTCTTTGGTGAAGTTTAAACTAAGATTTTTTGAAGATTAAAGTTTCTTTGAGACTCGAACCAATCATTGAATAAGATAAGAATGGTCTTCCAATAATTTATGTAAAAAATAATTTACAGTTGAAAATTGAAGTTTTTTATCAAATAAAATTTTTTATGTCAGCAATAATAAACCTATTTGAATTTCATGTTGTATTCTGGGAAAACCATTCAATAGATTTTTTATATTCCGCTATAAATAGAGCATAGAACCCCCGTATATTCGAATAAATCATCATACGTCACGCGGTCCGACTCGACTCTCAAGTTTTCCCGCAGAAACACTCGCATAAATAAAACACAAGTGTTGCAGGCGATCTTCCGTTTCCTAGTGAATATTTAACGACGTAGACGTCCCGTCCAGCCTGACCAGTGATCATAAAATTCATTTTATCGACAGACGTAGCCTGGTAATATAATTTTCACCCTTCGTTGGGTCAACCCCTTGTTCGGCAACCCCGTCTTAGCTCCGGACCTACTGCAGAAAACCGCGTAAAATAATAAAGGAATTTACATAAATAAAAATATTCTTATGAGCATTTCTATTATTATTGAACTATTACAAAATCTAATGATTCGATCTAAATTTACAACATAATCAAGCATAACTCAGAAACGAATTCGTGCACATTCGTCACACATTTGCCACCGTCAATTATGACACCGCATCAATTATACGATTTGAATCGAGACGACTAGAATACGCAACGAGAGACGACAACCGGTTCTGACAAATTGAGCCATCATCACCGTCGTCATCATCATCAACAACACCATCAAGCGTTTGACGATTAGATATCGGCGCGCCGGGAGGCCAACGCGATGACAATTTGACAAGCCAATCACGATACACGCATCTTCGAATAAAACTTAACTCGACCCGACAAATCGAATCATTTGAATACCAAGTAAACATTTAAGGTTCGACCTGTTGCTATTATTGAAAACACCCACATGAAGATCGTCAGAAAGGTCCATCATCGACTACCAACAACACCGTTAAGCGTTTGACGATTAGATATCGGCGCGCCGGGAGGCCAAAGCGATGACAATTTGACAAGCCAATCACGATACACGCATCTTCGAATAAAACTTAACTAGACCCGACAAATCGGATCATTTGAATACCAAGTAAACATTTAAGACTCAACCTGTTGCTATCATTGAAAACACCCACATGAAGATTGTCAGAAAGGTCCATCATCGACTACCAACAACACCGTTAAGCGTTTGACGATTAGATATCGGCGCGCCGGGAGGCCAAAGCGATGACAATTTGACAAGCCAATCACGATACACGCATCTTCGAATAAAACTTAACTCGACCCGACAAATCGAATCATTTGAATACCAAGTAAACATTTAAGGCTCAACCTGTTGCTATCATTGAAAATACCCACATGAAGATTGTCAGAAAGGTCCATCATCGACTACCAACCACCGTTTTACGTGATCGGCGTCACTGTTGGGGCGGCCGCATCGGGGGCTCGCTCGAGCGGTCAGTGCGTGATCGTCTCGCCATTTTGCCGCCTCTTTTCAAGTTCATCGTCGTCATTGTCGATTCAGGGCCCGTGTTGGCCCCAAGACGTGTAATGGCGGCGCGGGCGTACGTGCCCGCGTCGCGCGCACGTGCCCGCGCCCGCGCAACCTCAATGGGTCCACGTGCTCGGACCGAGTCCCACGTCCGAATCGGGATCCTGTGTGTATGTGTCCTTTGACGAAGACTGAGATCGATATGGGGATGTGGGTCTGAGATTTGGCCCCGTTTTCGGAAAGGTTCTGTCGGGCGTGTCGCGCCCGGATGCAGATTTGTTCGGGTCGCGTATGAGTGGGTTTTGATGAAAATTGAGATGTTTCGGTTTTTCGTGTGAATGTTTTTTTTAATATGGGCTTGGTTTGTTTTATGTGATGACACGAGATGTTTATTAAAATGTTTATAAGATTGTAGATCAATCTATTGATTTAGTAATAAATTACAAAGTGTTTATATATTATAAAAACTCTTTGTATATTTCCAACATAATTTTTATTATTAATTAAAAAAAATTTCAATTTATTTTGATGAAAGAACATGATCATTCAAATTAACTATGTGATAACTTATGAAAATTAAAATTTTCGCAAACTTTCAACGAATTATAATATCATTTACCGAAAAACCAAAAAAAATGAAAAAACCCAAAATCTTCTTCGACAACCACCATCAAAAATCAGAGACATCAACGCAAACACAAATCAATCAACTCACCAACCAAACCCAATCATCGACACCTCAACTCCAACACGCAAAACCGCAACGACGACCACCCCGCAAATAAATACGCACGATCGATCGATCGAGCACCACCGACGTAACAACAACAAAACATCACGACGGCGCTCACGTTCGCAAACATTCAATAAAACGGAATCATCTCGGGGGGCGAGGGGCGTGGGGGGGGCGCGGTGGGGGCCGAGCCCCCGGGCGGAGTCCCGGGCGGTCACGCGCCGGCCAGGACGTGCCTGGGGGCCCTCGGGGGCTGACGCCCACGTGCCAAGGTCCGCCATTATGGAGACGCCGCACGCGCCTGTCTTCCGCGCTAACGATTTTCGGTAGACGGTGGAAAAGCGTATGTGGTTTTTTTTGTGTGGGGGATTTTTGTTTTGGTTTTTTGTGTTGGGGAGTTTGGTGGATTTGGGGTTGGGATAGAATGTGGTTTGTTTTTGGATTGTGTGTGCGTTTTTGATGTTAGCGATTTTTTTTTTGTGTAAATATTATAGAAGGAAAGTGTTTACTTTTTGATTTGTCGTAGTTTTAGAAATTTTTGAATTTGAAAATCAATGTATTATTTTATTTTTTATTTATTTATTTAAGACGCCGTTAGTTACATACAAGGCTAATAAACACATCGAGTATTATATTATTGAAGCATCACCAAAGATCTTCGAAAATGTAACTAGAAAAATATCAGAATTTGAATCATCGGATATAAAAAAATTCTAAACTTTGGAAAATACTTGATTTAACCTATAAAATAAGCCCAAATATATGAGTCAAAAATAAATGTATAAAAATTCTACATTTCATAATTTTTAATAAATTGTTTATAAATAATTTTCATTTTCATTTAAATTCTTTGAAAGACATATACTAATTGAAATATACCTTAATTAGCACATTATAATAAATTTTAATCCATTTTTTTCCCACATCGATTAATGCACAACAACTATTTAAAAAAACGGAAATTTATATATTCACGGATATATCAATTCGAACTGCTCATTTGAAAAAAATACTACAAAAAGACAATAAAACCATTTTTTTTTCCAATCAGCCCTAATTCAACCGTCGATGTTATACAATATTCATACATCACATCATAAAATTATACACTCATCATCCAAAAAAAGCCATTTTAATTTTTTTTTCGAATATCAATTAATGCACAACGACCATATAAAGAACAAAAATTATTATTATAAATTATTGATATATCAATTCGAACCACTCATTTAAAAAAAAATTACAAAACCATTACCTTCCCTTCTAATTAATCCTAATTCACCCATCGATCTTAATCAAAAATCACACATCACATCCAAAAATCACACCCCCATCACCCACAAAACCCAATTTCCCCCCCCAACCCTTCCAACAACCCCAAAAAAATCCACACACAACCCAAGTTCAACGACCCCTAACATCGGGTGGCCGATCGAATTGGGCATTCCCACCGCGATCCTCCAGATCAGCTGTGGCACGGAAAACCCTCGGAGCCTTCAGCATCGTCCGTCGAACGGTCCGACACGTATTTAACGGTTGGACGTGATGGAAACTATCGGACCGCGGTCTGCGAACGCTTTTTCGGGTCAAAACAAACAACGCGGACCTCCATTATCCGATACGTGACGATGTGTGAGGATGGCCTGGACCGGGCACGTGTGCCGCCTTGCGTAATGGATGTTTAGGCTGTGTTTTTCGGGTGTGTGTGTGTGTGTGTGTGTGTGTGTGTGTGTGTGTGTGTGTGTGTGTGTGTGTGTGTGTGTGTGTGTGTGTGGTCGGAATGGTTGCGAGTTTTTGAATTGGCGTTGGTCGTTTGGCGAATGTGTCGATTGGTTGATTTGGGTGTGATTTGTTTGGTTTTGTAATGTAATGATGTGTTTGGAAATCGTTGTGTAGCGTGTTGTTTTTAACCTCAGTCCCTCTGTACATAGACTTTGTTGTCTATTTTGAAGCTATTTTAAATTCATTTTTATCGGAACTTTTTGTAAATTATAATGTAAACTATATAATTTCGTTTAGCTTTGTCTGTTTCAAAATATAGGGCGCGAATTTTTTGTTGTATGGCAGTTTTGCTTGACATCTCAACGACGTCGAGATATGTTAAGTCACGCTTTATTTTCAATATTTTGTTATTAAAAATTCACTTACATAACATTATTATGATACAATCTTAAAAAAATAAGACTGTTTTTATCGATTGAAACCAAAATTTAATTATATGTTGTGATGTATCATATCATAATTTGACATCAAACATGAATGTGCTCGTATATTAGAACGTAAATTTGGTCTGAAGGGTCATTTTTGTCACTTTAGCAGTTTTTTTTTTAATTTTCAAATAATTAGTTGTTATTATTATGTAATTTTGATAGATAAACAAGTCATAAAAGAAAAAAATCTTTTTATACATCTTCAAAGCTATTAATACGAAATGAAAAAAAAATTTTTTTTATAAAAATGTCAGTACGAGGAAGTTAAATTAAAAATGAGTGTTTGGATAGGTTATCGTTCGATGTTGTTTAAATATCGAGTCTGATATATTATATAATATAATGAAAGAGAGAATTTTAGTAAACGTCTAAATACTTTACCAGGCACGTGTGACGCGTTGGATAATGAATGTTTAGGCCTTGTTTTTCGGGGGTGTGTGTGTATGTGCTCGGAATGGTTGCGAGTTTTCGAATTGGCGTTGGTCGATTGGCGAATGTATCGATGGGTTGATGTGGGTGTGATTTGTTTGGTTTTGTAATGTAATGATGTGTTTGGAAATCGTTGTGTAGCATGCTGTTTTTAAATTGGAGGTGAGTGTTTGGATAGGTTATTGTTTGATGTTTAAATGTCGAGTTTGATATAATGAACGAGCGAATTTTAGTAAACGTCTAAATAGCTGATGTTTATCAAAATTATATGAATTTATGTGGGCATGTTGTTTTCTTTCCCCCATCGGATATTTTGAAACGGTCACTCCCTCGCTAATCCTCAATTAGACACGCAATCATACGAAAGTATACGGATCGTATTCATGAAACTAGATTCTGTTAAAAAATATGGATTTTTTAAATTAAATTTTAAACTCTGTCAAAACAACCTGTTCTTTTATGTACTAAAAACGGTAATAAGAAAATTTTTAATTACGTATTATTAAAAATGTTGAACTTAATTGCAGATAACAAAAAGTAATGAATAAAACAGTTATTTTTTAATAAAAAATAAATATGCTACGATTTTAGCTCACAATATAAGAAAAAAATATGTATATTGTGGCAGACCCCGCATAACAACCCTTAATATAAATATTGGCGGGAAATCATCCCTAATCATATTAGCTCCGAACAGTAAAATGTAGGTGCCTATCTTCTGAAGCTGAAAACCCTCCTTACCCTTATGTCTTTTTCCCTCATATCCGCCAACCATCTCCAATTTATTTTAACAGGATAAAGAGAAAACCGATCTCATCACGATCCTTACCTTCATATGATAAAATCAAATTTTAATTTTTTTTTCTACTACAATAACATTTAACTAAAGCGTTTAAGAATACAATTACGTTTACATGCGATGACTAATGAGCGCTTTCTATTTTTTGTTTGATTCGTGCGATTGTTTCAGTCGTTAAAAAAAAGCTTTCAACTCAGACGTTCAAATAAATAATTGATAGATGCCAGTTCAATCGATTCGAAATACATGAGTAGAATTAATTAATTTTTATTCAGTGCTACCACTGCACATGCTTATATCATAACACGTATACGTAAGAAAAACTACAGCGATTCGTTACGTGAAAATCATTTGAATTCAAAAATCCACATCGTACCGTTTAATTCGATGATTTAAACAAAATAAAATAATAAAATAAAATTGCACTCACCGTGCGTTAACTGATGTGGGATTTCCGACTTCGTCTACCGACGGTTTCCTGAAACAACAAAATGAAACTTTTTTCACAACTGCGAAATAGTTTCTATTCAAGCTAAAATTCTACTTCGATTCTAACTTTAAGGTTCATTATATTTATTAAAAAATATCTTACATCCAATAATTATTGTTGATACTTCCTGGATGAGGGGCAAACGGAGCGAACGTGCCCGAAGTTGCAGCAAAATGAAACTGGCTATGAAAACCGGCACCGGGCGGTAACGCGTACATTTCGAACAATATTCTATATTAACTTTCGATTAAAAATCAAACAAAATCACACATCGTAGCACTTTCGAGCTGAAACAATACAGATGGGCAAAAATTATAAGAGAATTTCGTTTGCGCAACAATCCAGCGGACCTTTGCACCGCCGAGCCGAAGAATCCCACGAATCGGTCTATGTGGACTATTCCAACAATTATAGTATATCGCTGTGCGATATTAAGGCAATTTTAGTACTCAATTGTACAAAAGAAGATTGTTATTATTGACTCAATAGGTCACACGTACACGTTGCGGCCACCGCGTTCAATTGCGCCATCCCGTGCACATTTCGCGTACACTCGGCACCGAAAACAACTCATTCCAACTATGAACACAATCGGAAAATCCATGAAAAAATAAGAAAAATATACGACGAAGTGTAAAAGATCTTGAATTCGTTTCGTTGATTCATTTTTTATTCGGTAGACGCTTTAAACGAGGAGTCGTTTACGCACAAAAGACTACGAGATTGGCGTGTTAATCTCGGTCTCACGGTAGCGTTTCCGATTTTTATACAATTTTTCTTTTATTTTTTATCGATCTCGAAATATTTTAAGTGTAACAAGACTATTGTCGGCCGACAATTAAATTCCTCGATGACGTTGCTCGGTTGTGTGCGACTACTAAAGTTTTCTTTGACCGATGGACGTTTCGAATTTCAAATTTTTCTTTCTACGCTTCAATTTCAAATTAGTGTTTGCTTTGGTGGACACCGGACCCGTTTCGCTCGGTAATAATGAATGCGTAAGAAATGTTAAAAGACAGTCGATAAATGTGCATGATTTTTCTCGTTCGCACTGTACGAAGTCGACGAAGATGCGTTCACGCCATCCGAACCGAATTCAACTAATCAAAATTTATTTAGAAGCAAACATTAAATGTGCATTGAAAAAATATAGATTGTGCCTTAAAACGAATTGTGTACTTGTGCATTCGAATAATATAAGATGCGCATTATTTTTGGTACATTAAAGAATCTCGTGTTAAGCATCATTTTATTTGTAGTGTGCAATAAAAAAAAATCTGCATTATAAAATATGAAATGAATAATAGAATAATAGAAAAAATAGTTTGTGCAATGAAATGATGAATAGTTGGCAACGTGGCCAGAGTAAAATCTTCCTCCACAGACAATAAATACAATACAACTATCAACTATTAATGTTTCCTTTTGTTAAAATTTTAAATTAGTTTAATTTTAATCACATTTTAACAATTTAGTCAATTTGTTTCTACTATGAAAGTTGTGAATAATAGTCGTATGGTTGGTATTTTGTTCTGTTCGCGTTTGGAACTTGCTGATTCTTTATTTCTATTCATTCCAATACACATTTTATTCGTTTTAAGCTACAAATTCTTTTCAATGATCAAAATATTTTTTCGAATGCACACTAATTCTATTAAATGCACATTTATTTTATACAATACACATTTGAATTGTCCCCATTAATAAATTCAATTACTAAAAATAATCAAACATTTAACAACAAAAATATTTTTGATCAACAACTGACATTCGAACCAAAACATTTCACAATAAAATCGAACACAATCTAAACATCAAAAAAATTCTTTAATGTAAATTTACATTTCGAACAGCGTGAACGAACCAGCAGCAACCTGCTGAGAATCGAATCAAGTGGTTTATGCCGACAAATCCAGCGTGCAACTGAGAAAGAGAGGACCCGACGACTCAACGGATTGTCTCCGAGGACAGAAGCGTGTCGCCCCTCGACTTCAATGTAAAAGCACCGAAGAAGAGACACTCGAGGACCGCCGTGTACCCAACACCTCCGAACCGACCACGAGTGGCGTTCCTCGGCGACGTGTCGCTTTTGCCTAAACGGAGTGCCGTTTTTCATATGCAAAGCGGACCGTTTGCACCATAATGGCCCCGAGCGGGGGATGAGGCGCGATATAAATGTCGCCTTTTCAAAACGTCGAATAAATTAAGCGACGAGGCCCTTCTTTCCGCGAGATGAAAGGAAGCCGAGGTCTGTCTGGTGGCCGAAGGAGCGCGAGTGATGCGCGAGGTCAGCGAACCACGAAAACTACACTGTGTCCAATTATATGTGCATTGAAATATTTTCGTATGGATTTTCGTGTGAGCGCAAAAGAATGATATTGATTCGTAAATAAACTTTTTCAAGAACTTTGTTTATATCGTTCATAATTTAGTGCATCGATAAATCGTGTAGATTGGAAAATCGTTGTTGTTTGCACTCTAATTCAAAATTATTTTGTTGTTCGAAAAATGTGGAAAGAAATTAGAAGAGTTTTGTGTCGTTCTGTTCTTGTAAAAATTGTAAACAGTGACACACAGACCCGCGACCAATTGACAGTTGACACAATGAGAGTCGAGAAGAACTCATACGACTATGTCATTACACGGTGACCTGTCATAACTGCCACTTAACCGGTCCATTTCTAACGCATATTTGAAACAAAGAACACAGAAATACACTCAATATAATACTTGAGCGAAAGAAAGTTTCATATTGCATCAATCAAAACAACGATTGATACAAACGACCGACAAAAGAAAAACAACACTAAAAAACTAATGAATTTATAACACTTTAGATTAATTATATTATTTTTATTTATATTTTTATGTATATATTCATATAAATAAATTATTATTATTATTATTATTATTATTATTATTATTATTATTATTATTAAATTAACGAAAAATATTTTTATACATATATTATAAACTGAAACTAATCCAACAAGTTGTTGAACAAAGTTGCACTCACTGCAAGTGTCGCATGCACACGAGTGTTGTGCACGCGTTATCACAGCAGAATGGGACTACGAGGGCTGCATCCCTCAGGATCCGTGTTTCCACCCTCGTTCTGGAGGTATATACCATCGATGTGTTTTTACTTACAATCGGATAGTTCGAAGGGATCGACCCTCACCGCGAAACGCTCAAGAGTGGGAGACGTCTCGATCAGCTGATTCACCGAGAATTGGGGCAATTGGGCTTATCCCTCGAAATCATAACACGTGCGAGGACTTTATAATTAAAAGCGAAAAGGGTAAAGCCGATATTGTATATAAGGACCTATCTTTTGATTTAAGATAATTCTCAGAAGTGATAGATGAACGATTCGCAAAATTAACGAATGAATGTGATTAAATTTGTTGTTGTATAATATTATTTTTTGGTGAACACAAGAATTGTACTAATGATTTCAAATTTTTATATAGTCTCTATAGATCTGAAAATAGTCTAGGATGATTTGTGAGTATATACGCATGCAATTTTCTTAATTTGAGTTCCGTTCCCGAGTCACCACGGGTCGTGCACTGCAGTCGTAACTTCGGCTGCAACTTCGGCGGCACTTAGCTAAATAATACAAGCCGTGCTCGGCAGCAAAGGTAAACGTCAAAATATTCATTCAGTAAATCTTCATTTGGGGTCCGTCAGTGGTGCACGGGCCCTTTTATGTGCAATCAGAGGTCCCGCGGTGCTCGTAAACCTCCGCTCCCCCGTCGAGCGGAATAGACGCTTTCTTAATAAAACGCGGAAATTCGTCAGCGCATCGGACGGTGCAACGAGAAAAATGCATTCGAACTTCAATCAGGTGTATGTGTGCATTGTTTCTTGGATTTAGGGAAGAAGGGAATTCGGTGCTTTCAATATGTATTTTTTTTTATTATTATTGAAAAAGAAAATTATGTAGTCCATTATCAAAATTCAGTAAAGTATTGATGTTCTTGAACAGTCTCAAAATATTCTGTATTACAAAAAAATGAGATTCTATCGCTTCATGTAACCCATATGATGTCATTTCGTTCGTTGACACTACATGCAAATAGCTTAAGAGGACCCAACTTTAAATTCGAGCGATATTAGTTACGGTTATACAACGCCATTGACGCATCAATACATCATGCACAAAAGTCTCAAAGCGAGTCGCTTATTCAAGAATAGACACATCTTTTTCGAACTTTTTTCACATTCGAGCGTACTAAAACGAATTTAAAACGCTGCATTGTGCGATCGGACATTCGATTTTCGAAAACGAAACCCGGCACGGCACGTAAGGGCGCCGCGAAATGATAATGTCGACCAGAACCGGGGCCTTTTGAATGACGTCGCCTCTGCATATCGTAAGGAGGTCCGAGTCCCGGTTCGGCGTATCGGCATGATGATGAGCTCGTGTCCATCCTGGGGTGAAGACCAGAGCCGTTGACGTTGTTTGCATTAACTATTCATAGCGCGTTTGCGCGAACGGGATCCGAGAGCCAGACTGACGTCTGTGTCCGCGTAACCATCGGGCATAATTGACAGGGCATCAGTCAAAATAACGCCCAACATTATATTCAGCCCTTATTTTATGTTAAATCAAGGTATAATTATAATTGAATAAAATAAATGGACAATCCCGTCGCCCATGTTTCCGCCACAGCACAAACTCCGTAACAGTCACTCAAAACCAATTATCTCAAT
The DNA here is from genome assembly GCA_009617725.1 of Hydropsyche tenuis. Classification (NCBI taxonomy): domain Eukaryota; kingdom Metazoa; phylum Arthropoda; class Insecta; order Trichoptera; family Hydropsychidae; genus Hydropsyche; species Hydropsyche tenuis. The sequence goes on from VTON01000008.1 coordinate 2,921,727, forward strand.
TTTTTCTCCATTCAGATCAGATTCATTACATCGTGCAGTTTCAATCAAAATAATGCGGCATAATAAAATCGAATCGGAAAAATCCAATTTGCTCGATTTTTTCGACGCGAACAACGGCGACAAACCTGCCCCAAGATCATTTCGAAGAATATCGCCGATCGATTTCGTCAGATTTACGACATTAACGTTCAATTAACGTCGCTCACTTTTATGATAATAAATCGTCTCACTCGCCGGCGAGAGCGGTTAGTGTCTCATGTGGGGCACGACATTTTTCAATCGGTCATTTGTCAAGGCGTTTGCGCAATCGCCCCGACGACCGGTCCGAGAAAATCATCGACGTGGAAAAAAATCAACATATTATCTCGTGTATGCAATGTAGAAAATTCTCCCTTCCTACTCGATGATCGATCTGTGCGAATTCTGTCTAAAGAATGCGCGGCGTACTCGGATTTCGTCGGATTGCGAATAAGTGCGCGACGCGGGACTGGTTCTGTTTTCCGATTGCATTGTATGCACATTTCAGTCATATTTTATGAAAAATAAAAGAAAATTCAATTAGATGTCCTTTGGACATTTCAATACTATTATACACATCATGAATTGGTAACTTCACCCAAATCCGACCGTTGAACCGGTCGGCGATGCAAAGCGCGAAGTCATGCGTATTTTTCACACAATTCGCAAGGAGCAGCCATCGAGGTTGTCGTCCCTCGACCGCATAATGCGGTGCCGATCCTCGGATACAGTAATGAATGAAACCAACACAACAAATCAATCCGTCCAATGTGGGTTCGATGGCGGACAAACAAACCGGACGGCCGAAACCGGCCGCCGGAGTCCATACATTACGCGCGAACTCGAGGACCTCATCATCATACCTCACCTCGGGTTTGTGGAAGATTGTCTTTGGAGGATGCGGTTGGAGGTTTTGATATAAGTGTTGAATTATTGGAATGTTCTCATGTCAAGTGAAAATTGATATTTGATAAGAGAAAATTTCAGTTTGTTTTAATAATTTCGGTTGTGAGAATAAGTCGATATATCATTTTGATGATGTATTATATAATTTTTTTTATTTTTGCTTAATTTGATTTTTTTTATTAATACATGGTTTATATTATATTTGAAACTAATACAATATTAAAAAAAATCGAAACTTTCTAACATTTGATACATTTTTATGAATTCAATTATTGAATTTTCTAGTTTTTCTCTTACTGTCAGCAAAATTCCAAGTAAAAAGCTAACCATTGTCCACACATCTCAACCAACTGGACGTCTATCTCAACATAAAGAAATTCTACCGCTACGCGCTACAAACAGGGTCACACTGCGAAAACGCATTTATTTTCAACATAATGAAACGATTTTCCGAAAAACACAAGACCACACCATTTAAAAAAAACATATAATAATGATACACGACATTACCGTTCACCTGCCGCTTATGATTACGTTGATTAAATTTAAGATCGTCACGCGCCGATAAATCATTCATACCGTCCGATTAGCATAACCAGTATTTAGAGTAAAACGCATTGCAATTTTCACTTTCAGAACCGACAATCGCCTCAAATTTTTTTCGCGCGCTTATTCCAACAGTGACCATTGTCAACCCTGTCTCGACGTCGGACGGGACAGAGGCGGCCGAGGAACTAATTTGAAATGGTAATGTCGTCAGCCACATGTCCAACGTCATGCCCGAGGCCTGGACGACCCTGGCCGCGGCAAGGACCTCTCGGACCCTTCGAAGCCTCCGAGTGTTGAACCAAGGAGAAGAAGCGATCCGTCATTTGAATACTCGACGATCGAATTGAACGCAGTCCGAGGAGTCTAATGGTTGTAGTCCGAGTCGGATGAAAATGGGTCCGAAGGGGAAAAAGTGGACGGAGGAATCCAGGGCACACGTCCTGTCGCCCTTCAAAGTAGCCCAACTATTTGAAATGGCATAGGTGAAAAATTGCGGGCGAAAACCCGTATTGAGGTTTTGACTCGTGCCCAATTTTTTATTGAGTCAGGATAAATCGAACGTTTTTACCGCACGAAGATTTGTACCGTTCCGTTTTTGATTTTTTTTCTCTATTCAGTGTAAAAAACAAAGAAACATAAATTTTAAAATATATTTGAAGGTGATTTTGATTTTTTTTATTGAGAATATATTGCAAATTTAGTCATTGAAATTATAAAAAAAATTCCAATATCTTCGATGATGGAGTGAAAATAAATTGTCAATATCAAACTTATGAATATAAATTGACGTATTACAAGCGAATGATTAATTTATATTTGAATTTTCATTTTTTTTCAACCTTCAAAATAAAAATTTATATTCATTTCCCAAACATTTTATCAGATCAACTCAACAATCAAAACAGTTTGTATCAACCATTAATTCGATACGCAAAAATTGTATTCATAGACTATAATAACAATAAAAATTAACTCACAATCCCGTTCGAATGACCCTTCAAACGCATCATCAAACCATCGACAACCATTAAAAAAAAATTCAACAAGGTGAAAGCACAAACGTTCACACGCTCCGAGATCGAAGAACGATTGTTTTATACGCACACACGTGATAATTTTTGTTGTACGTTTTTCGGCTCGCGCGGCGCAATAATCGTTTATTAAGCTCGGCAGAGGTGGCTCGGAATCGATCCGTATCAAAGCCTTAATGGAGGCTAAACGGGAAATTATGCGCGATTAATTATGACGTGTTGCCGGCTAAAGCAGAACCCGCAATTAAAATTAAACGATCCATCGAAAAATCGATTAAGCCGATCACCTGTCTACGAGCGCGCGTCGTGTGCAGCGGTTAACACTTTGTCGACGTCGTGAGTTCGCTTTTGCTCGTTTTTCCTGTACAGATTTACTGAAAAATATCGTGAATCGGATTTATTAAGATGTTTTCGATTGGTGTTTGAATTTAAAAATAAAAAATTGAAGTATTTTCTGCGGAAATGCTGAATTTTTATAACGATCGTTTTGATTGTGTGCTTCAACAAAAAAATACGTTTATCAATACATCTGATCGATTGATCAATTCAGTAAAACCAATTTACATAAGTAAATATGAAATATGATAGATGATCTGTTTGTTTGATTACAAAACTAATTATTATAATAATCGATACGCGAGTCATCTCGATCATTAGTATGTTAACAATGGGCGTTAGTATGCAAGATAAACGCGCGTGGGTATATGATTTCTTAATACTATAAAATTTTATGTGTTTATAATTATTATAATTTAAACGTTCATATTTACCATTTATTATAATTTTTACCGTTTAATGATATTGCGATAATAAAAACTCAATTATCTCAATATGAACACGCACATGTAAGATGATATTTAGCATTCATAATTATTATAATAACCTTTTATAAGTACAAATATGGTATTAATGAAATCAACATAAAGGTTAGCTACAATGATATCTCAATTATGCTACAGTATATTTAATAAACGAAAATTATATTTCATATTTTTTCCTACTGAAAAATATTATCAAATTTAAATGAGTATTCAATCAAAAAACATCATATACGATCCAAATACATTTTTTTCTATATTCATTTCAAAGTCCCGCAGTAACCATTACGGTTCACCAATATGGGAGCGGGCTCGTTGCCCCATCGTCAGACATCAGATTCTTAATCAGAATTTGAACCAAAACCCGTAATTTGATCCCCGATTTCGAGGTCCTCCGCAATAAATCACCGAACGGATACAAAACGTTCAAAATTTCGATATCGGAAGATTGTGAACGGCACCGGTATTAAAGATGCGAGTGGAACGATCATCTCTAAGAACATCCCTCGGACCAGTTGTCCGATACTTTCGCGGTACTAGGGTCAAACCATAATAGATCTAATCTGCGGTCAAAATAGGGTTGACCATTGAGGGTTGAGGGTGTTATTGCTTATGTAATCGCGGTAAAATGTCAAATAATTGTAAACACCTCTTGATTATAATCAGAGTATAAAATTTGGTTCAAAATGTTGATGCGGAAAATAGAAATTAATAATGAGAATGTTGTTATAAAATTCGCAACACTGAATTTTCTAATCAAATATCTAATTTATTTCTGAACGAGTTTTTATATAGTCTTATTTGTACGGCGGCAATTTAATATTGATATAATTTTCCGACTGCCTCCAGTGATTATCCCCAACCGTTTAGTTTAGGTTTATCCCCTCGAGGGGCCATTGGCTACAGGTTTTTGCTGTCCACGGGCATAACTCACACTTGTGGCTTAATCAATTTGGCTGTTGGTTTGCCCTCGAACAACAACCCTAGCGGTCGCAGGATATTGCCATTGTCTTATTGCTTTATGTTTGTCGTAAAAACATGAACGTGGAAGCTTATTGCCAACACAATAAATCGCGAATCGATAATATCATAATTGCTTTTGAAAGATAATGAAATTGAATAAAATTCTTATCACTCACCGATCAGACCAACACAGCGCATCCTCTCTGTATCTGAAATAAATAAAAAATATGTTAGTTTTGTTTACAACAAAATATGACGTGTTAAACAATATATCACAATAACAAGGATAGATTAACATAATGATCAAATTTAATAATCTAGTACTATGACCATAACATTTCCATAAGTTTACGCCTGAAGCTATTCCTAACCAGTTAACACCTCACTGGATATAAGAAGCACGAAAAAAATATACATCACATACGTACAGGCGCACGAACGAATAAACTCAATTTAAATAATGCTTCTATAATTACGATAATGATCTGAGATGTGGAAAATGCTACTAGTATGATACACGTAATGACGACAGCAATTACACCGAGATTATTTGCCCTCGTAAATAAAAACAAAATCGAACCCGCTCTTCGACGATATTTCAATACGGTACGACCAATGCGAAACTAGACTCATTATATCCATACAAAATGATACATTTACCCGAGAAAATCGAGCACGAATTTCCAGAGCGCAGAATCGAAACGCATTCACACCACCGAAGGAACCATTATGTTAATTATTTTCGCCATAACTGTAAATTTCTTCGCTTTTCACGCCCGTCGTCTATGAGCAATCATCAATGGCAGCGAAAATGGCTAAACTCGCGCATTGTACGCGACCGCTACGTGTCCATTTTGCGCCATCAATAGACGACAATTACTGCACGTACGGCCGCCATTATATCATGTATATGGCGATTTCGAACGCATGGCGTCGATGAAAATGTCTCTCTTTCCCCTCGTTTTCCACGTGTCGATTTTTTTCGTGGGCCCGTTCCACGTCTGCGGCTCATAATACGTTTTCTATACCACCTTCCGTACGTCTGCGTCACGTCACCCGAAGATTTGTCTTCTTTCACCGGTCGATTGGTCGCGGCTTGACTTTCAATGAGACGCACTTTCAGCGTCTCGGCATAAAGGAGGTTCTACGAAAAAATAATCCGTTTCCGCTCACAAAGGTGTAACGTCGTCTTTTCCGTGCGACTTTATTTCATTTACGAGAAAATTGTGAAAGGATCGATTCGGGATGCTTTGGGTATTGTTCGGAGTATGGAAATGTTTTTATCGCGGGGAATCTTATTATTTTATAGTCGCGCAAAATGCAATATTGGCGAACGTTTGTCGCAAAATACGAGTACATAATTGAAGCCCTTGAGCGAAATCTCGTCCTTTGCGGGACGAACAAGCCGAACGCATCAAAAACGCAGATAAATCACAACACTTTTGTATATAAAAAGGAAATATTAAAATTTGCATGATGCATATCATATGGTCAGAGTTAGATCGGAGCAATTGCTTGAAAATATAAATAATATGCTATAATATGAATTCTTGACAGAAATTTGAATAAAATTAACGTCAGCTGTTGATGGATTGGCTTTAAATTCGATACTAAAATATTATCATTATAATATTAAATCATGTGATTTTCATGCCTTTCGTATGTTATTATTATCGTGTGATTTATTTAAGAATTATATTGACTCATGAATCTCAAAATATTTTCAACGATTCGAGATTCAAAGTGATGAAAAAAAAACATTTTTAAGTGTTAAATAAATATTGATCACAAAATAAAAATAGAAGACGTGTGCGTCATTCACCACCACTTATCAATAATTACCAAGAATAATGCACTTTTCCAAAAAATTACATCTGATTCAATAATTGATTCCATCATGCGCTCAACAGATAATCAAATATGCTTGATGAATCACGCAACAAGTGCATACAAAAATATATTTTTCTCATTATACTACGTCATGTCGTTTTAGCAATTAAAGCGATGACATTTTCTTACTTAACAAACAAAACGTGATATCAATTTTTTTTAAATACATCGATAAACTCCAGTCTTGATAATTGCGACCCACTAAATCACAAAAAAATATTTTTTCGGCATTAACATAATATCCTTGCAGAAAACTAAATTATTTTTATTCATATACAAATATAGTGCAAAATTTAAAAAATCTTATATTATTTATTAATTCATTTTTAATTCAAATACAATCAATCATACAACAAACACACTTTTCAGCACTCCACATCGGCGGATCGTCTCAGCGCAGAAGACCGGCGATTTTTTATAGTTTATACACAGAATATAATATGAAATTTGAAATAATGAGTCGGCCAAGCCTCGGTCCCCGACTGTTGCCCATAAAGCCCTCTAGGTGGTGGTTATTGGGACCGGGTAACTACCGACCGGTGGGTCGCCCTCCTCGAGTCCCGCGCGATTACGTACCAGCACTCTATAATCATTTCGGCGTATCTCTTACGCGCATAACACCCAAATTTCGATGATACCATCCGTTTAGTGACAGATTTTGGGAATTTTTGGATTTATTGGAAAGTTTTTCTAGTGCAAATATTGTTTTTTTAAATAAAAACCTCGCTTAAGTTTGTTATTATAATTGTAATTGTTGTGATTTTTAATTTTATCTAAATTTTAGAATATAGAATTTAAAAAAAAATCATTAGAATATTTATAAAAAGAACTTCATAGTTCGAATAGTCTATGAAAGGAAAATTTAATAGAAAATATTGGTAAGATTTTAAATTTCATTTTGAAATGAGCCGTGGTCACCCTAGTCGGAGATCGTCGTACCGAAATCGGCCAAGAGCGCATCCTACGACCGAAAAGTATTTAATCTCAAATCTTGAGAGCTGCTGCCGCATGCAATAAGTTGAAAACGCTCGCAACGCGTTCCCGAAATATTTCGCTCTTCTTATTTTGCAATAATGACGGTTATAAAATAATGAAAAAAATAAAAACGGAGACGAATTTATAGTACATAAACACAAGGTTACAAAATTCGGCAACTGCCAAATTCTACACACCCCCATCGAACACAATTCATACAATGTATCGAAATGAGATCCAATTTCACTAATGACACATTCGAATCAGTTCACTGCGCGTATCATAAAATACACTTCAACAAACTACTGACATTTCGCATTTTTAAGCGAACCAAATTCCATGGTAAGCACGCTACCAATAACGTCCGTAAATGCGAACATCATCATGATGATGATCGCACTTACGCCGTAAACAATATTATGCAAATATGAGCGCGCGCTTGCAAAGATGGTCGGATAACTCCGCCTCTTGTACAACAGCCACCGACCACACTAATAAAGGCCCAGCAGATATCGAATACGCCTTTTACGCGAAAAAGGCGGATACGTAACCCTTTGTAGCTACAGTATTGTTTTTTTATATTAAAGGTCATCTTTGTTCTAAAAAAATTGGACGTTTCATTTAATTTTTTAAGTTAAAAAAATTATTCAAATCATTTATTTTTTAAATTGAGCTTTTAAAATGTGTTTCGAAATTCAAATATAAATTCTGGACCAATAGGGTTAAACTCTACATACTTTACTTGATACTAACAAAGTTTCTGATCGATGAAAATAAGACGTTCCGCGCTTTAACTCAAGACGTATAGTTAAGCGTGCTTCGGAAAATATATGCAATTTTTCAAAAATTTATATGAAAAAAATTACATTATATAGTCTACATACCACCTCTGATAACCACACTTTATACAAAATCAATAATTTTCTTTACAGTAAAGAAAGCGAACCCGATAAGAAAATCGAGCCTTTAAGCGAAGTATGCGCTTTATTTTTTTATTTAAAAAAAAATAATATTTCAGATGAATATATTACGTCGTGGAAGTCTCTTCATACATCAAACGCGGGGAGAGAGCTTAGCTTTAGGTGCGTGAAAGCTTTCCCTTGTCGACGCCGATGAAGTGTAACGATCCAGATTACGTTGACCGTGAAATATTGTTTATTGCCCGATTTTTTCAACACGTCAAACGCATTCACTAATACTAGGTGTACACTTGATTTTTTACCATTGACATGTGAAATTCGTCACACATTTTTAATGTACAACAATATAAACTTAAAATATTAGATGTACTAATATGCAGGGTCGTTACGAAAAAACAAATCAAAAATATGTATTTACATTCAATATAGATTTTTTTTCTGTAAAAAAACTGAAATATCGAATTTATTTAAGTGTATGTTAAAAAATATACAATAGAAAACAAAATTTTCCAAGGCTTTTCTTTTAATTCATGCATTGCAATAACATCATGTCAACATTTACAATAATTTAAAAACCCAAACAATCCATTGGATTTTATATAAAACCAAAAAACCATTGGTAAAATTCAACCAACCAAACTTTCGCACAATCTCATCATCGTCAATATTCACACGACCACACAGCGATGCTAAAAAAATGCGACATATCCATAATGAACCTTTGCGGAATAGTCAACCGAGGCGTTAATCGGCCCATCAGAATGCCGATCGACAGACACCTTCTACCGATAAGGCTCGATCCTGGCGTCGAAGCCTCCATCCTCGTCGGCACATCCTTTTCATGAACGGACAACAATCCAACACGAGCTAGGAAAAACTGGTCGTTCCGGCGCGAGCGGAGTGCCCTCTTATAGGTGTCATTAGTTCGGTGGCGACCGGTCCTGCCGAGTATCGATTGTCGGTAGGCCTTTCGCCGATTGTTGTCCTTTTTATTTCGGTTTTTTATTTGGATATTTTTGCCGTGGTTGGCTTCTGTGTTTGTTGGAAGTTTTGTGTTTTTGCGTGCGCGAGTACGGCGCGTACATTGTAAGAGATATGTGGAAGCTCGCTTTGGAAAATGCGGGATGATTAGTTTGATTGTGTATAAAATTTGTTTAGATTGATTGCTCTTTGGTAGATTCTTATTAATTGTGAAAAAAAGTTTGTCTATTAATCATTGTGTTATAAAAAAATCTACACGAGATGCTAATGGAATTGAACACAACTCGAAACTGAAGATTATAAATCGATTCTTCGATGAGAAATAACTTGATATCATAAAAATTTATTTCTGAATTTATAATGAACGTTTTGATGAATTTAAAATTTCGGTTGATGATTCACTGACGAGATAATTTAAAAGCAATCAGAGTCTCGATAATCACTTCAAACTTATGTTCTTTAATTTTTATTTCAACAAAAAAATTTGGTTAATAATCACCTTAAAACCACATAAAATTTTCAAATTATATAAATAAATCTTAAAAATTCAACATCAAAAAACAAAAACGATCGATCACTTTCAAAAACCGATTCTCCAAATACACAATAAAATTTACGCAAACTCGCTCATAATATGACACAAGATCAAAAATATTGAAGCTCACACCAAAAATAAACACAAAACAGCCCACGGGAACACATATAAAAATTACGAATCGCATCGGCGGCATTAAAACGGGTTTCATCGGCCATCAATCATCCGTTCATGCGTTCGCATTATTCTTTTGTTCGTGCTATAATTTGCTCGGCGGCGACGAGCGCGAAAAAATACGGCAATAATTTTCGAAAATGGAAATCCGAAGAGCCCTTGAGAAAATATTAAAAAAGTGGTCCCCGCGATGCGTTTTCGCGGATGCGAAAGGGGATGGGAAAATGTGAACATTTATTGGCAGTAACAGTTGTTACATATTAGAATGTTTGTCGCACGTAGTCTCAAACGGGGTGCGTTTTACACCTTTTATGGGTGACGGGGTGGATTTTGCTTCAACGCTTGGTTCGTTTTATTGTACGCGAATGTGGTATTTGGCTGGGTGGCGGGAAATTTTATACATAAATGTTAGGATTTAGTTGGAAAGCTTCTGAATGGTTTTGTAGATATATTTTTTGAAAATTATAAACTTCATATAAGTATGAGTATGTAGTTAATTTCAAATATTGAACTGATACAAATATTTTTTTACTATACGAAATCAATCATTGTTATTAATAAAATAACAAAGATTTTAAAATTTTCACTTATTTTAAAAGATTTTCTTTTTCGCACCTTCAAAAGTTTGATAATTTATTTTATTTGTAAAGAAAAAAAATGATCAAAAAAAGTAAAAATAATACTGTTTTTATATGCATAATAATTTCAGATTTATTAATCAAAACAGATTTCAGATTTGTTAACGAATACATCCATTTACTAATTAAATAACTTATAGTTTTTTTTAAAAATCAATCGATTTATTTAACAAAACTAAACCATCGACAATGAAAAATGTAACAAGTCATATCAATTTCAAATGACTCACTTCGTGTCATATAAAAAACGCAAATCCAACAAAATTTCACATCAAAGAAAATTCCCAACCGAATACACGAACTAAAAAGGAAAATCTGATGAAATTATGAACAGTTTCGCAAACTGGTTCGCGGCAACGACTCAAATGATAATTGCACCTATTTAAAATTTATGCTCGTGTCGCAACACAGTGCAATTGCATACGCGATCTAATAAGTCGAACGAAATGAGTCACGATCGACACCAGAGATTTATCGATCCGAATTCGCAATTGCATCGCAATTAGACACCCCCAACAACAATACCTAGATAGTTGCGGATTCGGACGAGAACGTGTCGGTAATTGACATTATGCGTTTGCAGGGTCGTTCCCGCGTTCCTAATGTGTCCCTTTGTTCGTGTACTCGTGTAACCGGCTTGTCGGAAATTCGACGATGTAAAATGTTGGTGGATGTTTGAAATCTGCATGTTTATCCCATAAACATGAATCATCGTGTAGCACGTGTCTGCAAGTGCCCCGAATTTTCATATTGCAAAGTCTAGGTGTGAGATGTATGGAGCGTTGAAGAGGTGCGTTCGCACGTAATGTGAAATTCGATTCGGTTTTTGTGTGGAGTTTAAAATTTTTTGATTTAGTAAATCTTTGAAGTTTATTTAATTGTTCAAAATGAGTTTTATAATCGTGTAAATATCATATGAATCTTCATTCATTTGAAAACTGAATAAACAATATGATTTTTCATAACCAATGAAAAGCTTACGTAATAATCTCAACATTACATTATTTAGATTTAGATTTAATTATAAATCTAACACTCAGTTGAGAAATAAATAAACCACTTTTGGTATATAGAATGTAATGATTCATAAATTTATAACACATATGTATATTATCGATGCTGTAACGTAAACTAGAAATGTTTAAAGTTAATAAATTTATCGATCTTCGGCAGATTGAGGCACTTGAACGTGTCACGCCGACTGAGCAACAATGTTGAACTTACAAGTTCGAATCCTAACACTGTGTATACAAATCATAAATATTATCGGATAAATATTTGAACTCGGTGGAGATGTGTGCCGGATCGACACTGTAATAACAAATAATGAATTCCCGCAATTAAAAGCAAACGGAACGATCGCAATTACGTCACTGTCGAAACGAGCGTTTCGTATACAAGATCCGCGATCAACGTCGAACTTCTTCGGATATTATTTGTGTTTGTTTTGGGTTAGAATCCTGGTGAGGCTATTATTTATTCAGACGTATGGCAACCTCTCGAGCGGTTTTTAATTGAAATATCGTGTATGGTAGATATGCGACCACTTGTTTGGCGATGGACGCCCGACATCGCGAACACTTTTAAACAACGAAATTGGCATAACAAGAAGGTGGATCTCGACTGTCAATAAGAAAAAAAAGATCCAATTTATAAGGCATTATCGAATTATGTCATGGTTATACAATATTTGACCAACTTATTAAAATTATATCTTTTTTTTCTCCAGCAGATGCGCATTGCGCTCACGTAATGTTTGCACTTCGGCGATTATTTACAATGGCCGTTTCGCCATCAAACAGCGGTTGTTTAAGGGTCAAGGTGAAATGAAAAGAGTATTGTTTTACGCTAAAATTAAGCGAAATCGGATTTAAATTTGAATAAAAGAAAAAAAAGCAAAAAAATTGTCAAGCGTTTGCTAATTAACAACAGCAATAACCGCTCTCGAAAACGTGACATTAATTGACTATTAGCGTTGATCGTCTCGGTCGAAAACAAATTTCGTTTTCTATATTTGAACTGCGACCGAGTAATAAATTATCATACTTAAACACTCATTAAAAGCACGTATTGATAATTATTTTAAGCAGATTCACGTACGCGGTGTGTACACTCGTAATCCGCCGTGTTTTTGAGCATGAAACCATATTATCATTAGTCAAATAAATATTCGTAGACGTTATATCATGATCACATTACATTATTTAATGATCTCAGTATAATTTCAAAATTTTTATTTAAATTATTTAATTTGAAATACAAGATTTATTTGCAGTTAATTCGAATAATTTCTGACCCTTTTTAATTAGTGATTGCATGATTTTTCTTCCTCTGCGGGACTAATTTATGTATATTTTATTCGTTAGGAAAAAAAATAGGAAATATTTGTACGGTGTCAGGTGGGGAGCCGTTCATACTGAATCTTCCCCGTTAACACTTGTAGCTCCGAGTGAATTTATTGCTAAAACCTGATGCTATTTTTATTCGTTAATTTCGTTTCACAACAAAAATTACACTAGAGTCGAATGGGCGAGAAGGAGCAAACGTTCTTCGCCCTCCCGACGAATTAGCATTGCAAATTCACACTTTTTCCCGCTCTTTCTTCTTATTTTTTTCGTTTCATTTTATTTCGTTTTCTCGCTTAGGACACCCTTCTCTCCCTCGGGGACCCTTCTACATAGTATGGCCGCTTTCTTTATTTCCTGTCTCCCTTATTTATTGTTTCTCGCACGACGATTATTTCGTTTTAATTTCGTCACGGCGCGCGCCAGTTAATTTATCTTTGCACAAAAAAGCGCCGCGGATATTTTCAACAGTTTAAATGCTCGCGTGTGAATTAATCACTCACAATTCATAAAACATTTGAAAATCGTAACATCGACTTGAATCGGAAATCTGATTTTTTTTATATCATTTTCTTTAAGCTAATTAATATTATTTCTGATAAAGATATATAATATTATACCATTATTTGATATTTATTTCTTTAGACTTGTTAAATAATTTTATATTCTAAATATGTAATTTTTAAAACGATGTAAAGCAAACATAATTTGCATCGATTTCTCATAAAAGCGCATAACAAAAACTAAGAGGGCTTGTTTTCAACTCGTCGCCCTTTTTTCCTCTCGACTCCTAATCTACGTTTCATGATCTCTTCCACTTTCACGAACCGAAGGCGATAAAGCATTTAGCGGAACGTGCTCGAAACGAACCGCTTCGTCTAATGATCGCTGAGCTTCCCTCATCATCGCCAACGAAGAGAAAAATACTAATTGCTCACCACTTTCTCAACATAAAGAGACCATCCTCGCGAAATTTTAAAATAAAAAGTGGTATTTTTTGCATTAATCCATGATCAGATTACAACTAGGCTAATCTGAAGATATCAGTGTGAAATAATGCATATTTTAATTTATGAAATGTAAATGTCTTTTAATTTTATTATGCAAAATCAAAACTGATTCGATATATTTAATATATAAATTTAATAAGAAAAATCAGATGATTCATCTAATGAGAAAAATCAAAAACGATCATCCAAACTTTTACAGATCGATTTTTACTTTTAAGATTCGATACTTATTATGTATCCCTTAACTCTTTATAAAGCAGAATATTAAAGAAACTTAAAACCGCTAATGAGAGGACAAGGAGAATATATAAAAAGCTGAAATCGCACAACCACTTATACACCCAAAAATAATCAAAGTGAAAAACACGACTCAAAATCGATCATCGAAGGTTTCACGGGTCGATTTTCATTCAAGAGACGATACCTATCGTTTGTCCCTAAACTGTTTACAATGAAGAGTATACTAATGAGGCCCGAGGCCGCTAATGAAAGGCCGAGACGGATGCGCGGTCATCAATCGCGGTTCGAATGATGGACAGGTGCTTGTTGATCCTGCGCGACCGAAACGTTCGCACGCTATCCCTAAAGAGCCCATTATAAAGTCAAAAGCTTCGGTGAGTCGATCACCATCAACTTGAGTAATTTTTATGTTTGTTCGTAGAGTTAAATATGGTGTCGATTGAATGATGGTTGTTTGTTTTGATGATGAGGGAATTGAAAAAAATATTAAATTATGTGTGTTTCGTGAATTTTCTATGATTGCAAGTTGTTTTATGTTTGAAGCTTCGTGTGAGAATATCGTTGAAAGCTTGTGTATAAGAATATTATTCGATTCTAAAAAGTTCATCGAATGGTGGCGTCTATCAACTTTGACGTTCTTAGAATCAAATAAAATTAAAAAAATTACAGTCGAATAAAAGGTTACACAACGAACCAATCAACATTAGCCTAGATGTCTATTAGTGATGTTTCACGTATTATATATTTGATTTATTCGGTTTGGATGGTCGGCATGTTAATTCGGCTCCCATACTCGACTTTCCCATAAGCTAGACGGGCACGACTCGTCAAACTTTAGCTTATCGTTACACCATCGCCTTTTACACACAGAGTGTTTCTAAATAACTCATCCTATAATATAATAAGATTGTTTAATTATATCATAAAAATAATTGAACAATTAAGTTTTAGCACGAGATTTCGACGCGGACTCATCACCTGCGGATGTTTGTCCCGATGGCGATAAACATGAATTATCGGCAATTTTTAGAGCGAATTAAGATCTATTATATATTAGCGTAGGTACACGTATATGTCAAACTATTATAAAAAATCGGCAATCACGACGACGCTGACAGCTACAAGAAGTCATATTATTTTATGAGTTATGAACCCGGTAACCCCGATCGTGAGCGCATAGTATTAACCACTGATACATTCGTGAACGCGCTTCCACTACGAACTCCAAAAAAAAAACAATATAATAAAAATGACTAAAATTAAAATTTCGAATATGAAAAAAAAGGCGCCACTAAAGCACAGTCCTTTCGAGACTCGAAAACGGTTCCTCCTTATACGAAAAGCATATAATATTTTTTATGTGGACCTCGGACGTTTCTCGCCCGCTTGTCATTGGGACCAACGAATAGAATCACAAATTTCAATTATCATACATTAGTCGATCGATCGGCCTTTTACACGGTGGTTTTCTTGTGTTTTAATTGGCCATCGACAGCCGGGCATTATAATAGATTGAGACGTCGTCCCGCGATCCGTTTCGTACGAAGGTTCGACGTTTTCGTGAGCGTGTGTTTGTATGGGAAAAGCGGCGGTCACGACGAATAATACATAATATATATTATGTATGCTTTCGCAGTTGAAACAAAACGAATATGATCGGAGAACACATGAGCGTTTTGTGGTTCGCGAAAAAAACCGGAGCGCCGGCCGGAATTAAAATGCCCGAGACGTGTTAATTTACATAAATGACCGAGATTGCATATTGATACGATGATTGATTAGATTTATGTGCAAACCAGTTGTTTATCATTTTATTTTTCGTGATTTAAGGACATTCGTTCTGATGATACATCGGAAGTTTTCTAGATCCGTTTGGCAAAGTTCGATCACCGGAGCGGCGCGGGGGCTTTATGATCCCTAATCACAGTGTTGGAAATGGACAAAATGATTTTTTTTCTTAGACTCGAATCTGACACATACACACACGTCCATACAAAGGCGCTACGGCGATCATCATCGATCTGAGATTATGATTGCTTTTAAATATACAGTGAGCGCGTCGGGGCCGCGCCGGTAGGCGGGCGGGTCGCTTAATACGAAACCCGACGTACAAAATTACGATATCCATAGCCATCAAAATGCTGAGATTTACCGAATATTATATGTATCGTGTGCGAGCTTATGAATAAGGTGTGTATATAAATTGTGCTGTGTGAAAAATTCGCCGGATCGGACGCGTCGTTTCGTTTCGTTTGACGTGAATGTCAATGATGTTTTGATGGGGCTGTGTGGAAATTTTTGAATCAATGTACGTTCGGTGATGAAATCATTATTTGATTAGTCGAATCAAATATTTTCTCTTACTACATGTAATTTGGATTCGATGATTTCAACTGATTTTTCGAATACTGTGTAATTAAAAAAATCGATAAATTAATGACTTTCCAATCCAATTACTTTGAAATAATCCGAATAAAAAGTAATGAAATTCAAATAAAAGAACTTTGATTCTATAAAACGTACACAGGAACATTATACAGAATAAATTACAATAATAAAACCGAACGTGAGAAGACAAACGTATGACATCCACGTCGAAACACCATAGACAACTTGCGAAAATGAAAAAAAAAAGTTACAAGCTTCCTATTTTGTACTTGAATAAGACTTTGGTTAGAGACCTAAGCAAAAAAATTTATACATATTGTACACCGTTCATGAAAATTCATACACTTTGTTATTACTATAATAAGTCGCAATAAAATACCATTAACTTTCTCCACTTCTTCCATGATTACAGATAATAAATATAAAAAAAAAAGAACGACTATGAACGAAAATATTATATTAAACAAAATAATGATATCATTGACAACTGAAAAACTCTGCTTTCGAACGAATCTATTTTTTTTTTCTAGAAACATTCTATAAATAAATTGAAATTAATATTCACCGTTTTTATTGATTTATTTTTCAAATTAAAAACATGATCGTAGTTATAAAAATTAAATATGTTTTGATTATCAAATTCATACATTTCACTTTATAAAATAAAATTAATAGATCAACACGGGATTCGACGATCAATTTATTATTCAAATTCAATACCCAATAAAACCCGACACGAACAGAAACATACGACACATCAAATCGAAAGCCACACATAAAAATAAGAAATTACATAGGCACATAATGCAACGGCAATGCATCAATTTACAGCATTCGTGCCGTTCATGCGCGCCCCAACAAATCGATGCAATTTTCGTTCGAATCTCTTAATTCGTTCGGCACGTACGATTCCTCGTCAAGACTGACTCCGAAGACTATGACACGATCACTATAACGATCATGAATTCATGACGAATATGAGAAACGACTTTTACACTGTCCGGCGAGCGGCGCTCTTTATCCGCCGAGTTATTATTTTAAATGGACGCGCGTTTAGGGTAAATTGCGCAAAATGAAATTACCGGGACGCAACCCCTACCCTGGTTTCATGTATATATATGTATATGGTGTGGAATATTCAAGAATATTCAAGATCGGGTATGTATGGATCGTAAAGCGAGCCGCAAATTGGAAACGTTCGCGAAATTGCAATTTTGCAGCGAGCGCATAATCAAACCGGAACTTTGATGCTTTTGATTCTGATGAAGGAATCTGCTAGGTTGTGTCTATAAATTCGTGTTGTATATGTCTGTTTTGAAATGGATATCGGTATTTAATGTTGTTAATTAATGGATTGGTTGTGCAGATCACGTATAGAACGAATTAATTGATTGCATATTGGAGAAAAAGTGTAATAATCGTTTTGAAATATGTAACTTTTTGATTACATAAACTAATTAGTACATGTTTTTTATGAGAGATTCAGAATTAGAGATTCTATTACGTTCCCAAGTATTAAATGCATTTTTTCTTTCGTATTAATTATTTTAAACATACACCGAAACCAAACATAATAAAAAGCAACACAATCGCATCTAACCCACTACAATCAGATGAGATCATATACGATAACGGAACTCAAAACGCGAACCCACAAACTAAAAAAAAACTCCAAAAATCAAAATAAAACATTAAAAAAAATCAATAAAAACAATAACAGAAAGAAGCGAAGGCATTGGAAATAACCCTATAAAATGTGTGTGATTGCATGTCATTACGGGTGTTTTGTGCGTCGGTGCCGACAGGTGAGCCCGGTAATCAGCGGCCCCGTGAGACTCTCGTCCCATATTAATTTTACCATAAGGCACTCGCAACACTATACTATATATATCAGTGGTATCCAACCACTTACTAAGCCTTCCACTCATTGCAAGGATAGGATATCTTTGGGAAATTAAGAAATTTTCCTCGTAATATGTCCCTATTATATGCTAACGAAAGGAAAACTAACTCTTAAAGAATATTTAAATTAAATTTTGACTACGTTATTTCAGGTCAATAAAATATATATAATCACATGATAATCTACAGATAACAGTGAAGTTCGATTTTTTTTTAAAAGATATCTTACTATCAATTTTTTCAAATAAAAGTTCGTTGATACAATATACGATTAAAAATAAATTAATAGAAAATAGACCGATAGAAAATTCCGAGTCATGATGATGACCAATCATATTCTCAAAGTACAAATCATGAAAAAATGAAATAACAAATATAAATAATAAAATTATATTCAAATACGTAAATACATTCTATCTTCATTTCTCAACACTCTTTTCGATAAATATGATACAAAATCACTCCAGCAAAATCCGAAAACAACATATCGACAAATTGCACCGATCGCGAATGCATTCTGCAACACGAAAAGGTTGAGTACCACAATTTTGTACATTCCACCATAGCGTACACCATAATGCGGACATGGCGATCGTGGACCGGACCGTTCCTCCGAGTCGTGGCCGAGTCGGTGGGCGAACCGACAATCATCGGACCCAACACCTCGAGAGTGATCAGAACCGAAGCCTGTCATTGGGATGTGATATTGGCAACTACAAAGCGGCCGACCGAATCGTCATTAGATGAACGATGTCGAATAAAAATCATGAAGGCCGATCGGAATTCAGCGGTTTGGATAAGGAAGGATTTGAGTGCGAGTTTTCCCGGGTGTTATGATGGTTTTGTTGTTTTTGAACAAGGATGTGTGCGGTGTGTTGGACTTAAATAAATTCGGAAATATCGTGGTTATTAGATAATGAGTGTTTTATTTTATGGAAGTTGTTTTATATTATGCTTTTCCAGTATGTTATTTTATATAATTGTTGATGATGAGTTTTCTACTGATGACTCAATGTCTACCATGTTTCATTTCATACAATGTATAAATTACACTTGCACAAGCATAACTCTTTTATAATAAGATGAGAGTGTCGAGTCCCCCGACTGATCTTTCAGAGAAAGATAAACATGTAGATGAAAAATGATGGCACTTAGTACACATCGTATAACTTTGAAAACAAAATATTTGAATGACACCGTCTACATGTTTATATTATAATAAAAATTTCACCCCAAAAACAATAAAAATATTTTACTCGAAGAAATATATTTTTTATTATCTGCAAGATTAAAACTTTTAACGACTTCTATTCTACCACTTAATTCAACACCAAAACCCACATCAGCGCAAGCAAATTTATCTAATTAATATTGAGATAACACATCCCACGCGTGATTACGCCAATTGAAAAAAAAAATTTAAAAAAATGGAGCATCCATATCGAACACGACTATATCTAATCAGTTGAATTATTTATGCAATCTTGATTATTAATGTGTGATTTGTCATCGCGGCTGAGGTCAATGGCGGCCGTCTTAATTGCGCTATGACCCAACGACTTGTTAGAGTTCACCGGCCCGTATTAACAAGACGACCTCGTGTTACCTCAATGTCTAAGTAACGGATTATAAAGAATATACAAGAACAAATTGCATTGATAAAAAATGCATCGTGAACATCCTCTTATATTCAAATCATATTAAACAAAACGTTCGCGCATAATTGAATCAACGGATTGACACACAATGACGCATTATGTGAAATACAATGATTTGAAAACACCTGTACATCATCAGTAGATCCATTACAGATTACACATAGACAAACCGAAGAAAGACAGTCAAGTGCTGTATAATCGCTAGTGTCAATATTAAACCGCGGCGCATACTTGCACATTACATTACCTATAGACGCACCGACTAAGTGCGCGCATACGTACACTCAGAAGACAAATATATACAACGCAAACTAGTAAATACCATGCACACCAGTGAATATCATACACCAGCGTGTATGATATTTACTGGTCTATACGTACACGAAACCGAGCGGCGATCAATGAAAGTTGCTGACTGACTGGTTTCCGTTTCAGCCAGTTTCACCAGTCGCATGTACGCATAGTGCGGTGCGTTTGTTGATGGACCGTCATAGAGATAATACAATATTGACGAAAACGTCACCGCCCTCGTTTAGGCGTGTTTACATCACAAATTTGACTATTCTATACGGTTATGGATGATCGTTTACTAAAAACAGAGGGTACCCGGATGTGGGATGCATTCAAATACAAAAGAATGTTTGTGTTGGTCCATGAAATTTTTCGTATGGAAAATATTTTTTCCGGCATTAGTTCAAAAAGGAAATGGAAGGAATGCGATGAAATGCATTCTTTCGATTTACACGCATGAATTTTAATAATTTTATTTTTGGATTTCAACGATTGTTTCGGATGAGTTTGTTGTAAACAAAAAATATTATCCGTATCTAATATTTAGCGAAAAACTAATTTTACATTTCGACCAAAATTCACATAAGCAACATTAAACACGCTAAAAGTCCATAAAGACAACACTGTTATTTAACAATTTGTCCGATTTTGACTGTCATATTATTAAGACCACTAATGACATTTTATAGACTTACGATTTCCACAGACGCAAACTTTCCACGATAATATTTATTAGATCCAAATATTGTTGAAACGTGGAATGCACCATCGTCTCATTTCGTGTTCCTTTTTTAGGTCAACGTACGTCCTCCATTAAGACTGCGGTTATCTAATATACGCCAACCGCAACGTCCATCCGTGGGCAAACAAGCACAATGCATCAACAACAACCACCGACCATCGCCCATTCCTTACACACAATACGTAAACGAAGCAAATACGAAACGAAATCGCGAATTTCGCGTGTCCGTTATCGCCAGGTCCCAACAGGGATCAGCGGTCATATCAGGCAGATAATAATGGCCTCGGTGGTCCGTCTCTCGGCCGCTCTGAAAGGCCGAATTAACATTCCTGCGGCCTTATAAACTGCCGTTTAACAAGCTCAAATTGGATTGACGGAATTATGGTCGCATTGTCCGGCCCAGGCTACCGAGCCACGGTTGATACGAGAGCACAATTTACCTAGCGCGTACGTCACAAATCGCGGTACGGACAAGACCGGCTTGTAGTGCTACTATTTAATTACTTCATACGCATCGATGTGTACGCATCTGGAATCTTTGGGATGAATTCGATCTTTTTTCTTCGAAAATTTTTGAAATTTTTATATATGTTGGTCTAAAAATTGTATCAAAATGATCATAGATGGTTTTGGTTGAATATAAAATGCATCCGAATTTCGATATGCACCAAAGCTAGGTACGATGCACAAAGGAAATGTTCGTTTATTTCAATATACATACGTGTGCACGTTGAATCTCGTTTATTAAATATCGCGTGTCATAAGCTAAATGCATATTTGCGCTCGTCTAACAAATTGTCTCGGCGACCCACGTTTTGCCGTTTTAGAATTTTGCATTCGAATTTAGCTCTCGTGTGTACGCGTCATACTTGACTGAAATAGAACTAAACTGAATGATGTTTGGGAAATATAATAAATTCGTATAACAGGATGGAATTCAGTGTGGTCCAATAATTCTGCAAGGAAACGCATCGAATCGATGTCCGCGGAATTGTTAGTATTCTGGTCCCACTTGTTTTGTAAGCGATTAAAAAACGCAAAGAAAAATCTTGAATATCGTGTCCATTGAAGAGTATATCACCCCATAAACCAGAAACACGTCTCGCAATGCTTCCACTTTTTTATAGTACATAAAATGTTTTTTTCTTTTTACTCGGGCGAACATTACATTCATCTTGTACCAATGCGGTCGTATCAATAGCTCACAGTACGGTAAGTTTCCCCGTTGTGCAGTTCTCGACTTTTAAATTGAAAATTGCGGAAAAATTCAGATTTCAAATGCGACATCGACACTAACATACCGAGTAACGATCGAAACCCCGTCGACACATCGACAGAATAAAAAAGTGAAAAGCCATAGGAGACTAGCGCTGTTTTGAGTTCAATGCTAATATTATAGTTCTCAGACGATAGAAGAAAATAAAATTAAAACATAAACACATAAGAAACCGTCGATCCCACGTCAATAGATCGTCATCTCGAAAGCAGTAGACGATCTTTAAATCCTTTTAGAGTCTATTTTTTTTTACTATTTTTATTCACTACCGCACGCATTCAGTTTGCAATTCGATCGCTTGATAGACAGCTTTTCTTAAAATCGAAACTATCACTAAAAGCACCATCAAGCCACACAAATCCGACACATTGCGAGCCTACAGTTTCTATGGATCGATATGAAAAACTCGAAACAAAATCTGGCCGTTATAACAAACCGAACAGAGTCCACTCTTGTATCCCCGATATATTTATAGGGGCGCGTGCTGGTTGTAACCATTTAACAATTACGAGAGGCTGTAAACTTTGTTCGGCCCTTACCCGAACGACTACCGTTCTGATCTGACCAAAACGAGAACTTGGCTACAAGATCGAAACGATCGAAATTTATCTGCGCGACCATTAACAAGATAATTGCTAATTGTGTATATGTGCGCGGGCCTTTGACGACCGGGTCTATTGGCCGACGTGACTAAAAAAGACAATGAAGACCCGGTTATAAGACGAACGAGACATATTGGTTTGTGTTATTTGATCTGACCATATAATGGTATATAATATTTACATTGGTTTTTAAAAAAATGTTCCAAATATGCGCCGAAAAAAATTATCTTTTAAAATTCGTAATATTCGCGAAACGGCACATTACATGCGAAATGTAAAAATTTGTAAAGAATAAATAATAAACCCGTATGTCAACTTGCTCACAACAATCGAGCGTCACGCATCGATCCGTCATACATAAATCTCTCATAGTTATGACATCGTTTCGCCATCAAAGAATCTTACCGAGATACGTATAGCGTTCGTTCAACACACAAAAAATCCACATAATGCACGTAAAGTATGAAAAATTCATACGTAATAAGTCATAAAAATGCATCGCATCGCGCAAATCGATTCGGCGTCGTTCCATGCTAATTTAATAAATTCGCATCGTACGCACACGGCACTTTTAAATTAGCAAAAAGACAACGTCGAATCTGTCCGCTCATCTACTAATTGGAACAAAACTGCGTGCCGAGCCTGTAAACTGCGTATAATATGAAAACGACAAGATATCCGAGTGGTATTGAGCCGCTTTTAAATTTTTATTAAAGCCACCGTTTTTCCCCGTGGGACGTCTCGTTCTGTTCGACACGTTCTCAGTTCAACGATCCTTGCATATATAGATATTTCGTCGTAATGATAATCGTCGCTATTAAAAGTACATATGTTGTGATTGTTCGTATGCGATGATTTCTTCGGAAATCGTGCGACTGTAAGCAACCGATCGATGATAATGACGAGCATTATTTCCGATGCAATTAGCGTGTTTGTTGAGCGAAATTGCAAAAAAATATCGTTGCGGTCGTCGCGATGTTTTTCTTCAAACATAATATTAGTAAGAAACTGGTGGAAAGCTCGTTTTATATTTATGAATTTAAAAAATTGAATTTCAAAGTCTTTCATGATATGAAGCCGATGTGATTAATTTCATTGGAAAAATATATATATATCTAACATAGAAGTAAATAATTTTTTTTAAATATTATATAGCATATTCAAAAGTTTAAAAAAATATTTTCAAATGTATAATAGAAATACATGAATAAATCTTTTTTTAGAAATATATTATTATCCGATCGAAATTTAAAAAAATTTCAATATTTTTCTAAATCGTATTGATATGTAAAAGGCTCTTGAGTGAAAATTCTTAAAATTAAGAATCGATTTTTAAATAAATTCTTATACATAGATAATTTAATAAATAAGTCATTAATAGTCCAAAAGTTATCTTTTACTAACATTAATGAGTAACAATTTAATAAACAATTTGTCATTACCATACAAATAAAAAATGATCAAAAATAAATCAACAACACAATTGACCATACAGAGCATCTTGGGCGCATACAAAACGGATCAAAAGCGGCTTTTCAACAAATACGCGAATCTATAATAAATCGAGATAGTTAAGCACGGCTCGTTCTCGATTTATACCATCGATAAATGGGAGAAGCGAACACACAAACGCGGAATCTTATCTTCCTGCGTTCGGTAGAGAAAAACTCGAGTCCTAATTGAGTAGATGGGAAATTATTGCAGAACAGTTCGTCGGCGGTCCGCCGTTTGTATTATAGGCGAATAATAATGCCGAGTGTTGTTATTATTATGCGGTCCATTCGTTTATTTATTTATGTGTGTTCGTTTATTTGTCGCTGTGGTATAAGGTAGTAATAATAAGGCTATCCTGTGATCTCGAAATTGTGCGTATTTGTATCGGCGCGATCGGATGGGGTATAGATGAATCGGTTAGTTTGAAATGCGGCCGACAAAGGTTCCAAAATGATTGAATATATTAGAGATTTTTAATTTTAACAATTCAATTATATATTGGGTATGATATTGATGAATTAAAGAAATATTTAGTTATTTAAATGATGATGTTTTTATAATTATAAAGAAATTTTCAATATGATTAAGATATTATTTTATTAAGTTGATTTACAATTCAGATACTTAAATATTCATCATTGTGAAGTAATTATCATATAAAAATATATGTTTAATCGTTTAAACACCGCATCATCTCCATACTTTGTTGCTAAGTAGGAAAAGATAAATAATGTTATGAATTTATGTATGAGATTGATTGCGAAGTTCCAAAAACAAGTCCTCAAATTAAGTTCATCAATACCATTACCATAAATAATGAATGTATAACGATATAACAAATTTCGATCGAACAACATATTTAAAGACGAATCAATCTAATCAAAATTAATAAAACCAACCACTAAAGAAAAGCATACTTTCACGAACGAAAATGAAATTTCCCACCACAAATATAGAAACTGCATCAGAACGCACCCATACAAACAATCGATCGGCATTCGGCCGGGGTGTGCAAAAAGCGTGTACACGGTTGAAAGACCCCACAAATCAATGCATGATTAATGCGGTGGTCAGGATGACGGTTTTTGCGGATCATATACAGGCCGATCGTATAACATTATAGTACAATATAACATTTTATAGTATAGAAAGCGGGCCGGGCGGCCAAAACTGTCAAAAAACTGTCGCCGGCCACTGTCAAGCGAGCCGCTTGCTTGCCATAACAAAACGAAACTGTAAAAGTGCTCTAAGGAGGGACGTCGTCTTCATCTTCGATCGGTTTTGGGGAATGGGCTGTTATGAAGTTCCGTTTTTGGATGGGACGGTTGGAGGGTTTGAAGTGCTGTCTGTGAGTGATTGTATAATTAAAGTGATTTTAATTAAAATTAAGCTCGGTTATTTAATAATCAAATATTTACTTTTTAATATTGAAAATGATTCTCGTTATATGTACATAATTGTTAAAATGCTCATTTTCTATGTCAATTACATAATTTATTAACAATGAATTTGTTTTTCACAAGTCGATTACAACTAAAATAAATATTGTTGTTCGCGAAATGAATGGTATTCATAAATAATGCATGACATAGCATGAAATTCATACAATATTTTTCCAACATTCCAAATTACTAAGTACACAAAGAAACGTACCAATACCTACTCAAAACTTCAACCCGATTAGTACGAATCGAAAGATGAGAAAACATTGAAATCTATATAAACTTGCCGATGTATATTTCCCGAAAACTGGGTACGGACCGAAGTTTACTCCGTCGGATGAAAATGTCCGCAAATAATCATCGAAAGCCGTCCAATCAAGACATTTACTAAATAAACAATTAAGATTCGGTGCGCGCGACTCACGACGCCGAGACCAAAAAACCCACTCGAAAGTGCCTCGCTCAAAATTTAGCCAAACGGCCGATGAAAAAAAACCGAAAAACGATCGAACGAAAATAAAACACACACTCGACGAGAGTAAGTATTATAATATTACCGTTCGAACGCGCGGTTTACTAAGAAAAGAGAGGGCCATCTCCGCATCGATCCGACGTCTGTGAAACATTAGTCTTTCGGTTGTCGAACGGGAGGAAAATAAACGAGAGCAAAAAGCTGAAAAGGCGAAAAGAAGCAAAACGAGGGCCGGTGGAAAAAAATATTACGAGAAAACCTCTCATCTCGACGCAACTCGGCCACTCGTTATTTGGCACTTTTTGTCCGTTGGCCGATTCGCATCGATCCTCCCGAGATGCCGGAGAATTTTTCGACAAAATCGACCACTTTCGACGGTGATGATATGTTGGTTGTAAAGTGATAGGATTGCTGCGGGTCCGAAGCTTGTGCGGTTGTCAATTATTATATGATGGTTCTTGTATGGGTATGGAATTGATTTTTCGTTTGAATGTTATTTAGCGTTTTTATAAATATGCTTATAGATTATCTGAAAAAAAACTGATGAACTTTTAATGAAAATTATTATTTGGAAAATAAATTAAATGAATATTTCTAAAGATTTTATAAAGCCAAATTTTTTCTCTAGTATTTGAACGCGAAAAAAAATTGTACGTAAAAATTTACTAAATGAAAAAATATCATATGACGAATATTTTTGACTCGAATTTAATAATTTATTAAATATTATGTGAATTGGATATTATATTGAAAAAAAATCGACGTGACTGTTTATTGACTAATGACATTTAAAAAACTTTTTTATTAATATTGATTATCTTCTATCTAATAAAGACAAAAATAAAAAGATTTTCATTTTATTATGTACATAAGAAATAACTAAATAAAATATTATTTAATATCGTTTTACGGTTGATAATAATAATGACGATTCTTTAATATATGAAAATAAAGTGTTTAAAAATAAATTTATCAACAGTTAGCATTGTATTGTGCAAAACATCCAACAATCGTCGCGAGAACGCAGTTATGCGGCCGCGTCCGAAATCGTACGAAAGAGAAATTATTTTCGTCCTTTGAAATTTTTTCCTAAGCAATATCATTGACCATTTTATATATCGATCGATCGTTTCCATGCGAAAATATTCGAATGGGTCCATTGTCGAAAATTCTCTCGGTAAAGCTCGACTGGCCGTTTTTGCACATCCCGAAGGCGGTCTCCTCAAATTACAGCGGACGCATTTAATGACCTCAGACGCATCAAAAACTGCAGTTCGATTGGCGAAAAATGCAACAGTTGCCTTTCAAACCTCCAAAATTTACTTCGACCAAACATCAGTGCATTTGAGCAGTTTGCCATACCGAAATCGGTGTAGGTACGTTTTCGCCGAAAAGTTAGCGAGACCTGATCGTCTACTTTTACTAGGTAATACCGGCCAATAGATTGCTAGTGTGTTAAGTGGATGTTGTCTGGTATGATCTCTTAATTGAACATCATCTCTCGTGATTGATGATGGAATTGATTCATAGTTGAATATGAACCGCAGCGGGAGATTCTGCGCCGCATAATTGTATGCTAGATCGTATTATTCCCGGATGAAATCCAGTCAAAACAGTAGACTACCTCTTTGATTTATTCGTCGATAAGTCCGTGTTCGCATATACGAAAAGATCAATAAGTACTTACATGGGTATTAGAAAAAAAAATAATCAATTGTAACCATTTTTTCATGTGTAATTCAATTCGTGATCGGGAAAAGAGTGGAAAATTAATAATTTTTGAATTGAAATGTGTATAATTTGTACGCGTGATTATCGATTGGAATCGATAAACATCGAATTTACAGAGCGGATAAAGTAATTTCAAAACATTACAAGATAGTTAATCCACGGACGGGTATATTTAATCACCTCTTCCGTTTTTTGCCCCACACAAGTTTTTCTTTACCAATATTATTTTGATAATTTAATCTCGTCTATACCGCCCGCTTATTATATCCACGGATAAAAAAAATTCTTCCCACAAGAAAATATCTGACTATTACAACCAAAACAACTCATTAAGAATTTTCATTAGTAGAAAAATTTATAATGTATTTAGTAAAACGTCAATTCCTATCAGCTTTATTTGAAGCTTTTAATAAAATTTTCTTTTATATAAAAAAAAACAAATTGTTACGATAAATATGGAAAATCTATAAATGATTTTTAAAAACCATTGTTCACGATGTTTATGTATATAATTTTTCATATAAATAACCCTAAAATTTTCGGAAAAACTCAAACGTTCATAGTTTTTTTCAATTTTAAATTACAAAAATTTCCCTAACGAACCAAAAAAACTGTCATACCGATAATATGGGAAAGGCTGTGGCACATGTAGATCCATTGGCATGGCACTAGCAGCATGAGGGTGTCCATGTGGATGGGCATATTCGTGCTGCATGACGCCAGGGGCGCCCACGTGGTGGCCCGCGGCCAACACTGCGGCCCATGGTGAAGCGGCAAAGCCTCCGGGGTGCTCCATCTCAAAAACCGCCGGTCAATGTTGATTTTTCGTATGGGGTTTTTCACCTTACCACCGTCGCGAACATTGTCTTTTTTCAGCGTTGACGCTTTCGGTCACTATTATTGGTTAGCACTTGTTGGACACATAAAGTTTTTTCGTAGATTCATTGTTGATGCTGTTCGGATTTGATGGAAAATTAATTTATGGAACTGGGGTTGTGTGAGAAATTGTGCGATTATTTATCTCGTATATTGATAGATATTTTGAAATAGAATTATTTTTTGGTTCGTAGTTAATTTATATTCATATTTGTTAATTGGATAATCAATTCAATTACTGAATATTTATCTCAGTTATATCGTACATTAATTATATACAATCTTGAAAGTCGATATCCGTTAAATTGTGATTTATAAATATTGATTAGATTCTTTATATGGTTTGATTATCCGCGATAGAAATAAATATTATTTTTCCTTAGAAATTTCAAAAGAAAAACTAAATATAATATGATTCATATATCATAAAATATAATGTATGCCAGTTTGAATGGAAATATAAAATTTTATCGTACAATTAAATTGATCAATTGAAAAATAATAACACACATAATGAACTACATACAATATTTTTTTTCCAAATACATTAACGAATACAAAAATATAATTAAAAACCGATCTGATCCAAAAACTTTTTCAACATTCTAAAGAGCACGATTACAAATTTCATCCTAGCAACCGATCACACATATTCGACAACAAAAACACACAATTATCAGCACAATTGAACACACAAACCCCCAGATAATCCTCGACCAAAAAAAACACAAACACCAACCACAAACACGCGAAACCGAAACCGCACACGCCCCCGCCCCAACCCCTCCGCGGCCTCGTCAACACACCTTCGACCACCTCCGACCACCTCTGACCACCTTCAACCACCGCTGACGGAGACCACCGACCCGAAAAGCCTCCGGCGGGCGACCAGCAAGCAGCGAGCGACAAGCACGTGTGCCTGGCGACCGCGCCGGGCGGTCATTGAGGCGCAGACGAGGTCCGGGCCCCGGACGAAGGTGGCCCCTCTCCGCCTCCTGCTGCTCCGGCTCCGGCCCTGGGCTCGTCTGGAGCTCGCCATCGTCTCCGGCCAGGGTCTGGAGACGGAAGAGGAACCTTGGCCGGGGCTGGTGGTGGAAAATCGCGGTCCGGAAGTTGGCCGGTTCCGGCGCGCGGGAGTGGAGTTGGGTGGTCGTCTCGTTCGCTCGCGTTTTCGGCGAGCGTCGACCAGAGGGAGATGACTGTTGGAGGTTTCGGAGGTTTAATTGAAAGGTGGGGAGGGATGGGTTTTGATGTTGAAGTTGGATCATTATTGTCGTTGATTGTGTTTGAGTTGTTTTTGTATAAATGGAAATGGAACGTGTACGAATTTTCGTAGGGAGGATTAAGTCGGGTGCACTCAAATATTTATGAGAGACGAAAATTTATTTCGTTGCATAAAATGTTTTAATATTTCAATTAAATTATTCCTCAAATCCATTCGGGTCGCGAATATGAGCGTTTCGTCCATAAAAAGCACTCTGCATAATATGACCCCAAATAGCTTTTCCCTAAAAAAGCGATTCTTCGCCCAAGTTAATCTCTCTAGCTTGCGAGAACCGTCACACTTCCTCGCTATAATCCCTCTTAGAGCATAACATAAAAAATGGGTAATTTCCCAAATTGAAACGACGTATAATAAATCAAAATTTTATAATAAAAAATCAAATCTAACAAATTACATATTTTTTCACTGAAACTATCAAGAAAACATCAACGACGCCGTATGTGGAAAATTTAATAAAAGCTCGCTCATATCGGCGTGCGAAAATAAAATTTAAACGGAATTTAAATTCTCGAGCTCAATAGTCTGAATTTTTCCAATGCCGGAGTGAGACGGGGAGATAAAACGGAAAGAGAAAAGCGAAGACGCGTTTTTATTGGGCTACTCTCGAAAAGGGCGTGGCTCTCGATTTCGATTGGTCGGTGGGCGTGGCCTACTGCTACGACGGCCACACGTGCTACGGCCAGGCTCACAGCTGGACCTGTGCGTGGACTGTCGTCTCGGTTAATTTATCAATCTCATTAAAAAGTTACTCGATTTATAGTTAAAAAAAATGGGGAAATATGTGCAAGAGTCAGGATTTTCCGGGGAATTGATTTTATTTTCACTATTTCGATTATTGTTACTGGAAAATTCAGTCTCGGAATCCTGGGATCTCGGGATTCCAGTTGAAAATTCTCTCACGAAATTTCTGAATTAATTACCCAAGAATTCCGGTGTTTTTTTATTAATTACACTACGTTAATTTATGGATGTAATTATTGAGACTAATCTAGTGATTTCAGAATCAAGTTTTTATACAAAATCCCGGGATTAAAATATCAGAATCCCGGGAAAATATACAAATTGATAACTACTTACTTTGTATTTGATTTTTTCGTACTTTAAAAAATGATACTTTTCAAGCGTCTACAATTAGTTTTAAAAATAAATAAATATTTACGTCATTCAATTTACATACTCATGAACTTTTACAGAAAAATAAAATCGATATAATTTTTTTTTTCATAAAATTTTCAATTTCTATTAGAATATTTATTTCATCACATTTTAATTGAGCCAAGTATTATAATAAACATAATTAAATGAATTTTTCTAAAACTTCGTAAAATCTCGAGCATATACGTAAATAACTTAAAACCGGTCGAGATCATCCAAATGGTTTATGGCCAACCTGCACAAGTTTTATGCGATACCATTTTAGAAAGACCACCCTTGTCGAACTAGATTACGAATGCTCCATATAGGACGAAACTGGATAATTAAGACGTAATTTCTAATTCAACACGATGTTCTTCATCAATGATAGCCGAGGTGAAAAAGCGACAAATTCCTTAAAAGCCATCACAACCGTGTCGTAGCATAAGTTATAGGTTGTACGACACCTACGGCATGTTGTATACATCCCACATTACGCACCTAACAAGTTGTATCTACTTATTATCAAATTAATTTAATAATAAAATAATATTTTGTTTGTATGAAAAATATGAAATGAAAAAATTGCACAAATCAAAAGGAAGAAAAATCTTGGAAAATGGACACGTATGACATCTA
Source organism: Hydropsyche tenuis (assembly GCA_009617725.1). NCBI lineage: Eukaryota > Metazoa > Arthropoda > Insecta > Trichoptera > Hydropsychidae > Hydropsyche > Hydropsyche tenuis. The sequence continues at coordinate 2,953,652 of VTON01000008.1, forward strand.
TGAAATCGGATTTTTTTTAAATTTTATGTCGGTATTTATTTCACATTCGTGTTATGATAAATATATTTTCAATTTTTTTATCATATCCGATCATATGTGAAGAGAAAGGGATACTGTTCGCACGAAACGCGTGAAACGTGCGTGTTATTTGTTTACGCAACTTCAATACGTGAGGTCGTCCGAAAACGGGATTTTACGTATCGCGGAAACTCACACACTATATTAGACTCTGCGTCTTGCACAAAGGAAAATGACGGCGGAAATTCATATTTACACTGCCTCTTATGCGTTATTAAAATAAAAAAATTCACGGGTCGTGCTAGAACAGCCGTGTTTGACCTTTCGCGTGCTGATCGGTAGACGTATCGATTAACCTATTGGCTGCAATCTAACACCCGAAGGTACGTGTTCTATCTTCTAAGTGTAAACAAGACGTAATATTAATAAACGTGCCCAAGATTATAAGCTGTTAATTGATAAACGCAAACATGTATAATTTGTTCTATTGACAAGTACATCATTCAATTCACGCAACCCTATCCATACATCATCTTATAATGAAAGTTTAAATATAAGTATCTTTTTTTATAAATCTTGATAAAATAATAACATAATTTTGAAAATACTCCATAACTGAAGCAGGGAACGGATCCAGCGGAGGGGCGGTAGGGGCAACCCCCGCCCCCTGCGGATGGAAGAAAAAAATTCCAAAATAACGCGTTTTCAACTAGAAAATGATTATCGACCATAAAACATTATTTTTTGCAAAATAAACACGAAAAACGCATTTTCAAAAAAAAAATTTCATATTGTAACCCTGATTTTCCAAAAAAGATGGAAAAACTTCTATATTTATACATTAGCTTATCCTGTACTTACTCTCCAGATCTTACACCATCAGATTACCAAATTTTCAGGTCATTACAAAATTATTTAGATATGAAAATTCAAAAAATGCAGGATGGTGAAATAGGGACTTTCTGAATATTTTAATTCATAACCGACATAATTTTACAAAAAAGTTATCGAAAATTTGATAGAAAAGTGGACAGAAATGTTCTATAACGGTAGAAATTATATTTTAAATTAATAATTAATAAATAAAGTTTTAATTAAAAATTCATCTATCAATCGAACCTGTGAACCGTGAACCTAACCCAAGTATCGGTATATTATTGCTCATTTCTCACCCAACCTAACCCAACCTGTGGTTGTAGGATGAATAAATTCGCGTAAACCTAACCCAAGTATCGGAAATATTTTTGCGAATTTCTCTCTCAACCAAACCCAACTCGTCGTGGTGTGATGAATAAACTCGCGTAAACCTAACTCAAGTAATGGAAATATTTTTGCAAATTTCTGACTAAACCTAACCCAACCTGTCATTGCAAGATGAAAAAATTCGCGTGAACCTAACCCAAGTATGGGAAATATTTTTGCTAATTTCTCAGCCAACCTAACCCAACCTGTCGTTTATTACTACAATTTTTCCAATAATCTTAAACACATAAAGTTTTTTTTTTATTATCGGCAAATAATAATTATTATAAAATATTCAAATGATTAATTTGAAACCAATTGGTTTGTTATTTTTCATTGAGGCCCACGAATTATTTGGAAATAAGAAAATTATTGGCATATTAAGCAAAAAGTTTATGAACCACTGTTATAGATTTATAAAGATTTTGTATTTAACGAAAAAAATCTTTAAAATTTAAAAAATTAAAATAATTCTGAAAAATCGCCCCCCTCCCTGTGAAAAATTCCTGGATCCGTCGCTGAACTAAAGTTACAGTATGTCCGGGATAGTCCCATTTTTTTCGTGCTCTACGTTCGTCCACTGATGAACGGTAGATTTTTTTTTCATTTTATCTTTTTATCGTAAATTCAAAACGGAAAAATAAAAATCACATTATGTAAGTAATTGCTTATTTCAATATGAATATAAAATTCTAAAATTTAAATATCACCAGTTAAGTTAAATACAAAAAAAAATTCAAATATAATTTTCGACAACCAAATTTACTCAACAAAATTTAATTTGGAAAAATATAGGTGATGAAAATAATATACAATATGCAGCAATAATATATTTTATTACAAGTTTTACATACAATTAGGAACATATCTAAAAAATTCATATTTTAAAATTTAATGAAAATATAAAGAGAATTATAAAAAAAATATTTAAAACCATATATCTTTGACGATATAAACAATTGTCAAATTTTCGGTCGCGCAACACAATTTTTATATAGAAGGGATGAATTTTTTTATGGAACATCCCCTTTTGAGTCCTGAAAAATACAATAATCCTTCACCATAACCAAACAAAGAAAATCAACAGGTAATCATTACCCAATCCCCAATTAATTATTACAGAAACCCACCCCGCACCCGAACCGCAAACCTCTCGCATTTAGGAAACACACACACCGAAATACCTAACCGACCCGAATTCGAATTGAATTCAAACACGTCGGCAATAACGCACGGGGCCATTATGCAGATGCCCGTCCCGGTAAACGACCGCCAAACAACAATTACCGCAATGTGGCGCCCCAACGAATCGAAAGGGGTATAGGTCCACTTTTGCGCGATACATTATGTATGAGATCGGTGGGAAATGCTAGATTCATTGTTAAATTTTCGTTTGGTAATTGGTCTATGGGGAAAATCGGTCATATTCGTCTCGGATCGCTCGTACGGGGCCACTACGCTATCACCCCGCACCATTTTTTTTTTTTTTTATTTGTGTCCGGTATTTTTCACCCGGTGTTTTGGTGTATTGTCGGATGTCTTTTCGACACCCATGGAGCACCTTGAAGAGGTTACCACCGTGCTAAAATAATAACAGAAATAATAATAACAACTGAAGTGAAAGGATGTACATAGGAAGGGGAGCCTGACCCCGCACCTTGTCAATATGGCGATACCTATATGTAAAAAAAAAAAAAAAACAACTTCTATTTGAATATTTTATTGAATATGATACTTTCTGGAAGAATACATTCAGTTGCACCCATCAACGCATTCAGTAATAAATACATTCAGACTTTTGGCTTACTGAGACATGCGGCATTAAATAAATGCGGCCTTGATTTAACCAACTCCCTCGTTCAGTTTTTCTAAAAGGAAAGTGTAAAAGAAATGCATCTATAGGTATATTAATATAATATAGACCCGTATAAATAATATTGGCGGCATATACCTAGATGTCGCTAATATTATTTGGTGCGGGGTGATAGTGTAGTTTATCCGCTCGTTCAAATGAGATAAATGTTAATTTCACATATTGTACTTTTCAATCAGGCTGTGCAATAAAAGAGACATTTTAAAAAGTCAAGCGTGACTTACGACGTGTTTACAACCGTCGACTTTTTTCCGCGTTTCTCCCGCAGGAGTCATTTAAATTTATCGATACACGAGATTTCCCATTTTCCGCTCGGCTGAACGCGAACGAAATCGTCTCCTGCGAGGACGATGAGCGGCCCTAAAATTTTACGACCTCCCCAGGCTCGAAAATGTACAAAAACTGAAGCCGAGGAATAGCAAATATAGGAAAAGGTGAGACGAGCTACGCCCGCGAATTGATTTCTCTCAAAGTCGAGGTCGATCGAGGGACGCGTGCGGAATTCCAGAAGTGGATCCGACTTCGGAATCTTCGCAAATGTTGGGTTATTTAATTATGCTGATAGTTTCCACGGTCAATGTTGTCGTATATAGTCGTTGTGCTTATGGTTTGTCTTAGAATTTCGATGTTTATTGCGGTTGGTTTAGGTTTTAAAGTTTTATAAATTGATTCGTAAATATATAACATTTTAGAAACAGGTATTAACAATTAAAACTTGTTTTTTTTTAATTTAATACTTTTTGTACAAAAATATTCAAAGATTCCAAAATTATTATAAAAATAATTTATATATTTTTTATGCTTATAAATATTAAAGTAATATAAGCAAAACACATAAATTTTCATGAAAAAAAAATCGAAAATATTTTAAATAAAAATGCGCGTTAGTACAAATAAATGTGACAAAAGAAATCACACGCTCTCCCCGTATACGAGGAGAGAACTGCTCATTTCGTATTCCAACCTCATTCGCGCAAAGGGAGCACCCTTTTTCCTCCGATGTTAGGCTATATTAATATATGAAAATATTTTTTTCAACTACGTACCCGCGAAGCGCACACATACACATACACTCATATAACCAACTGCACAAAATACGAACGCAAGAAAAACTTTATCGATCTCGCTTTCGGCACGATATTGGAATCATTGTCGTTATCGTATTCATGTATTCGTCGTATCCGTATTGCATCTGCAGCGGCTCGGGCCGTATACAGATTGTGCATCTACAAGTGTACAAGTCGAGAGACAAGGATCTACAAGGATGTTACCCCTTTATTGTAGCTTTCGTCTCTCGGTGGCTTATCTCTCCGAGTTGCAGTTCTCCCGCCCTCGATTGAACCATAAAAGACACGAGAAGAGACATTCGACGAAAGCGCTTTACGACGATGAGCTTTAGAATGATCGTGCTTTTACCGAGTTGCATTTATCAAGATTTTTCACTCTTTTATCTAAATAAAAAACTATCTTGATGACTTTTGAGTATCGATACAGTCAATTATTTGAAATTATTCTAATAAAAATTATCAAACAGAAATAAATTGTCGTCCGTTTACCTCAAAAATGAATGATAAGATTTTCCCGGATCTTTGTTATGCAATGGTCGAAAATATCGGTAGAGAGGTCGGCGACGTCGGCGAAGTGTTAAATAATAGCCGTTTGGAAGGAAGGCTGTTTTCAGGCAAGAGAAAGAGGATCCGAGGGTTTGGGCTGACACGAGCGTCGGTAGCGCCTCTTTTGCACGTGACCGCCATACTAAGTCCTATGCGAAAATCGATCGGATGAACGGCCGTCACTACGAGTGGAAAATGTACGTACTCGGTTATGAAAGGTTTTTTAAGTGGTCTGTAAAAATTTTTTGCAAGTCTGTAGTATTTTGGTGATGATGGATCGAATAGACTTTGTTTATTTGGTGTGATATGTATTAGAATGGAGTAGTGCTTGAATAGTGCAATTGTGATTTGAGATATCGAATGTCAATCAATTCTAATATTTGAAACAATGAAAGTATTTTTTTAATAGAATAGAATTGGTGATGTATTATAAAATAATAATGGAAAAAATTAAAAATCATATCTCAAATTCGACATAAATTCAAGATTTGAAAAAAATGTGATAGTATTATATTCGAAATTTAGCAAAAGTACAGAATCGATCGTAGAAAATGGTGTATGGAAGATGGAAGAGCGGTTGGAAGTATCGAGTGTCGTGTCGGCCGGTTCCGGTGCTTCGCGAACACCACCTGAATATCAATCGGACTCTTCGCCTAATGGCGCCCCGACTATGTGCCCCAAAAAAATAGGCTGCTCTTCACACAAACGCCGACAACGTCACGATGTTCTGTCATCAATTTCCCTTTTTTGCCCTCGGGAAAAACCTTTGTGGAAAACACGGCCTGCGCTGATGACGCTCGCCGAGAAATGCGCTCGTCATTATCGATGTAAATGCTATTTTTCTCTACTTTCGTGTAAAGTAATTTTTAAAATGTATTATATTATGTTTTCAGAGTGTATGAGGGAGTTTAATATATTTCAATATTGCTTGACGCTTGCTGAATATTTTATGAGCTTGTCGATGCGAAATAAATTTATATATTATCATCCCGTTCATTATGATCATGATATTTACGTTGATATGACTTCATTATTTGTCATTATACAGAAGAATGTAAATTTATTGAAGTGATGCGTACGATGCGCACTCGAGAAAAAAAGTAAAAATAAAACGTCGACGATTAATTTACATATAAATATTTATTAATTTGCAAAGGGCATGTTTTTATTGTTTGTTGGCGAAATTAATGTTTTTTGAAGCGTTTAACTCCCTTTACGATGCAATAACAATAAATCGAGGCGAACGATAAAAGTTAAAAAAGATAAACTAAAATTGGAATACAAACTTTTGATTGCTTACGGCAATTATCATTCCTCTCATAACAATATATTCAAAAAGAGGTCAAGCAACGCTCCGAAACAATATTTGCATATTTATAAAACATCGTAATTGCATTCACAATTAATATTCTAATCTGTTACCATTCCTCAAATATTTAAACAGCATCTACGCCGCGAATTCCGTACTTCACCATATAAAATCAATATTTGAAAACAAAAATCATAAAAACACAAACTTCCCACCCGTCTCGCACGATATGCACAACATTTCGAGCGCATATCGTCCCACCTTTAAGATCAGGTTTTGATTTTATTAATATGCTAATTCGTCCTCGTCCCCATTCCGATACAATCCCATATTAATTGGACCGTTCTTCCTTCGACTACTTTATGGCAAAATTATGCCCGGCTGTTTGCACAGCCATAGCTACCGGGACTCAGCCAATTAATTCATCGACACCGATCAATGAAAATTCGATTAAAAGTGCCAACCCGACAAGATTGCACCTCACACAATCCGGCAAAGCACGCAGAGTTACCGTTGTCGATCTCGAGGCGCATTGACCTACCGAGCTGGTCACTTAAGGGTGATTTCTATTCTGGACCCGAGGCGAAGTGATTACCCCATGGCCGGCCAGGGTTCTCGCGACTAATGCCCCAATAAATATCGATCAGGATTTGCGAAACCCCCGTGGAATCGCACCGCAAGTGAAACAAGCAAAGGTGAAACGTGTGGGTTTTTGGGTATGTGGAACAATGCGAGCGGGACGTGCTTTCCGTCTCGCGAAAGCTTTCAACGATAACGGTTGGGTGGAAAAGTTCTGTGAATTTATATTTTATTTATTTATAACGAAATAAGCGGGTATATATTTTATTGTATCGTAATATTTTTTTTGAATTTATTAAGGAATATTTTGATAAAAAAATTTGCATAACACAACAACATTTAAACTCAATTTCTGTCTATTATTTTGTTTGTATTATCTCAGACGCGAAGAAAATAAATAACTCAATTTACAAGTCATGCTACCATATAAAGAGAACACAATTATTCCAATGCCATTGAATATGCAAACAAAACATCTAGGGACAGATAAATTTTAAACATATCGATTACTTATTTACCCTAATACTGTTTCATCCGCGAGGGAATCATGACAAATCTATCCAATTTTTAACTTCAATAATGTGTGACGGTTAGATTTATGGTGATTCGCTAAGGAAAAAAAAGCAGTGTTGTCGATAAAAATACGACTCTTGTGTCACGTGTATGTGTGTCCAAACATTGAGACTTTGGATTTGGGGTAGACGTTCATTACATCCCCTGCGACCACTGACGGGACGTATTTATTTATTTGTCCTGCCCCGAGCAGCGGGATTCACCCCACGGGATCCTCCTTGCACTAAATAAAGTTCGATTTGTGTCAGCCGATCACTGAATGTCATATAAATCGTATAACACTACCGATACATAAAATAATAATAATTAAGTTAAAACGTGTTTTACTATATGAAAACATTCAATTATCATAAACAAAATTGTATATAAAAATATAATTTTCGTGATATAAAAAACATTAGATTTTAGATCGGATCATGAAATATTATATTTTAATTTTTTTGAGTTATTTTATCAGTTAAAATTAAACGTAGTTGCCTGATGAGGGAAACTGTGCTTGAAATACTCTCGCGTTATCTAAATATTTATTTTTCGGGGAAGAGGAGTTTGCACGTCGCGATTATTTACACTGGGCGTTTAATATTTCCTATGTGAGTTTGCCTGCACGTCCAGGATGACAAATGATATGAACCGTATAATAAAGTTTGCAGCATGTGCGTGTTATCATTTCACGTTGACCGACAACTGCGACCGCAAAATTGGAGACGTAAAAAAATGGACATTCCACACGTGCGACATCTTAATATGAATCTAATGCGTTTTCGGACACCACAACCCCGAGATAAAAAGATAGAGATTAATGAAACGACGGTATTATGTACCACAAATCGTTTTTTCATTTCCAACATAATTTTTTACGAAACACAATAATCAAATGCGTCAATAAAATTGCAAGAATCCAACATTTTTTCACACGGCTCGCATCGACCGTTCTTTACGTAAGAGAACACTTTCTGATACATTAAAAAAAACACGTTCGCCAACGACTATACACTTTACAAACAAGGAATACAAAAAGAAACAACAAAAAGCGAGATTCCTTCGAACGGCAAATTGTAAATATCGAGCGAATAATTGTCGCCGCGGATGATTGAAGCCATCGTCGACGAGGCGGCCCGCTTCACCGCCGCTCATCATCAGCAAACAATCGTCGTCTTCGTCGTGTGGTAATGGTGTCGGCCGACGTATAAGCAGGTCGTTAGGCGGACCTGCCGACAATCGAAGTCCGATTTATTTCCATCGGCCATTGTCGAAGCCACCGCCCAATTACCGGACGGTGGCCTCCGCCATCAATATACAACGTGTGAGCGCAGAGTTCGTGGGCGTTCTCACGAAATATCACACTTTAGAAAACTTCGTATTGCATACACGGAATATAAAACCCTGATATTTCCAAAAATAGCCCATCGAACCGCGTGGGAAAGTGAAAACTATCGAAACGACACCGATTCCGACAACTTCCAAACGCGTCGGATCAAACCCGAAACGGACCGAAGAGGCGCCATGTCGCACTACAGGAGCGCGTGCTCCGATTGCGTATTCGGAGCCCGAACCGAGAACAGAAATACGAAAAAATAAAACATAAAAAAGGCACGGGCACGTGCCGAACACGTCGGGCACGTGCCCAGGGCCCGGACCTAGCCGCGCGAAAGTGGACCGGGACAGATTCGGAACTTCGGACATTGTAAAGGACCCCGCATCAGTCGATTGATTCGTGTGGGATCGGAGAAAATGGTAGATGTGGTACTAGTGATAATGATCGTTTTCAATGTATCATAGTTGCTGAACGAGATGACGGCACGATCTGCTCGTGCCAGCCGCTTGGACGTTAGCTGGTGGTGGACAATTCGCAAAAAATCGATGGCAAATATGGGCATCGATCCTGGTTCATTATGATGACTATCACTACTCTACTTTACAAGATTTATCTTCAAGACATATCCCGTAGATGAAAATTTATAAAACGATATATCATTAAACTTTTATTCAACATCATACGTTTACTTAATTAAAAAAAACTGCGATAAAAATAAAAATACCGTATCGAATCAATTATAAAACAAAGAACAGGTGTCATTAATCACATCATGAAAGTAGACTGAATTTATTACATATGCAACATAAAATGTGACTAGACATGTTAGAATTCTAAAAGAAAAACCAGAGCTTTAGTGTGCCGCGGAGCCGAGTGCGAACGCGTGTGCATTTTCCATGCAAAAACTCGTCTGCGAAATGACGCCGCTCCGCCATGTCGGTAATGAGCGTGTTTAAAATATGGCCGATTAATAATGGCGGCCGATTCTTATCCTGTCATATCTGTGTGTTTTCGCGACGTCTTGCTGGCGTCGGCGTCGCGAAAATCTTTTGAAAAAACTCTGCTTTTTATGTGATTGAAAGTCTGGTTTTGTTTTTACTTCTATAATACGTTGGAAATCGCATCGTGTTAACATAAATATTAGAAGTGGATCGGAGAACAATGGGCGCTCGTTTAAATCATAGTGCAGATGTGAAATTCTTCAAGTTTTTTCGCGGTGTCTTTGACTATGATCTGAACAGCGTCAAAATGGTATGTCGCTCAAATTCTTGTCGGTGAAATTGTGAAGTTTTTATATGAAAAAAATGATTTCAATGCTAGTATGACTTGAATAAAAATTTCATACACGAGTCGAGTCGATATTAATTTTCTTTATATACAAAATCAATTATACCTTCTTTTTTAATCATTTAAAAAAAAATAACATGATATATTTTCATCATTACGAGTGCATTTCTTTATGCGCACTAACAACTCATATATGAAAATTAACGTGTAAAAATTCCCGATTAAAATCGACACAAGTCCGACATTGATTTGTGAGCGCATCCTACTGCCCGTTTTCGTAAACGACGTAAAAACCAAAACGAATTTTAGATGTAACGACGACACGGCATACCTCCGGAACTCATCGAGCGGCCGAATTTGGCGGGGAAAAAAGCCGAAAACGAATCGAAATTATTCCATCGATACACCATAACGGAGAGGCGGTCGGTTTTTCATCGTCTTCGTCATAAATCATATTTAAAAAGGCGGAATGAATGCGAATCGCGCGGCCACCTCAACGTCGGCGCGTGACAGGTGCAACTCGGTCGACAATAATTCAGTTTTTGGTGCAAAAAAAACGTAAAAAGCTGTACTTCGAGGTTTCGAAGCTTTCTTCTGGGTTCGATCTCCGGTCTGCAGTGGGCAAAAATTGTGAAAATCGACGAATACAACAAATTGCCGAGCGAAAAGGGCACCGCATCGTATTACGCATGCGGGCGATATTTCATATTGTTGGTGCGACTTTTGACATTCGCGGATCGGAAACGTGAATGTTTTGACAAAGTTATGTTCGGATTCGCATGAGAAAAGCGATTAATTCGATATAGGACTTCTAGTATTTATATGCTAAAGCAAAAAATAATATCAATTAAATAAATTTACAATAAATCTTAAAATATAAAATTATACAAACAGTGAATTTTTTTTTCAAATTCGGGTATGAAATGAAATGAAATATAATATCACATAACATCACCACACGAAACACAAACAACCAAACCACATAAAAGACTCAACTATCATCATCTTTTTCACATCGTCAACCCATCGAACGAAAATCGAAAGCTTATTCGAATCGCGATCGAGCTTCGAATAATTCGGCCACCCCGCGAAAGGCCCGTTCATTTTCGCAAACGCGTTATTTTCATGTATTTCCAGGAACATAAATACATAAGCGTACGTGCTTATATGTCCCTTCGTTTCGTCTGATGCCGCATTGTAATCCTTTTTCCATTTTAGTCTTGAAAACGCGTGCGCGGCGATAAAGGGAACGCGCGCCGATCGTATCATAACATCACGTATTGCTCGTACAAGTTTCTTTTGGTGTTGTTGCGGCTCATTCGAGACACTATCGGCCCTTCTCAAATGTTTACGAGTTGTTTTTGACGGAGGACTCATCGGAATATCTCCATTTTTTTCGTCGCTTGCATATCTACAATGGTTTTTTGGCGAGATCGCGATCGGAGATTCTAGCGGTGTGTCGTTCGTGTTCGACGATTGCAACACGATTATTACGATATCGTATCGATAACTATATAAAAAAATACATATTAGTTTATTTTTAACATTTAAAATAACTTATTTAATAAGTAAAGTTTTAAAAAGTATGTGTTTGTTGAAGTTAATATATTGATCTCTTGAGACGTTCGAAAAAAAATCGAACGTTAATAAATTTATAATTACCGAGAATTTTTAATTTGATCAATTATTTTATCTCATAAAAACTTAAGTATATATTTTAACGTTTATATGACCTTATAAATTAATGAAATTTTTAGTACTTTATTTAATTTGACATTCACGATTTTCTATACAAAATCAATTATTTCAATTCTGAGAATTCATTAAATCTATTTACTTGAGACAAAAGCAAAACTATAAAGCATAAATGGAAACGACACAAAACGGAAAATACCAATATAATCATTCACCTATTTCAGTATGAAAAATGCGGACGAAAAAGCTCACAACATAGCTTCTCCCATTACGCACGGCTCGCATCGAAACAGCGCGATCGAACCGCCGATAACGCAAAAACTACAAATAAACAAATGCACAAATATAATATATATGCGGTTGAAAAAATGAAGACTGGACAAAAACCCGTGTCCTAGGCAGCGGAGAACACGAGAGTGAAACGTCATCAAAGCCCCGAGCCGCGTCAACGGAGGCCCAGCTTTTTGCTTCTGCGTACCGCGGTAATTGCGCGTATTACCTTAGACCGGTCGAATGGGATGCTATAGAAAAGATGGAGTGACCATATGCTCTGTTTTTGATGGGAATATGTCATTAAATAAAACGAGACCGACCCAGTGAAGCTGGGATAGAACGAAGTGATTTTGACTAGAGATATGGTGATCTCCCTTTTTCATACATCCGCGGAAAGCTACTCTTTATGATTTCTTCAATATTCTTCAAATGTAAAGAATACATTCAAATTTGAAAACAACCATTTTGCCTAGTGCCTCTAAAATATATCAAAAATGGTTTAAATAGTATAACATAGTGTGCTTTTCATTTGAAAATGGATCAATTTTCAAAATCATCTTGAATAATTTTTCCTTGAAAATTAGTAACGAAAAACGTCAATATACTTTAAAAAATGGTCAAGCGTTTTAACATATTATTTTTCATGATTTTTATAACAAAGTAGAGTATACATAGTTATCTATAAAGAAAATTAATATTCATAGAATGAACATTTTCCGTTCCAAACAACATGTAACCTAAGTAGAAATCCAGTTTAGTTGTCAAATCAATAAGAGCTATGCTAATTATGAGATAAACTGTGATAAGTTGTATGACAGAATACTGAAATAGTAATTGGTTGCGTAAAGTAAATAAGATCTACGTCACGATCATAATGAAATACAATCTCAACACATTCAAATCAATCGTCTCATCTAAAACCATCAATCCCGATATAACATCCACCAACAATGGTCAACCCTCAAAAGCGAAAAAACATCGCATCCGAAATAGTAACTGGTTGCGTAAAGTAAATGAGATCTAAAAATTCCATAATGATCATAATGAAATACAATCTCAACACACTCAAATCAACCGTCTTATCTTAAAACCATCAATCCCGATATAACATCCACCAACAATGGCCAACCCTCAAAATCGAAAAAACATCGCATCCGAAATAGTAACTGGTTGCGTAAAGTAAATGAGATCTAAAAATTCCATAATGATCATAATGAAATACAATCTCAACACACTCAAATCAATCGTCTCATCTAAAACCATCAATCCCGATATAACATCCACCAACAATGGTCAACCCACAAAAGCGAAAAAACATCGCATCCGAAATAGAATGAAAAAATGAAACCGCGTAAATAAATAAACAACCGGTCCGTCTAAATATGGGGCGTGCCGCTTTTTAGCGGCGTCCCGCAGGAGTCCGCGACGACAATGCGCCGTGGCCTCTTGCAAAAGGCGGTCGTTCTCAGTAAAATCTTCATCGTTCCGAGGCATTCGGTGTTCACATGATGGGTGTTGGTGTTGGTCGTGGACGGAGTCGAGGATGGACCAGAGGTCCCGGGGGAACGTGCTCTGGGATCGGTTCTACTTGTTGGCCGTGCGTGTAGGTGGAAATGGGCAGATGGTTTGTTTGAATTTCAAATTTGGAAAAATAGGAAATGGTGTGGTTTTTTGTATGATATGAGTTTTTTAAAGGTTGTGTTTTTTGTGGTAGATGTCGTGTATGGAAGATGTAATGTAGAGCAGAAGTTGGCAATCTTTTTGACGTCGCGGATCGCCAGATCATAATTTGAAATTCTGCGGACCATCAAAATTAATTTTTTTTAACGATAGATACATGTGTAAAATGAAGATCAGATAACTTCTATTTTATATTTGGAGGGCAGCCCACCATTCCGTCTGTTACATATGCCTCATTCTATACCAGCTTCTTGAGCTCCCATTAAATATTATATAATAAAATTATAAATGCTTATTTACTCAATTGAAACAAAAAATACTCTAATTGATTGAATAATTGGTTTATCAATAATGACGTTACGACCTCATCTCTATTGTTTCTAACTTTCAGTTTTTTGTGCTGATGGTGAATTTAATACAATATGAAGGCGAAAATATTATTCAAAATCAAGAATTTCTTAGAATATTATATGTCCAGATTTCCCTGCGGACTACCAAAATTTTTTCACAAACCAGAAATTAGAGACTGCTGTTGTAAGGGTATCGATATGCAATTCAATTAGAAAAAAATACAAAAGGAAAATTGAAAACTTTGGAAATCCAACATTTCGATTATATCAAAATCAAATTCAAATTTCACGTTCGAAAATGAAAAAAATAACAACTTCCTTTCTTCCACAATTGTAAAATTGCACCAATTTTCCCATAAACGAGAAAATTTTTAATATCGAAACGTATCGGTCAAAATTAGCGAGAAAGACGCAGCGCACAGATGATTTATTGCGACCCGTCTGAATTATGCACCGCTCCATTCACGTCCGAAGGCAAAACACACCGGCCGTTCGATATTTATTAAAAAAAATATATATATTTATAAATAAATAAATACGCATTCGTTTGCGATCGGCCGTAAAGCATCATCGGAATCGTATTTCATCGTGATATAAGAATCGGCCGGCCATAATGCCGCGTTTAAAAAGTGCTCGCGTGTATTTCATCCGTTTTTCCGACGTTTCGCGAAATGCTCGCGCATTCGACATTAGCTGCTTACAAATCGTCGATATGTCGTTTTAACCCATTAATGTGTACGGTGCCATATCTGGTATGCCATTTTGATATTTTTCTCCTCGTATGTGCGTTACTGGACGAAATGGTTATGCTTGAAAAAACGTTTTTGTCATGGCAATGCCTCGACGCTTTTCAATGAGAATTTTTATGTAGAAATAATGTTCATATAAAATTCTTTACTTTAAATAACAAAATATAATACTGAATTTAAAAACACATGTCTATATATTGAGTCAAATTAAAATTAACAAAAAATTATTGATTATTTATAAAGGCGTATTTACCTCGAACGGCTGACACAAAATTGTGTGATGAAAGGTTTAAATGATTGTAGAAAAAAATACATCGCATATTTATGTAAAAGCTCGTACGGATATTGCGTAGTTTATGCGGGGTACTGTAAATTACTTGTTGATTGCGAGTTTGTGTCTATGCCATCGATAATAGGTGTTTCCAAACCGCAGTGTGTTTCCCATGGTGAGCAGATTCGCCATAAATCTGATCCGGGATAGGCTGTCTTTCTTCTGAGGAATCTTTCCAGCTCTCGTGTGTGTATCGTTTAATAAGCGTATAATGATGAATGGTGATTTTATGATATGATTTATAAAATTCATATAAGGCCGCGTCCTTTTGCTTGAATAACAGGGATGTGCGGTTGAAATTGTGCTTAAAAATGTTATTGTGTTGAAAGCTCATAAAGTTTGTGACCTTATTTAATTTATGAAGATAATTGACATATTTTGCTAATGATTTTCGAGTTGGAAAATGAATGGATGACTTGGTAACATGCTGTTGAACTTTTACCATTGACAAAAGATGGTTTCAATATTTAGCTTTTTAACAATTGCTTTCCCATTATCACCATATAGTGGGTTACTTTATCAGGAAAACTTATAATTTTAATTATATTGAACAATACATTTTTAATTTGAAATTTAGTGGACAAAATTGTAGTTTGATTTTATTATCCTAGTTTTCTTGGACGTCCCTGATCGTGGGGGTCTTATTACGCTACCAGTCGGACTGGTCCTCTCGCTAATAGTCTGTGTCCACCGTCGTGAGAAACATGAGTGATGATCCAGCCAATTTGTTCTTATACCTCTGAGGAAAACCGGTGCCGGCATAAAGTTTTTCATACAGTAATACCATTCATAACGGAAAACTCGCCGAAGAAGATACATGCGCGTGCGCCATCGCGAATGTGCCACAAGCCTTAGAAATCAACGATAATAAATTATTGCTGGTCTAAATAAGTAAACAGTATTTTTCCTATATTGACAGCTTCTAAGCATCGAAATCTATCACGTCTGATAAAAATCTGTGAAAATTAACTTTCAAAATATGAATCGATAACATATATTTAGATATTTTACTTGAAAGTATTTACTATAAAAATAAACTTGTACTTGTTTTTTAACATAATAGAATTTTTTCGCAGAATTTACCAAGTTTTTCGCGCGTCTGCATTAATATGGCCGACGAACGGGTTGATTATCGAAAGATCGCAAAAAGTTAGAGAACGAGCAAGTGCCTACTTCGATTCAATGCGAACCATTCACGACAAAAAAATGTATTCAATCGATCGTTTCGATACGAAAAATGTCACCAATTCAGGGTTGAGCTTTTCAATACGTCGCCTGAATATCATGTTGCATATTTACAACAAGAATAACGACCTGCTTGACACTACCGATTCAATTAACGATATTTCATTTGAAACGATTTGCAATTCAAATTTTCCACAATAAATTAATTCAAAATATATCAAAAAGTAAATCAGACCCTGATCAAGACACCTTGCGACAACTTTCGCAGACCAATTACCCGATCGAAGTTGGGCCATAATGATTTTTCTCGCGCGCGCGCCATTGTCACGAATCCCCACAAAAACCAACCACCAAGATACATCACGAAAGGGTTAATTACCGTCCATTGTATACGCATGCAGGCCGGTGAAAATTATCGGACAAATTTCCACATAATCGATTTGAACTTACACAAAAGCCGAACTAGCACCTGCCGGATGCGAATTCGATTTGTCGATTCGCGCGCGCGACTCGAAATCCATAAAAAAAGTGTAAATTCCCCGGTTTAAATTCGTCGCATGCTACTATTTAGCGTTTAATTTATTCAAAGATATTAATGTTTTCGGAATTGCATCGTTACAAATCGACTACGTGTACGTGTCGGGTATATTTATGTGGGGCTTAATAAGTTATTTTCGCAATATCGCGGACGGACGCATTGTGATCGCGTTTCGCTTATTTGTGGAAAAATTGAAATTTAATGGGTTCACGTTTCTTGGAAAATTCGCATAAAAAGCGAGAATGTCGGGTTAATTGAGGAGGACGTTTAATCGCGAATGTGTATGCGCGTATTTCACATAAAATCACCATTAAAGTTCCATTGGGAACAACACTCGGAAAGGCAATGTTTAATGAGTGCAAAAGTGAATATAATGGCAAAAAAATAAACTGTATCATCGATAATGTTATGTAATTAAATTTAAGATAGAATTTCCTCTGCGAAACCTCTGTTAATTCGATAATTTTTTTTAATATTATATCTTTCCATTAAAACTCGATTCTTATAATTTATATAATATGAATAAAAAAAAATACAACAAACGCAACATACATCAATCAAACACCAAACAAAAAGAACACCGCTAAATTATAAAAGAACAAACAAACCCCAATCCCACATAAAAAGCCCAAATCAACACCGAACTAACGTTCACGCGAAAACAACCTAATTCATCAATAAAACGATATTTTCCGCCATAAACATTACACATAGGAAACGTGTGAATGAAGTCGAGCCTTTTTCCGACCAAACACACGCACACACACACACACACACACACACACACACACACACACACACACACACACACACACACACACACACACACACACACACACACACACACACACACACACACACGGTACGCATACAGGAGACGTGAGGGTGGCATCACTAATAATATTTGCTCCTGTCCAGGATTCGAATCACGTACGAAGCCCCGCACGCACGGCAGACGCGCCACTTAACCCACACCCTTGGCCATAACGCACACACATAAAAAAAGATTTTTTTTATATACGCGTGTGTGTGTTTGTGTGTTTTTTCAAAGCGGGAAAGTCTGACGGATTCGAAAGAAAAAAATTGAAAATATAACGAGGCCGTGATTCGGGGGAAATGGGCATTTTTTCGTGGAAATTCTATTTCTTTTTTTTTTTTTTTACTTAATCAATGTTATTTTTTTAATTACTATTTTTGAATAATTTAATGAAATTATATGTTAATGAAAATATTCTGAAATATAAAATTAATATTTTCAATTCAAATTTATAAAATTTCATTATTGAAGTTCATCATCGTTTATAAAAAAAAATTGTAAGTATTTTTTTAAACAAATAAACATTTTCAAACAGTGAATCGAATTTCAGATTATATCAAGCCGATTTTATTTCCGAAAGACAATTTTGATAAAACCTAATAGCGAAAATTTAATCAAACACGGCACGCACGAAATTTTAATCACCGTGTAGTTTCCTTAGTATACGCGCTACGACTTTCCGCGAACGCACGTGACTTCGAAACTATCTCACGAAAGTGATTCTAAAACGGTGGTTGCGAACAAAACCCGCAACAAGAGGACTTTCGCCACCGAAACCCACCATCCAATATTACAATGATCGCATACGTGTATAGAACGAAGCTGAGGAATTTCGCCACCGCCTTTATGAGACGTCGTAAATCAAGCCTAGGATGTTCTGAGTTATTAACCCCTAGCCGTCTCGCACCTCCGTCCGCGTACACTGAATATTAAACCGAATTAAGCTGGGCATAAAAATTCTTCGACGGCCATAAAAATATCTCTGTGGGGTTTGCAAACGTCCACCCCCTCCTGCTAAGTGCATTGGGTTAGGTTGAGAACGATTTTATCTCAATGCATTGTTTTATTTTTGAAAAATTCTGTCTCGTCATAGTATAGTATGAACGAATACATTCAAAATAATTAAATCGATTAAAAATTCTATATAAAAATTATTCTTATCATAATGATAACATTTTTAATTACATAAAATCTAGCAAATACTAATGAATATGAAAATAAATTAAAAATTGAACAAGTTCGATTTTGGAACGGGGTTAGACGTAAAGCCATCTCGTCACAGCTTGGTAACGTATGTCCCTCATACATAATCGAACGGCGTATCCTTGTATGCGCCAACCGCAAATTCCCCGCGCCCGGTCGCGAATTTGAATAAAACGTTAAAAATTCAAAGGATTCGGGATTTTTTCCGCAGACTTCGAAGGCGACGGGATCGCCCCAACACTTTTAAATAAACATGACGTTGCATTATGAAAGCATAAGCGATCTATCCGCAAAGGCGCGCGAGATAACACTTTTTTCGGCGGGATAAAATTTTTTTTTTTCGAAAAAATCTGACGAATCGACCCAAGGGTCGAAGGGTGTACACCTCCGTACAGGGGTTGACTCTATCAAAAGGAAACGAAAAGATTGTGTTAATAGCCGAACACACCCCGGAGGAGTTGCCGATTTGAATTGCAAATCGGCCAGACGAAGGAAGCCGGGTACCCTCCTCCGCCGTCTGCTTGCATTTAAAATGCATAAAAATGGTGTCGGGGATCAATTTTTAAATTTGGGACAACGCGGCGACGATATGGGATGCGGAAGAAGAGTAATGCAATGCAACCCCCGCAAGGCCGTATATCATTCCCGGTAATAACCCATCCGGGAAAGAATGATAAATGTTTCGCGTTTTAGAATTATTGTCTCTTTGTGTTTTTTTTTTCGAATAAAAGATTAATCAAAGAAATGGGCAGATTTACTTTTCCAATAAATATGCGGTAAGTATTAAGTTGGAGCATTCTGAAATAATTCATAAATTTAATATGAATTGATTACTTTGATAATATTATAAAATTTCAAGGCTGTAAAATAATCTGCTTCCAAATATCTATACATAAAAACCCGATCAAATTATATTTAATTATTCGATTTTTTCGCATAATAATAAGGAAAAGTATTGTGTATTCGAATTTTTTATAGAAAACTTCGCAAAGCTTCTAACTTGTTCTATTCATCTACTTCCTGCATTTTTTCTTTGGCAAAACGTGACGATAATGCATAATTTTAAATTCATCTTAAAAAAATCCACTTCATCATTTCTTTAAAATTCGCGCACCCCACTTTAATTTCTTCGCTGCAAAAAAATCTATCGTTATAAAAGAACTTCCGCATCTAATTTGCATCCGACGAAAGAAATCAAAATTACTACAATTCCTCCGAACTTTCGCTCGCAGGATATACATAAATAGACTTTTCAGACCTTCGAATCAAAGTGTGCGAACATCCGTCAAGTACCGAACGTCGATTTATTCAGTTTGGAGTCAGAGGCTTTTAAAGGTGGTGCAATGCATCTCACGATTGCCGCAATAAAATTGCATATTTAATGAAAGCCGAGAATATAGCGCACCCGCCAAAACGACACATTTTCAGAAAAAGCGAAACGGACAGTTTTAGTCCATACATTAAATTTTAATACAACCATTATGAAAATCCGAATAATTGCTTCATTTATATTTTCAATCACGTTGAATCATTTTCATACATCTGAATTTTGCTTCATCTATATAAAGGAAACATTGGACCTTTCGAAATTTGGACCTTTTGTGTGAATGATTAGTCTGGATTAGTGTGTAGGACAAGTGTCCTTTACTTTTTATTTTATTTTGTTTTTTAATTTTATTTAACTGTTCCACCTTGGTGATTTGGGGGAACCTGTCATACCAGGGTGGTATATCTAAATTTGTATTTATATTTATATGTATGTATGTTATTTCTATAAATAAAATATTATTATTATTATTATCTAGATATTTGAATATCAGACATAAATAAGGGTGTAAGTGCCAACAAATCCAAAATCGGTTTTATATCAATGCCTATGTTTAAAAATATAGTTGAAGTCCCAAAAAATCGGGTTTTAATAGTAATTATCAACAACGAACTTCTATCGGTTATATGCACCACTATAAGAATTTCTTAACAAAAAGCTTAAAATGGCACTTATGCCCTTATTTATGTCCGGTATTAATTTATAGAATTTGATTCTATCAAAAAATTTAATTTAAGCCTGCTCAATACAATCTACGATTCTATCGGAGGTTCTATTGAAATTAGTCGGAGTATCCGAGAGGACATGAGCGTCGTAAATCGCTCCGGTGCAAAAGAGTGCTCCATTCGCATAAAAGCCAGGGGAGCGACAATAAAACACGACCTGGGCCGCAGAAGAAGTTCGCTTTTTAAATAAAACATTGAATTCGTCGGTAGGGCGAAACTGCCGAACACCCGGAGACAAACCTTGCGGTCGTCGTGCATATTTAAAACGAGACGTGCACTTGTTCTTTCGTTCGTCGACTCGACACAACATACTTTAAAAGTGAAATTTCGAAGAAAACCAGTGGACGTCGATTGAAATATACATGTCGATGAGTGTGACTCCGATATCATGAGCGAGATCCGACGTTTCAATTACCGTATACGACTCATTTCCTTTCGCGTTCTGAGACTGGTTAATATTATTGAGTTAATGTGTATATTCATAAACGTAACCGATATACACCCAATCTTCTGTTTATACGTTCCGGAGACTACTGTGTAAAAAAATGTATAGCTTAATCATATAAAAATTGGAGATGGATTCCATCAAAATATTTAGATGAAACATTCGACATCCATGAAAAATGTGGAAAAATTTCCCCATGTGAAATCATCAAAAAACATCGAAAATTTTCATTCAATAATATAATTGTATACTGGCCTGATTCGGATCTTATCATTGTGGCATAATAATATATTTTTATACTGTGTCAAAGTGAAGAAATAGTCTAAAAACAAATGAGTTATTTTTATTTGAACCGTGTTATTTCAGAACCGCGTAAAAAGAGTTTAGGGTGTGAAATGAAAAACTTCCGCTTTCAAATCGCTTTTAATACTGCGGAAAACTTTTTTCCTATACACTCAGTGAACGATGGCGCTCGTTCGATTTGCGCAAAGCGATCACTTTTTTTCCCGCCAAAACGGCTAGCTATTTCATTTTGGCGCGTATGTAAATTTTTAAACAGGTTCGATACGTCTTGTTTTTTCACACAGGACGGAGACGTATTGCCGGAGGGCAGTGCGGCACCGACAATCCCGATTTCCCGGGAATCGGGAACTCCGCCCTTATTTATCGCACGGGAATACGTAAGTTGCCGCGGAGGAAGCCGAAAAATAAGATGAAAATGCAAAGGATCGGCGTCGGGAAAAAAAAGTCCGCCGAAGTGTATCGTCAATCGTAAAAAAGAAGTGGAAGCCGTTTCGTCGTCGTACATCATGCGATGGTGGAGACTCGCGAATATTTCATGAACCAGAACCATTGTCTCTCGCATTGAACTTATGCTAAAGCGGGGGAAAGAAATGGTAAAGTGCCCTATCGCGGAATTATGTGCGCATCAATCATTCACGATTTTTTTATTGCGAACATCAAGAAATTTATATCACTTTTGAAATTGATCATATAAATATGACAAACTTAACTTTTTTTATCATTGAATTCGTTCAAAATCATTCTAAAATTCATTGCATAAATGATCGAATGTGGATTTGCTTAAAATACAAGAAATACAGTTTAAAAAAAAATTTATATTAGGTCAATACATATGTTTCATCGTATTTTTTTAATTTTTTTTTCTCCAAATAAATAACATCTATTTCAAACTATTCTATAATATTATATGGAGGATATTTCTTTTTCAGTATCTGTAAAGTTTTAGCCTAGCCACTAAATAAGAAACAACCCGTAGAAAATTTTGGAACGTCTAATAATAATGTGTATTTATGGAATTTTTCACTATACAAATTTTATAAAAATATAATAATAACACGACCGCGGCAACCAAAAATACTTTAATTGTGTACCGCAAATATGCAGTTAACGTTAGAATCACTCACGATCAGTTATAGTTTTCAGAATTCAGGTCTGGTAGTTTTTCATTAACTGACAGACATGATTATAACATGTTACTGGCTATAATTTATGCTGATCTGCGTCAAAACAAAGATAGAAGTCAATCGATAAAAAATGTTTGATAAAAAAAAATACAATGCAGCTTTTGCATTGATCTAATATATAAAATCGAATGGCACTGACCTCAAATGACGAATGGCATGACTCGGAAACGTCCTCGATGCACTCAGGAGTACCTCTAACTATTACGGTGGGCACTTTTCGCAAAGGGACTCTCTCGTGTTTTCACGTCACGACAATTTAGCTTCAATAACGCCGAACGATTTAGTTGTCTCTATTACGTTTCGTGTTCGACTATGTATGCAGATGTTACTCAAAGGTTCCGCCCCGGAACGAACGGTTTACTTGAAAAGTATATATACTCGCGGAAACCCTTTGGCGACACGACGAGAGGCTATATATGTCGTATTTAATGTATTGAAATTTCGTATTCGATTCGATATATTATTCTAGGATGCACAACTTATTCGCAATTGTGATCTGTGCAATTCATAAATAAGCATTCAATGGATTTGAAAAAATCGCGATTACTTCATTGCAGACGATGAGATCGTTATCGAATTGATGAATGAATGATTATGATAATTGCTTCATAGAAAACTCGATTTATATTCTCATTAAAAAAGTAATGATTCCTATCATTTTCTTAATTGTTATTGGGAAATCAATTATCTCATAAAAAGTAGTTCAAATAAATACTACGAAAGAGTATATGTAATATATAATATAAAAAAATGTTATTTATATCTTATTGAAGTAGGTATTTTTTTATTTAATTCAATTATATAAAAGTTAAGTGTTCAATTAATGTTTAAAAAGTTATCGTTATTGATTCAATACCAAATTAAGATAAAATTATTTTTAGTTTTAATAAAAACAAAATATTCACATGAATTTATATGGTGAGGTTTTTCTCACATGTAAAATTTTATCGTTTCTTCTAAAAAAATAATTATGGAATTAACGAATATCATAGGAAATTATCTAAATTAAATAATTATGTATACCCTTTTAATATCCGCGAGCCGATATATCGACTTTTGTAGAATTGCCAAAAATACCTTGATCCGATATATCAGCTTTTCAAAATACCAATATTAATACCAATCAATACCAATAAATAATAATATTTATTTCCTTATTTTAAATAAATTTTGAGCAAAAATTAAATTTCATTTCATTTCATTTTTTTCGAGAAATTAAATTTCTTATTATTATTTTTCTTAAACTCTGATACACAAGATACAAAAAAAAAAATTATTTTTATAAATTTAATTTTTATTTAAATTAGGACATAACATTCTTACGTCAATTAATTATTAATTATCTAAAATCCGTAGGAGATTAAAGAGATTTTAAGCAATATTTATAAAAATTAACTACACAACAACGAAACTTCACCAAAATTTTTCCTAAACACCCAACATCGAAAAAAATATTAAAAAAATACCAAAACAAAGCTCAAATCCACCTCTGTCGGCAACAATACGAAAAAACCGCATATGACACGAGTAAAAAGCAGAACATCGACATCGGCCGCTTATATCATAATAATAACGAGCGTGAGTAACGGGCGGCGGTCCGCGCAACCGAACGAATGGCTCGTGTCACCGGCTCCGGTCGTGGAAATCGATCCCGAGAACCAGCATTATATTACGATGGAGACCAGCACGAGCCCGAGGTTCGGAAGCGGTGGCGGGGTACTGAAAATTCATGCGGCATAAATCGAAAGGTTGCCGTGATAGCTCCATTTGTATCCGCGGCCCAAAGCTGGGGAATGCGGGAGAAGTCGTTGATTAGTGGTCGGCGTGTGTTTGGATTTTGTCTTGGTTTTGTTTGATGGTGGTTGTGTGTGATGGATTTTCTGGATGTTTGTTGATAGGTGGGTGTTTTATGGGTGAGTTTGTAATGAAAAAAGTTGATGTGAAGCGCAACAGACTTGCGTCTGTTCCGTAGTTGGAGTTGGATGGGAGAGTTGCGGTTTAGTTTTGAATGTAAGATCGTCGAGATTGATTATGAAAGAATAGTTGATCTAATTTTTTAATTTATGTACGAAAAAAAACTTAACATCTGAAAGAATTATGTATATAGAGTTTTTCGTATGATGCCATCAATGATTATTTCAATCGTTCCGACAATCGAACAAACATCATCTTTCAAGATTTAGAATAACATCACGATTTTAAACGTAAATAGTCGTATACTACGTCACATCACGAATAATTGCGTCGCAAATGAAAATCGATTTTCGAAAAACTTTAGTAAAAAAATACACATGGCAATAACATATAGAGCCACGCGATATTTCGTATAATATAAAAATTTATGGGTACATATGTACTTTAATACACTTCCGAATAATCATCATTACGCAGATTGAGCAGCCATAATTCGACTGTATATGATTCTGCTGCGAAAATTTTCCGTTATCGTTCCATCAGCCTCTCTGATGCACGAAACATTCTTCTTGTGTTAGGAAAATCGAAACAAATTAATAAAAAAGATCATAGAATGGCAAAATGTCAGTAAAATTATTCACAGCGATGATAATTTGTCGGTAAAATTACAAGCTATGATTTAATCATACTATAGGAACGTTTTTTCACATTGTTTGAAATTATTTTTTATTAATAATTATGGATTTTTCAAACAAACAATTTGAGGTCTTAACTTAAATTCTTAAATCAATACAGTATATCGATTCAATTTTTTCAAAACGTTGAAAAATTTCTTCGAGGTCATACAATTTATCGATCCGGTAATAATCAATCAACCAAGCTTCGATTCACATCCTGATTTGAAAATCGCATAAACAGCGGCGTGGAGTTATCGTCACATGAAAGACGGCGCATCCTCGATTGAAACAGATCAAATAGTCCATATCTTACGCGACAATTTCGATTTATGGAGTCCTGCCTGATTGATAAGAGTCGTCCTGCCCAGTTTTTATCGTCGCCAATAAGTCAGGCCATGATTTATGGTCAATATCAAACGGCAATTACGTTTTTTTTTGTCCCGGTGCAAGTGCGCCTTTGAAAGAGAGGCTTCCGAGCGATTTTGCACCGGATGCAATATATGAAAGTTGGATTTGAACACAGCCTTTTTCGTTATTGATGAAACTAAATGCATCTCCGGCTTGCATTCGGGATCGGAGGTGCAATTATGGCGTCTGAAGGCGCTTTTAGAACAGGTGTCGGAGTACTATAACGTATGGGATACGGGTTCGATTCCCAGACGGGTACGATTATTGAAAAATAATAACAGAGCAATAAAACACTTGCCGATATCAATTGTAACACATTTCTGAGTACAGTCCGTCTAAGCGAAAACGATACGAAATTGTTGAACTTTAGAGCTTTCTAGATTTAAAAATAGTCTAATATTTGATACGATTATAATAAATTTATATCAAGAAAATTCTTAATTATTTAATTTATTAATAAAAAATTGATTCCCGTTAGTTCCATATTGTTTTACAGTAAGTGGTTGGGTCGATTTCGAGATTTATGCAACCCAACGCTGTTGCTTATAATTTGCGCTCGTTCTCTAATAGAATTATAGTAGAAAACATAAAGCTTCAATATTTTATGTCCGCACAGAAAATTGCATACAACGTCGGAAATAAATTAATAAAAACCCAGGGATCCAAAACAAAAGTTCAAATTTTCTCACACTTTTTTTCCAATAATCGATTCAACGTTTAATCCTAGACTATCTAAAAAAATATAAACACCCATTATTTCCGCACAGATAAATCGAAAATTCCCAACCGCAAAAAACACGAACTAAACACCCAACTCACCATACGACCTCACCATTCCACACCACGATATCCAACAACCGATTCGCCAACTGCAGCCTCTACAGCTCGAACAAAAAAGCTCTCCGAAGCACCGACAATTACAAAAGCCCATAAAGCAACGCCAGCCGATTACGATGATTAACCGAGCGAGTCAGCGGGGCCGTAATCATCGTCAGCCACCTTCCAGGTCTTCCGATTCCGTCGTAAGTTATCGACTTGGTATAATGATCAGGTAATTGATTTCGGCGCTTAAACACCGCGGCCAAATTGGCCCATAAATAAAGGGGGCTGGGGCGGGTTCGGAGGTCATCGTGAAGCACGATCTTTCATGAAAACGGTGATAAAGGTAGTTGTAGTTGGGGATGTTTTCGATTGGGTTGTGGGTGATTTGTTTGGAATTGATGTTTTAGTTTTGAAATTTGAGCGGGAAAATATAGGTTAATGATTAGTGTCTGTGTATGGATTTAGGATCGTTTTTCAATTTAACGATTTTCGATGCAAAATCGTTTGGTAATAAACAAGCATAACTAGCAATTTTGCAAAATAAAATTTGCGCTGAATGGATAATTCGCATTGAATTATGTATTGAAAATTGTATGTATAATGTAAGTAGGATGTAGTGCTTTTAAAAATATTTCTGTATTATTATAATTTGAGGATTGAATAGGATGAAAAAAAAACAGTTTTAAAGGAGGAAAAATTTATTTTCTCCAATATTTGCATTTTATGATAAAAAAATGTATTCCGTTCTATGTACTTAAATATTCGATGAAACATTTCTCTAACACAAATTTACAAAGTTCAAGTCTTTTTTTACAATTTTATTGAAATGTGATTCAAATATGAATTACAATCATTCACTACAAGTAACGTCAAAATTTATTATTTTACCCTGAACACAAAGTTCCTGTTGCATATATATATACAAAAAATTAACAATAAATATAAGTTTAATGAATATAATATTTAAAAATAGGAAAAGTTATTCCATATATACTTTGAAACTAAAAAGGAAAGGCCACATTGTAGGGCATGTCTGTAAATGAATTTAATAATTCAGCCAATATTATTTATTCAAGGGGTCATTTTGGCCATCAAGTCTTCTTACACATAACTTATTCTAATGAAATCATTGACATTGAAATGCTCAAACGATATCTCGATTAAAATAAATATGAATAATTAACGCTTAATTCATCTAATAAAACACTAAATAAAATGTAAAATTATTTTACATGACTGATTTAATAAATAAAATCATAAATTTGCTGTCAGTTTCTTGAAAAAGTTAGCATTCAGTAGATAAAATAATAATGTTTGAATAAAACTTGATGACTTCATTGATAGAGATCACATATTTCGAAAAAAAAAGTACACATTGAGAAAAAATAACTATTAATATGCTATTTTACGTAAATTGTTGACGCGAAACATTATATATTTATCAGAATAGAAATAAATAACAATGCTTATTAACAATATTCAGTCATTCGGTTTGTAATGATTATTTTTTATGTATATATCATATATCACTGAAACTATTCATCACATTAATGCATCAAATGTATTTGAAAAATGCAAACACATTACACGAATTATGAGAAATACAATAAATATATCAATAATGACTAATTGAGGAGCAAAGCCAATTTTCAACACTGCAATATTTTTCAATCAACAAATACTGGAATATTATTCATAATATAAAAAAATAAAAGATGGATCACATTGACCTAATTAACTAATTCGTGTGTCAAGGATATATTCGTTTTAAGCCGTGTCATTTAACAGTCTTTTTAGTACTACATTTTAAATTTAGGCATGTTGTTGAACTTGGAGCGGTTGACTCTCATTAGGCAGAAGTAAGGTTACGGCTGGTCGGCAAACTAAACAAAACTCGCCTACTATGTGTCTTCCTTCAGAAGAGCATTCGTGAACTACTGATGTTTCTTGGACCATCTGTTCGGGTACATCATTAAATGTAGTTCCACATTCTTCTTGGACTGGCGTGGTCGCTTCCCCACTTTCCTCTTCATCATTCTATAAGCATGTTCAATATTTTAATATTTCAACTAATATGCAAAAGTTCTAAAAACTAAAATAAGAATAGATATTGAATTTTTTAACTTCAGAATATCTTCATATTAAAATCTAATTATGTATGTGTATGTAGTAATATAAAACTATTAAGATAATGAATATTATTGTAAATATATGTCATGCTTCACAAAGAATAAAATCTATTATTTTTATTTTGTGGAATAAATAATATTCTAATTTATGTATTTCAAATTTATGCAAATTATCACTATAAAAATTAGTAGTAATTCTAAGGTACATAATCTTAATTTTTAATATATTTAATACAAATGGTAAGTTATTAAATGTTACAAATAATATATAAATATTCTAATAATAATGCTCTGGAAAATTGACTAGGAAAAGCTAGAGTTATTTTAGTTACTAAATGGTTTAAATTATTGGAAGTCACTGTACAATATTATAAAAATTATAGTTCAACTAAATGATAAATATTGCATGTATAGGAAATAAATATACAATACTTTTACTAGGTCTCATCAAAATCTGTAAATATTAATATAGATAAAATAGAATTACATTATTTTAGTACAAAATGTGCAAAAGCATCGAGTGCACTTTATAAGAATCACAAAATGTTTATGATAAAAATATGATTGTTCAATGGTAAAAAAAACTAGATGTCTTTGAAATCTCAATACTTTTTTTTTACAAATGTCGAATGTATAGTAATTCCTAAAATCACAATTAAAAAATACTACTTAATATATACTTAAAATATTTACAAAACTAAATTTATAATAATAGAAATACAGGTATATTTAATATAAATCAATATAAACTTACGTATTAACTAGGCACTACAATACCTAATTAAAGAAGAGCAAACATTTAAAATTTTCTCACTTTTTATTATCTATTTAAATTTAAATATAAACTATGTTTTCTAATAACTATAGAATGTCGCCATAATTTCTATTTTCAATGAGAAATGTAAATGAACAAAAATCATGTAAATATTAAATACTTCAATTACGAAAATTATAATGTTACACCCTATAAAATGCAAGCTTAACACATCAACATTCTAAGGAGCACGGCATCCGTTGTGTTTTTGTTCAATTTTTCAACCACTTTCTTTCTAAAACGACTTACTGTTGGCGACATCTTTATAACCCCAGTATGCAGCCCTTAGAGCGCACACGACACTTGCCTGACAACATCAAAAATGTATACATGTAATGATAAATAATTTATATTTGAAAAAAATAGAAAAATCCACAAATGTTACTTATGTCTATAAAAAATTAAAATATATAAAAATATTAACTTACAATAAAGTCGACACAGAACTATGGATTTGTTAAATAATTGAGGAATTAACTATTAATACAACTATAAAATTTGACACCTAATAATACGATTTTGGATTGGCCTGTAGAGCAAATTAAATATAGAGTACAAAATTTTTTATCAGGAAATATAAAGTATGTAAAAGAAACTAAGCAGTAACATCTAAAGAACAAGAAAAAATATACCTACAACATTTTCTATTTTCTATAAAATATAAAAAGACGAAACCTCAAAACAGATCTCATTTTTCCTATAAATAATTCACATAAGTAAAAAAGGTTGAAAAAGGTAAAGCTACGTACATTTTGAAATATAATAAAATATTCAGTTGAAAATACCTACAAAATGAATTGATTGACCTACATTGAGTCTATTTGAAAATAGTTGTTATCACTGTAATTTTCTATAGGTTTAGTTGAAAATTTGTTGGAAAAACATGCTGAATCAGAAATTCATTTATTATTAGATAGATAGATTATTAGAAGTACCTAAAGTACTTACCACGGGTCGATTCCAGAAAAGAGACCTGTAAATTTCTTTGTTGACAAAATTCATTGTAATCACAATATATCGACCCTTTCACTACATTTCTAAATTTGAAACTAATCATTATTTACAAATAAAATAAACATCAATTTTGTATAGCAGCAAAAGGGTCATTCTGATATCATATAATAGTAATTTATGCATATTAATTTCATTACAATATTTAGATCATATTTTCAAATTTTACAATTTCTTTGAAATATGTCAAGTACAAACTTTGTAAAAAAACATGCCCATTGTACTTACAATAAGTTTATACATTAGTTATACATCGTAATATTTACAATTATCATTATCTATTAGATACACTTACTACACACAGATTTACACTAATTACAAGAACGAAATCAATGATTTCACAAATATCTTTAACATTTAGAAATTAAAACCGGGAAAGGACCAGGATCATAAAGAATCGTTTACAAATATGATTTCACATACCTTTGCTGGCATCGGAGGAACTTCTAAATGAACTCCTTGTTCGCAAAGCTCTTGGAGCCGTTTTATTCCTTGACATAAAATATTCTTATGAGCGAATGTGAAATGGTATGAGAAGAACATGTAAATAAATAAAACTTACCAATTTTCCTATTATTGCCATATTTGCATTCCCATGCATCAAATAATCTATTATAATATCTAGGGCCAGCCATATACTCTAAATAAGAATATGATGTTGCAGTAGGAAAAATTCTTTCTAAGTTTGCCTTTTGTGTCAACTCATCTTCCGCTTGAATTAAGTGACGAACATCGTCTGGTGTTAAATTAGTAAGTATATCTTCTAAGTACTGCAAATTTACAAATTTTTAATATAAGAGAACTTTTAAAAAAAGAAATAGTATTGATATAATAGTATATTTCAAACTAACATCCATTCTACTTTCTAGTTCGGTAAAATGACTATGTTTTGCTTTTTCTTCTTTTGATAAATGAACAGTATACAGTCGTTTATCATGTAAAATTGGGAATACAGTCTGCAAAAAATAATTTGATTAAAATTTGAAAAAATATACATATAAAAACAAAAAACTTTGATATTACTTTTTCTTTCTGCAGTTCTTCCATGTTGACTTTGGTTGGAACATGAAACTGAGCCATATTGAGCAAAGATGATACTAATGGACCTTTTACATGCAAATCTAATGGTGAGGCACTATGAAGGCTTGGGGAGATATTGACCTATAATTTTCATAATGGTTAAATTGCAAACTCATTACTTAATTTTATGATACTAAAAAGTGGGATGTAATGATTTTAATATTGAAGAATCACATAAGCAATTACAAACCTCTAAAAGCCACGGTTTTAGATTTTCATCTAACAGAACATCTATGCCAAACAATTCATAACAATTAAAGCGTGAACCAATGTTAGCTTTAGTTAAGCAGCTAATACTAGATTCTCCGCTAAGTATTGTTTTAACAACTAAATCCTTCATTGAACTCCATAACTGGGATGTATTGACCCCTCTCTCATTCTTCAAATAATTTAACAGAGCTTGAAGAGTCCTGTGGATGTTATCACAAGCATGAGAAAAAAATTCATCGTCGAAAATATTAATCGGTTAAATGATTAAAGCTATTTCAAAATACTACCAACACAATGAAACAAAACAATGACTATCAAAAGAATTAGAAAAACTAACATCCAAATCACAACATACCATTTATGTCCTTGACAAGCCGAAGCGTCTTGATTATGAGTATATGATTTCGATAAGCGATTTATAGAATAATTAGTGAGATGCATATATCTATCTTGCAAACTATTATTTTCATCACTATATTTCACTGAAAGTATATAAAATTTGACAATAAATTGCTTGTTAATAATAAAATAATTATGTCATCGATTTAACATACCCGAAGCAAATCTAGCCAGACCGTCTGGATATAAATAAATTCTTAAAGGATGGATCGATGTCACTACCACGTAAAGGCGTAAATCAAATTTGCTATCATTGATAAGATAAGGACGTGCAATATAATGTTGAACCACAACTGGACGTCTTTTAGGAATTTGTGCCCAACGTACTACAACCTTAATTCCAGTACCACGAGCCGATGCAGGCTATAAATATATTTTTGGTTAAGAATTTAAAAGGTAATAAATAAATTAAAAAAACAATTAAATAATTTGTACTTACGGGTTTAATAATCCATTTATCATTGAGAGCAGCATATTTATCCCAATCATATTTTAGAGCTTTCATATCATGTGGAAGAACATAAGTTTTAGGCATCAAACCGAAATCTTTGGAACCATGTTTGATCATCAATTTATGGAGATTTTTCCAAAGTCTGTCTTTACGGCCAATTTGAAAAGTACCAGGGAAATGATTTACTTTTTGTGATTCTTTTAATCCTTTGAAACACACAGATTTCATATGTTTACCCCAAGTACCGATCCAATCCATTGATTCTAAAAATTCAATTTTTACACATCATAACATAAATCCTAACATAATTTCGCAATAGAATATATATTTTATGAAGATTATCTAATTTCTAAAAATTAAAATTCTATTATGATTTAATAAAATAGCATAAAATAAGAATTAAAAAAAGTTACATGAAATCAAGCAAATTTGAAAGAAAAACTAACAAACTAATGAAATTAATAAGTAATTTTGACATTCTTCTAAAACGGGATGTGAATAACACACAAAATAAACCTAATTAGAATGTAATGATGTAATGATGAAAATAAATTTGAAATTATATGAAAAATCCATAAAAGCACTATGAAAAAAAAAATTAAAGCATCTATGCGTTTTATAAATAGAGCATGAATTATGATAAATTTAAAAAAACTTGTCTAAAATCTGAGAAAAAAAAACGTTGTTTTTAATAAGAAAATTCCTTATTGAAAGATTAAAATGCTAGTAATAATAAAAAAACTTGACTTTGAAAATAAGCCTAAAGTTGACAAAATCAAAATAACATGGATAAAAATTAAAAAAAACCTGTTTGAAATTCATGTCCTAAATATAATTTTGAAATTAAAAAAGCATTTGCAGCACGTGTTTACCTCCCTGTGAAGCGCACTCACTTCGCACTAATTTGAATCCTGAATTAAGTAGGGTTTTTCTCACGACAACGGGTGTGATAGTTGTAAGTTTCCAGCGCAGATGACGTTGAACAGGTGAAGGTGGTCTGAGAGGAGTAGCGTCGTGTGATACGAATTTTAAATATGGAGGGACATGGGGGAACAAAGATGGACGTAACATGGAAGCAAACGAATCTTCATCTAAAAAAAAATTATAAAATAAATAATTTGTATGACAAATTAAAAACAATTTATCATTCCATAGGGATCACTTACTGGGAGTAACTACTGCGCCTGATATAAGAGCAGAAGATAAACCGTTAAGAGATGCCGAATCGCTAACGGAAGAAACACTAGGACCCGAATCGCTCGTTAGGCATTCTTGCTGATCGACTGGTTCTAAAGACATGTCTGAATCGCGATCCATAGAAACTTTCGAAGCCGCATCTTCAATATCACTAATTTCACTGAAATAAAACAAAACATGAAGAAAGATAATTATGATTATTTTAAACAAAACCACAAAATTTTCATACTCACTCTTCGCTAATATCTGATCCTGTGGAATACGTTTCCATCAACGCTTTCTTCGCTTTGATAGCGAGCAATTTAGATTTCAATTTTGCCGAAGGCTGTTTTCCTTTCAGATATCCGTGCCTGCTGGAAGACATCAGGGGACGTTTGCCGTTGGCGACTTCGGCAGACATACCGTCGTATATAGACCATTCTCCCTAAAAACAATACGGACCGTTGTATTGTTTAATTCATATTAAATCGTGACCTATATTATATTTTAAAATATATAAGTTTTCATACAAAAATAAACGATCCAAATTCAGTTAAATATAGACGCAGACGACCTTTACACGCTAACTTTAACGATTCTATTGTTGAAGTGTCTCAACGAAAATAAACGAAATACTAACCACGCCGACATCTCTGCAAGTCACGCGGCCGTTAGATTTAAAACACGGAGCTTCGATCGCAGTTTTGGACTTCTGGGACAGATATTTTTTTACGGCTTCCGCCGACTCGCGAGAGACTTGCAGATATGGAAAAGAAGACACAGGGGAGTCGTCACGGGCTCGTTTCGTAACGGCCGAACAACAGAAATTTTCTCTACATCTGAAAAAAAAATTTTTTATTATGATCCTGTTTTTTTTTTTTTGTATTGAAGAGAAACGATCTCGAAAAATCAAACTCACACATTGTTGACTGATCGCGAATTTTTATCGGATTCGCTCTGAGCTCGAACTCTTCTTCGCCCTTCGACATATTTATCGCTGCTTTCGGGTCGATCGGGAGGCGGTTTGCCTTTAGATTTTCTAAAGAAATTGGGCGAGACGCTCCTGCGGGAACTATTTATGAGGATCGACTTCAAAGGAGTCTTCCGCCCCTCGGATTTCGGTCGGTCCAAATCAGCGTCCATGTATTTCTCTTGATATTCGTCCACAGTGAACAGGTGAGGCTCTTCGTTCTCAATGAGCTTCCCAGCGTAGCCCCCTCTACTCTCACGCCACAGACTCGCCTCGTCGTCCACTCTGGACGTGTAGAGTGACTTGAAAACGTACCCGCCATACGGCGACAGCCTGCCGCCGGACCTCGACTGGAACCCGGAGCAGTCTCCGTTTTGTTTATATTGAACGGGGGGGTCCGGGACGCGCCTTTGGCACGCATACCCGTCCCGATCGCAATTGTCTTTCGGGTGGGGAAACTTAACGTAACTCTTGCCATAGCAGTCGGCCCGGCGCACCTCAGCAGAGGAGGTGTGCTCGTGCCTGGCGTGCCTGTCCGAGGGCCAGGCCTCGGGGCGCGACGAGGCGTCGTAGGGCGAGCGCTCCAGCCCTTCGCTCCTGCAGCGACGACGCATTCTTGCCCTATTAACACTCTCACAACAGGCACAGAAGGAGCGACGCGCCTGGGGGCCCCCCTCATCGAGGGGCTCCGCCTCGTACAAGCGAAACTCCCGCCCGTCCTCGACCATCTCTATCTGAAAATTGAAACACTTCATTTGAGGCCCTGGCGGATCCACGGGAGAGGCAAACAGTCAATTGCCACCACCCTAGAGATTTATATAATTTTATACATTTACATTTTAATTAAAATTCGAATTTTTTTTTAAAGTTTAATAAATAAAATATTTAATCACAAATAAATTTTTAAAATTTTTCAGATATAATATCACTATGGTATATTCTTGAAAAAAAAAATCTGCCTGCGACGCTAATATCTCTAATTTTGTAGAAAAACGGTATTGAATCGTTTTGTTTTCATCAGGAAAATTAGTATTTTTAGTATATTTCTTATAAATTTTGTTTTTCTAACCCAACCTAACCTAGTCTAATCTAACCTAAATAAACCTAACCCATAGGTGCTTTGGGTGTTAAGTAATTATTCTAACCCAACCTAACGCAACCTAAAAGATGCAGTTCAGCTAAACTCAAAGTAGCACCTAAATTTTATTACCATTGATATTTTTTGTGAAAAAAATTCGCCTGCAGTTCTATTAAAAAAAAATATTAAAAAAAAATAATAAAAAAAAATAAAATAGAATGTATGATAAAAAATCGCACGTTTTTTTCAAAAAAACAGAAT
Source organism: Hydropsyche tenuis (assembly GCA_009617725.1). Taxonomy (NCBI): domain Eukaryota; kingdom Metazoa; phylum Arthropoda; class Insecta; order Trichoptera; family Hydropsychidae; genus Hydropsyche; species Hydropsyche tenuis. Next base: position 2,989,666 of record VTON01000008.1, read on the forward strand.
ATGTCTAATTTTTTTGAAAAAAATTAGGAATTTCCCTAACCCTGCAAATTTCCTGGATCCGCCGTTGATTTGAGGTTATGTCGGGAACGTGAGCCGATCGATCCGATCGATCGGTTATATTTAGAGATCGACCTTATGCATTATTTATAGGGCGGATTAGCGGCGGGGGAAAAACGCTAAGCGGGGGGAGACTCGAGCGGGGGCTCACCTGTGACGTAATCGGGGGGCGGAGGCGCCGCACGAGGGCACCGCGGACGAGACCATGCACCGAGCGGCGTTGGCCTCGCGCGGCGACGCAGACCCCGGCGGGGGCGGGGGCTCCGGCTACGAAGGATGGGGGCTCATGGGCGCCGGGGGAGGGGCGCAGCACCCGGGGGCCCTGGGAGATCCGGGGGCCGTCGACGATCCGTCAAACCGTCACCGACTAAATACGCTGCGCGCCACAACATCGGCCACCATTGCGTTCGGTCGCACGTGGCCGTTACGATGCTTCGAAAATTATGAGGGTTTTCTATAATTTAGGTTTTAATGTCGATTGGTATAAAGGTCAAATTCGTAGTTTAATTTATTTTTATTTTTTTATATTTTGTTATACAAATGTAGAACTTATTGTAAGGTGATGGAAGGTGGTAAATGATATCGCTTTTTAAATGTCAGCGGTGTTGAAATGGAATATTGCCGTTTACGCACACGCATGCCATACTCCCGCACGCGTCGTCCCCTGTCCACCCGATTCTTCATTTTTTTGTAATTCGACACGCGCATTTATCTATGAATATAATATAATTCGTTTGTTTGAAAATCGATCACAATTTAAATACTTCATGATCGTAATATCTCATAAATAAAATAAACAAAACTCGGGTCGAGAACGTTTTATATTTAGATTATAATTTAAGCATATTGTCTTTTGAAATAAGAAATCGACAACTCGATTGGACGGTTTCCAGATATAAGAGCACAGGTTCAAGCGCACACAACGTAAGCGCACGCAGGCATTTAAATTTTCAAATTAACAACGTCAAATTAGCGCCAGCTGAACTTCTTTCGGAACTTCTCTCTCGCAATCGTTAGATTTTGAGCATTCCATTGACATGTCCATAATTCTAAAAAACCCCAATTTTATTCAAAAATTACGAAAACATGTACGCTTGCGTCCTGTGCGCTTATTGTTAGATCTGATCACCCTAAAATATGCACATAAATCGCACCGTTTAGGCTTAACTTACTCTGTCGCGAAACGTCTAATTCTCAAGCGCCTCGTCGCGATGTCCAACTAATTATAAACAATTCTGAAAGATCATACATAGATCAAAATGGCTCTGAAACTCTGCAAAAGTTTACTGAACCAAGAAATCCTTTCTTTCATCAAGTTCGGCCCTAGTGAGTGCTTCGATCTCGTATCGCTTTCAGGTTATGTTCCGTCGTTCTGATGTCTATTATTTGCAGGGTTACAATATGTCTGCGGGACGGCGACGGCCGTCGAGGCGGCCTCCTTGTTGAGCAAAACGAGAAAACCCAAAAAGCCTTCTCCACCCTTGTTCCTTCGGTATATATATCCAGAGTTTTTGCCAGATCCGGATCCTACACGCCGCAATGCCGTCAGAGAAAAACTGGAACGTATGGATATGATGAATAGAAGATCTAATATTGATATACCTGAGTTTTACGTCGGTAATAGGAATTTTCGCGTTGTTTAAATAATATTCCATTATTCTGTTTTTATACGATTCAATATTTTTTCAAGGATCGATTCTTGCCGTTAAAATTTCGGATCCCCACGCACAAGGGAAAACAAACAGATTCGTAGGGATTTGTATTGAACGTAGCTTTGCTGGTCTAAGATCTAAATTTACTTTAAGAAACGTAGTAGATCATCTAGGAATGGAGGTGATATTACAATAAATCGAATCTTTCGTTTCAATTTTTTTTTATTTATTTATTTTTATTTTAGATACAATATAATTTGTATGATCCTACTATTCAAAACATACAAGTGTTGAGACTCGAAAAACGCGTGGACGAAGAACTCATTTATTTGAGAGACGCGTTACCGGAATATAGTACCTTCAGTTTTGATATGGAACAAGAAATTCTTCCCGAGGGTGCAGAAGTACCTGTTAATCCTTTAAAAGTATGTTACATGATTACAGTTTTGTTTGTATTTATCTTCATAATTCTTAAATCATTGTATTATTTTAAAGGTCAAAATGAAACCGTTTCCATGGGATATGAAATGGCAAATTAAAGAAGTAAAAGGTATTGAAAATATTGACAAGCTCCGGAGACGTAAAGATATAAAGTGGATCCGGAAATATTGGAGACCTTGGGAAAAATACGATTTGATGAAGGAATACCGGTATGTTTTTTGATAATTTTGTCTTTTGAAATTTCCAATTTCTTCAATGTTCGCTCTTTTTCAGCGCCACTATACCTCAAGAAGAACAGAGTGAAATTTGGGCGGACGTATACAGTAAACTCCACGAATTAGAAATAACTAGACGGAAAATGGCTCGTAAGAGATCATTTGTAGTCCCTAAAAAAATTGGATAAAAACGCAATCGTTGTTTTGTAATTATTTGTAGATCGAATATATTGATAATCTTTTCTGAAAAATAAAAACATGTGAAAGGAATATTTATTTATTTATTTATTCTTTTAATTTTATGATAACAATTTTCCAGGCGTATTGCATAGATTTTCCATCACTAGATGGCGCTAATTAACAATCCAATTATGCCGCCAACCTCGAAAATATTCAAATACCAACCATCAAAACACTTCACAACACATTCATCAATTAATCAAACACCAATAAATATTCATAAATTAAACAAAAATCAAAAATAAATGGTTCCTGTCTTCGAAAACATAGTTCCCGCCGCGACCGTCAGATAGCATTGCGCGCGCGCATAAGTTTACAAAAGTTGTATGGATACGGCCAGCCCGAACGTCATAAACATATGCGAGGTGGAGGGACGCGCCGCAGCGCCTACGCCCCCCGAAAAGCGGCCCCCACAGGCTGCGCCCCGCACCAGGTGAGCCCCCATTTCCATCGCCGACACTCATACGTCACGAGACTCCGCTGTCTCCGTCGACCGAGCCTCATCCAGGGCCGCCGGCCGTCACGCCACGCTCGCGACCAAAACACCCCGTTCGCCACCCTCAGACCGCAACCCCTTCTTTTCGATTTGTCATAATTTTCGTATCGATCGGCCGCGTTTCGCCGATTCGCGTTTGTATGTTTTCTTTTGGAAACGTCACCGTTTGCGATGAGTGCAACTTCTCGCGAAGGTTGATGGTTTTTTTTGTATGCGTCCGAGCGAGAGAGACGACCCGACGCGCACCTGTTCATTATTTTATGCAATATATGTATTTATCCGCGATTCGATAATAAACATGCGGATTTATGGTGACTTCTATGCTATAATCGATTTTGTGCGAAGTTAGCCGAATAAAAAGGATGGTTAATATTTGCGCGATTATCGACCGGATCCTTTGAAATAATAATTGCGCCAAAACCGTCCATGTCTGCGGATAATATGATATGGATCGGTGAAATTGCGAAATTCTTCGGTCGTCATTCTAGACACGTTTCGTGCACCATAATTACGGATAAATACTACAAAATCGACGATGAAAAAACAAAACGCTACACCGTAAACATGAACGCGATGCTGAAAGTTTGTTCTGTCGTTTTGAAAACGATGAAAACTTCGCCATGTGTCGCGTGTGCGGGTCGCAGAGCGTTCTTATAAATCAGCTGTTGAAACTGTTTTATCGATTGCCAATTTTGCAACGCGTTTTACTTGTCCTCGTTGCCGTTCTAGTTATTTTTTTTGCGATCGAATTATGTTTGAATTGTCTTTTAAATATATGCGTATTGATTGAATATTTGTTGAAAGTAGAAAGTGATTTATGTTTTTTATTCGATTTCATTATCGATGAGCGATTCTAATGATGGAAGTATTTGATCTTGTACAATGTAAAATTTCGACGGCCTACATATGAATTTTATCAGTTTCGTCTAAATGGCGAATTTTATAATTATATTTGCACACCGCATAGTTTATCAAAGATAACGCACTTGCGTGGTCTATTGTTTGAATAACTTTTCCAAATATTTATACGAAATTAAATTTTATTGAATCTTTAAATCCTTTTTTTTCGTGCTAAATTTAAAAAATTCACGGTTCGCCAATGTAGCATCGTTCGCTCCGTTTGTCTTTCCATTGTTCAACATTATTGTGTCAAAGTACTCGTTCATGGGAAATTATCACATTGAAAAACCATATAAAGTTAATAACAAATAAAATGCAACGTGAACATCGTACCTTAATCTTTAATGCTATTGTGTCTTGTTGCGAAATGACCACATGGCTTGCTTTCGTTATAGCCATTATACAATTATAACGTCGCATATTTTTATTATATTATGCAATCAAACCTGTTTTGTATATTTGTAATATTTTATTATAAAAATTGTGGTTTTAGAATTTTTTATAGAAATCGTATATAAAAAGATCTAAAGTTCAAAATTCGATTTCAAGGTGTTACTTATTAACGTCTCTTGAAGTCAAGTGTTTTTTTTTCTAACAATGTTTAAACAAGAAGAACCTTTTAGCATTGTGAAATCCATTAGCGAATTCGTGTACAGTTTTGACGTACATATATGTGACTTTTTCTTTCAAATGTTTTTTTTTTATCGGAAAATTGTCGTTTTGCATATAAAAGCGTTGTCCAGATGACCTTTCCTCCAACGCAAATTGTGTGCCGATTTTTTCATATATTTTACAACCCACTTATTCGATTAACTTTGGACTTTGCAATCGCCTCGAACGATGATCTCTATCTAAAAGGATCGAAGTTGATTCATCGAATACAAATACAAAAAGTAACATAAAACATACACATAATTATTGATTCAATTTTTTTCATAAAAAAAGTAATTGAATTCTACTTTTAAACGGCGCAAATGTGTTAATTTTTATTTCCGCGCGCGAAGTTCATTATCGATTCAAATTTCGATTATCCAATTTCGTTAAATGTGTAATTATTTATTTTGCCGGGATCGATTTTTATGGTGATGTAAAAGTTGTCTTAACACAGATCGCCATCGAGATCGTCCGATTAGTATGGATCTGTATCGCAGAACGTTTTTGTTTTCGTTCGGAATGGAGGTCGTCTGATCCGGTACTGGAGAATTTAATACACACCTTCTGGTATATTAGGTAATAAATAATAAAACAGTGCTTCGAACAAATGATAGACTATGTGAATAATAGGCGATGAGCAATTTGGTATTGGTAGTCGAATCTGCGTTCGATTCAATGCCGAATGTTCAACAGTTTTGGCATTTCTTGATTCGAGATGTGATCTTTTTCAATGTCGTTTCTTTTCTAATTAATAATTTATTAGAATATTTGCATAAATAAATGGATGTACTTGATAAAAACTTTTTGTGTTTCATGGAAAATCAACTTTCTATTTTTGTTTAATTAAAATTTGTGTAATGTTTATATGAAGATTTTTCAATGCTTGATTCGTTTCGAATTGTTTTCGGCACCCATTCCATCTCTAGAAGGCGTAACGTGAAAATTTTTCTACTAAATGATGTGATAATAATTTGAAATTTTCGTATTAAAACGAGCATACGCCTACTTTTATCGTTTATTCCATCTACATACTAGCCAAGTATAGAATTTCTCTTGTGATGATAATATCTAGGTTTCATAAACATATCGTACGTTATTTGACTTTGAAATTGCAGACCGCTTGATCTGATTTATGCATTTCATTTCACTCTTGATAGATACTGAAATGCGGTATGCAACTCAAATCTCTAAATGTTTTATTAATTCAATTACTCGTTCTGTATAATTTTCGCGAGTTTTGTTTGAATTGAAACAGATGGCGTGAAATTGTAAAACAATCGTCATTGTTGGATTCCGCCCACGTGCTCTTTAAGTCTATTCATAACGATTTCAAATACTTGAGTTAATCGTCAACTTCTCGGAATAAAACCATAGCTGATATCATGCTGAATGACATTTCGTTTAAATTACACGTTTTATGCATTTCCGAGAGTAAATAGTAAAAAATGAATATGAGATATAGACATGTTTTGTGCGATTCATTCCCGCTACATTTGAATAAAAGTTTGGGTGATTGTTTTTCATTTTTATTATTGAATATATCAAATTTCTGTACACAAGTGTTTGCGATTTACCGTTTAAAATTACTTCTATATTTCTCGGTTATTTCAAACACAATTGGGACGCACCTTACTCTCGAAATTGTAAAAGAACTTCGATCTCACTTTGTAATATGATAAAAATATTTGTACGTTATGTTAAATATTTTCTTTTTGTATGTATAATATTATATTTCAAAGTCCGAATATTTTTATAGGTCACTGATAACGTCAATATTACGAAATATCCATAAATTTATTGAAATTTTTTCCCTATTTTATTTTATTTTTCGGTAGGTCAATAAATCACTATTTCTTAAAATATTTTGAAAAAATATGCAACTTGATTAAATAATACATGTTTTTTATTACCACTTTATCTTTGAACATCATAACACTTTTTACAGAAACCAACTAATAGTTTGCAATAAAAAGATTTCAACGCATGGTGCAACATGAAACTCATATGTGTTTTTTTTTCTGATATTGTTATTTTCCATAAGAATAGATATAACGATATTAATTCTATTCATTGTTCGCATAGTGTCGTTCATAATGTATTGTATAATCGGAATTTGATCCTTGAACCGTTTAATATTTTCCTTATTACGTTGTCATGTAATTATAGATTCAATGATATACGCTTTTGAATTGATCATTATTATTTTATTTGTTTTAAATTAAAACGTTATTCATTATACGCACTCTTTTATGGAGCTGCAAATATGGTTGAAATATTTATTTCTTCCCTTCGAACCCACTATTCTTGGAGCATCTCGAATGAAATTCTAGCTCCGTTTATGGCATTCGTAGCCTTAGTTGATGTGTTTGATGATGGCTTTGTAATCGAGAAGTATTTTTAACAAGCAGTTCCGATCTTCGAGAATTGTTAAGTAAGCAATTTCTGAACAACTCACGTTTGTGGAGTTCCTTGCTGGCGAACTACTGCGGCTGAATACTAATCACATATATTATTAAAATTGCGAAAACATTTTTCTAGTATGAAATATTTAAAATTTCTCTGAAAACCTCACATCAGTTATAAAACGCTATCCGTTTATTCCTTTCGGACTTACGAATAAACGGTGAGTCATTCATACTTTATATACAAAGTCCTTTATTGACCCACCCTCTCTTTTCCTATATGAAAACTAGGGAACGGCTATCGTTGAGTCAGCTGTTTCCCCATTATAAAAGATGCATATGAGTTTTCCGTATTTTTGACTTTGAAAAATATCTTCAAAGTTTTATTGTGTATAATAAGCGTGGTATGTTCATATTGATGTTGCTTCTAAAAACTGCTTGCTTATTTTAGAAAATCCCGTCAGACTTGGTGCACTTTGGTGCTTAAAATTCGTCGAGTAAATACGATCCCCTTGAATTTTACGTATGTTGACTTTACTTTATGTTTTTGTTTTGAAAATACTCGAACCCAGTGCATGCGTGGTTGTTTCAGACACATTTATTACATGCTAAAATTTGCACGATTTTCCGAACCCCTTTCGTTCTTTCTAAAAATATATTGATTAATTTTCCAAGAATTTTCAGACGTATCGTAAACGAAAATCAAAACATTCCCTGTTTATAACACATTGAATATTTTACCATAGCGTGTATGATGCATCGTGCAAGCGAAAAAATTCAATACAATATCAATTCGACACGATTGTAACATACAATAATGACTCCGGTACATTTTTTACACTTTTTTAAAATAAAGACTCGTTCTAAAACACCGGTCTTTCGTCGGGCTTTTTTCACCATTTCACTTCTTTTTAGGCTACCATTCGGTGTTTTGGACCACCGCGTTGAGTCTTGTGACAGATTTGGTGCATCGTTGTCGTTATCCGTGCTTCCTGTGTGTCGCTAACGACATTATCCATTATTTTGTATGGCAGCCGACACGCAACTCGCCCCCTTTTTGTCGTATCGATTCTATAGCATCGAGGCCGTTATTGGCCAATGTCAAGTTCAATGGTTGTTCTTTTGTGTGGTGTGTGTGTTATCAAATTTCGATGTCATCGATTCGATAATGATGGATAATCAATAATATATTGATGTATTGCCTTCGTATTCGAATTAGAAAGAAGTGTTTTGATATTTATATACCTTTTTAATTAATGAATATTGATTTTATTTTAGGGTATATTTCGTGGAACTTGAAAAAAAATATTTTGTAAAAAGTATAGAAAAAAATACGTACACGTTATTGATGTTTTTATCAACTGATAATGTAATTAATTATTCATTATTTTAGTAAAAAAACAACTCATATGAATCATTGTCGTTAAGTTTTTTATCGAAAAAATGAAAAATATAAAATCAGTTTCATATCGTGAATACGTTCAATTATGCATTTTAGCGTTTCATAGTTGAGCGTATGGCCCTCTCGTGATTGCGGCTAATGCCTTCACCGCACTGGCTTGTTTTGTTATCTCGATCCAACTTTGTTCGAATAAAAATATCCTCGAATATTTTTATGGATTTGGCTCGTGACTGAAATTTGTCCGGATTTTTCATTTAATTTCGTTCGTTGTCGGAAAAAACGAAGGGGACGAATCGGTTAAATCGGCCCTATTTGGAATGGTTTCGTTAATTTTATCCAATTCACAGTTTAACGTGAGTAGTTTTAATCTGGACATTAACCGCGGTCAGCTTAATTTCACTATTTCCGTGCTCGTTTAAATGTAACTGCATTCTCCGTTTCGAATTCTGATAATATTTTAATGACCACTTATAGCGATGTTTGAATATGGCTCTAAATATGTATATCTAATAATTTATCTTTCCTGAGCAATTCGTTAAATGTGTTTATATTCGTAGCACGTATTTTTCGCCAATTCATGGTTCCGTTCAGTCCGAATTCAAAATCGAAATGTTGAAAATCCGTACGTGACTAGAAAAATGTATTTATGTCCAAATTAACACAATTTTCTCCTAGATTCAAAACTATTTTGACCGGATGCTTTCAACATTTTTTCATGTATAATTTTCGAGATTTATACCACGTTTGAAAGCCGATAATTTGAGGTATATTTTTCAAAAACACTTATGCTTGACCCTTAACTGTATGTATGACCGAAACACTTGTGTTCATGAAGATAATCGTTTTATCCATTGTATTAATGCAGTAAATCAAATACATAATGTTACATACTAAATTCTTGTGTAAGAGTAGTTTTTTTTAGAAAATATTTTGATAAGACATAAATAATACTTTATTCTAAAAATATTTGTTTTTTTTTATTTTGCTTTACATAAAAATAAAGCATTTGTAGTGATTGAACGTGTGCTTGAATATTTTATACATCCGTTTCGTCATATAAGGTTTCATTTCATCGACTATCATTTTCAAGCTTCAATAGCTAATGTATTCATCAAACGGTTAATGATCTCAACATTCAAATCATATTCTTATACACATAAAAAAAATGTTTTTGGAAACTTCCTACGATACGAATCAGCCAGACATTTCCCATACACTTCGCGCGCTCAACAATGCACATTTTCATCGATCTACACATCGATTTTCCATCGTAAAACGAATCGATGATACGCCGGCAACACAATCGGATCGTTTCCAACAAAACACGACAACATTATTCAGATGCATAACCGCATATTTGAATCGGAATTGTGCATTTGACGGCGGAAGCGCCTGCATTATTGTGCACTGTATTCAGTAAAAGCGCATCGCGTAGGCGCTGGCGATGGCTTTCGCTTTCGTTTTTGATTTAAACTATGAAATTCAGCGTTGTCAACTGCTTCTGGTGCTGCATAAATTGAACACAATGCGGTTCAGAAGCGGCACGAAACACGTTAACAATTCGCACGATCGGACCCTATCTATCTATGGACATTTTTCAGCTTTCGAACGAGCTTTCGCCGATAAAGCGCGCTTTTCGCTCCGTTTTTTCGGTTTGTTTTCCATGAATAATTTTTCTTATTGTCTACGCTTTAAATTGGTTTATGTTCTAGGCGCGTGCTGTTGTATGATTTATAGTCGCGAATGCAAATCGAATGAAATGCCTTTCGCGTTATGGTTATCTATAGATGCGGTGGAAAGCGATGATAGATGATTGTTATTTATTTGACACCCACCGCTGCGTGTTGTGAACACTCCTGTTGGCGGGCAACAATAGGTTAGCGGTGGATAAATTAAACGGAACCGTATTTATTCGATTTTGCGAGTGCGTATCGCATATGTTTGAAAAGTCGTTGGCGCTAATGACGGCAGATATAAACGCATTTCGATTTCACTTATAATCTTTAATGTGAAACACAATTTATAATTTGACAGCGGCCTAAGGCGAGCATCGCTTTTGTCGCCGGATAAAATCAAATCTTACATCAGTCGATTTCGTTTAGTAACTTTTTATTATTAATGGCAAACCTACGCGATCATTAACGTCTCATAGATAACATCGCCGATCGTGAATCCTAAGAGTTATTGTTGTTTATGTAATATTGTCCAATGGTTCATAATTCAAATTGTTGCATCACTTAAGTTTGGACAGAGCCGGAATAAGTTCAAATAGATTACGAAATTTCTTTTTCATCAAAATCCTAATCATTTCATAGAAATTAAATTTTCATGAACAAAAATCTTATAAATTTTCCTCACCTTCACGAATCTCACACTGATTATGAGCTACATTTATTTCAATCAAACAATTTTTCAATGAACTCCATTTTTTGCACTTATCTACTCCCATATTTCATCTAAGCATCACATCGAAAAAACGTCTCAATTAGGGGCATATTTTTTCGAGGGAATTGCACGCGTGGGATCATTTCCCACAGCCGCCATATCATCGTCCAAGTCCCATTTTCCGATTACGATAGTTCGCACAGAGATCATCGTTCATCTATGGTTAGACACTGAGGGCACACTTTCGTTTTGCTATCGCCACATCTGCCTTCGAGCTGCCCACGCGACTTCCCCCTACCATTTATAGAATTTTCATATATAGAAGATAAAAATCAATTATATTTTTCCATATTGAATACACCTATAGATGCTATAGATGACATTTAAATTAATTTTTAATTATTTTCCATCTAATATAATTAAAAAAAAAACGGATCTCATTGGTATTATAAATACCTATCCCTCGATTTATACGGTACTCTTTTTACACGTTTTCGCTTTTACACGGTTAAAAATAAAAATAAATGTTGAAAATAATCAATAATAATAACATTAATAATTTTAACATTGAATTCTATCACTAACTAAAATAGAAGAGCCAATGTTAGGTAAACAACGAGGTACGTACCCGCTCGTTTGTCATTACGTCGTAGTTTGACGTTTCGAGTGTAACCTCAAAATGATATGTCGACCATGATATTAAACATTTTTATAAATTGCTTATTAAAATTAGGATTTCGGACTAAAATTAACCTAACCTAACCCAAGTTAATAAAAAAGGTTGAAAAAACAACCAAATTATGCGTTTTTTGTGTACTTTTCAATTTACACGATTTTACATTAAAAAATATACAATTTTGACTTACACCTTTTTCTCAGGAACCTATCTACCGTGTAAATCGAGGAAATATTGACTCTAGTCAAAGAATATAAAAAATCTAAAAAAATCCACATTTGAAACACCATGCGTTACATATCCGATACAGTATCTATGGTTATACGACGGTTCCTATTCCTTTTTCGGAAGATCGATCGTAAAAGCGAAACTTTCACAAGCGGCGCAATACGAGAACGCGAATCCGAATGGTAATTAATTCTGGGCTTAGTGCCTAAACGTTGTACGACAATGCCCTCGAGGGTCGCCGTGGCCCTCTTGCTTTCGTCTCTCGTGTTATATGTAATGACACGTCTTTGGGTTGCGGGGGTCAGGCTTAAAACCGTCGTGTGGGTGGTGACATTTATCGTTTTCTAAACGGTACGTGCAATGTGGTGTGTTCCGTTGATTGTTTTTGGAAGCACGCATCAGTGCTTTCATTCGTCATTGTCTTCTGGTTTATGATTCTTTGTGCTGATCTAGATGCTCTAAATTTTATTGAACGATTTTCGAATTCAATTGAATTAAAATAAAATTTATTATTAAAAAGAAAAAAAGGCATGAAAAACCTCAAATTATTTTTAAAGAAATCTATTCATTTTAGTTAAAATAAATGTGTTATTGATCTTATATTATTTAAAAAAAATGATTTAAATATCAACCGCTTTCAAAGCAAACGAATCGTGCAATTTAATTTTTCTCAATTTGTGCATGGTTGATGATCTCCTCGTTGTAAGTAGTTTATTAAAAACTACTTACAATGAGGAGATCATAATTCATAATAGTAGAGATCACTTTTAATATTTGATCACCTTTATATAAATATTTTATAATTTTCTTCTTGCAACCAGTTTTAAGTCCCCTAAGAAAACTCAAAGCTGTAATATTTCCGCAACATAAATCTGCATGGAATCGTTTCAGTCGATGGCGCACGTTCGATCGACGAAAAAACAATTAAGTATTACTCAAATCATATTGCATATAAAAATTTTAATTTTAATCGAAAAATATTAATTAATACTTCTCGTCATAAACCTGTCAGATTTTGATGCCACGAAAGTATGTTGATTATTGATTTGATACAATATGCGGTCTGTATAATTTGAAATTTGTCGATTTAGTCACAGCGCTTACTTCATATATCATTATTTAATCTAACAGACCATTCTTTAATAAAATATGATTGGGCAGTGTGTTTACTTTGAAGCCTGTGTCCATATCAAATGTGATGGATTTATTACGGTGAGAGTTTAATTATTTGTGTGTGGTCCAAATACCGATACGCTTATTTAAATTCCTAGACCGAATCGAACCACCTCGTGCATCGATTTCTGTTCAAGTTCTTGATTGGACCCGCGCGATAGATTTATTTCATAAACCTTTATAAACAAGTGGACTTTGTTAGCAATGTCTTGGTGATATATTGTGACGGAAGCGAGCGCGGGAACTGGGGCTATTTTATCTTGTCGAAGAACTTCTTAGCCTTTTACCGACCCCAATGATGGACGCTAAGGACTTCGTTTCTCCTTTCGACTTTCAAATGTCGCTTTTTTCCGAGTTTTCCATTTACGCTCAATCATTTTTTTTGCTTTCGAAATTCTCCCGAGATTAACGTCCAATGACTAATTGGTCATTCAGCGACACGTCACTTGCATGCCGTGTCCAATTAACGATAAGTCAAAAGTGTTAACTAAAGATGTATGTCCAAATCACTTCACTTAAATTTTCCTGGCAATTTGAGATAAACTTCGATAGTGAAAACTTAACTCGTTAATAACTTCCTGCTGCCGTTTAACGAATACTGTTTTTTGTGTTGGCTAAATTTCCCATGGCTTCATAATAAAATTTAGTTCACAGAGTTATGCGTTTGATTTATTATAATATGCAATATTATTACAATATGAACAGCTTTCTGAGAATGCTATAAATCGTAAACTAATACAGGGACGATAATAATCTCGCGTTCGATTCATACGTCTATCTTTGAAAACGCTTTATATGCTAAGAAATTTTCTAGTTGACACTGATTCACAAATGGGAACACAAATTCATCCTTTTATGTATCACTACATTCTTTGACCTTAATGTTTTCTCGTTATGTATACTGCAAAGAGATCCTTATATTGAAAATTGCTGATTTCATCTTTTGTACTTGACGAAAAGGGCATGAAATAACTGAAAACCTTTCATACTATTGTTTAATTAAACCTTGGCACCGTATTCTTCAATCCTTTTATAGGCGTACGATGAACGGCGCCAATCTTGTCGTATTGTATATAAAAGGTTGAAAGTAGCATTTCATAATATAATGCGTGTGTGTTTGTTTCATTGCAGACCGGTTGTATCTTGATGTTGAAAAATCTTTAATTTTCTAGTAAAGCGTAAAGTCAATCTGCTCAATTAAATCGTTAATTAAAAACTGATAGAAAATACATTACGATCCGTATTGTATCACTCATTTAGTCACTCTTTATGGAATCAATTGCAATATGAAATTGGATGTACTCATTTTATCGGAGATAAAGCCGGTTTTCTTTTCCTCCATACCTACATATAACTTATATTGACACTTCATTACTCTATTTGCGCAATATGAGATTAGTCTATTTCAACCGTTATATAAATATTTTTGTTATTCTTTACATAAAATCCGAATTAAGCAAGAGTAGTTTATACTGTGTCAGATTTCACAGATATGATCTTAACTTACTGGAATTAATTGAGCTGTCTTCAATTACAAGTATGAATAATTAGTTCTGAGATTTTCATTTTATCAATTCAAACCAACAAAAATCACCTCGTTCTATATAAATAGCTTTATAATTAGTTAGGATTACAAACAATGATTTTCGGTTTAATGACTTAGTGAGTTACTTTGATTGCCCAGCAGTCGCGGTTCGTTGCTTGAAACCGTAGTAACCATTGTAGTACTATTTCGACTTTTTTTTAATCCTTTTAATATTGGAATTGTTGAACAGAATTTTAAAGCATGCTTATTCGTATAAGTTTCACTTAATCCAGTTTACTAAAACTATAGTATATTCATTCACGTACTAATTGTAAGAAGTACATCAACGACAGAATAAGAGAAACTAGTAGTATTCGAGATATTATCAAACAAGGGCAACCGGTGTTAAATTCCTAGTTAGGATGTTCGCATTTACCGTTATTTTAATTTTGACCGAGCTTATCGAACTATATAGCTGTTTTGACACAATATCCCAGACAACATTTCTTCGATGTCTCACCGTGACGAAAACTAGACTTTCTATCTTAATACGAATCTTCCGTGCGTCGTCCATGTGAATTTTTTCATTGAGAAAGAACGAAGCACATACAAACCGAAAATATGGGTTAACATGCCCGGCACATACGAGAAATGATCCGACGACGATACGATTGTTTGTGAGACGAAAATCATTGAGTAACCTTAGTGACGTGCTCCCGATACTTAATCGCGGCTATCGTAACATTTTCCGGGTAGTTTCCTTTTCGCATGTATCAACGATTGGTATAAGAATTGTTAGAAATGCTTTATTTGACGGATAATATGTACATATATTGACGTGACCCCGATGTCAAATACCTACATTTATCCCGCGTACATTTTATACGAAACGGTTTTGTAACTTTGTGGTGATTCGAGGTCAATCCGTCGTATGAAAAAATATCCATCAAAAATGCAAGCAAACAGTTCACATCGATATACCCTTTGCCTACTTCGTTCGAAATTGATTTCTTTGAAATTTTTTGATATTTCCCACGTATGCTAGTTCGTGTATGAAATTCGAACGATGCGCACTCTCGGCACCGATTTGGAACGTCAGTTTGGAATTTCGTGATATTTTTGGAAAGATCGTTTCGTTGGCGTTCAACGCCTAGTCTAAAGTGGTCTTTGTCACTTTGGTAATCCTCGTTTCAGAGTGCGCCTTGAGTGCTGCTACTGAATTCTTAAACGCTCGATAAACACTACCGGTTAAAATTACATTGGAGACCTCGACGCTTCTTATCTTTCGTACATAGTTTAGAATCTCAATTTCAACCAGCCTTTTCGCTATCTCGGACACTGCGAATATACAGAGCAAACTTTAAAATGGTAGATTGTTACGAACCGTTTCATCGCTTCAAAATTACCGCAACATTCTTATCTGTAAATAGATAATACGTGGTGTATAGTCTCGAGAGAGTTAACCGCGAATACTTATTTACAATGCCGGTGTCCGTGCATAATCAGTCGAATGCCGATGAATGGGTGAAAAAAAAACAAACACCCAATTTTCGATCTAATGAGTCTCGTTTCGGGAAAATTTCACTCGTCGACCGGTCATTATCGCAGATTTGAATGAAACTCCTGGTGGTCGCGGAATCTTTGCAAATCTGGGTTAACTGGTGGGTGCCGTGCCGTCTTCCTCGTCATCGCCTCTTGTACACTTTCATATTGTTTTACTCGACGATTGCGGTTTGAAATAACGGACGTTGTCGAAGAAACGTTCTCCTCCGTGAATCGTCATCGTCAAACGCCACCTTCGACCGCAAAACCATCATGTCTGCATTGACGCTTTCAATTAAATCGTGCGAACGAACAACATGTCGGCCGTTCGAAATTTAAATCAAAACGAAAAAAAATGTAATTTGAATGTGAATTCGTTCGGTCGTTTGGAAGTTCCACGCGCCGACGCGTCGCTTGAAATTAAATCCAAATTACGTCCCACGGTCGAAAAATTAATTGTGTGTGTTCAAATTGTTTTCAACATGAGTACGTATCGAAAGGTCAAATTTATTTCGGGAATTAAATAGGATACCGTTGTACCTGTTGTTGTGAAATCGTGACAAACGTTTCTTTTATTGCCGTACGAAATGATAATTTACGTGTACGATTGCCCGATAAATTTATCGGTAACACGTCCTTAGGACACGTTCCTATCGATTAGGTACTTTTCTCATAGATTTTCGGATGTGCGTGTCGTGTTCTGACCAAATTTGTCGTTGAATTATTACCATTCGTGCAATCGTTTGAGTACTCTCCAAAAATTTAAATAGCTACTTGAAACCACTTTTTCGAATTTTTTGACGTAACTGTAGAAATTTTTCTGTTAATGTTTAGAAACGAAATCGAAAACTTTTTTCGTGTAGAATTTTTTATTTTGCAATAATTTTAGAAAATTTAAGAAAACTTTCAATGGATATAAATTTCCATAGTAAAGTACATATTATGATATCATTTCACACCATAGAAATCTATCACGTGTAACTATAAATTAAATAAAAATTGAGCTATTAAAGTTAGAACCGTCCGACCTCATCAAGCTCATTCAAAGAAACGTGCAGTGGTCAAAAGACCACACAGTTGACCATCATAAATCATGGTAGTAGTAAAATGAGGTTTAATCGGCGTGGCGCAACAAGCACATTAACAATTTCATCTGGGGTCGACGCACGTCATACACTTTTTTCATCGTACGTCACTGAAACAAAGCAAAAGTTTCTCCCGTTACTGTCTTCCTGTCAATCTCTTTCTCAGTTTGTAAAGGAAAGTGGCATTTTTTGATAACGTCCGATTCGAAATTTTGACTGTTATAGATTCGATTGAATAATATTTCACCTCTGATTGTCATTATGGGCAATTTCAATGGACCGGACGGTCGGCGTTCGATTAAACTTTTGCGATCAATTAAAAAGTAATTATGCTCGGACGTCTAATTTTTAATTTGCCTTTAATAGTCCTTTCGTGTACTTTCATTTCGTTCATGATGATTTTGCATTTCGCAAATCGCACCGTGCAAAAAAAAATTCGCCACGAGAGAAATGCAACAAGCCGCACTACTAGAGCAGTTATGTCAGCCACATCGCTTTTTACGTGCATCGATGTTTTTTTTCGCTGTTTGCTTTTCTTCCGCGAAAGTGAGAAAGTCATCATAATATAATACCATGCAATTGAATAGATTATTCAATTAACGGCCACAACACACAGAACGTCGTTTCACTGGTATCGCACACACCACGTACAGAACGGTCAAATATTCGTTTTACTTTTAATCCGAACACGCTCTGAGACTTATCTGCTGTTGATTTGAAAGCGGTCATATATGGTCATCAATCCATTTATTTTTTCGAAAGATTGGAGAAAGTCGTTCGGTTTAAAGTCAACAATGGCGCTTGCCTGCTGGGTCCGTGTAGTTTGCTTATTTATTGACAAACGATGACTTATCTCGTCCTGGAGCGTTCTTCGTTGATGGCGTTGAAAACTGCAATTACGGTCGTTATATTGTCAGAAGCCCATCAATCAATTGCTTCGGATGATGATTTGACCCACTCTTGACCCCTGACTTGCCATGAGGAAATTGCCTGCAATCTAATTAAATTTTTATCCGGTCCCAGCTTTATAAGATGTCTTACAAGGTGGTCTAGATTTTATCTTCAAACTGTCGATTAACCGTTTCTATAGAACATACAAAACTTAATTAACACTTTCGACTTTGTATTGACTACAAATGATGATTTCCATATCCATGAACAGCAGATTGTATTTTCGAAATTTCATCAGTATGTAAATTAATATTAGTATTTTTTTTTTAATTAATGGAAATTTTGAATCAAAAACGTTGTTAATGAAAAGATAACGATGTCGTTTAGATATTGTTAAATCTAACCAGTTTTTCCTCTTGTTCGATATACTGCTGTGCTGTGTTTTGAGTTTTCGATCACCGACCGTGAAAAATGAGCTCGTTGAACTTGCGTTCATTGTGCAATGAAAAAACAATTAAAGCGTTGGTATATTTTTATACATAGCAACTGAAGTTTATTTCAAATGCTTTTAAGATGATGTTAATATTCTCCAGATTGTCGATATAACGTGTAAATTAATTCATTAAACGCAACATCGCTACAATTAAGATAATACTGAGCCATCATTACGTAATCATCATGCGTGCAATCATTATTTTTCACCATTTATTCCTTTTCGATACATTCATTACAATAAATTATTCTGAGCTAATTATAAATTACAACAGTAGTTTTATCATTATCTCAATAACTCACCCACACGAAAATAGTCACATTATGGCATACATGGCTCGGAAGGATAGCAGTCTTTGTCTTAGCTCACAAGATTAATGGTACATCCTGTTCCATATTCGAATGTGCTCTAATATCTAACATCAGCGTGCATTTTCGTCCAATTTTCTCCGTCGGAACGTTTATCACGTCCTACGTAACTAGTAAGTCCTCCGTAGGACAGAACCGTTACCGAGTCGGCCAATGACGTGTACGTATCCGAGAATGCATTCTCGCATACCGGCGCACATTCGTTCGTGCACTTTTATTTCGCACAATCCAAGTGTTACACGTTGACCTGTGGGTTAATAGAAATGTATGTTTTCTTTTGGTGTCAGAACGAATTTCACCCGGTCAGAATTTTATCGTTCGTATCGTCGAATACTTCACATATGAATTCGAATAATGTAAAGAAAAATTGAATGTTAAAGTTCTGATCTTGAATTCTAACCCGTTGATTTTTTTTTACATATGAGCCGTTCAGTGCACAGACTGATTAACTCCACTTTTTGAAAAATCTTGAATTTAAGTATTAAAATACTTGGTGTAGTCATAACTATTTATGTTTAACAAATAACTTTCCTGAATAATGAAGATTAACATCAAAAAACGACAATTTTTTTGGCCATTGAATAATTTATTTCAGGGCCATTTTGATTAATTCCATACTCTAATGTAAATCATTGCAAGAATGCAACTCAAATGCACTAAACCTGTATTTATGCATTCTACAATATTTATTTGAATTTATATTATAAAGGGATTTAAAAAAAACAATAAACATTGTTTCATCGATTTTCTCAACATTTTGCTTTATAGAGTTATTCATTGTGCACTGAACGGCTCATATTATACTAAACCCATTTTTTTCTAAATTCATTTCACGAAATTAAACTATTACTTTTATCTTAAATCATAGTACTAAGCAACACCGTATCTCTTCAATCGCAAACATTAAACCCGCAAATCGCTTCGATCCGTCGCGGACACTCCACCACTCAGCCCCGTCAAAGTGCCCGTTTTCTAAAAAGCCTCGACAAACACAAACACACACAAACACAACACACACACACACACACACACACACACACACACACACACATCGATCTCGAATTTTTTCAGACGGTCCCAGTTGACGGGTCACGTCGTGCCCGATGGCGCTTCGTGCCTCGGCCGAACTGCTCCGTTGACCTTTACAGCCTGACCAACGGCAACAGCACCACCGACAAGAACAGCAACACCACCGCCGACAATAAATACATCATAATCCGGCTCTTATCGCCGTAATGGCGCGTAATGACGACGCCGCTCTGTACTGTGTCTCGGTTCACTTTTTTCACTTTGGGCCGCACACGAGCGAGGCTTTCGCGCGCGAACAAAGGAAGCGTTTTTGAGCTGTGACCTATTGCACCTTATCGGTTCCGAGTGGCATTTCCTCGTGTGAAAATGCGACCCATATGTCGGGGTGTAGCATTTGAAAACATGATGTTTTAAAAGTGATCGGTTCTTATGTAAACAACGCTTTCGTTTCTGCGGACATGCATCGTGCCCGGTTCGATATCTGGTCGCATTATGTCGATACTTTCAGTTGTGTTCGACTGATTTTTTGTTGTTAGGTAGATTACAGTTTCAGTCTTTGCCTGGGGGTCAATGGATTTGTATCGTGTTTGTTTTTTAATTAAAATTGAGGAATTTTTGTATGTTTTTTTTTATTGTATGCTATTGCTGTTTTAAAAATTTCAGTAGTCAATCGAAGATTTTGAAAAATATTTTATCATTTGAACAGTTTTTATTGAATCATTGACTGAATATTCTCTGAGAACTAATTGTAAGTTACACCTATAATTTTTTTGATCCGCTTAACTGGGTATGCAAAGTGAAAACGACCTTAGGTCGCTCGTTAATTCTATATTTTTAATGTTTGTTAAATTTTGACCTTTCAATCCGTTTGCCGATTTCTAAAATACACACACTCATACAAATTCGTTACCGTTAATACAAAGCGGATAATTTACAGTATGTCGACAATCAACCTTCCAGACAAATGGCACCGTCGTTTAACCCGCGAACCTAGCCCGACGAAGGTTCAGCGCATTAATCAAATTTCATCGTTCCGGTGAAAGCCCATTTTCAATTTTCCCGTTCGACGCGACTTCGTTCCGTCTTTTATATGCGTTTCTTTTTCCGAGACTCCATTGCGTTTAGGTACCGATTCGTACAAATGCGTGTCTTTAGGCGCGGTTCTAGCAAGAAAAGTATTCGCCTTTGAAACGTTCGAAAAGTGCGACTCTTGCGGAACAGTACCGGGCTTGCGTACGTTGTTTTATGTGTTTGAAGCCCGCTTTTTTAAATTTTTTCAATAGTCGGTCTGTAACAGTCAAGCACGGTTTCGCAATTAGTCGGGCGGTCGTTCCGAAGCGTGTAATTCACTTAGCGGTGCACGGTGTTGGAAATTAATGAAGGGAAATATATTTGATTCGTAGGGTAACTGTTCCATTCGCGGTTTTTCGTAATTTCATCGGACGATCACGCTAATATCGAAAGCGATATTGAAGCACGACTCCGTGATATATTGACCTATTATGAATTTCAATACGAAATTTTGTAATGGAGACGCCGTAATCGATCCATAATTCATCGTGTTTTTTTTTTTTTTTTGAATAAAAATTGCGCAGTTTTCGGTATAAACAACCAATAAAATAAATTGGAGTTTAATTATAATGTCAACGTAGAAATTCGTTCACTTAATTTGTTCCATTGTTCTCATTTTGAATTGACTTATGGGATTGGGTTTTATGAACATTTCGCACGCTTTTCCCCCTTGAACGATAATCGGACGTCGATCATTTCGCATCATGCTTACATGCATTTCGCGAATTTCCCTTTCTTGCGCGATGAACTTACACGATTCCGTCAACGAAACACCAATTTTTATTGCGTGTTCACGAAATTCGCGTGCTCCAGATATCCAGCGAGAGAAACCCTCGGATCATTATCGACGGAATTAATTTCGCGGGTCATCACGCTCTCCTACCGTCATTTTTTTCATTTCGCTCGCCCACCACTCTCTACTACTGCCCAATTGGGGTATTGTTCGTCTGAAGTTTCACCTGTTTATCTGCGGCGCGGATCTGAAAGGATTCGCCGGGATTCAATTTTCGCGAATCGTCGATCGTTATGATAATGATGACGATTGTCGTGATGGCGGCGATGGTAATTTTTTCGGCCGGATTCGCCCAAAGCTTTCGCTCTGTGTCTATCGAGGTGATCTTTTTTTGTTGTTTGCGAATTGATTCGGCGATTGGCAGATAATGTGAATTGCAATGAATTGCAGTTATCGCTTATCCGTCTTTGACGTTTGTTTGCAAACAATTTCGATTCGAAAGCGGCTGTGTTACGGCGCAGGAATGGCTAATCCTTTTTTTAATCGTATGTTCGTATTATTTGTTGGAGTGAAAATGTACTTGTTACGAAACATTTTTAGTGTGCCGTTTGGTTTAAACATTTATTATATCACGAATTTTGTGTTAAGTTATATAATTTAATTTAATTTTTATTGTGTACAGTCTTGAACCATATTTGGGGTTAGAGCTGTTAATATCGGAAACACCTTACTTTCAAAACAAACAATTATCGTTTTCGTGACCGCCCATCACGCTTAACTTTTATTTTTTTTACAATCTGATCGACCGCTAATTTTTTTTCGTATCCATAAAGATCTGTGTTCAAATGTCAAATGGTACAAAATTTAATTTTATAAATCGATGAAAGTTAAACAAAACTATCGGACGATTCATATCTCAGCGGTGTCCGCGCTCACCATAATGGATATGTATTATTTTTTATACACGACATCAGATTAGCTTGCTTTCTTTTCCTAACAATTAATCCGGTTATTATCTTTAGTTAAGATAAACTGTCTAGTTCAAATTGAGACGGATAAGTTTCAATTTGGTACATAATTAATCAGTTAGCTCGCGTGTTTTGACAGTCGTGTAACCGGCGGCCGTACCGAAACGGTCGTTTTGTCATTATTTTATTATCAATTTGTCTTTATTACTAGAGATTAAAAACAGAATATGAATACAGAAGACCTCTTGCATCCCTTTGAAACATGTTTTTTAATAAATTATGTCTTGTGGTGAAACTTTCGTATAATCAAGATTATGAATTCTTCTGGTAACCATCTCTAGAAAAAATCAGAAGTTGTCACAGCGATTTTCATCTAAAAAGCTTTTTCCCTTCGCACAAAATAATTCCGCAGCATCGATTTCTAACGACACTTAAAATTTCACATTTAAAATTCAAATGAACAGATTGGAAATCTCTAATTTTGCACTAATTTGACTGAATCAAAAGCTCGAATACCTTTCGCTTTCAACACCAATTCAGATTCACATCGCCCGCGATCGCAAATCGTGAAGCTTTCCTTTCCCCCTGTCACACGTACAAAACGCAAACACCGATACCCGATCTCGGCGCCGCAGGACGAAAGCTCTCGACTTCGGACACCTCGACATCAACACTCAACAGCCTGCAGATTTCGTACGAGATGGACACCTTCTCTCCCGATCCTCATGTTCTCGTGGCACCAGCACGTTCCTCCGGCACGGAGGCCCGGTTCGTGTCGAAAGCGACAGTGGCTTGGGCCTCACGAAAGCGACACCGGCCGTATTTGGACGTTGAGGTCGGCCGTATTCTAGATGGGGAACTGGAGTTAGCCATTGTGTCCTGGCTATCTTTATAGGGGATCTAGCGCCGTGGACGTCTTCGAAAGTTTCTAAATGTTCCCGCTTCGCCTCCACGTGGGTATAATTTGATCGTGTTGATATCGGAGTCGAAAAGTTATTATTTTAAATTGAATGTTTTGACGCGTTTAATTTCGCTGTTTGCTCGCCGTTTGACGATCGCGATTAGCATGCCGCGGTCTACAAACCCCATAAAAGGTGTTATTCGGATTTATAGATCGTTAGCGAGCGTGAGAACATAATTAGCGCCATTTAACCGCGGAAGAATATTATGTGCAGTTTATATGAAAATTTATCTTCTCGTAGGCGGCCTTGTGTGATTATTTTTTTTTATGCATCGTTTCTTATGAGGGCGATTAATTTTCATCGGTGATCTCACGTACTGCCATTTCGATTTTTTTGTGTTGGTAAATTTTACAGACTGCATTAATGAATGTGATTGACGGGCATTCCGATGCACACAACCGCAGAGCCCGCTCTTTAAATATTCGATTTCAAACGAACATTGATAACAATAATAGACGTCAATCAACACAGAGCCATGTCAATAAACGAAACTAGATGTTAGCCGGTTGGGCCGAAAGAAAAAGTCGGTTGAGTGTTTTTTGATTCGGTGAACCGACCATGTGACATCAAGAGGCCACCTGAATCACTGGTCTCTCCTTATCGTCCTCTTGAAGTAAAGTCAGCAGCTAAAAGGGAGAAAGCCGTCATTTGTTGGATCAACAAACATGGGCTAGAATCTTCAAGGCTAATGAAACGTTTCCGATTGGAAATGTAACATAGTTTTCCGTAACGGGTGCTTCGTTTGAATTTGAATAGAGACTGTGCGTTGAAATTACTTTGTTTGCTTACGCGGAAAACTTACGCAAACCAACATATAAATCTCACCGTTTATAACGGATTCAGCACATTCTATTAAATTTATCGATTACGGTTCGAATATCTACCGTTAATAATTAGCACATAAACTCGAAATACGCAATTAATTACAACAGATCACTTTAATCACCGATGTTGCTTCCAGAACGCACTCCATATCGAAATCGTTTCTCTCAATAATTTGTTCTAATGCATACTTCGCCATAATTTTTTTATCGCCTTTTCTATTATAAATCTCCAATGGGTGTCTTGTTTTAACAACGTACATCCACAATGTCTCCGATACTGTTTGGTATGCCAGGGGCGCTCAATCATCGGTCAATGGAAAAGTCAACTCTCGCTCGCTAACGATGTCGGTGGTTTGGCATGGAAATTGTTACAGTCACGCAGAAATTGTGACCAGCTTTGGTTAGAATCATTGGCGAACTTGAAAACGATCTACCGTAATGGTCGCACACGCCGCATTATTATTGACTTGTGAGTGATCATAATTATGATTGATACGGTGAAGGTGTTGCGTACGATTTTCATGTAAGTGTTTCTCCTCTTTGCTCAGTGTAAACACTTTTCGTCAGTATATTTATTGCTGTTAACCTGGATTCTGCGGGGTAGAAACGTATGCGTCTGTTAATCGATTTCACGGTTATAAAGGTAATATGTTTGCATGTGAGGTTTAAGGTCGGCTGTGGGCTGTAAAGATATGCTATTCGTGTTTGCACAATATGTATCCGCATTATGAACGGTTGTAAGAAAGAAATTTTGTTTCGAGATGTATAGAATAATAATCGCCGAGAGCACGAAAACGTTAAGCGATTAACCTTAACTATTGAAAATTATTTAACGTAAGCTATTCATATAGCACTTTCGTTTTAGTTCGGAACTAGCTGTGTAATAAAATAAACATATGTACTAGTAATTTGCCTCCTAGCTGAGATACGATTGTTTTCTTACACTTTCATATATAATATATAGAAATACATAATAATATAATATATTTCCTAGAATAGTTCAACGTTTCTAGTAACTTTTTGCACGCGAATTTCTTTTAACATTATTTATAATGGTAATCTAACTGTCTTCCGCACGAACCTCCCCATATATCATATATAATTTAAACCATATTTTTTCATTGAACTTTACTGTTTTTTCCATAATAAATAGCTATTTTTAATTTCTGGAAATAGATTTGCGCTGAAAAAATAAGTAAACGTACGAAGTGATTTATATATTTCATTTAATGATTAATTATTTTAACTTATATCTCGAACATATTCCACAGTTTATCTGCTACTACATTTCAAATGCCCAACGGATTTTTACAGTTTTATTTCTTGATTAACATTCCATAACTATATCGAGGATGGTTGTTCCACACGCGTTAACTCGCAAGGCCAGTTTAACGTGTTAATGCTCAATTAACCCGCCTTATGAAAAAAAAACAAATAGAAACATTATACCATCTTCCTTACAATCCAGTTTATTCCTATTACCCCTAGAAGCCTCATAGGATTTCATTAATCTAAACGCAAAGCAAACATGCAATTTGCAACATTGTCCTAATAATCCTTTTCTACGCACGAACGTAAACTCCGTTAAATAAACAACATTCTTTTACACATATTCTCACGGTTCCAATGCGGAATGCGACCGAATTTCCTAATTAAGTCAAAATGCGGACAATCGCAGTTTTCCCTATACGATTCCCAGTCGTGACTCCTTCGAGGGCGTTTTCTCAGCACACCTGGCTATATCGGGACGTCGCATCGGCGTGCCGGAAAGTGACCATTTGTGCAAGATGGCGAGATGGTGCCGGCTGCATGCCTAATTGGTGAGATGTCAGCCAGATAGTGGTTGGGTTCGTAGAGGAAGTATCGAGCTTCCGACACGCCGACGCGATTATTGCTGCCTTTCTTCAACACTCTCCTGAAGCGCAGCTTTTGCCGATTGGACGCAGCGCTGAGGCTCGCGATGACCTCGCAACAATCGAACGTAACGATCGGATAATTTACCTATTGGGTTTCTAATGAGGTTGGGATTCGTGTTTGTGGTATTTCTGAGGGATATACCGAAATTTTAAATGTTTTTAGAATTTATTTTTATCGTTCGATTTGGAAAATTAAATGATTTTTTTCTTATTGAACATTAGTATTTTTTATACTTATTGATTTGGTATTTTTTTTACGATATTGCAATAATTTTTTTTCATAATATATGACTGAAAGTAATGGTTTAAATGTTGTAATACTAGTGAGATCGTGAGAGCTTAAAAGTTAATATGGTTATCTGAATACGCTGGTTAAACGTAATGACCACAACGTTCAGACGATGTTAACGAGGCATAATTTTGTATCTGTGTCGAATCTCAAGTGTTTAATTAGAATTTAAATAGTTAATCGCTTTTGTTTTTGTAATTCATTGTGACAATTTGCCACGTTCCTCTATTAATAATATGAAATTACAATCTAATCACTTTGTATCAATTTTCATGTAAAAGAATTATGATTTCCTGCGTCAGTAATAAATTTTGCTTTATCGAAACAACGATTTGTATTTAAACGATCGACAATTTAACTTCCCGTAAACCAACGAAACAATAATTGCGACTGACGTTACAAAAGGTGTTAAGTTTCTCCACTTTATATATAAGCTTAATCGGATCCTCTTGATCTGTTAATTGATGGCATACTGGATACAATATCTTGCCGTCGACTCTCGAAGCTGTGGCAGATGAACAACTTGTTTTATTTATACGATGTGCAAAGTTTAATCACCGATTAATGGCCCAGAACAATTTATTCCTCGATTCATGAACGGAAATCGAATTCGTAATTATCCTACAGTGTATAAACACATCACATAAACAAATATCTCTCATACATATACCATCGAAACCGATAATCAACTAGAAAATTGGCCGTATTTTAATAGAAAAATGATTTCGTGGTTTTAAAACTTACATCGACCACACAATCTACCCGTGCGAACATCTCGAGAAATCCGTGTCAAACTTATGGTGTATAGATTTTTACATGTTCGGTACTGCGAACGTTAAACTCTCATGTATCTTTTAGTTATGCTTTCTAAAATAATATAATTTTATTACGTGTAATTTATGAAAGCTTCAATATTGTAACAATGTTGTATATATTTATTGATCTAGTAAAGTGGCACAGTCCCTCGGCAAACAAATGCCAATCTGAAATCTTTCAAATGTCGACTACGCTTCACTGTCACACAACTGCAACAACATCGGTGCATTCACTATTATCATTTTACAATTTAATTTCATAGATGGCCCGTTCTATCGTCGTTTATTTCTCCCGAATCTAATTCCCAAAGTACTGCGAAGTGTTCGAACGCGAAGTTAAGGCCGACGAAAGGTTAAAGGCGGCAAACCGAATCAAAGGTTGGCAATCTGCTCACGTGATGGTAGCATTTGCCGTGCTAATAAATCGTCGATAATCTCTTTCGTGCTCATATTGTCATGGCGCATTGGCAACAGGCTCTTTTATGTGGATTCCTAGCCATGCCATACAATTCCTAATTCCTCGATGCTGCATTCTTGCGCGAAGTAACT
This sequence comes from Hydropsyche tenuis, assembly GCA_009617725.1. Lineage (NCBI taxonomy): Eukaryota > Metazoa > Arthropoda > Insecta > Trichoptera > Hydropsychidae > Hydropsyche > Hydropsyche tenuis. Next base: position 3,017,647 of record VTON01000008.1, read on the forward strand.
GTTAATTTTAGCAATGTCCCTACGTGCTATGGGACACGCCCGTTATCGCCGTTTTTGATAACGTAAAATCGAGGTATTATGTCTTTTTACCGTACGCAGTATCTATGAGTACTCTAGTTTCTATCGCTTTCTTCAATTCGTTTCTTCCGTCGTTTTTGAAAAAGGAAACCGATCTTTATTTATGTGTCGTTCGGTTTTATTGCGCCAGATACACGCCCGTTGCTAAATGAAGACGTCGGTATCGATACGGCCGGTGTTGTATTTCGTTTCACTCCATAATAGTTAATCACAACGTTTTGTTATCAATAGTTACGCCCTGCCCGTAGTTATCAATGTCGGCATTGTGTGCTTTTAACGTTTAATTCAACCCCAATCGATTAGCCTTTGATCGTAAGAACGTAATCGTGAAGTAACAATTTTGCGTTATTTTATTTGAAATTTGATCCTCTATTGATTTGATGCAGTTTCAAAACTATGTTCAATCGACTGGTTGTGATTTGATTGATGATGTGTCATTCGCGTTGATTGTATTGGGTTTTTGATTGACCATACGAAATCGTCCAGCTTCCTCGTTTCGAATCATATATGTTTGACACGTTGCGGTAACATAATTAATCGTTTAATGTTTTCGTTACACGTTTCAGAATGTACATATAGTGCGATTAACTCTAACCGCATTAGTTTCAGCCGTCTGTACAAGAGAAGCCGTTTAGAAAGTCCTTTTAGGTCGGCTTTTGAATGACGTTCAATGGCGACGACCAGAGCCATTTCCTTTTCTGAACACCTCCTGTCCCCGCGTAATGATAATCTTTATCTTTTAAATTGACCGTCCAGTTTGCCAATTTCCAGTTACTTTGGATTTCACTGGCCACCGGCGAACTTTATGGACAACCGGTGGCGTAATCGTGAATTCGTTAAACGGTTAATTTTCGATCTAAATTCATGTCGATTATTTTAACAAATTATTAAGTAAACGTTTTCAATTTAAATTCGTTAATTGTAATGGCGTGAAAACGAACGATGGTATATCGAATTTTAAAGGGGAGACGTACACATCGGGATCATCATTAGGTTTGAAAGTGCTATAAAAGCTCGCCATAAACGGTCGTATTTCACTCTTTCGAGGTTTTAGCTTTTCCCTATCGAACTATGAAAATGCACGTAGTTAATCTTCATGGTATTATAAAATACACAGTGATGTCAGAAAGTTCTGATGATTGCACAACGTAATTATATATCTTGTCTCGTATATTTTTATTGGATTCAAATTGATCTACTGAATGTATTAAGTTATAATACATTTCACGCAAAATTCGTGTACTTAAGGCGCCTACTACATAATACACAATAATTTCGATTTCTTAAGTGCAGTCGTGGTCAAGATAACACTTATAAAACTCTTACCAAATAATAACCTTTCACAAGATTAGACATCTTAAAAAGTCGTACGAATAAATAAATAGCTTCTCTCCGTCGCTACGAACATCTCATTTGTTATTGTATTGTATATATCACAACATTGTACGGAGTTACGAGATTTAAATCAGTTTTACGGCCTAATCGTGATCACGGTTGCATTCTAAACAATAAATACGTTCAAAATATAAATTTAATGCAACGCTTTCCCCGTAATAAAATGCTTCATAATTCGACGAGACAGTCAGCTTTTTTTCCCGCTTCCATTTTTTTTTTTTTTCAATAACCATTAACATTGAACCACCCTGTGGTTGCATTACGCACGTCACGCAAGCGTCCGACCACACCCACAACTACGCCCGTAGGATACTATTACACTGGATGACCGCTAGAAAGCATTAACATCTCGTCGGAATCGTAAAAGTTTTATCCATTTTAACTTGATTAATCTGGCGACTAGCCCCAGGCTTGTAACCGATCAAAAACAATGGAGCATGCAGAGTAACTTGTAAAACGGTCCGAGATAACAGATCGAACGACACGTTTGACTTTTTGTACGTGACGTTCAAAATAAGCTTAAATGGTCTCATTGACGCCTTTCTTTTTCAAGCTTTTTATTAACTTACCTTTTCTGTTTCAGGTGAATCGTCCGGCTGCTGCCTGGCCAGGCTCGAGTGCTACTCAAGGTGAGATTTTGAATTAGAAATTTTCGATTGGTCGTGATTTACTGGTGTAGGGAAATATTTCGTAGTTGCATCAAAACATTGGATGCATCTTTCGAAAGGTCGGCGAGAGTGATCTTGAGGTTACTCAATTTACGATTGTGGCTTATCTCGACGATATCGTTTTATTTGGGCTCGTTTCATCATGTGTATTTTCTCGTTGCGTCGTTTTATCCCATAACAAATACGCTTGCACTGTCGGTTTATTGGCGTTGCATAAGCGGGGTTCGTCCAGTATTTTTCATTGTGTGAATTAGAGAGGATTCAACTATGGCATATTCTAAAGTTAGATTTATTAGTCTGAGCGTGCAGTTTGTTCAGATTTATACACAGGCTCCTTTTAACCTTTGACACGCATGCCAAATATGGCGCTCTGCACTCAAGTGCATTAACTGTTCAGATGCAAGCTGCTCACTTTCTGATTGAACGCATCGATAGCAGTTGACCATATGGAACGCGATGCGATCATCTGTGATAATAGAAATTTTATGGCTGTTATAATTTTTTTCTTCCTGATAAATGTAACAGGAAACTGCATCAATTCTTTTTTCTCGTGAGAGTAATTTCAATTAAAATTAAACAAGTTTAACATTATACTTTTTATTCGAGTTCATGGTCTGAATAAGGTTTTTTTGTTGTAGTTTTTTTTACCACTTCCCGTATGCTAAAATGTACGTTACGTTTTAATTGTCATAATGACAATCGCTTGATGATTTTTCTTAAAGAACCACTTCAGATGTTTATAGAAATGTCACGACCTGCACCGGAAGATGTTGCTGGTTCTTTGATGAATTCCTGGTTCGTTTTGTACGACACACCTCCGCTTGTGCAACATCCACCGTGACTGCATTCGAACTTTTCTTTTGACGTCTTCAGAATCCGTTCTGACAATCGCTTCATCATTTCTCCTTATTTAATATTTACGATGATAGTTATTGAAGACGTCGTATCTGAATTTATTTTATGGAACGTGATAGCTTAAAATGTCATGTCCATTTTATATGAAGTCTGAATTTTTTTTTTTTTAAGAAGCCGTTGTATCGGATTTGTATCCTCATATGAATACGTACGACTCAATCATTAGTTCGATACACCCACATTTTTTGCTTTGGTAACGTGTAATCTATCCACTTCCAAAATCATACATGTAATAGACCAAGCGTACGAAACTACTAATGATCGAAACCAGACCCATCCATTCTCATTTGCGTCCGCCATTATCTTCGTATGATTTAATTCTATTATTGAATTTGTTTTGTCTACGCTTTCTCGATCATCGTTTTATTTCGCTCGAATAAATGTAGAAACGAACGTGACACTTGCAAATGAGAGGAAGCAAATGAACGTGTTTTGCAAATTATGTGAATTAATCATAGTAAATCGGACCTGTATGCGAATGTGAGATGGTCAACGTCAAATCTCATAACGCTAGTTACGTCCTCTGAACAGAACAGATTCTTGTTTAACTACACTGTCGAGCTTCCCTGCGTCGGCAGCTTCTTAATTTATTCAGTCGTCCAGTCCAGCAGCGATCTTCTCATAATATAAAAGTGGTCAGTTTTCTTTTGTCTCGACCGCTCTTATGCCGCCCGCTTCTACACCTGTCTTCTTCACCGCTTCTAAAGAAGGACCGGCTCCTCTTCATTCATGGAAGATGACTGTTGCTTGCTCGGCCCGACTTCACGTTGAAACCAACAAGCCATCTCACTCTTGATTCGTGGTGGTGTTTTGTTGCTCTTCCGTTGAAGCGCGTGTGGCATATGAATCCACAAGCGAGAGGATTCGTTTCACGCTCGATTTAACTGTATATGGAATCAGGCTAGCCTTTGTGTCGGATGCACCACAATGAACTGTGATTATTACTACAATGAGACCTAATTTTACTCACTTCCACGGGAGCCCGGAATAATTACTCTATTGGGCCGCGCAGGCTTTTGATCTGTCCATCGCGTCGTGCGGAGTCTGTTTTACCTATTTTGGTTATGCATCTTCGTGGTGCAATCAGTGCACTTTTGAGGCTTCACATTGGCGACATCGACCAGCTTTCCCCGTATGGTCAAGTGTGTCGAACGTTTTAGAGACCCGTACCCGATCAGAGCGGCCTTCTAATCTTGACCCACATGCGTGCCAGCCGGCCCAGTATATCTGCGTTTGCACTCCGGCGCAAATTGGTTTCGATTTCGTTCGATTGTTGATTCGTGGTTTCCGAATTCGGATTTTTCCCAGCCGGTCACGACCTCTCTTTGAGTTTTCGAGTTCTAAAAAGAAACTGTCTTTGTCTAGGTGTCGCGTTACCGTTCTGTGGGTGTTTGCCTAGTCCTTGAAATCGGTCTGCGGTGCCCAAAAGAAAAATTGTTATTCTGGTCGGAAACAAACGTTTCGTGTATGTAAATGTATGCTAACCGGTCATGAAGCTCGGTGCGATCATCAATCACACCAACCGCGTTTCAGATGTGGATCCATCATAGGTCTAACTGAGCTCAACGACGTTTATCTTTTAACCGCTGCACCGTACAAGGACATCGCATTTACATACAAATAAATTCTCAATTAACATACATAATGTAAAAGTAAAGGAAAAAATTGAACGAGAAAAGGGGAACGAGCGGCGACGTTTCGTAGAAGTTCAATACAAGTAATGTATCCGCTTATTACTCATTCGTGATGCATAATACAATAACATTAATTTTGAAACGGTTCTGAAATTTTAATCGGCGATTGAAGTAGCCGCACGTGTTCGAAGCATATGAAAAAAAGGATCGGCCGTAACGTTATGCCTAAAATTTGCATCGAAGACGTATAATTGCGTTTCGCGTTACTCGTATTTTTAGCTTGTGTCAATGTCCTTATGCAAATATTGATCGCTATCTGAATATAAAATAGCATTCATATTGTATTTTCATCGATGAGAAACCAAAACGAATCTGCCACGGCCGTTACCGCACCTCGAACGCGTCCAAATGATTTTTCATGGCAAAAGCGTATTATTCAAAATTTCTGTCATGCGATAAATCAAAACAGCCAAGAGAAATTCTCTTGTTATTTCGGCGTGTTTATTTGAATAACATCAGCCCTTTTATCGCCCTTCGCGTGATACTTTCGTTCGAAATCTATTAACACTTCCCGCGCGGTGAAACTCTTAATTCCAGTGAAAATTCACGAAACATGCCTCGTTCGCGCTAAATTTATCGTCGAATCTTAATATGCACTTTCGTTTCCGTTTATGATGACTTACGAAAATCCATGAACTTCTCTTCGCCGCTAACAATGGTTTATTGTTTCCATTGAAAGTCCCTGTATCGACGCTTCTAAAAATGCATAGAGTGCATCTTATTAAACCGCATCCGCTCGTTGCTTCACGTCGCCTCTGGCCATCCTCCTGAAGAAATTACTCCAGGAATAGACGTCGACGAGTCGCATACCTAAAATATACTTTATTTTCTTAGTAAACGAGGATTTTTATTTATTCTGTCAACTGCACTGTCCGCCGAGACGACTTCCAATTACAGAAAAGATTTAATTTGACAATCTCGCATAGACGTTAATGGAAAGTTTTTTTAACGCTTCAAATGACGTATGACTCATAAAATTGCCCTTTTTCGAATCGCATTGAAAATGCTATGATTTTTCCATTATATTTTAAGATGATGTGGGTGTTTGAAAATCGATTGGCCTTCGCTGTTCAATAGTTAAAATTTGAAATTAATTTTATCAGATTTGATCGATACTGTTATCAGATACTTAAAAGCGTAGGTTACAGGAAACGAATGTAATTTGATTATGAACAAATCGTTCGACCTTCGTATAAGTTTCAACGTAACGGACATAAACATTTTTTTTTGTATATTCTAAATTGTTCAATCGAACGAATCGCATTTTATTTTTCAACAACTCGTGTTTATGTTTTGGTTTTGTACATGTCTGCTTCGTTAACGATCAGTTTTCGTACGTCTTCTTCGACATGACAGATGCATAAAAGCCCAGTTTGTATCATGATGCAGAGTGCATTCCTGAAATACCGAATTGTTGGACAGTGTCTGAAAGGTCTTTGATGGTCGAAAACTAGACATTTTCTCGTGCGTACTACGCATATAGAATCTAAAAATATAGTTTTGATTTTCCATTTTTTTGTCTATCTCATCGTATTCAAAGTGTTCTATCAAACTAACCGGTCCGCGGTGATCGTAAATATTATAGGAATTAAGATGTACACGTTTATGATACGATTTGGACGGCTTTCATTCAGGATTTTTGATAGATGCTGTTTGAGTATAAAAAAAAAATAATGGTCCGTGTCAAATTTCGCGTTTTTGCCACTCTTCATGACCTTGATGTCCACGGGTTATCGTATTACCCATGAATGGTTTTCATGGCAAAAAAGGTTATTTATATTTTTTACGTGTTCGAATATGGCACAATAGGTGGAAGACAATGGAAATTATCATTTATTCTAATGTTCGGTCGCATTAGTTCCGCGTTCTTTATTAATCTTATGTTGGTTAAAAAAAAGATTATCGGTCCTTTTTATGACAATATGAACCCTTATTTTTTATCGTATATAAAACTTCATTTGGTTAAAAGAGTACTCTTTTATGATGATTAAAATTCTTTGTATACATTTTATGTTGCATCGAATATAGATACACGATCATTAAGATTACTTATGATAATTTGAATATAACATGTTCATAATTGATGTTCTTTATTTAGAAAATATATTTCAATAAAAAATCCCCCATGAGAATAAATTTAATCAATTCCGATCGAAATTAGGGTACGTCATGTAAGTAATATGTTTATCAATTTAGTAGAGTTTTATTCGTAAATCCTTAATTTATTTTCTAATAAATTCATGATAATGATAACGTGATTTTCTTACAAATTATTATTACTTTAAGAATCATCAATGGTACAATCAATACTATTAGACTTTTTTTTTATTCCGTCAATTTGAAAAGAAAGGCTTATTTTCTCGCTTACGATATGCACCGTTTTCTACACACCGGTGTTACTCATCTAGCTTAATTTAATCACGATTAAACATCCGCTGCAAAACAAATCTTTCTCGATACCATTAAAAACATTTTCCTCATCGCATGCATTCGCTGCGTAATAATAAGGAAAAAGAAACTCTATCACTACATCGAAACTATTATAACTCTCGCTAAATAATTTTATGCCAATAATCATCTTAACCGAACCACATATCACTAAACTAGTAAACCTGCACTTTAGGTGCGTAAATTATTTATTGACAAATTTGCTTTTCAGCAAAGATAAAAAATGCATTATAAATGCTTAAATTAAGATATTTTACGCGTAATTGTTGCATTATTTAAGTATTTTATATAAATACATTTTTTTAACGAATCTTGCGAATAGTTTAAGCCGTTTAAACTATTCCGGCAGCGCTTTTCAACCTTATTTGAATCGCATACCACTTGGTAGTACTAACGTTATGCTAAACTGAACCACCCAAAGCTCTAGTAATCTTTTTGGCGCCCCTCTATTATTTTTTATTAGATCGAAAGAATTTATTTTTATGAAAAATATATTTTTTCATTAATTATATAAAAATTGAAGTCAATAACTAAAATAAAAGAATTATTTTTTTCATACTATTATATTAATAAGTATTGTGGTACGCGTATCACAGGTTGAGAACCGCTAGGCCTTAGAGGTTATATTTGTCAGTTTTCAACCAAATCTTACAACGAATGTATGAATGTGTGTGTGTTATGAATGAATGAATGAATAAATGTTTTTAACCATATCTTCTTACAGTTAGTTGTACGATAACACCTTTTGCCATCTGAACTATTAGCATATATAAATTTATACGATCTAAAGCAGGCTTGTCCAAAATTTCGGTATGCGAGGGCCACTTTGGCCAAAACACATATATTTTGATCAGAATGTACTTGAAAAAATCGATTTTTCAATAATTCAAAAAAATAATACTAATTTTCTTCGAATTAGAGCAAAATTCGTAAATTGTTATGTATGAAAAGTGGGGGCCAGTCGCGCGAGCACTGGGGGCCAGTTTGGCCCCATAGTGGCACTTTGGACAAGCCTGATCTAAAGGAAAATGACTCGGAAAAACTGATAAAAATAATCCCCCTTAACACATACAAGTCCAAACTACGCACGAAATTTGTTCAGAAACCTAATTTATGGACTTATAATACATAAATTATGCGTAAAATATATAAATCAATTTAATTTAAGCACTTAAAATGCATTTTTATTCATCAAAATAAAAATTTCTCAACAAACAATTTACACACCCAAATCGCAGAATTACCCCTCAACTAAAACGAACTACACCTCCCGAAAAAGCATAACATCAAAATCCCACACAGTTCACAAATTCCAACCCCCCCAAAAGGGGATGTTAGGGGAATCCGCGCACACATGACTCAACCGGCACTGCGCACGCGCACTCCGCCTTTCGCGACCCGACTCCAGTCGCGCGGAAGCACTCGTTCGCGCCGCACGCGTTCAGTGCTCGCTTTCGCGTCTCCCCTCGACGAACGACACCATATTTTGCGATAGTCGGTACGGATCTTGGTCGTCGGAGTCGCGCGAGTCGCTGTCGCCGCTCGTCGGCGGTGAGCGCGCGACCGTTCTGCGATTCGATGCGATTTTGATAGTGCGAATTTGTGTTGGGAATTTTTGTGTGGAGATTCGCATCGGTTGGATTTGTTTTATTGATTGCGATTGTTTGTTGTCGATGTGGAATGTGGTCTTAGAATATTATGAAAATTTGTTGTTTCTTTGCGATCGGTTGAAAATGTGGTCCTTGTGAAAATCGGTTAATTCTTTGCGGTCAATGTGGTCCTTGTATTATGAAACGTTTTTTTAAAATACACTGATCCTCTTTTTACACGGGGGATACGTTCCAGAGATTACCGTGTAAAAAAATGTATGGTGACTATACAAAAATTGGAGATAGGTTCCATCACTATATTAGGATAGAACTTACATCCAAATGTACTTTATAAAAAATGTGCAATGTGAAAAATTTTCGCCGTGTAAAATCATCGAAAAACATCGAAATTTTTAATTTAATAACTATAATTACATACATATAATTATATCAGTATACTGGCATGTATCAAATCTTACCATTGTGACATAATAATGCAATTTTTTTTTATTTTTATTCCGCGTTAAAGTGAAAATTCCGCGTAAAAAAGTAATCGGTTCATCTTCCTTGAACCGTGTAAAAAGAGGATTAGGTATATTGAACATGTCTATTGATGAAAAAAATGTTTTCATTTCATGAACATTAAGTGTATTTGGAACGAAGCAATTATTTGCGTAGATTGTTTCCGTCGTTTTTTAAAGTTGTTTATAAATTTGGAGTTGTTTATAGTTGTTTTCGCGTCGTTGGTTTTCGGCAATATTTTCGCAAAATTATAGTAGGAGAAAATCGCGAAATAAGATCGTTTTGTGCCAAATCAACAAACGCATTATTGCACACCGGACGCGGTGTTTATCGGGCGCCTTGCACAAATGACGCAAACGCGCCAATTTTTCGCGACGTCCGTCCAATAAACCGTACACGCAAACGACTCTTCACATTTTTTTTTCACCATTTATACGTTTACTTTGTTAGAATTTGCAGTGAAGGCTTTTCCACTCCCGAGACCGGTGTGTCTCGTTTTTCCACGCGTTTTCGCGCACTTATGCATCTCTCGCATGTTACATAAATCTGGTAAAAGCACGCTCCATTTGACGATTGTTGCGAAGTTAAAGCGGCGTCCGACTTCGAAGGCCTCGAAACCGAAATTATATAAGTCGTTTTGTGTGTGTATGTTTGGGCTTATCGTCGATTTCGTCGGACATGTGTTATATGTGGTCCTCGTTATGAAAGTGGTCTAATAAGGGTGTTGCGGATACGTTTGGATGATTGAATTTGGTGCTTCGTTTATCTTGTCGATTGCGTGTTATTTTTACACTGTGTGCTTAATATTGAATCAAAATTATGTGTTAGTAATTTTTACGTGTGAAAAAATTGAGTACGTTGCCGAATTGTAACAATGGTAGTGCGAATAATGTTGTGTCACTTTTCTTCATTAGTGTAATTGTAGTGTAACACATAATCTCATATTACATTACAACAACGTTGAATTTGAATCGTCAAAATATTTCTTTTCGTCTGGCCGACTCATTCACGTTTATCATAATGGCTTCATGTTTTCGGACCTCGATTGGTCCGCTTCCTCCGTTTTACTGTTGTCATTCAAACTAATCCGTTTCGGGTCAGGAGGAAATATCATGTTTTATTGTACGATTTCCATACGTCGTAATGCGCCCTTCGAACGCGCTAACGACCTACCGAAGCGTCGTAAAATCGCTTCTCATTTCAAAAATGCATTCGTCGCGGGAAAGTTGAAATTTGTTGATTTACAAGCCGCTCATCACACACTGATTTTGACGGTGTGCACTCGAGGTTTTCCCTTTTCAACGGATAATGAGAGGAAGTCGCGTTTGGTCACGGATTGGGCGAAGCTTCTTATAACATATTACATAGCGCAGTTTGATTACGTAATTACCATAGATTTCAAAACATAAAACTTTCGATGCTTTCAAAACTGAATATTCACATACATTATAATAAATATAGTATCTGATGGATTTCGCACATCGTCGAGAGGTCAGGTTCAACTCTAATAACTCTCAGGCGCTTCGTACGATTTGCGTTATTTTAGTATGGCGCCTTCGGCTCGTCCATCGACGTCCACGATTCGCGATTCGTAATTGGCAAATGAATTGCCAGAAGCAAAAACGACAAGCGGTTACTGCTTTTTAGCTGCGGATGGAACGGCACCGATTGGAACGGTGGATGAGCACACTGTCTGCTGTCGGCGTTTTAGCATTCCTTTTCGGTCCAAGTGCCTCCGACTTATGCAATTTGTTGCGAAATTATTTATGCTCGAAAAAAAGTAAACGTTGCTGATTCTGAACACGCCTATCGCTCGGTGACCTCATTGATAGTGCTATCATAATGATGGTTTGACGCACCCGAAAATGTATACGTAGATTGTTATCTTTGAAAATATTAATGTTATATACAAACTTTCCGTGGTTATTGTAAAGCAAAGCACGCGTTTAATCGTTACAAAGTAGGCGATTATGTTGTGACATAAGCATGCAGTGTAAAAATTACGGTTTAGTTCCAATATTGGATTAAAAATCCCGCTAGTAAGCACGAACGCATGTCGAAGAGTATGTTCTTCGTTTGACGGATCGTTTCTTTGGAAAATGCATCGTTAGTAGCTTCGTTCGGGTGGGAAAAGTTTTAAACTTGTTACGAGTTGGAGTTAATCGCATTATTCGTAATACTATCGTTCTTTTCCGTATTGTTCGGTTGGAGCTAGAAGTGTATGTTTTAACTGTATCGCTTTCGTGCACCGTGTTGTGGATTGCGTTCAAAAATGAAATCCAATGTTTGCACATGTAATTTCAATTCTTTTTGATCGTTAATGAAATTTTAGCTTTTCGAAAGTTTAATTTTAGTGAAATATCCGATCGTCACGTGGGTTTTTTATGGCCGACATTAAATTTCGCGATTTTCCCACTAAGCATTCATAATAATCATTTTATGCGCTAATTATATTTCATTAGAATTGATAAGAACGCTTTCGAGGTGTATGCAGCGCATCACAGTACATGCGCTGCAATAATTATATGAATTATTTATCATTAGTTGGTATATTTTAACTTAATTGAGTTATTCTCGTATGCGAAGTTCACATATTAATTCTCATTTTATTTCGTATTCTTAATTATGTATGTTAATTAAGGTACTTCGAGATTTTTACATCAACATGCTCCTTTGAATTTTACAAAAATATGTCTAATTGAAATTCATATTTATTCATTTAAAATTGCCACTACTATAGTAATATATTTTTAACATTTATTCATAAATTTTCAAAATAATTATTATTTATCTCTGATTTTTTTCCTAACAAATTAAATTCGAAGACCGCCTAGAACCACATTTTTTATATATAATAGAACGATCCCATATGTTGACTCTTATCAATTTATTTATACGTTCATCCTACTTTTGGACCACATTTGCATATTTTTTTGCTACATTTCGCTCGAACAGACACATATCAAGTCGTAACGTTCACTTTTTCGCTATATGTCTCGATTTCTTTCATAAATCAAAACAATCGCATTCACCCCGCAGAACCTCCCGCGCAAAATCGATGATTAGCACGTTGGTTAATTTATCGACATCATTTCATGTTTTTTTTTTTTGTTCAGTTCAAGCACCCTTTTCTATAACCTTCTCTTTCACTGAAATTGTTCAATGTTAAAATATTACAAGTGTTATAATAATTGTGTACATCAGTGACAATGGAATTCAAATGATAGACTACGATATTCAGCAAAACACATGGATGGATTACCCAAGTCCAAGGTAATAATTTCTTCATATTCATATAACGTAAGATTGTTTGATGTTTTTTTTTTAATATTATAGAACTATGTATTATACTTATAAAAAAAGGTATTCATGAAGTATTTTATTATTTGAACTTCAGTCAGGCACTCAATTCAAGCAAATTTAAAAAATTATTTATTTTATCTATTTTCTATTGACTACCACAAAACATATTTTACCGTATAACAATCGAACCGTCAGCGCACAATTTAATTTAATTTACCGCAAGTAAACGGCCATCGCATGCAGTCTCGAAAGACACAATAAACGACACAACAACCCCGATTTGCTGAATTCATCATATCCATTAAAAGGCCGATTGTCCCCAGCCGGAGCTTTTGAGCAATTTGACTATTAACGGCCGTCGCAAATTGCATCTCGCCCAGGGGTCAAGGTGTTTTGATCTTATCCCCGTTTAGTGCAGTCGGCTCTCACCGTTATCTTGTCCTTAGCATCTATCGGTTAATGTCGTCGTTTTATGAACGGTTCTGAACGGTTTAGTATCGAAAAGTGCATTCGATCGTTTGGTGTTATATTGGATTGGAAACGGCTCGAGGAATTTTGCTTTTAACGCGCGAGGTTGTGGGATTGAGTTGAATCGGTCGGAATTTTTTTTTTTTGTGAATTTTGTTCTGAAATGATGTAGAAGTTTTCTGAAAGTATGCATGTTTCGTTATATTGCGTGTACGACACTAATATGCTAAGTGTATTATATGGTATAACATTTTATCGCTGACTATTAGACTAAACGCCTTAATTTATGACGAATTAGGAGTTAAGTACGCCTTTCGTGCAATGATTTTTCATCGCGGTGAATTTAATTATTTATCGCGATGGCGATACACGCTCGCAAGTGTTTTCAAATAGAATCGAGTATCGAGTACTTGACTATTTCACGAATACTGTGTTCGTCGAAATGTCTGAAATGCCATAAGCAGAAGTGTTCTTGTATCTATTCGCACAGCACTTCGACTACTGTGCTAACAAGCCTGGTGAATGGAACACTTGTGTGTTTTCATCCGTTTTGTACTTTTGAATAAATAATTACCAAAGGTGGTGGCTTTTCGATCGCCCAATACGATTCCATATACAGAGATACTTTCTACTCCGATGAACAAGAAAAAACGCATGTCGATTGCGAAAGCGGTTTCTTTTGTGTTCCTTAACATTGTCTTAATTCGTCGTTAATCATTCTTCAGTTTTACTTTCTTTGTGTGTGCATTTATCGGTATTTCTTGTACGCAAGTGCAAATTTCAGATGCAAATTCAGCACATTATTATCGGTTGTGTCTTTCGTGTTGACTTTAAATCTGTTCGATCCACGGCGGTGTCGTAAGATAAATGAAATGAAATTATCATTCGAACGTGGTAATTATTGAAGAAATAGGTACGTGCATTGTCGGTAACATTGTGTGCAATATTACTGCATAACTGTATTTTAGCCATTCAGTTCTGACAGTGATGCAGTACGTGAACTTGCACGATTACATTTTGCTCGTTAAATTTATGTTATGCTATTTTCTATTGTGATTTTAATTTATTTGAAAAAAATGCAAAAAATGTTTTTGCATTGCCAATTTGTACGCATATCTTCCATAAATCATAAAATTTTAATTTTTCATTACAAATTAATATTCAATTTGGTTAATTCCCATTATCCAATATGCTTTTACGATTCACAAGCGTTTGACCCTTTGGTGTGGAATTTTAATTATCAAACTTACCGTACGATGACATTGACTTTTTATTACCTCATTTCTAGTAATTAACTCCTTCGCTCATTTCATAACAGTCATCTTGAACAAATTCACATTTGTACAGTTATTTAGATAGACTGTGTTACTCAAAACTGTATGCGCGTGGGAATACGTAACTGAAATCATACTGGTGCATATTATGCACGTCGCATTCTGTCATATACATTTATGAAACACTGTCACTTTCATCTGCGAAAGTTCAACGTATTATGTCTGAAAAAGCCCCTTCGTAATTGGAAAACAGAGCGATGATGTGCTTTATTGGAATTGATCATTGTTCGGCAAATGGGCGGCGCCGACTCTCAATTTCACCATTGTGTTTTGATGCAATCATTAAATCATTGAAAGTATAACTTAGACGGTTAGTTGTATCTACATAGTTTATGTGTGCGATATTTAAAGATCCATCGATCTATTAGATTTTGCACGTAAGTTCGTTTGTGAACTTTGCAATTTTTTCGCCGGAGAAAGTACCATGAAAGGCGAAAGCTTTGATAGATTAAATTTATTAGCCATTGTGTGCACTTTGGAATTAGTTTATTTTTTTTAACGTCATGAATAGATTTTTGCTTATTGGTTTAAATGTCGGATCGTGACATATTGTTCATGTATTTTATATCCGCCTAAGTTTCGGAGACCCTTTTTATTTGAATAATGCCCGCCATCGAACAATGGAACTATGCTTGCTCATTAAACGAGATTAATATCCGTTCGTGAATATATGCTCCATCATCTTTTGTGACCTATCGTAAACAGCCTCAAGCCATTCGTTACATTCAATATGTTTTTAGATATCGTATTATTTTTGACGCTTTAGCTACACGACTCGATTTCAATATTTTCATATAAATCATCATTCTCAGATACCGCCCTTGCAACACTGTACTTAGCCACGGGGCAGCCTTCTGTGGGGTCTGTAAAGCTCGAACCAGTCCCGTTTCGAGCTTTATATTATTAGATAGTTGTCGGTTAATGTTCTACCAGTCCTTTGCATATCAAAGCCTGACGTCGTTTACCATCTCGAGATAGCGAATCTCGAGTAATTCGATGCGCTTGCAATTCATGTTTTAAACATTTCTCGAACGGGTCAAACGTTCGCGATAAATTTCACATTTTCACATTCGACGTTTGAATTCGACGCTATCGGTAATGTGGAATGGCCCAGTTTCGTCCGAATGCGACATGATTGTTGAATTTTTAGGTGTTTTCGATTTTCATAAGCTTTCGATCGAAAAAAATGTGTTTATTATTGTTATACGCATTCGTTATCGCTGTTTCATCATATTTTGCGAATTAATTATCTGTGTCCGACTTTTCTTGTCAAAATTGAAATTTTCCATGGGCGATTTCATTAAAATTTTCGTAATTTTTATAATTATTATCTTGATCGACCGTCTTATTCAGATTCGACCCACATTTTCGATTGAAAATTTCCCTATCGAATTAAAAAGTGTAACGGTCCATTTCTACACCACGCCACCGAATCGCGAAAATTTTATTAATTATACTGTAATTTTTTTATATCAAAATTCACTTTTGTTTAATAATCAAGAAAGTGTTATTAAATCGCGTGCATCGAGATTTTATCAAAATATATTCTGTTTTGAATTTTTGTCCAACTGAACATCATTGTAAAAGAATTGTTACTAAAAATTTTACATACATTCATTATTTATTTAAAAATGTTTTTAATTGCTTTTGATAAAATAAATTTAATGGTATAATAGTTATTTGCGTGTTTACAAGAATTACATATAATTTATGCATTATTTTTGCGTATCTTTTTTATCGAATACAGTTTATCATTTTCTTAAAACTTTCTAATACGTCGAATATTGTACGAAATATAATATTATTTACTTTGATAAAATCATAAAATTGTTAATATTGTATTTTTTTTCCGCTTGGGTAATTCTTTATTGACATTTTTGATAAATATGTTCTCCGATTTCGGCGCTTAATCTATAGAATTAACACGATTTTATTTTTATACATTTTTTTCCCAATAATTTCGATACATAGATCGTTTTCATAATCATGTCTATATATCAAAATTTTTAACAACACAAAACAAATCAGAAAAGGTCAAACATCCCGCTTTTATGGACGTAATAATGCGTCGTTATTTATATCGTAAATTTTGAGCAATTATTTCTCGAAAACATGACACGGGTCGTCAATTTCGTTGTATTTTCAGTCATGATCGTTATTCACAAATCGACATTTTCTAAACCTTCATACTACGGTTAAAAACACAACCTTTAGCACGACTCTTGTGACAAACGATTCTCGTTAAGGTGCGTTTCGACGCGGTATGCGTGCTATTGCGCTCAAACGACCGCAAAATGAACATTGTTAATTTTCACGCTCGTATAAAGTTTCAGAATTCCTACATAACATTGCGCAACTTCTACGGCAAACATTCAACGCCGTTCCCGATCGATTTTTTCGGCGATTTATGTGTAACCCGCATTTTTCGTGTCGAAGCTGGCCTTATCGGATCCTTTCGAAAGGCGAGGTAAAGGTGAGTTTTGCAGTCCGTGCAAAAATCAATGGTAAATCGTGTTGTGCTTCTAAGATCGCCGGCATAATATTTCGTCCGTTGTGCAATTTAACAGGTGCAACTCGAGCGTGAGATACTCTCAAAAACAATATGAGAATATCATTCCTTGTACGTTTATAGGTCGCTGGAAATTTTCGGAAACGTCCGGTTCACCGATCAAAGTTCATGGTTTTTGCGCTCTGGTCCTTTCACCAGTCTTTTTTCTATAACTGACAGTTTTTTATTGCTGATTTTTTCACTTGTCTTCGAGCCGGTTTGTGTCCGAGCGGGGTATTGCGGTGATTGATTAAAATGTTCCACGGTACGAATACTCCGGAAGGCTTACCGTTTCTTCTTCCTCTGCGGTATTGCTGTATTTTTTCGTTCGATAATATGACGTAGAAGGAAAGTTAAGGAATTCATTGGTTGAAGCGGCTACGTATTTATTGATTCGCTTGATGCGGAGCACTAGTTCAAGGATGTCGCATTTTCTATGGTGTATTGATTGAAAATTTTGGAACGTGTCCGTGCGTGACTTGGTGGAATTTTTATAAGAAGGTGGTATTATCGAACTTTGATGCCGAACACTTGTTTCAATACGTGATACTAATTCGATATTTAATTTATTTATGAATCAGTTATTCAATAATAACTTTATCGCACACCATGAATTTCGAATATGTTCTCAGTAATCAATTTCTTAATAATTCAAACTTTATTAAATTACTCAATGTTACCAATTGAATATTTGTTCAAGAATGTCGTTTGTCCCAGTTTCCACACAAAATACATAGCCAAATTCGTACTCATACTTGACGCATAATTTTCCAATCCGTTTCCTATTTAAACAAATTGAATTTTATCCTATGCATCAGTTCGATCTGATGAAATTCGTCAGAATTATTCCATGTCAGATCTTCTGCGAATTCTAATGACGTCGAATCCATTTTAGAAATACATTTCATATGCACAGAGCCGGTTCTGATCCCGATAGAGTATCCATAAATATTTATAGCGTTTCTTTTTTTTGCGCATTCTCGATGATGCGCTTGCTAGTTTCAGGTTTAGAATCAATTTTTTTTAAACTACGACGTTCATTTTTTCGTTAGACTGGAAAATTTATGGAAAGTGCAAGTTGCACAAAAAAATTGATCCTCTCGATATTATTATTTTTTTACATTTTACATCACCGTTTCGATATTTAGAAACTACGCATTAGAATATTGTTTTATGTTTAGTATATCATCGACGCAAGAGCTGTTCGATGGGAACAGGAAGCCGCTGTAATCTCGACTGTTGCAATTAACAACGGTGAAACAGTTTAACAGTGAATTCCAAATATTTACAGTCTCACAGACAGACGACATTCCAGCTGATCCTAACCATCGCACACCGCCGTTTTGTTGCATGAAACTACTTTTACTCGGTGTTAAAACGCTGCAAACAAAGATGCCAGATAAGCGACGGCGAATCTGCGCCAATTGCCTTACTCGTCCGATACTACAAAATACGTACAATTAAGTCATAAAATTGAAACTCCCATCTAACGAGATATAATCGGCGGCTCGCTTACTTAGCTCGTATTACGGCGATTTGTCGCCAATTAATTAAATTAGTCGGAGTTGGAAAATGCGCTCAGAGCTATTCTCCTTTTACTTTTGCTTTTTTGCGGCGGTCATTATGCGAAATTTTCGTTTTTAATTTGCGGTGTGAAGTTTTTAAATTCGCGGTCAACGATGGCGTTCAATTCTTTGCCGATTCACTGGTTAAGGATGTTTACTGCTTATATTCGCCGGATATGAATAACGGTTGTGTATTGTGCGTAAATTCGTAACTATTTAACGGTGTCTTCGGCTTCAATTATAATCGGCGAAAAAAATTGTTTTGGCTGTCTGTTTAATTAATGTGTTCAAACAGAACGATTCAATTTAACTTCGGCTCGTTTGATCTCGTATTCAACTAGTTTGTATTATGAAATTTTATCTCGTTTGTAATTTAAGCACTCATTATTATACCGAGTAGCTTTTCTCATTTTATTCAACGAGATACTTTTGTTTTAATCGCAGTCATTTTTAAGCATTCGAAACAGGTAACGGTGATATCATCCATTACGTAGAATTGCTATTGTGTTTTTTAAGCACGGATGCACCCACGAAATCGTTACTAACGAGCTCAACGTACGATATTCCGATAATTTAATCTAAATTTGAAGGCTAACGTAACACAGTTCGATTTTGTGAGTTGAATCATGCGCATACTTCGAATCGCTCCGAACTGGTTAGGAGACAGAAATATCTCGACTTCCTTCCCGACGGCTATTGCGCTTTTTTTACTTGTACATTCTCGAATACGTATTTTAATAAATACATCACTCGATCGAATTTATAACATTTTTCGCAATGATATATCAACGGCGATGGTTCATGAACCGATGCCATTTCATTTAACAAACGGACTTAATGAAAAAAACACGTCAACGGACTACTTTATACACCCTGAATACCTTGATAATGCCGAGTTAAATAGTCATCTCGATCTTCGCCCACGGCGTCGTGACGGCACATCTTTCGATTTTTATTAAAATGGACCGATATTGTCACTCCTTTTGTGCTCATAGCGGTGCTAAAGAAGTCCCGATAGTGATCTTAATTTATAATCGTGCCGTCGATGCTATTTTCGTCGGGTCAGTGCCGAAAAAGGCATTAACCTTTTGTCGGCGAGTCACTCGCTAGCAATGTGAACGTCGTCCTTTTTGCGGAGGGTATCTGTGGATGTTGGGTCCACATGTGAGGATTCTGTTCCATTGTTGTTTTCTAAGTCGAGTCTGCATACCTATCTCGAAATGTAACTTGCTCGTTTGCGCGTCTTTCGATCCGCTGGGGAGAAGATTTTCCTTTAAAATTGTCGATTTTACATTTATATAGA
Organism: Hydropsyche tenuis; assembly: GCA_009617725.1. Classification (NCBI taxonomy): domain Eukaryota; kingdom Metazoa; phylum Arthropoda; class Insecta; order Trichoptera; family Hydropsychidae; genus Hydropsyche; species Hydropsyche tenuis. The sequence continues at coordinate 3,037,477 of VTON01000008.1, forward strand.
TTTGATTTATCGACGTTTATTTGTAATTAACCTTTTAATTCGGGTAGAGAGGAAAATCGAATCAATTTTGATCGAGTCGAATCTATTATATTGTAATTATATTGCTTTTATCTTCGGTGCTGTTCGTAACTAACCGCATTTGTTAAACCGTTATTTATCTTTTGAACCGTTCTGTTTATAATGTGTTTCTGCCGTGATATCGCGGATTATCTATTGTTCTTTCAATTTATTACTGCTGCATTCGAATACTTGATTCGTTCGTTAGATTTCATTAAAACGATAAATCGTGCAGTAGTCAAACATCCGCAAGATTAATATGTATCACATCGTTCGGTAATCTCGATTTTTGAGATATCGGATTAACGATAGTATATCGAACGATTACTACACGCATCCTCCGGTCATCACACTCGTTTCACACATGGTCTGTAATATTTAAATTCAACACTATAAGCTACAATAAACACGCCATGTTTTACAGCAACTGGACAAACACACACATTTATTTAACAGTACGATTTCCTAATGCGGCATTGTTCAAATATCTCGTTTTATCCGTGCGACACAAGTCTTCTTACTCCATATATATGCAAACATTGCGCAAGCTGAAAGTGCTCTTTGCATTGATGTTTTATATGAATAATTTGGTACATGAGTGTAATTATCATACGTGCGATTTCCAGCAAGTTATGTTCGATCGACGTCAATTTGCATGTTGAGAAGGTTGCTACATTTATGACCGCAACCATTACAGTTCGATGCTTCTAGGGTCGGTCATATCGGTGCAAGTGCGTGTGAATAAAAAATCATTTTAACGACTCGAAATGCCATCAAATTCAATTGTTTCAATGACCTCTAATTGAGCGGTAACGTTGCTATTATGTTTTTACCGTTCGCATTTCTCACATCAGTCATATTATTCACCGATGCTCTGCCATATGTAATATTCCAACACATGTCAAAATATTATAATAAATTAACTTTTATAGCTAACATATTTCAACATAATTTAATTTTATATCAAAATATGTTTCAGTATTTTCAACACGTTTTCATTGAAAAGTAAAACAACGTTCGTTAATGGATCGTATCGAATTAACAGCCATTCGATCCAAACTCGTCCTTCGATTATGATACGCAAACGCAACATTAATTAACCATCGTGACGCTTTTACACGCTCGATTACGATTGTATTATCCCACTAATGTCGTATTAAATCCAGAAAAACTGGTGTATTCAACGAAACAAAGGCTGCATTGAAACTGGATCGCTGATACGCACATATCTAGTGCATGTAGCATGAAATCCATTGTCGTAAATATGCACTGTTTATTGTCGTCCTTATCCGGTTCGGTCGGTTCGACACCACGTGATGTTACACCTAGTAAGAGACAACAACCGGCGCTTTCAGCTACCTCCGTTGGCGGTCTTTACCTTTTTGCATTGTCTCTGGTGCGTCAGAAAGGCGTTGATGACTCACGTGCGTCACCGTAATAAACTCGAGTGGATTGTTATGGCGGCTCGTTGCATAAATTGAACGATCGCATCGTATCTATCGATTGTGCCAGATTGTTTTAAATTTGCCACGATTGCGTCGGGTCGCATTTATTGTATAAATTTTGTGTTGTATAATGAGCGTTTCCCAATTAGGTCTCGCCGGCGTAAAAGCGCAGTCATCGTAATTTTCGATCAAGACACACCTCCACAAGATGTATACTTATGGTGTTATGCGTCGGCAACATAATAAAAATGCGTTTTTTAGTTTATTGTATCTATAAATTCTATTGTCATTACTAAAAAAAATTATTTTGTGAAAATAACCCGCCTCTTCATCCGAAAATCGCCAACCTGTGACATGCAGAAACAATGACAATTTAATATCTCGTCAGCTATTACGTTAATTCGAAACGTCACTGGCTTTTATTTAATTTTCTACGTAATTAAAAACGCGACATTTTCCACATGGGTCAACATGCAAAGCGATTGTCTCACGCCGGGTCCATTGTCGTGGCTCTCATCCGACTCGTTATTATCGCTTTAGGTAACTATGTGCACTGTTAGGGGCCTAATCTGTTAACAAGGCGACCATTAAATCACCATTATCAAAGAAAAAGGTCGGAAAAGTCGGTGAAAATGCGACATGAATCTTCGCTTGCGCTCATAATAATAGTGATGACTGTGCGTCTGGGGTCAAAGGTGCGTGCATTTTTCTACGCGATGTTGAATTATGGATGGCTTTTTTCTCACATATGCAATTTCGTGACCTTTACGTGTGCTTTTTTGTTTAGACAATGTGTTGAATGATGATCTTGTCGGATTTTATCTATTTATGTGTTAAGATTTTTTTTCATAAAATAAATATTTTATTAATATCCGATACACGAAGAGTGTGAGAATTTTTAAATCTGACGATTTATCATCAGATAATAAATTTCTGTTTTTATTTTTAAGTTATAAAATCTGCATATCGACCTTTATGAAAGTCATTTCTTTTTAAATGTTTTTATTCGAACACGCAGTAAT